>CAWUFW010003433.1:1200000-1826473 GCA_963921515.1 Calotriton arnoldi | reverse complement strand
ACCAAATAAGCCTGTATCAGTGTGGGGTTTTTAGTATTGACAGGAATAATGGCGCTCAAGCTAATTCGCGCTGAGTTTATGTTATACTAGGAGTGTGAACGGTGCAAACCAGGTCAGGGGATATGCCCTAAAACCCCCGTGATGGTATGGATAGAAATCCACACAAATGAAGTAGGTACAGTCCCGGGCACACGTAACGAGGATATAATATCAGGAGAAATGTCTCATACTGCAGAAATGTAGAGGGTCTACACCAGAATGATAATCATAGGTGTTTAATATAGTAACAGAGCATAAGCAACCAGCCAAAAACAAAAGCAACCAGCCGACACGTGTTTCGTCACAAAGGGTAGTAACCCGTGACTCTTCAGGGCTGGGGAAGATACAAAACATAAGATAAACTGACAAGAAAGCAAACAAAAGATGTATAGGTCGAAATTAAAAATCATAAATACAAGTGGAAACCTGGTTACATAACTTACACACAAAATGACAATGAAAGATCTTTGCACCAAGATCAAAAGGTCGAGCTGTGAATGTGTAGAGGAAGAAAAATAAATGGAATTGCAGACCAAGAGGCGAAATAATCAGAACATGGTAAATGAGAAGCGACACAAGCCAATGTGATAAAATTGAAAAGGCAGCCTCTAAAGATAACAATCACGCACTAAGCGGAACGTGTTGGAAATACATGCAATGGAGGGCGCCCAGTCATGGCAACGAACAGGTTCTAAAAGCGGCTGTAAACGCAAAATCAGTGTTGGTGAAAAGTACTCAGGCAGAAGACCAGCTAGATAAACAAGGACTCCTAAATAGAGGATAGGTCACCCAGGGTTAAAAGGAGGACCTCTGGTACACAAAAGGTAAGACAAAACCGCATAGTGAACGAAATGGTGATCACGAGCAAGCTCCATTGTGAGCTGGACGAGTGCGACTGAAAGACATGCGGAGAAAGCGAAAGAACGATAAAGACACAGCCTAGTAGGTGGCTCTGGAGGGAATAGACGGCTGCCCTAAGTGTGTGCTACTAGTAGGTAAAAGAAAAAAAGGGGGAGAAAAAAAGGGGTAGAGAAAATACCTGAAAGGCGGTGCCAACAAGGTGGATTCTATGGAGAGGAAAAGGAAAACGGTAAGCGAAAGGGGTGAGCTGGAAAAGGAAAAAATACGTACAGGGAAACTAAAGTGAAATCTTACCAAGTGACCGTTCAAGAATCCAAAACGGCAATGAGGAGCAGTGCGAACCACGGTAGGTGGACTACTGCCAAATGTAAGGAAAGGAAGACGGATATCGCCGGGCGGCGGATAAGCCAATGAGGACTATTGACCTGAGAGAAAAAGGAAAATGGGAATGAAGTGAAGTGCCAAGTGTGGGAGGGAAAGGGGGGAAGGGGAAAGACGAAAACACTAGAGTATCGAGGTGAAGAAGGCTTACCTTCAGAAAAGTCGATGCAGTCTGTGGCGACGAGATTAACCAAGTGCTAAGTAGCACAGGGGGGAATATAGAATTAGGCGTGCCAGGTCAGTAGTCCAGGACGACAACGGCGGATGCGCCGGAGTACAGGAAACTAGATAGTGAAAGAGGGGGAGAAAAGGTGTAAGCAGATACACCAGGGATAGTGAGCTAGCATAGGTTGGCTCGTGTGGAGAGGACTGAGTCGCTTACCTGGGAGAAGTGTTGTTCAGGAAGGAAAATGGTTCCGGAAGATGGCCGGAAGAGGAGGGGCGGAGGCGGGGTTATATAGGCAAGGTGGAGAAAGACTAGACCGCAGAAGGACAAAAGCAGAGGTGGGCTACACAGGACGCCATGTATAGAGTGTGCCGGTGTAGGAATTGGTGCTGTAAAAGGGATGTACGCCCCAAGTTGAAAGCAGAAAACAAGGTGAAAAGAAAATAACATAGACTGAAATAAAGAAAGAAAAAGGGAACAAACGTACATAAAATATAGACAAACCGATCGATGGAGGATGTTGAAAGGAGAGATGAAGGAGAAAATAGATGCAACATCTGAGAAAAAGTAGTGTAACTCCTGTGATATGGAGTGCATGTCAGATGCTCAAAACAGAGATGCTAAGACCTGGAGGGAAAAAAACATAAAAGTAGTATACCATAATAAATAAATGCTCTCTGGATTACACGCATATACCAAAACTTCATGAGTAACACTGTGAGAGAAATACTCGCATGAAGCTTAGCCTAAAGCTAACAACCAAGTTACATGAGAAATAATTAAGGTGACCATAGTGGGCGCCGCTGTGACATGACGTTCACCCGAATAGTAAAGCGAAGTGACATTATACCAAAAGTAGTGACATGATAGCAACAATAGTGGGTGAGAATCGCACAAGGTGACTAAAATCTCAAAACTCTATAATCAAATTAACAGATAGCTGTGAGAATCACGAAAATGTCTGGTTCATCAAATATTCCAACTGGAATAATGAGGTTCATGGTTCATGGAGTGGTCAGTAACCAGTGATTAATCCCCTAAAAAATAATGAAGCTCATGATCCGTGTTTAATCCGTGTTGCACCGTCTGAAGGCGCATAATCCATGTTGCTTCCAGACGTCTGAGCCTCAGTTCTCTGTTGCCTCCTCTGGCATTAGTGGCAGCCACATCAAATCCGAAGAACGAGAGGCGTTTTTGGAGGCTTGCGTGGGACAAGTGGCTGCGTGGACTGCCATGGGGTATCTGGAATCCTGGCGTTGGAGTGCTCTGATGTGTTCACCAATGCGTTCCTTCAATGGTCTGATGGTGCTTCCTACATACCATAGTTTACAGGTGCACTCTAGAATGTATATGACAAATTTAGTGTTACAATTGATGTTGCAATTGATCAGGTATTTCTTCTTGTTGATTGCTGTGAGATTATTGATGCCATTCTGGGCAAATCTGCAGACACCACAACAACCACATTTAAAGAAACCCAGTGTGTGTGTTTTGAGCCATGAGTGGCTACTGTGAGGACGAGGTACAGTGGGACTGAGTCTCGTTTTAAGAGTTCTACCACGTCTATAGGTGATCCGAGGTCTCGTGGTGATTACATCTTTAAGCGTAACATCTGCTAGTAGTACACCCCAATGTTTGTTAAGACTCCTTTTTATGGCTAGACCCATGTCACTAAAATCGGTAATCAATCTAACTGGTTGATCCTGTTTGGTAACTGTGTTTTTGTCACCTAAAGTTTCATGTCTCTCTAACTTTTGGATTCTTTTCTCAGCTTTATTTATGGTATGTGCATCATAACCTCTAGCCTTGAACCTAGATTTCATGTTGGAAATGCATTTCTGGAATTCTGGTTCCTCACTGCAGTTCCTTCTGGCTCTAACGAATTCACCGTAGGGTATCCCTTGAAGTTGATTAGAGGGGTGGGAACTTTCTGCATGCAGGATGGCATTGCATGACGTCTCTTTCCTATATAGTCGACTATGTAGTGTGTTAGACTTGATGTAGAGTTCCACATCGAGAAATGTGATGCTCGACTTGCTACAGACATTGGCACCAAATAAGCCAATCATGGATATACCAATTCACATGTCATATTTACACAGGGAGCATTCGCGCTGTGGCACTGAAGGGCAGTGGCACAGCGCCCAGAGCATCTAACACCAGCAAAAACAGAGGAGACAACAGCGAAAAATGGAAGGGAGACCCACGCCAATGGTGCCAGGTCTAACATAGGCCAATTGTTTTTGTATAAAAAATATACTGTTGTTTATTTTAGAACCAAGCAAGCCTGGCACAGGTAAGCATAAAATACTTTGTAGTAATAAGTTACTGAATGTCGAACAGTTTGAAAATGCAATGGAAATTGTACTTTGTTTGATTTACAGGGGAGCAGTAGTATGCAACACTCAGCAAATGCAGTACATTGGAATGAATAGGCTTTTTCAGTAAATTGCAGGTAAGTTACTTTTACGTTACTTTTTCTAACTCAGTGCTGGATGCCTCGATTCAGCACTGGGACATTTCCTGGAAACAGGTGAGTAAATGCGTTTTTGTTATTCGTGCGATTTTTAAAGAATATTTTCACATTTTAAAACTCCACACAGAAACTTTTTGGAGCAGTACATTGAAATGAATGGGCTGTTTCAACAAATTGCAGGTAAGTTACTTTTACGTTACTTTTTCTAACTCAGTGCTGGATGCCTAGATTCAGCACTGGGACATGTCCTGAAAACAGGTAAGAAAACACGTTTTGGTTAATTGTACGATTTTTAAAGAATATCTTTAGTTTTCAAAACTCCACACGTTTTTTTCGAAGAAAAATTGTCAATGTTATCCTATGGAGGAAAAACAGGTTATCGGTTTGCAGGTAAGTAAACGACTGTGGGACTTAAGGTTCTGGGGTTAGAACAAGGGTTCCCCCAGGGTCAGTGATGCACTCTTGTTGCACCCTCAGCGGCACTAGGGCGGCCGGGTGCAGAGTGTTGAGGCCCAATGTTATCCTACGGAGGATAGGGGGTCTCTGGTTGGTGGCTGCTGGCAAGCAGGCCACTGGGTTGTGGGAGCATAGCTCCTAGTGTTTAGGTCAGGGCAAATGGGGAAACAAGTAGGCACAAAAGGTGCACCCTCAGCGGCACTGGGGCGGCCGGGTGCAGAGTGCTGTTTCGACGTCGGATGCCCTGTTGTTTTCTATGGATAGCCTCCGGTTTGAAGAAGCACTGCAGGCTCGGGGACGAGGACCTTCTGGGTGCGACCACCACTTCGAGGGGTAAGTTGGGATGTCTTGGGGTGGTTAGGCACCGTTGGTTTGGGCACACAACGCCGTGGGGCGTCGGGTGCAGGGGTGCCTTTTAGGGTCAGATTTTCTTACCCGCTTTGGTCGCGGTAGAGGGGAGCCTCTGGATTGAGGCTGCAGGCGTCGTCTGGAGGCTTGAGGCAGGTCAGGAGTCGCCGGATCTCGGGTCAGGATCGCCGGGGTGACCTCCTCGTGGTGTTTTTCCACTCGAGCTCGGGCCGGGTTCGGCGGGTGCAGAGTGGGCTGGATTCGCGGTGTCCGGCCGGAGCCAGAACCTGCAGTTTAAACACGACCGGTGTTCACGGGAGAAACAGTCTTGGAAGTGAAGGCAGGCAGGTCCTCCGGGGTTTGTGAGGTTGCTGGCTGCTGGACACGCCGGGATTTCGCAGAAGCAGGTTTGAGGGGAGACAGGTCTGTAGGGCTGGGGCCAAGTCAGTGGGCGTCGTCCTCTTGTTAGCTCTGCACGGCTCTTCGTCCTTCTTCTTTTCTTCTTGTTGGTAGGCTGGATCTCAGGAAGTAAGGTTCAGGGTGCCCCCTAAATACTGAATTTAGGGGCGTTACCGGTAGATAAAGGGCAGGGACCAATGGGTCCCTTCCCTGGGGTGGGTACACTCCCTATTCTGCCACTCTCCAGTGGGAGGGGGGCAGGAGCCTGTCCCTGGTTGGCTGGGTCCCCCCATCCTCAAGATGGCGGGGACTCGAGGTTGTGCTTCACCTCGCCTCCCCCACATGAGGGGTGGAGTTGGCAGAGGTGGGCACACCTCCCTTCCTCACTTGTTTTTCCCGCCGGTTCTCCCACCCAAAGTGGGGGGTAGAACCAGTGGGGACCAGTTGCTGAAAGCAGCAAAAGGTCTGGAGAGGCTCACAAAGGCGGCATGCCTTTGAAGCTTCTCCTTCGTGAACCCTGCCCATCCTGGGGGAGGAGCATTGGCACCTCATCCCAGGATGTGCATTGTTTCAGGCCCCCGAGAGCAGCAGGCTCTCGACCCAGGGGTCCAGAAACATGTCTGGTGGTGGCAGCCTAAGCAGCCACTCAGTCAGGTCACTAGAAGTTGGTCGAGTTTCAGGGGGCATCTCTAAGATGCCCTCTGGTGTGCATTTTACATTAAATCCCACACTGACATCATTGTGGGTTTAATGTGCTGAGAAGTTTGATACCAAACTTCCCAGTCTTCAGTGTAGCCATCAAGGCGCTGTGGAGTTCGTAATGACAAACTCCCAGCACCATATACTCTTAATGGCAGCACTGCACTTACAGTGCCCAGGAATGGACTTGGGCACTGTAGGGGTACAGGGCTCATGCACCTGTACCCTCACCACTGGCATAGTGCACCCAGCTAGAGGGGTGACTGATGTATGCCAGGGCAGTGGTTTGTGGGCATGGCACACAGGGATGTGTGCCATGTCGACTCTTCACTTTGTTCTGCACCAAGACACGCAGCCTACAAAGGCAGTGTGTGAGTGTCAGGGTACAGGACCTCTAAGGGTGGCACAATAAGTGCTGCAGCCCTTAGAGGCCTTCTCTGGTCACAGTGCCCTGGGTACCTGTGGTACCATTTACCAGGGGCTGACATGTGGCCAGAGATGCCAATTGGGTTTAGGCTTCAATGCAGTTTTAGGGAAGGAACATAGGCCCTGGGCACCTGATTAGCAGGAGCCCAGGGCACACTCAGTCAAAGAACATCAGCAATTCAGCGAAAAATGGGGGCATACCATGCAGAAAGGGCACTTTCTCACAGGCCATAAACATCCGATCACTGTAGTGCAATTCTCTGTATCAACTTGTTGAAATCCCATTGGTTCATCAGGTTAATCGGCTGCACATTCATCTTTTTCTTTGTGTAAATTACTTTGTTATGGTCAGTTGCTTCTCCAGAAGTGATTTTTAGGGGTAAGGGAGTACATAAGGGTCCACAGATAAAACCATTTGGGCCACCTGCAACGGACAATCATGAGGATTGTGTACACATGTGTGTAATATTTGAATACATGTATTAAATATAAATATAACATGTAGTTTCTGGTTTTAGGTTACAATCTGGAACTACAAGCACTGGCCTGTCCAGGACACCGTGGACCAGATTTACAAAGATTTTGCATCTGTGATGCGTCACTTTTTTTATACAGTCCAGACGCAAATTTTTTGGGGGTATTTACAGAGCCACGCAAATGTCAAATGTACTTTGTGTCAGAGAGGCGTTCCATAGGTGGTGCATGAGCATTCCTGTGCATCCACCCATGGATTTTGACACAAGCTCATATTTACAATGAGATGTAGAGATGAGTTTGTGCCAAAATGGTGCGCCTGCCTGAGGCTGGTGTAACAAGGAAAAATATCTTTATTTTGCCTCGTTATTTCCTTTTTGCATATGTGCATTTTTCATATGTGCATTTTGTGCATTTTGCATTATGCGGCTCACAGGCAAAGAGGAAAAAGCCTCCAAGGATAGTTTTTGTGCAGGAAGGTGTTCCTTCCTGCAAAAAAACTGTCCTATTATGCAGGCACCCTTGCACTGTAGGGTAAAGGTGTCTGCGCTGGCTCTAGGCAGCCCAAAGTGCAGCAGCGCAGGAAAATCACAGAACTGCGCAATTTCTTTAAAAACATGGAGCAGTTCTGCTCTCTTCATTCATACAATGCAGCGCAACAACTTTACTTGCTGCTTTGCATGATTTCTTTGTAAATCCGGCCCGAAGTGCAGTTTGAAAGGCAAAAAAATACTAGGGGAGGCTGAGCGGGTCATACACAGTCTGGGGCCATCTGCCAGCTATGGGAGAGTGTGGACTACAATGCGAAGTCGCCGTAACCCACCAATCAGTACTGAGTTACTCCAAGAGTGACGTCAACTCCATAACTTTTATGTGGAGCAATGTCATGCTTTATCTGTGCTATTGTTACCGCTAATTCGTACTGGTGTAAGTGTGCAATGACACCTTCACCATGCTTTGGTTTTTGCACGGAGGGAACTTGCCTGTAGAGACGCATATGCTCCTACTTATGAGTGAAAACGTGAAACTTCGAATCTCAGACTGCAAGCACACACAAAGTCAGGATTTAAAACGTAACACAGTGGTTGGTGTGCTAAAAAGACTTATTACTCCTGAAATTAACCCTTTTAAGGACTTTAGAATAATGAAAGATTGAGAAAAAAACAATAATCCTCTACATTCATGCCTTGCAGTTTGCATGCAGCTCCTTAATAGCAGTCATAGCTCACTGTGCTATATCAGAAAGATTGTAAGTAAGGTATGAACTGGAAATAGTAAAATGATTTCTGTAGCAAATGTAGTAACCCACTGAGCTATCTACATAAAACATAAAACTGTGATCTGGCTCTTTCACGTTATACTTACAGCACGCACACTAACCCTCAGTACTACTTAGTGAGTCAAACTGTGACCAGACAAAACACAGATATCTCCATCAAGTTCATTAACCATCAGAGTTATCCTGTGATTACTATTATTATCCTTTGAAATTTGCTGGCCACACAAAGAGCTTTGCATATGCATTTAGCCCTGTGAAGTATTTTGAAATGCTGCATGTTTGTGACCAATGAAGGAAGCCAGTAAATACATTACATAAAAAAAGTTTTCTGCCTCACCCCACAGGGTTGCTCACTCAGGGTCAGGCAGCACCGCATCACGTTAGTGATGCTAGCTATATGGTGGTGGGTCCGGTGGGTCACAAATGCAGGCCACAAAAGTGCCTGGTGGCGGTGGATGGCGAGGTGGCAGGGGATGGTAGAACACAGCCTGACTGACCTGTCCCCTGCACAGAATGATAACCCGAGACATACAAAGATGACTTTACATTTAATTTTTCTCAAGTCCACCAAATATTGCACTGGCAGTTCAGGTGGCAAAGAGCCTGCACGCAATTTACACCAATTTTTGCGACTTGCATGTCAATACATTGAGCCCTAATGGGGTCTAATGTATGGTATCCCTATATTTCCGAGGGCTGCCAATGTTGGCAGGAAAGTGTGTTTACAGTACAGGGAGATAAAACGAAAAGGCCTACATCACACATTGGCATTTGACATTTGGCTTATGTACATTGCAGAATAACTTAGCTAAGATCTTGGCTACCAGAGAGTAATAGCAGTGAATTAATCCTAATGTCAGGACTTACTTATCAAATGGTTCCGAGACCCCCTTCGCCAACCCTTGATTGAGGCAGAGGATTTTCCTGCAAAAGCATTCAGCACATCTGATGCACCATTTCTTGTCAGGAATGGCCACCTCACCTGTCTATCTTCTTATCTGCAAGCGTGCGCAATCTTGTCTTTCATGATGGCTCGGTAACATCACGAGAGTCATCGCCCGACGAGCCGAGAGGCGATGCACATGGCGGCCACTGCTTCCGGGGCCATTCCGCCACTAGCGCGAGCACCAGGTGTCAGGGCAACTGGCCTGTCAGATCACATTCAAGTGAGTGCAGAGGCCTTTCTCGCTCTGAAAGGAAGATGGCGGCCACTCAGCTGGAAGCACGTTATAGCCGTTTAGCGCCATAAAGTGGGCACTGCCAGCCTTTTTCAGCAGGGCTGTCACACTAGTAGTAGACAGCACCAGCACTTCTTCGCAGTAACATTATTTATACTAGTCGATGAAAATTAAAGTACACACACATCTCCCAGCAGCTTGCATGTCAAAGGGCTTTGCATATCATGGGTGGAGGGGCAGGGAGAGTAGAGACAGGTGAGAGGTGACCATAAAGGTGTTAGCACCAGCCTATGGTCTCTTTACCAATAGTGCAGCACGTGCAGCGGCACGGGGCCCAGAGTGAGAGGGGCCCTCTAGACACCAATTGAGCAGGGGGCCTCATTTTCTTTGCTTGTATAAGGGCCCATGGCACTCAGGCTATGCCACAGGAACCAGCCAGAGGAGGTAAGACCAGTGCTTTAAATGGACTGGTACTCACCGGTACTGAGTACCGGCACTTCTTTTTTTTCCCCCTCTGAGTACCGGAACTTCTCCGTGCCCAGGGAGAGTACCGGTACTCACTGCAGCATGTTGGGATTTGCCAATGATCCCAAAGAAATGGTCATCATGAGAGCATGCACAGCATTTCTACTCTGCAGTGTATGCTCACATGATTAGCATTTCACACTGGCAGTGGCAAATATCTTGCCATCAGCAACAGTGTGAAGTCACCACCCCGTAGCTGTGTGGCGGGAAGGAATGGAAGCCCTTTAAATATGCAGTTTGCAATGGCTTTCCCTTCCTTCTTTGCCATACAGCAGTGAGGATCACGGACAAGGAGCCCGTCCGGTGCAGCGCCCGAGTATCAGATTTCCCTCGAGGGCCAGGCAGGGGGCCCAGGACTGTATTCCTGCATCCAGCGTCATCCGGGACCCAGGAAGCAGCAATCAGATTCCTGCAGTTTGGCCTCCCATCCATACAGCGTCGCTGAGGACGCAGGACACCAGGTGGGCCATTTTAACCCCTTAGCCTGCCTGCCACTAGGGTCTGACAGGGTCTTTCACCTACTTCATTTGCCCCCTGCTGAGCTGCGACATTGAGCCCATAATGGGCGAGGAAGAGTTGGGGAGATGGCCTGAGCGCCCTCCCTGGAGTCCAGATGAGATTGGAGGAAGCCTCTACCCTGGTGGAGACTGCATAAGCTCGGTACCCGGCAGCGCTCAGTCTCTTCTACTGAGAGTTCTCCGGCCGTGGGGCATTCTGATCCCAATTGACTCTGCCTGCTACAAAGGGGGAAAGAAAAAAGTAAGTAAGACTCGCCACTTTCAGCGATGCCAATGCTGATGCACAGTGAGCACAATCTGTTACTGTCAGGCAGATTTTTTTTTTTTTTACATTTGTTTGTAGCTGTTAAAATACCGCACTCGAGTTAAGATGAAAGAGCAATTAGATGCCTTTAAATTTTGTGTTTTCTCTTGCCACGGAGGTTGAATGTCAGGCGATACCATCGGACAAATTGCTGCTTATTCTTTTAACATGGAGACTGATGTTTACTTTTCTTTCCCTGACTGCAGGGTGAGAGCATTTTGAAAGTTTGGAAACATAAATACCTGTGAATGAACTATACAAATATTTCAATTTTGGAAATGGAAAGGACAAACGAAGCAGCTGTTTTGTTATTCTGAAGTGTCATGGAAGAATTTAATAGGATACTTCACTGGGTGATGCCCGAAAGCTAAATATTATCTGGAGCCAGGGGTCTATCTTCCATAGGTGCATCAGGTGCAGAGGCCTGGGGTCCATTGAAACCAGATTATTGCTATATTTCACAGATCAAACAGGGGTTAGTGATCCATTTCCTTCCTTGCACTCAGGCCCATGGTACATTGGCTATGTCACTGGCTGGTACCCAATTCCGCACATTATCCTTGGTGCACTGCATAGTTTTTGTCAGTAAAACTATGTCTGTGTAAATTTAGTGGTAATGACAATGGAAAATGTGTTGTCTCTGAATGACAGTGCACTACCACACTATGCACCAACAGTTACATACCACACCGATTCCTGTCAATTTTGGCCAGTAGCCCCGCCCCTGGCCCCACCCCTAAGCCCGCCTCCTTGCCCGCCCCTACGGTCATAGCTCAATTTAGTGAGTACCTGCACTTTTTTCCCCTCATTTAAAGCACTGGGTAAGACGGTTTGAGCGGGAGAGAGGACAGGTGAGGAGCAGAGCGTGGAGATGAGCGGTGTATCTAGAGGGGGAGAATCAGCAATAAGTAAGAGGTTTCCTGGAAGAGAGTTGGGTGCCCGGTCTTTAAGTGGACCGGGTCTCACCGGTGCTGAGCACCAGCAGTTTTTTAAAGGGGGTCTCGAAACGGGTCTCTATCGGGCTCTGTTTTGTGCCCTGGCACAGGCGGTACGTTTTTTTCTGACTGCAGTGACAGCAGGCACATCAATGTGCGCGTGCTCACAATGCTCACTTCTCACTAGTGGAGCAGTTACGGCATGACGTCATGCCAGGTGAGCGTTGTAGGGGAAGGGAAATCCTTTAAAGAGTCATTTTCTCTCTGGATTTCCCTTCTCTTGTTGAAACTCAGGAGCAGCAACATTGTCCTGCTGTCACCGGGGCTTTCAGTGGAAGCTTGTTCAATATTATATACAAGCCATAGTTGCTGCTTATTTATCTTATGCAACTAACAACCACTGACAAAGCCAATAGTCCTGACTTGTTGTAGGTATGATGTTACTTGTTGTATCATATATCTGGATGCAGTGACAGAAACAACAAAATACAAGTCGGGTGGCACACTATGCTAAACACAGATGTTTAGCTTACGTGTTTTAAGCCACACCCTTAATTACATTGGCCACGCCCCTTTGAAAGACCCCCCACCCCCCCCCAGTTTTTTCATCCCACTTAAAGCCCTGGGTGGGTCTGAGCATAGATGCCGATGTCTGCATGGCCGCGGACGCGGATCCCAGGGCGCCAGTAATATTTCAGCTGATGGGCCCCGAGTTTGCAGCAGCAGTGTGTGAGCTGTGTGCAGAGCGGAAAAGGTCAGTGAGTGCAGGAAGAAAGCAGAGAGGATAGCGTCGGAGCGCGGAGGATGGGTTGCTACTGAGCAGAAGGAGCTAAGAGGCCAGTTTGTGGACAAAAGGGGCAGCGAGCAGAGGTGGCAGAAGGGGCAGAGAGGGCAGTGTAGAAGCAGAGGCGGCTGTGTACCAGGAGAGGGGGTAGGCCAGTGTGTAAGTAGAAGAGGGAGGAGCAGAGAGTGCAGTCAGTGTATGAGCAGCGGGGGTAGAGGAGACGCTGTGTTTATGGAGAGGACAGGGGCAGAAAGGATATCACATGCACAGAAAATACAGTGCACTGGGATCTGGGGGGTGCACTGAGGGAGCCGTAACAGAGAGGACAGTGTGAGCAACGAGGGCAGGGCGCATAGAGAGCAGCGTGTGAGCTGAAAGGGCACTTCAGAGAGGGCTGTGAGCATGTGCAGAGAAAACAGGGTCCTGAAAGGATAGTGTGTGAGAAGAGGAAGCAGGGAGGGCAGTGCATGGGCAGACGTGGCAGTATGCAGAGGGGACAGCGTCTGAACAGAAGGGGTAGGAGCAGAGGGCAGCGTGAGAAGAAGGGCCAGGGAGTAGGGAGGGCAGAGTGCATGCAGAGGAGGCAGGACGCATAGAGGATAGTGTAGGTGCACAGCAGGCCGGGAGGGCAGTGTGTGAGCGCAAGGGACAGGGAGCAGAGAGGGCGCTCTAGGAGCAGATGGGTGTGGAGGCAGAGAGGGCAATGTGCCAGAAAGAGCATGAACAAAACAGGCAGAGTGCAGAGCGGCAGTGTGTGAGAGAAAGGGGCAAAGAGCAGAGGGGGCAGCATTTGAACAGACTGAGCAGAGAGGGCGTGGTGTAGTCAGAAGGGGCAGAAAGGCCACAGCAAGCACAGGAGACAGGCAGTAGAGAAGGCAGTGTGTTATCACTAGGGGCAGGAGCAGAGATCTGTTTGTGGGCAGAGTCAGTAAATAAAAGATAAGAGGCTGAGGGAAGATGGGAGAGTGGAAGGGGAGAGGGCAAATTTTAGGTGGAAGAACCAGCCAAAGAAGTTAAGAACCTGAGGGGAAGATGAGGAGGGGTGGGAAGGGCATGGATGTGAGAGATGGATATGAGTGGCAGAACCAGAAAGAGAACACAAGAGAGAGAGAGAACGGTGAGGGGTGGAAGTAAGAGTGGCAGAATCTGCGAAACAATAAAATAAGCTGTGGAGACTGAGAATATGGAAGCGGAGAGTTGAATGTGAAGAGGCAGGTTCAGTGAAAGGAGATCAGAGTCTGGAGAGAGATGAAAGGTGCAGATCAGGGGACAGAGAGAAATGTAAAACAGGGAGCATTAGCAGGAGAATAGAAGAGCCTGGGGGACAGTGGCAAGGAGAAAGATGGATATATGAAGGACAGAATCCACAAGATAAAGTAAGCGGCTGGGGAGAAATGAGGTGAAAGGTAAAGCTTTCAGGAAATACGTTGTCTTAACGGGCAGAATCAGTGAGAAAATGAAATGTAAGAGGCTGGGGGAGAGTAGGATGGCGGAAGGTGAGAGGTGGATGAGAAGGGAACAGATAAGCAAGTGAGTTTTAGAGATGGGGAGAAGAAAGATGAAAATTAGTGCAGGAAGAGAAGAGGTTGATGTAAAAGAGGTAGAATCAGCAAGATAATGTAAGAAGCCCTGGGAAGGAGGGTGGTAAAAATAAGGATGATGTGTAAGGTAACAGGTGGAACCAGCTAAAGATGGTAAAAGCAAGGGGGAAGGGAAGAGGCTAGGTGCATGGAAGAGGGCAGATCCTGCAAGATAAGGTCGGAGGCTGGGGAGAGATGAGAGGTGGAAAGTATGGAGGGAAAAAGTGGATTTATGCAGCAGAATCCGCGAGAATATTTAGGAGGATGGGGGGAGTAATGAGGCCAGAAGTGGAGTATAGAGAGGAGAGGTGAGGTAAAAGTGGAAGAGTCAGTGAAGAAAAGGTAAGAGCCTGGAGAAGAAGTTAAACATCTTTTCAAACTAGTGTTCACTGCAAAACCTATTGAATCTACCACTGGTGTGCAATTTCTTTTCCATAAAAAAGTTCAAATAAATTGTCTTACTTTTGAGACACATATGTGTATGCCTTCTCACATGGCTGTGATCCTGATCCATCCTGGTTGCTTCTGGAGCTCTTGAGAGTGCTGCTCTCTTTGTACTCTGCCTTGCTCTTTCTATAAAATATGGCCCCCAGAAGGATCCCTACCTGCCTATATCCTAACCGGAGCGCTAGACATCATTTCCCTGCCCCAACTGCCCTTTGCAATATCTTTCTTGCCTTAGCGTCAGGTCCCACCTGTCACTCTTCTACTGAAAAAACATCCAGCAAACTCAAAACTTCTTAGCATCCTCTCATATATTGCTTCATTTTCCCTCTAAAATCCTTAAAAAGGAAGTCAGATGTCAAGTCAAATCTCCTCATTCATCAAAGGTAATTCACCAGTTGGCCATGCTCAAGCTGGAGTTCCACTCTGTTCATTAAATGGAAGTAGCGCTTCTTGCTGTGTCAGATGATTTGTGCTCAGTTCTTGATTAAGGAGGTAGAGCAATGCTTATAGTCCAAGATCTTAAAGCCATGGTTGACATTGTTTCCTATCAATCAAGTGGAACAGCAGAAAATGTATTGCCCTCACATGCCTTTTCTATCCGAGAGGTTAATTCCCCCATTGTTGCTATGTTCTAAATGTCTGACTTGCGGAGTTCCTGGGGGCCGCTCTCTAAGTCTTACACTTGCTAATGTTTATCTTATCAAGTTAGCCTTAATCATATGATCTTATGGCTTCCCACTGATGTCCTGTGCATGTGATATCCAAATCATCATTTCCTTCAGCGACAATTTGGGCTCGCCCCAAAATAATTCTCAGTCTTTCATGAAAGCTTCCTGAATGAAGCAGAAAGAAGATTGATTCTTGAAAACTGTATAGCAACAAAACAAAGGTCTTCTTCTTTAGAAGACACCCTACCACATTACCTTGTCTTTGGTGACAATCATCACCCAGCTGAGTCACCCAAAAATCTTGGATTAATTTATAAGCATCTTCTCTCCTGTGATCAGATCAGTTCATCCACTTACTTTTACTACATCTACATGCAACACTAAAACTATTTATTTTGTCCCCTTTCACAGTCGTAAGACTGTTGTACAGTAAATTATCCTTCTCTATCCTGGGCCACCAGTCTGGTGCCTTGTAAGTAAAAAATAACAGGGTCCATCACCACGTGGAGAACATCTGCATCTAGTGTGCATCTGTGTTTTTGCTGTTGTGAAATGTCCGAAAATCTGCTGAGACCAGTGTTATTCACTCTGGGTGCTTTAAAATGCACTGTTAGTCACATATTATTCAGAATAATGACTTGTGTATGGTACCATAACAGAGAAAGGATCCCTTGCAAGTAATTTTGACCTTGTGACCTACAGGTAAAATGAGAATTTCTACCACAATATCCTTAAAGCATTGACTTATTTTTACATAAAAAACAAACCTGGGACCTACAGGTAACTTGCTATGCTCTGAATTAGACTCCATAACCCTTAGTAATGTTTATTCTGCTTCATAATTGTAGTATTAACAACCATAGTTAACTTACCATTATACCATGAAGATGCTTGGTACAAATAGATCTTTGTAGCAGGTGCTTAAACCCCAGTGTTTTCAGTGGGTAGATCTTGCTGCTGGTCAGCACCAGCAAAGACAGAAAAGGAGCAGTGAGAGGGGTTTGTACTGGGCTTCCCTTTTCTATCCTCCACGTCTCCACTAGCATAAATATCTGAAAGCGGTTAAATAGACCAGATTGACCAGGATCTCAGACATCAGGAGGATTAAGACTTAGGGGCACAGGCGCGCAAGAAAACAGAAACAGGACCAGGCCAAGGATGCCAAGAACAGGACCAGGGCCAGTAGGGCCAAGAAGGCAGCCAGAACCTGAAGGAGGGTCACGACCAAGAGTATCAGGACCAAGAGGATAAGAACCAGGATGGCAGGTAGGACCAGATGAATCATAAACGCCAAGGACCGGGAGGATCAAGACAAAGAGGACCGGGGGGATTGGCAGAAAAGGACAGAAAGACAAGGGACATGACTACCAAGAAGACCATAGGGGCAAGACCCCAGTAAGTTAGGACTAGGAAGACCAGAAGAATTAGCAACAGAATTAGCACATGGAGATGGACCAAGGCAAGACCAGGAGGACCAGGGCCGGGACTAACAGGAGCATAAGGAACCTGGGGATCAGAAACAGACAGAGGAAAAGGATAAGGACTCAGAGGACCAGTTTAGAAATAGGAAAAGGAGGACCTGGCGGCTCGAGGTGGACAAGGACTGGGAGAAGAACCTGGAGCCCGATTGAGAACATGGCCCGTCCTGACATGTACCGAATACAAGATAGTGGATGAATAAATCAATAATAAACCAAGACCATGTAGCACGCTCAGGGTGGAAACCATGGCCTGGGATTTGCTACACTTTTATTACCTGTGCCATGGGACCCTGATTTGAATATAGGCCAATCAGGAAAACACAGACACAGACACAGACACACACACACAAACACACACATACATATTTACACTTCATCTTTATCAATACTGTAGCCAAGAGGTGGCATTGCAATATTCATGTGAGACACAAGATAATTGGCTACTACTTCTGTCAGTCATTGGCCTTGAATCATTGCCATGTGTCACATCCTATGGATATTTTTGGACAGTGGGAAGGCCATCAATGTATAACGTCTCTTCAAGTGATAAACTGTCTCTGGATAGGCTTAGTGCAAACAGCAGTTGTTCCAATGCAGAAATTTGTTTCTTTTTTTCAGAAACCTGTGAGGTCTGGTTTTAATTTCTGGTTGGCCACTTTGACCTTTAAAGCTTTGCACAGACTGTGCCCCATGGACATGCATGATTATTGATCAAAACACTGCGGGAAGGTCCCCACTACACATACTACATTCGTTACACTGGTAACACCTACCCCCCACCTCCGAATGTATTTTCTGCCTGAGTGGCGTGCCATTGCACTCCCTCTCCACTTCCCTTTTTTAAATTTTATGCTGATATGCCCCCAATCCTATCCTCCTTCACAGGTGAAAGCAACAGACTTTGACTGTGAAACTAGAGGTGGACCACAAAGCCATGGAGACAGGTCATGAGCCTGACAGTAATCTGTGATTGGCTTAGTGGCCTATCTCCTCTTCCCTGTCTGAGTTTTGGCCCTATGCCCCTGGCTCGTCTGAGTTTTTTTTTTATGGAGGATCAGAATTGCTTAAATTCATTTTAAATGTGTCCATTCAGGCCATCGACACTGCTACTCAAGACCTCTTGCGTCCTCTTCATTCATTTATTAGTTCACGCCTGCACCCATTGGACATGGTGGCGAACAATGTAGCGGCTTTGGGCTGGCAGGAGAACTGCCCACGATAGGACTATGGATGTGAAATGAGTGCATACCAAGCTGAATAGTGAGCGGGAGCAGCTTACAGCTGGTATATGGGGCCTGGATTCCTGTGGGACACATTCCCTCCACATTTAAATGGCCTTCTCAGTGATGCCTGCAACGGGATGCTGTGCCTTCCATGTTCCTTTGTACAACCTGAACCTGGTGGTTTTACTCTGACTAGGATTTTATATTGTATCCTAGATACTCATTTTTAGACTTTTTTTTTCTGGTTGAATCGTGTTTTTACATTAAGTAAAAGGGATATTATAACTTGAAATCCACTGATGAATTGGATTCAATATAGTTATTAGCTACTTCAGTACATCTCATTAAAATTCCTCTAGCCCGCATTTAAAAACATACCAAAAGGCTAACTTTTCATATTTATAATTAAATTCATACCCCATTTAAACATAACACTTCCATAAGAACGATAGATATGATTGTACTTATCTTGTGCTTGAGCAGCAACAAAAGAGGAAGATGGCTGCCTGTTCTATGGATATATGCATGTTCTATGCTCTAGAGTTTTTGAGTGTTCTAATTCTAGTGTTTGTTGCTGCTGTGTTTGAGGAGCAATAAAGGTGATATGCATAATATTAGCCTCCGTGCCTTTAATAAAATCATGATTTTCTACCCAATAAAACTGTGGAAAATCTGCATTTTCTCGTGGTGAACTTGCACCTAGTATCTACTTTTCCAGGTTTTTTTTTTACCCGGTGTAACGAAATAAGCTAATTTTATTTCATTCCCAGCTCTATTTTAAAAGTCTAAAACATTCACACATACAGTGCGCTTCAGGAGTTGGTGCTCAATGCTCCAATTTGGGTTAATCTACCCATTATAATCCTAGCACATCGCCTGTTCATCTCTTTAAAAACAGTAGTTAATATTATTCATAATACCAATTTCATTGGCACTTTGCCCCATCCTCAGTATATAGTCAAGAGGGAAGGTACGTGCGCTTTTGTTTCTTCCTCTCTCGCCATTGGCTGCCTGACACCTGGCGCTCGGGGTTGCTAGGGAATGCCGAGGCGCGTCTTGGCTGGAACATTTGCAGGAATAATCCTCTGCTTTCCTCCTGCCTGTGATCGGCATGAAGCAGTTTAGTATTTTTTTTGTCTCTGCTTTTCGTTTAGAAGCGTCTTTGGTGTACTTCAGATTCCCGCGCCGCGTGAACTCCTCGGCAGATGTGCTGTTGAAGATCCAAGGCATTGGAGAGGCAGAAAAGAGAGCGGACTGAAGGGAGCGCATTCCATGCACAACGTATCAGGGCGGCGCAAAATCTAAAAGAGCCTCTGCACATTTGTGTTTCTTTATTTTTATAAGTTTATCTGTTTATTAGTGACTTTATAAAGCGTGAGCCAGGCTTAAAGGGTGGCAAAGCACTTTACAAGAATGTATGGCTCAGAGGAAACGACAATCAACAATAATACAAGAAAATACGGTAGCGTAAAAGAACAAAAATATAACAAAGCTGCAACATTTGAAAGGGGTTATACGAAGACAACACGTCCACTACAAAGAGTCACCAGCACAACGGATTTATAACAACGAATACACCCATTCTCTCACATAATCACTCTCACCCACAAGCACACACACAACTTACATTTAAAAGCATTTTTTACTTATCTCAGCTGCCAGACAGGGTCATATTCCAGCTAGTTGTACTCCATTCGTTATTACACTAATAGTGATTAATGTAACATTATTCACTAGTAATGCAGTAAAAAAAAATGACTGGAGCCCCAACCAATGTCTATAAGGACTAGCTGCCCCTCTGTTTGTGACAATGATTTTGACACCTTTAAGGCCAGGGGTCGCAAAGGCAGTACCAGGGATCACAAGGGGCAAGCCAGGGGGTGCAGCTGCAGCAGGACCGTGGCCACGGGGGCAGGGCCGGACTGGTGGGAACAGCAACCAGCCCTGGCAGATTGCTGCTCGACTGGCCCTGGGAGCCGGGGGGGGGGAAGGGGGGGCGATGGGGAGGGGGATGCCAGCAAGAAGCACTGCTCCTGCTTTTGTTACAGGGCCGATATTGCAGCACTGCTGCAAAACTGGCCCGCAAGGGCACAAAACAGGCCTCCACCCCTCCGGCCCACCGGGGAAAAGCCCAGTGCCCGCTACGGCAAGTCCGGCATTGCACAGGGTGCATTTTAGGACTGGGACAGACAATAATAATCTTTGCCCACCCCCCCAAATAACACAGGCAGCTGGCACAACATTTTTGCAAAATTGGTTTATTTTATACAAACTGCAGTCATATTTGAATACAAGGCGCTAGAACCATACTGGAGTTCAGAAAGTGAATGAGCAATACAAATGCATTTAAAGTTTGTTTTTATCTTGTCAAATTTGCTGTGGTTCAAAGAAGGTCAAATGTCAGGCTATGTCTTCTAACAAATTATGACAAATTGCTGCTTGTTCAGTTTAACATGGAGATGTTGTTTGCTATAATTTCTTTGAGTGAAAAGTGGGAGACCTTTCTAAAGTGAACTATCTGACAACCTCGCTGGAGTACAGGGAGTGCAAAAGGAATACTGTAGGTTGTCAGTTTTTTTCCTAACACAATAAAATGTAAATACCTATACATTAACTGTACAAATATTTTAAAATATATCAGCAGTTATAAAGCACATTTTGATTTGTAATTCTGATGTATGATGGAAAAAAGGGGCAGATTTACAAGGAACTGACGCATCTTTAAAGATGCATCAGTTTCCTTGCGCCAGCGTCAAATGTCCTTGCGCCACCATGGATGCGCTGTATTTACAATACAGTGATCCATGGCGCAAGGATTAACAGATGCGTCAGAAATTCTGACGCATCTGCCCAGCAAACGGCATTGATGGCGCTGGATGCATCGATGGCGTTCGACAGTATAGATTGGTCTTACTTGTTTATGGTACTCCACAGGTTGGGCTTCGGTCCCAACTTTTGTAGCTGGGTGAGGCTGCTCTACTGGGAACCACAGGCCCGACTGCGAGTCAATGGAGCGTTGTCGAACCCTTTCAGCTGTGGAGGGGCAGTAGACAGGGCTGTCCCCTGTCCCCGTTGTTGTTCGTCCTCGCATTGGAGCCACTGGCACATTGGATTAGGAAAGACCCGATGATTTAGGGTATAGAGGCACCGGGGGGTTGGGAGGAGCGAATTTCACTCTATGCGGACGACATACTTCTAAATATCTGGCAAGACCGTATCATTCCATAGCAAGAGTACTTCATATTTTCGAACAGTTTGGGAGCTACTCAGGATATACCATTAATTGGTCTAAATCAGTGGTTTTCCCGTTATCGGGCCCTCCATCGAGGATACCGGCGAGGTGCATGGCCCCAGTTGTGACGGAGGGATTTAGGTATCTGGACATTCATGTCACCCGAGACCATGGGAGTTTTCTGAAGAGAAATCTCGTACCCCAACTAGACCGGCTCAGCGCGGATGTGCTCCATTGGCGCACCCTGCCACTGTCACTCATGGGCAGAGCCGCCCTGTTTAAAATGATGGCCCTGCCGCGCCTATTGTACGTTCTCCAGAATACCCCATGTCCAGTCCCCCCACCAGTTTTTAAGCGCGTGGCCCACAAGGTCAGGGCGCTGCTGTGGCTGGGAGGTTCTCCCGGGATAGCCCGCCACAAATTACAAAAAGGAGTGTACAACGGTGGCCTGGCGGTCCCAGATAATAAATTATACTATTGGGCCTCGCAGCTGCTAGTTATAAATGATTGGGTCTACGCAGACAGCAACGAGCCAGCATATAGAGTAGACAGAGCCGTCATGCCGGGAGGTGATTGCGAGCCGCTGCTGTACTCCAGAAGAGCACGCCCGGAGTGGCCAGCGCACACTGGGGTGGGAGTGGCATGCTGGCGTGAGGCAAATAGATTTCTGGGATGGCAGGGGAAACTGACCAGTCGGACTCAACTATGGATGGGGGACCCACTGAGAGAGGTAGCCTCATTAAAAGGTTACAGGGGTTGGCAGATGATAGGTATTGAACACCTGGGGGATGTGTGGAGGGGCGGGCCCTCCTCTCCTTTGAAGACCTACAACAGGAATATAACTTGAATCCGACGCAGAGATACCACTACTTGAGCCTGACGCACGCCCTACATGGACACATCTGGCAAGACACTTCTGTCCCCGACCATTCCCCCTTGGAAGATAGACTGCTAATAGATCCCATTCCTGAAAAGACGACCTCCACGATATACTGCAAACTAATAAATAACATACCAGACCCTTTGGCGGCCCTGCCTGTGGCATGGATTGACGACTTTGGGAATATAGAATATGAGGAGTGGCTGGAGGCAATACAGAGCCCCAGAGAAATCGCAATCCGGACAAGATTCAGGCTGGTTCAGCTTAAGATACTCCATCGCTCCTACTATCCCCGCACACTCCTACATAAATGGGGCAGGGCACAAACAGTGCTATGCATAAGGGGATGCCAGCGGGAGGGGACCTTCTTCCGCATTATATGGGAATGTCAGGAGGTTGCCCGGTTCTGGCAGAGAGTCACGGACGTAATGTCCAAAGTGTCCGGGGTGACAGTTCCAATGGATGCCAAATGGCTCCTCTTGATGATCGGGGGGGGACATCGATTACCCCAGACACATAGGTTTATGGTTGGCCCTTGTAGCAGGGATCGCAAAGAGAAACACTGCAAAGAGGTGGGGGCGCCCCAACCGCCGTCGCTGATGTAATGGGAAAGAGACCTAGACTGGTGCCCATGAGCTGAATAGACAGTATATAAAAGTAGGGGGTGCGCTAAAAAGTGGGAGAAGATATGGGCACCATGGCGCAAATACAGAATGACTGTGGGGGAAATGTGATATGCCCCAGCCACATTCTTGTGGGATAGGGTGTGGGGCCGATAAATCATGTCTTCACTTATCTTTGGGGAATGTGCTCTGTTGTGATACCGCGCCCTCTTGAACCACGGGAGACGAAACGTCTCAAACCTCTCTCGAGTAATATTAATGTGATGATGAAACTTAACAATGTACATGCATATGTGACTTTTGTATTGTATGGTCTTTTGAGCGAAGTTAATAAAAAGATTTAAAAAAAAAAAAAGAAATTCTGACGCATCTGTTGGCCCAAAAGTCAGGCATTGCTGGAGTTGTGTCGCAAGCACGACGCAACTCCAGCAATGTATTTTGAGGCCTATACTTCAGTCGCGGGTCCTGGAGGGAGTGCTGCGGGGCGGTGGGGCGGGGGAGGGGCAGGGTGGGGGGTAGTAAACTCTGGCATACGGCCGAACGGAGTTAAGTACATAAATGAATAAATAAAACGAATTACATTGCGCGCGCCGCATCGCAAATGGCGATGCGGCGCATGCAATGTAATTTGTTTTATTTATTCATTTATGTACTTAACTCCATTCGGCCGTATGCCGGAGTGTACTACCCCCCACCCTTCCCCTCCCCCACCCCGCCCCGCCCCACCGCCCCGCAGCACTCCCTCCAGGAGCTGCGACTGCTATACTTACCATACTGTGTCACTCCTTACGCCTGCTTCAAGCAGTCTAAAGCTTTTGATGCAGAGGGGTGTGGCTTAGCCGGCTGCAAGATGGCCGCACTTTGAGTGGGCTCTGCCGGCCAAGCCTTTCAATCCGTCATCATCCTGCGGACTGGGGCGGTGCTGACCCTCCACCCCTACTGATCCTGATCCCCTGCATCACAGGGCTCTGGCTGATCCCCTCACTGGCGTCCGTGCTCTCCCCGGCACCAAGAAACTGACGGACGACATCGGCCTGCGTGTGACGGCCGGGCCCGCCCGGCGGTGCGTGGCCTGGGGCTACAACATGGTGCTGCGGGAATACGATCCTGCCCGGGCTGCGTTGCCGAGGCTGGGGCGCCTCATTGCTGGTGCCTGCTGCCCAACGGATGCATCGGCCTGGTAGGACAGTGCGGTGTGTGTGGCGGTTGGTGGCGGGGTTGGGGGCGCGTGTGCCGTACTGCGGGGCCTGAGGTTACGTTCCCTGCCGGTGAGCGCTTGTCTTGGCGCTAACTACCTCATAGCCTCTCCTGTCCAGATCTGGGCCCCGCGACATGGGCGGCGTGCTCCCCACGTCCCCCCGCTGCTCTCTGCCCCCCTCCGGTCGCGAGCCTTCCGCTGCAGTCTTACTGTTTTGGCCCCATTGCCTTGTGGCCCACCGGCTTCCTGCTTGCTGCGGGGAGCCCGCCCTGTGCCTGCTTGCTCTTCTCCGGGGTGCCGCTTCGGCAGCTTCCAGCCCCCGGGCCACCTCCTGCCTGATCTGCCGCCCCACGGCTTGCTCTTTCACTGCTTCATCCTCGAGTGGGGACTCGAGCCTGTCCCTCCTTCCACCTCCTGCGGACAGCCATCTCCTGAGGGCGCCTGGCAGTTACGCTGCATTGCCCCACATCTTGGACGCGCGCTGGCTGCTTTGGTGCCCTGCCCGGCGTGGCCCGCATTCGCAGCTCTAGCTCGTGTCTTACTGGACCACTGGTTTGCCTCCTGACTCCGTTACAGCTCCTTTTCTGGGACCCCACTCTGGCTGCACTCGCCCATTGCCTTCCCCACAGTAACTACGCTTTTGGGCGGCTCTGCTGTGCCGCGGATATCCTACCTGCACCTGCCCTGCTGTGGGGTCGGGGGGGCTCGGCTGGCTGTGGCGGCTCAGGCATGGGAAAGGCAGACCCTAAACAGCCCAAGCTGGCCTTTGACCAGCGCAGATCGACCCGGCAAGATGGGGCTGCTTTGGACACTGATGAACCTGCTACCCAATCAGAAGCTGGACCGGCGCGTGAAGATGACCTTAAAACGATCATGTTGGATGTTAAGGCCACCGTTTCTGGTATCGCTGCTCAGCTTGACCAGCTGGCGGCCCGTCTAGATACAGTCAAGGCCAGGGTGGACTCCCATGACACGCAACTGGCCCATGTGGAGGCGAGGGTCTCGGACGTTGAGGACGCCATGGCTGGAGATCACCAAAAGCTACTTCAGATGGACAAAGTGCTGGAACTTATCAAAAATAAAAATGAGGATTTGGAGGCGCGATCCCGTAGAAGTAATCTTCGCATTACGGGCGTGCCCGAATCCTCCAACATCACCAAAATGGAGGACTTTGTTGAGCAACTCCTACGAGATCTCTTTGGCGATGTTTTGTCCTCCGTCTTTATTGTTGAGCGGGCACACCGCTCTTTGGGACCACGGCCGGGTCCCGGCCTGCCTGCTCGCCCAATCATCGCTAAATTGCTGAACTTTCAGGACCGTGATGCGATCCTCCGCGCTGCCCGGGATAAAGGTGAAATCCGTCATCAGGGAAACTCTCTTGCCTTTTACCCCGACTACACGATGGCGGTGCAGGCCGCCCGACGCGAGTTCCTCCCAGCCAATCGGCTGCTCCAGAAGCATGAAGTCTCCTATTCCCTCGCCTATCCGGCCAAACTGCGTGTTAAAAGCGGCGCGCACATGCACATCTTCACTGAGCCGAAAGCTGCCCTGGCCTATGCGAAGAAACTGGACAAGCAGCAGCGCTCACCTCCACCTAGTTCTCACCAAGCAGACGAGGGTGGCACGAGTGACAATGACTGATTCTAGCCATCACTGTCAGGGGCATTGCTTTACAATCTGTCTGATTTGACGTCCTCTTTATTGCAGCTTGTCTTTTGCGTATCCATATAGCTGCACCTGGAGTGCCTCATATTTACCTGTTGCAGTTGTCAGTGTTCCTGGGCCCATGTTGCGGCTGTGAGGCGCCTGCGGCCCCTCTGGGTGCTGCCTCTCCTCAACCTTACTTTATACAATTGCTGATGGCCCCCGACTGCTCATTGATGTTCGCTTCCTGCTATGCTCTGTTGTGATTATCCCTTGGTGCAGGGGGGCTGCACCGTATGTTTTTTGCTACAATAATTAACGTCTGCCCTTCCCTGTGGCTTTGCCACCCTGTCCTTGTGGCGGGGGTGTATGCCTGGCAGAGTCATGCCTCCATGGGATGACTCCCTGTTGTACTTGTGATTCTTCCTTCCCCGGTTGGGGATTCCCTGGGGGGTTGGGATTGGGGGCTCAACCTGATTGGGGTATTGGAGTGGGTGGTGGGTTGGGGGGGGTGCTATGTTCTTTGATATTTCCGCTTTTTGATCTTCCCCTTCCTAGATGGGGTTCACCTGGGTAGGATGGATTCTCAACCTGACTGGGGAGTTGGTGTGGGTGGTGGGTGGGGGATTCGAGGCTTGCTGTTTGCACTTTTTTACTGACTTTTTCTGTAACATGTCATTTGCTACATTGACTTCTGCACTGCACATTCCTTCCCAATCACATCCGGCTTCCTTTTTGCATCTGTCCTCATCCACCATTCACTTTCCTGGCACAGCGATATGACGGACACCACACTCTGGACGTGGAACGTCCGCGGTCTCAATGACCATCGAAAGGCCCGCCTAGTGCATGCCCACCTCATCCGACACAAGGTTGACATCTGTTTCCTCCAGGAGACTCACCTGCTGCCCGCTACATCCTCCAGGCTTCTCTCTAGACATTGGGGCAAAACTCACTCCTCCTTCTACTCTTGCTACTCTCGCGGGGTATCCATCCTATTGCGCAAAGGGCTTCCCTGGCACACATCTCAGGTCATTGTGGACCCTGGGGGGCGCTTTGTCATTCTGCGCGGCACTCTCCTGGCCCAACCCCTGATACTCGCAGCGATATATGGTCCCAACTCCGATGACCCTGAATTCTTTGCGCAAGTTTGGCAACACATCTCTTCCCTGGGCCCTGCTGCGCTGCTTTGGGGGGGCGATTTCAACATTACACCTTCAGCCACCCTTGATCGCTCTGGGCCCCACGCTCTGCACCCACGTGCCACCTCTCTCCTACATTCCATACTGACCGACAACTCACTACTTGATGCGTGGAGGCACACCCACCCGGGGGCGCGCAAAGGCACGTGCGCTACGGGCTCTCTAGGCTGCTGGTCCCGCCTGGACCTCTGGATCACCACTTAGGACGCCTTCGCGTGGGTCACCTCCGTAGAGCATATGGCACGTACCCTTTCTAACCACGCTCCCGTCCGCCTTAGTTTGCTCCCCCCGCATTCCCCGCGGCGCATGTTTGCCTGGCGGCTGCCCCCTAATGCGCTCCGGGACTCGGTGTTCTGTGACGAGATCCAAACCGCAATTGTGAACTATTTCGACCTTAACGCCGGCTCCGTCGACTCCCCTTCCACGCTTTGGGAAGGTTTTAAGGTGGTGATTCGGGGCGAGTGTATATCTAAGCAGGCTGGCGTACTGCGCTCTTTCGGGGTTTTCTTGACCGATTGGAGGGAGAAATCAAGGCTCTTGACTCTTTGCATTCTCTTAGCCCTAACCCCGACATCCTTGCGCAGCTCAGGGGTAAACTTTCTGAATTTAATGAGGAGGCCAATAGGGAACTCTCCTTTCTGGGTAGGGAGGCGAGGGCGCGCCGCTTTGGTGAAGGGGATCGCCCGGGCAAGACTCTAGCTAATCTCCTACGACAGCCTCATGCTGCCTCTTATATCACAGCGCTCCAGGACGGTGGCCCGGACAGAACGACCTCTCCCGAGGAGGTGGTGGCTAGATTCACCGCCTTCTACTCTCAACTCTACACCGCTGGGGCTGCGCCCTTGCGCGACATCCTTGACCAATACTTCGACACTCTTGAGCTCCTCTGGCTGGGCAACAGCCACCGGGAGTACCTCGACGAACCCTTCTCCAAGGAGGAGATCCTGGCAGCCATTAATAGGCTGCCAGGCGATAAGGCTCCGGGCTCCGATGGTTTACCTGCGTCCTTTTACAAACCCTTCGCGCCTTTTAGTCCCGCACCTTGCCGCTACGTACAACGACTCCTTTGAGTGCGGCCACTTCCCTCCTTCGTTTCGCGAGGCCCTGTTAACGCTTCTCTTGAAGCCGGACAAGTCCCCCGAGCTCAAGGACTCTTATCGCCCGCTGTCTCTAATCAACACCGATAATAAGATTTTCGCCAAGTTGTTGGCCTCCCGCCTTCTTCCGCTCATGCCCCTGATAGCTCGCCCAGACCAGTCCGGTTTCATCCCCGGCCGTGCCACGTCGCATAATCTCCGGACTATATTCGCCGTTCTCCATCAAATCAACCCCACGCTCCCGGCTGTGGCTGCCCTCTTGGACGCTACCAAAGCTTTTGATACTCTTGAGTGGCCCTTCCTCTTCTACCTTCTCCCTCGCTTAGGCTTCAGCCCGGTGTTTCTGCGCAAAATCCACCTTCTTTATTCTCTCCTTACACCTTGCCTTCGGATCAACGGTCAGATCACGGAGCCTATCCCCGTCGCTAGGGGCACGAGGCAGGGGTGTCCACTCTCCCTCATGCTCTTCGCTGTAGCTATGGAGCCCCTCGCTGCTAGGCTCCGGCAGCATCACACCCAGAGGGGTCTCGGCTTTGCGGCTCGAGCCTTGGTCGTCTCCATGTACGCGGACGACGTCACACTCTATGTCCGCAATCCCCAAGAAAATCTTGGCCCCATGGTCCGCGAGGTGGTGCGCTTCGGGGGTTTGTCTGGAATCCAGGTCAACTGGGATAAGTCCATTCTTTTCCCCCTGACGGACGCCACCGCCCCCTTCACTCCGGATTATCCGTTTGTATGGGCGTCGGGGCCCACTAGATATCTGGGCATTTGGCTCAGCAGGGACGTGGACGAACTCTGGAGGGCGAATTTCGGCCGGACGGTCGACTGACTGGAAACTAAGATCCACCTCTGGCGGCGCCTGCCCTTGTCCCTGGCGGGGCGCATAGCCATCGCCAAGATGGTGGTGCTCCCGAAGTTTCTTTACTTGTTTTTGAACATCCCCATCCCCCTCACGGCTCATTTTTTTCGTAAACTTCGCTCCCTTATTATTTCTCTTGTCTGGGCCGGACGTCAGCCTAGAATAGCATACAATATCCTCACGCTTCCCTCATCGTGTGGCGGACTGGGCGCCCCAGATTTCAAATTATACGCCCTTAGCGCCCAAGCCAGCTTCCTCCACTTCTGGCTGCATCCGACGCCTTTTCAGCCTCACGTGGCGGTGGAAGCTGATCTTGCGGCCCCCTGGCCACTCCAGACCGCTATCTTTGCCCCTGTAAAACCCCCGCACGGAGAGATCGACACTGTGGAGACCTTGCGCTGGGCCTGGGACGGCCTCTGGAGATACTCTGGCGCTAGTACGCTCTCCGCCAATGCCATGCACATCACGCACAATCCGGTATTCCCCCCTTTGCAAACTGCCGGGATGGTTAAACGCGCGACGCGCCTGGGGCTGTCCATGTTATCGGACCTCTACCCAGCCGGCGGCTTCTTTTCCCTTCCAGCCGAGTCTGGCCCCATGGACACTCTGCTGTATTACCAACTTAGAGCGTCCTGCAGGGAGATGCACCCCGCGTTTCCTCAGGCCCCCTCCTCCGTTGGCTGCCCTCGACTTCGCATACACATCCGCCTCCCCACGCAAACTGGTCTCCAGACTTTACGCCCTCACGCTGGCGGCATCCCAGATTTCCGCTGACCGCGCCCGCGCTGCTTGGAGCGAGGACCTAGGTGCCGATCTCTCGCAGGAGGTCTGGCTGTACTGTTGCAAGCAGACCAAACGTCTGTCCCCTAACTACCGCCTGCACCTCATACATTTTAAATATCTGCATAGACTGTACCATTCCCCTGCCCAGCTGCACAAAATGGGCCTTACTCCTAGCGATAGATGTCTCCGATGCTCTGCCCCCGCTGCTGACTTCTCCCATCTCGCCTGGCTGTGCCCAAAGGTCTCTGCATATTGGCATGATGTGTGCACTGCCATCACTGAGATCACCTCTACAACTGTCACGCCAGACCCACTGATCTGTCTTCTAGGCTTTGTGAAATATTGTCCGGACGCCTCCCGCCGGCTCACTGCTATGCTGCTCCGTTCTCGCACGGCGCAGGGTCGCCTTGCATTGGGTACGGAGACCCGCGCCCAAGGTCAGCGCTTGGCTTGAGGATGCTGCGCGTTGTCAGACGCTGCTGTCCGAATTCTGGGACTTGACGCCGGCAGCTTCCCGCCCGATTGACATTTGGGGTCCCCTTGTTTCTTACCTCCTGCGCCAGAGCGCTTTGGCCTCCGTAGCCTCTCCCGCACCCCCCCGCCGGCACTCTGCCCGCGGCGGCCGCCGGTGATGGCTCGTAGAGTGCAGCCTCCCCCTCCATGCGCTCTGCTGGCTCCCTGCAGCCTCTCTTGCCAGCACTTGACCTCCCCAGGGTGATCCTTTATGCCCTTCTTACTCCATTTCCTGTCACTTCCCTCCAAGTACTGTTATGGGCTGCTTATGTACAATTGTTCCTATGATGCATGTAACAGATGTGGTTTTCCTCTTTGAGTCCGGAATCCCCGCCTACGTACACTGTAACTTGATGTGCAAGTTTATCAATAAAGGTTTTTGAAAATTTAAAAAAAAAAAGGTTTTGACGCATTGGCGTCCTAAAAGTGGTGCAGTGAAATCTTGTAGATTTCACTGTGTCACTTTTACGAGGCCTTCCTGCGTGGGGAACGCCCACCCTGCATACATTATACCTGGCGCAGGTATAATATGACGCAGGGCTTTACAACATGACGCATCTTCCTAGATGCGTCACGTTGTAAGTAGGCTGCATTGTTTGCGTCGCCGTAGCGTAAAAAAAAGTGACACAATGGCGGCGCAAGGGGCTTGTAAATCTGCCCCAAAGATTTTAATAGGATCAAAACAAATCTTGGTGATGCATAAATGATAAATATTGTATTTTATACAGCATTTTTATAGTGCTTACTACTCCTAGGTGGGACAATGATATGCTTACCTAAATGGCCAGCAAGCTACACCATATAAGGTGATTGGTAGGAAGGTTGTTGTCTTTTTTTTGTGGTCCTATGTGGGAAATGTTTCCATGTCGTAGTGATGACCACTCAGGTGTGGTTATCATGTTGTGGGTAATAGTGCGTAGCAGTGTGGTGGATGATAATGATAGCGAAGTATTGGGCCTAAATTGTAATTGCTTGTCGGTGCTAAGGCCTCGTTCCCGTGCTATAGCTTTCTTCTCCTGTGATGGACCTTTGAATTGTGTATTAGGAGTCAAGGAGTAATTGAGACATCTCAAAATATAACAGTGTAAGTTCAGTCAATGATGAGAGTTGTATGTTCGTTCTAAATTTTATTTTCTCATTAGAAGATTAGTAAAGATCTCTGTTTCTTTTTGATCTTTATTCAGTTAGTCCATCAACCAATTAAGTTTACAGAATTATCATCATAAAGAAATTTGATTAGGACAGGTCAATCATCAGTATCAATACATTTAAGCATGTTCCATAAAGGAATACATTCCCTATTCTATAGCTCAAGATCAGAGTTTTAGGTTATTAAGAACCCATAAAGAGTTCAACATCAAATGGAAAAGAGTGAAATCAAGGAGCATATAGCTTCGAAATCAAGTTAAATAGCAGAATTACCCATAAAGAGTATTTCATAAGACTCAGCCGAGTCTCAGATCAGCATACAGTTGCAGTAGCAAATTGTTGAATCCAAGTAAAGACAGGTAAAGTCAGGTAAAGAAGGGAAACAGTAGCAGCAGTAGCTACCAACGTCAAGGGTCTGGGTCAATCCACCAAGAAGAGAAGAGAATACACCGCTGCTACCTAAAAACATGCACTGATATAAACGTCAAAAACACATATCAAAAACATTGTTGCTGGCTTTCTCCTCTACGAGCCAATAAGAAGACAGGGTTCTTCGGTAAGCAAGTTCAGCTCCTCTGTTCCCCCGGAAAAACATGCAGCTTGTACACTTTATCACAAGGTTAGCTACAATCTGTCTTGCGTAGTTGAATTCTGGAAGCAACAGATTTGGTTCCCATATGCATTTGCATACTGATCGACTTTCTACATCTCAATTTGTTTCACTGCAAGAACAGGGAACTACTAACTAAAAGGCAAAATTACTGTAAGGTAATGAATTCAATTTAATACGAGTCAAGCATTATTGTTTAAAATGAACAAGTTATTCTATTCAAACATCATATAAAACATAAGAAATAGGAAGTTCATGACATTCAAGGATAAAAATGTTACTTATAAAGAAACACATTTGTTAAACTGGAAAATTCTGCAGTTATGACAAACATTTCTAAACATGTCAATGTAAGCTCAAGCTTCTAAGTCACATTGTTCACATTTCAGCAATATTGAGTTTGCTTCTGGTTAAAGGAAACTTGCTTCATAGCTTTTCTATAGCCCATATCTTGGTAATTATTACTGCCTATAGCAAATCAGCACATTTCAAATGTGTGTCACTCCAGCAATAAGTTTTACCTATATTATTGTACATTCAACTACTCAATTAATTAATTTTCATGTTAATTAATGTGCTTTCTCAATGAGAAGGGAGAGACACAGATGTGCAGGTTAGGGATCTTAAGAATGATGGGAGCATGGAACATCTCTGCAGGTTGCTTTATGGTATTTCTAATGATTTTAGTCTGCCTAGCTGGTTACTGCACTGGGTTGTCCAGTCAGAAATGCTGTGTACAGCTGTGGGTTTGAGCTGGCATGGTTGGAGCAAAAAGCGGCCATTCTGTATAGACCTTTCAGACCTGCAGTGGTGAACCATATTGAAGTTCTCCTAATGACCATCAGTGTGTGACAGATTTCTTCAGTTAGTCCTACCTGTTCGTTTGGTGGTGGCTGGTGTATTGACTGCTCAGTACTGATGATGGACAATCCTTGTAGCAGATGTGTCTTAAGTGAATGTAAGAGATGTGAGTTACAGTTGGCAGCCAACCACTGAATGTTATGGTATTATTGTGGGCCAGAAATGTTATATATGAACTTACATAGCTATAAAATATACTGGTGAACCATAGGTCAGCCCTCCTTAACTTACCTTCTTATCTAAAGTAGATGCCAGTTGGGATGTTTTCAATCCATTGATTGTAAGCAGAAAACTGAGTCTGAGGGTGCAACGGTCTTTCCAGGTTCTATTGTTGGGATGTGGGGTGGTGTAGTTGTCTTGGAAAAAGCCATGTTTTTAACTGTCTTCTGAAGTGTATATGTTCCTGGGTGCTTCGAATGAAAACTGGCAGTGAGTTAAAGAGCTTGACAGCTTGTACTGAAAAAGCAGTGCCTCTTACAGATTGCTTATAGTAAGGTGGCATGGTTAGAACTAGTGCAAGTGTAGAGCACAGTATCCTGTTTGTTTTGTATTGCTTGAATTTAACTTCTAGTTTCTGTAGCAATCACTGGAGATTGGTAAGCTGTGCAAATTCCTTTATTAGAACAACCTTGTCTGGTAAGGTGAACAGGTATCAACACAAGTACAGCACAGCATCATCTGTCATCAACATTCTACATACTCACTTAAATACCTAAAACACATTACACATTCTAATTCTACATTTTACATGACATATACCACTTCTACTTCCAAACCCATAACTACAAAGCCTCCCCTTTGATACAACAAAAATAAAAAGAAGATACACTAGTACACTTAAACAAAACCATAACTAAAGAAGTGCTATATAGGTTTTAAGGGAAAACATTGTACTATAAGCTACAAACATAATCCTCTAATTTTTTTTTTATACTTCTGCCAAAGGTATTTGTCCTCATACCCTCTATATATGACCACTTTGATTGTCCTCACTCCTGTGATCACTTTCATTATCTCTTTCTGCAACAGGTTTTCCACCACCATCTACAACATGAACACTGCTAATCATGCTCTTACCCTTTCTTCCTCTTCCTGCAAATCTTGAATCGCAACGTCTGCCCTTACACTCTCCCAATCCATTTTTATGCACCAATATCTGTCACTCCTGTTGCTTCCACTGCATCCACACCTTTCCTTAGTATTTGCATTGTACCTGATAATAACCAAGCAACTCATATGACAAATACCGCCATCATCCAACTCCACAGTATCACCTTCAAAATTTGCTTAGGATTGAGAACTTGCTCTTACCCTTCGCAACTTTCCTAGCAGATTTCACTCTTACCCATTGTCCAACATCAACTTCATATCATGTACTCCATGCTTGGTGTCAAAATATACTTTGTTTTTCTCCTGGGATGTCAAAATGCACCTTTTGACTTAATCTGCATCCCACATTACTTTCTTTCCTCTTTTCATTCAGCCAGGATTGGTTTTTGACTGTGGTACATGACCTCTCATTATCCCAAACGGACTTACACCTACAGAATCATAGACAGCCACTCTATATGACCACATCATTTTCCGTAACTCGGTATCCCAATTCTTCTGTCCCTGACTAGCTAACTGCAATATACTCTTAATAACTCTGTTCATTCTCTCCACAACTCCGTTACCCTTGGGATGATAAACTGCAGTGAACTTATGTGTGACACTGGGAAACTTCATAACATTTTTCATATCCTCAGACTTGAATTGAACACATTTTCAGTGAGTAATGAAGACGGAAACCCTGCTCTCAAAAATATGTCATCCAAAAACCTGATTACATACTTGGTGTCCACTTTCTCAACATCATCCACCTCAAACCACTTAGAAAACAAATCAATCAACACTAGAATATACTTTTGTGATCCATCACTCAATATAACAGGTCCCATGATATCCAATGCCATATCTTCCCGTGGCAAATTAGGACATCCTAAAGAACTTAATGGTTGATTGAGTGTTTTTTGGGATTTGTCAGCCTTCTCACACTCCATGCATGATCTCACAAATCTCTCAGTTTCAGTATCTACCTTGGGCCACCAATATAATGCTTTGACATTCTGTTTGGTATGAGTTATGCCTCCATGCCCTTCATGACATAATTTTACCTCTCATTTTGCATGGCGGTATCACTTTTACTCCTCTCACAGCAAACATGTCTTCCATTCCCAACTCATCTCTGACTTCCCAACATGCCTTCATTTCACCAAGAAGATCCACCTCCACACAGTCTCCCCAACTATTCACAATTCTTTCTTTCACACACTTCAAAATATTGTCCTCTTCATGTGGCTTCAACCACTCTTCTTTCTATAAACGTTTTGCCTCATTGTGTGTAAAGATTCCTGCCACGCACACCTCATTCCAAGGACTATTGTGTACTTCTGTAAGAGGCAATGACAATTTGCTTAAATCTACTGTTACATTTCATTTTCTAGGCACATACTGGATTCCAGACAGAAAATCATGTAGGCAAATGGACAATCTTGCAATCCTTACAAAGCTCTGGATACGCCTGCAGTGGTTAGAAGCTTTGTCAAAGGCTTATGGTGTGATCTCACAATAAAATTCCTACCCCATAAAAATTTCAAAAAATGCTCCAACGCCCATACACATGCCAAGGTTTCTCTTTCTATCAAAGAGTACTTCTCCTTTGCAGGTGATAACGATTGGGATGCAAAAGCTATTACGACTTCCCCACCATGATCATTTTTGGGAGAAAGCACACTCCCCAACTCTTTCCCACTGGCATCCACTGTGACAAAAGTTTCTGCAGAGGGGTTAAAAACTTGCAAAGTGGGCACTGCACTCATCACTTCTTTAATCTCAACAAAGGATTTTTGAAATTGCATTGGCCAATCAAATTTGCTTTTGTTCTTCAACAAGGCGCGCATCTCATGCATCTTCTCAGAGAATTTGTCAACAGGCTTAGAATAAAACTCCGCCAAACCTAAAAACGAACAGAGATCATCTTTGTTTTTAGGTGACAGTGACTAGCTTCTACTAGTTTTTCCTTCGGTTTGATTTCTTCATCACTGATTTCATGCCCTAGATTCTTGACCTTCCGTTCTGCAAATTTATATTTGCCGATTTCTGCAGTCAACCCTTTTTTATCTAAGAATGTTCAATACCTTTCTCAACATATCATCATGGTGCTTTCTGGTCTTACCCATGATTAGGATATCATCCTGGAAGAATGTCACCTCCTTAATGTTTCGAAACAGTTGCTTCATGAGCCTTTGAAAAACTGCCGCCGCCGACACTAGGCCGAATGGCATACATCGAAATTAGTAACAGCTAAATAGCGTGCAAAAGACAGTAAGATGTTTACTTCCAGGGTGCAAGACCACTTGGCGATATGTGGCGGATAGATCCAATGTCGAGAACCATTTGGCATCTCTAGTTGGAGACAGCATTTCATCTATGCACGGCAAAGGGAATTGGTCCACAATTATGTTCCCATTAAGTCCCTGTAAATCCACACATAAACGTACCTTGCCTTTTGCACGTCTGTCTACCACCAATGAAAAACCCCATTCAGAAGCCTCCACTGGTTCAATTATGTGGGCTTCCATAAGTTTCTCCAACTTCAACTCCTCTCTAACAATAAATGGGATATTGCGCGCCTTGTGGATTTTTGGATTAGCATTCTGCTTCAATCTAATTTGATGAGCAACACCCTTTAATTTGCCAATTTTCCCACTGAACACGGAGAAGAATTCATCCAACACCCAGTTTCTGGTGTCTTCCCCCGCACAAGCAACTAGCACTTGTTCAGGACTGTTAGGATCTAAGATTATATTGAGTTTTCTTTGGTCTTTCCATCCTAGTACAGAGGGTCCTTCTTTGGCAACATAGAGTTTGTATAGGGCATGCCTACTTTAAAATCTGAACACTAATTGCCTCAGACCAACCATGTCAATTTTCTCACCTGTATAACTCTCAGGATTAACACCAGAAGGTTCCAATTGGTCTCCAACTACTGCAAAAAAATATTTTTGCTAAACACTTTCTGCAATAATTGTGTATGTTACTCCCGAATCTGCTGCTACTTGTAACAAAACACCCCCGAATAAAACTCAACAAAGGGGTTTGCTATCTCCGTCACCTGAATTTTAAGAACGATCCTCTTTTTGTGATCAAACTTAGAACTAACGCCATCTCCGCTCTCATCAGATGTAGATTCTTCCTCCTCATCACTCTCCTTCACATATGCTACTTTACTATAAAAAAAAAAAATTCTTTGTGCTTACACACTCTCGCAAAATGCCCTATTAAACCACACTCCATATATTTGGCTGATTTCGCTGTACACTTATCAAACCAACTGAGTGTGCATTGCTATCACAGTGATAGGACGCATAGTTAGGATTCTTCGTAGTAGCAGTTATTTTTCATTTGTCCTTCTTCGAATTTTGTTGCCCTGGATTCTGTCCGTATTTATTTTTCCCATCTGATATTTTATTTACTGTGTCTCCACCTTCTTTTTTTTATCTTGCGCTAATGTAACCTTCGCACATTGTTCAGAGAGTTAAGGCTAGACTCTACTTCAAACCAAAGTCTATCTTGGATGGATTTATTCTTAGCATACATGACAATTTGGTCCCTCACCAGTTCATCGTGCAGGTTCCCAAACCGACTAGTGAACACAAGTTTCTAAAGTGCAGAAACGTAATCTTGTTTCCTTTGGAAAAATGCAAGTCTCATTACAGCTACACATACTGGGGGCAAAAAATGCTCATCTAGGTCCAACAGGGCAACTTTAAAAACATCCAAATCTTTAGAGGTTCTTTAATGTTTTTGTAATTGGTTGTATATTTGCAAATCCTCTTGGCCTAAATAATACATCAAAATCCTTTTTTTCCTTTCTGGCGAAAAAGTACCACTACAGTCTTCCAAGTTGGAAATGTAGTTGAGGAAAAAATCCTTACATTCATTCCACTGTATAGCAGACTCACCAGGTGATGCTAAAAATGCCATGGGGGAACTCAGATGTAAAGCTGATCTTACGAATGCGGCAGCTTCTGTTCCAGACATGGTGTTAATACAGGTAAATTACCTCAGGTATATAACGTATGTCTATAGAGAGGGTACCAGTCAAAAATAAGGACAACCCAAAACAGATTTATCCTTAAAGAAAACCCTCCAGCACTTACTTGTTTTACCACATTTGTCCTTGTGCTGAAATATAAAAATGCTGGCAGTTCCTCTGAAGAAAGAGTTACCGCTCAGTATAAATTGGAATCGATGCGCAAAGCAATTCCTTTCCGCTTGTCTCAGCGTATAAAACAAATATGACGGCATGCAAGTAATGACCTTACGTGATTACGTGAACATCAGCAGTCTGCCTTCTATCTTTGGCTTCTTTCAAACGTGCACGCTCCTCTCCACGCGGTGGTGCCAGAGAAGTGCAAGCAAAGGTGTGCGCTCCTCCTCACGCAATTGCGCTCACCTGGTCTTTCAAATGCAGGAGCACCGGCTTCCGAGAGGAAAGCTTCCTGCAGCTCGGGAGCATTCTTCCTGCACACCATGGAGATGGTTTCTATATGTCGGACGCGCTCCTCCTCACCCGATGCAGCCACAGCATACAAAATGAACCACATGATCCCCTAACTGCCACCACACACTGCCAAACAGCTAAAAGCTATGTCCTTACAACCAAAGGGGATTTTTGGCATTGTCCCCAGGTCATAATCTCTGTCTTTGTGGTATTTAGCTTTTGATAGTTATTCATCACCCATGTGTTTATGGCCGAAAGGCAGTCATCAATTATTAAATTATAGAAGTTTTACAGGCCATCCATTTTCGTTGTCATCTACATAGTTTTAACAGGTGAGGTTGTATGATTTAATCAGGTTTGGTGAGGGTGTTAGGTAGATGTTCAATAATAGAGGGGGTATGATGGATCCCTGAGGAATGCCACAGTGTTGTGTATGTGAAAGTGATGTGAAAGGTGATACCAACACTAGTTTGCAGCAACAGTTGCAAGGCCAATAATTCAATGGGTATTAGTTCAACTCCCTTCTCATCTTTTACATATGGTATGTGCAACAAGAATTTGCTGTGTGAAAAGATTGCACAACTATGCAGGGCATTAAGTCATGTTGTTTTAAAGCTAGCCACTTTCATGACCTTTCCTACTCCTGGTGCTTAAGTGGTTGTCACTACCTAAACCAACCAACCATTCAGAAGCTATGTCCAATCAGGAAATCTCCAGATTCCAATATGTCATAGTGCTTTGCTTAGCCTATTGGGTTTGGGCAGAGCCATCACAAGTCAGGTACGACTTACCTTTGACTGACATTGCTCCAGCTTATAGCCTTTCTAGGGGCCACTGAAATATAGCCTGGTGAGATAATGTATCTGCTCTAGAGATCTTTTTTTGTTTGCAGGTGCTATATAGTTTGTTAAGTTGATGTGCCTGCTACAGAGGACTGTAAAATACCCTAACTAGCAGCAGTGTGAATCTGAAATGGTCCAATATAGCCTGCCATGTCCCAAAGGGCTGCTATAATGGAATATCTATGTTTAAAAAATGGTTTAATATCTAGAGGACCCTTCCAGGGTCAACACACTGAGGATTCATCTCCTTGAACCATATATTGTGGAAACTATAATCAGGGCATCTGTGACTGAAAGCATTTGTATTATAATTGACCTCTCTAGACATCTCCACACAACATCGACTAACATTTTCTGATTTTTATATATTGTAATCTCAGATCTGTGTAGTATGAATCTGATTTTATTGACTTATCTTTATCTAATTAATAATTATATCAAATAAATAGGTGTTAGGAAGTCCTGTGTAATTTACCCCTTCGCTGCCAGGCCTTTTACCCACGTGCCAAGCCTTTTGTTGGCTATTTAGGGTAGTTTGCGCTTAGGCCCCCATAACTTTTCATCCACATAAGGTATCCACACCAAGAGTTTCTCTCTTTTTTCCCAACATCCTGAGAATTCTAAAGGTATCCAGGGTTTGTGGATTTCCCTGGAGGAGACAGAGAAATTAGCCAAAATACAGCAACATTTTGATATTTTGGGGAAGAATGGGAAAAAAGTGCTGCAGAAGAAAGCGTCTGTTTTTTCCCTGCAAATGGCATCAATGAAGAGGTTGCAGTGCTAAAATCACCATCTTCCAAGCTTTCAGGAACAGACAAAGTTTTGTCAGAAAAATAACATTTTCTACACAGTTTTACATTTTACTGGGACATAGCCTATTTGTCCTATTTGTTGTGCTTTCAACCTCCTTCCAGTTAGTGGTAGAAATGGGTATGAACCCAATAATGAATCCTGGAAAGCTATAAATTTCTAAAATGTAGATAAAATTCTGAATTCAGCAAGGGGTCATATGTGTAGATCCTTTAAGGTTTTCTTATAGAAAGTAACAGTTGAAATAAAAAACAAAATTGAAATTGAGTTGAGAAATACAGCCATTTGTGCCTACATTTTCACCTGTAACTTCTTCTAACTATGGCAGATTTTTCAAATCAATATTCTGTTACATCTGCTGGACCCTTCTGGGTGAGGGGATATGTAGGGCTTGTAGGTTCACCAAGAACCCAAGGTACCCAGAGCAAATAACAGCTGCACCTTGCAATTGATTTTCATTATATACCGGGTATACAGCAATTAATTTGGTAAAATATAACGAGTAAAAAATAGGTATCAAGGAAACCTATGTATTTCTGAAATGGGAATAAGATATGGAGTTTAGAAGCAGTGGCTTTTGCACATCTCTGAATTCGTAGGTACCCATACTAGCATGTGAATTAGAGGGCATTTTACTGAAATGACTTGTTTTTTACACACTGTCTTACATTTGGAAGGCAGAGATGTATAGAAAAACAATTGGTAATAACTCTTGTTCTACTATTCTGTGTTCCCCTAAGTCTCCCAATAAAAATGGTACCTCACTTGTGTGGATAGGCCTAGTGCCTGCGACAGGAAACAGACCAAAATGCAACATGGACGCATCACATTTTTCCACACAAAACTGACCCTTTTTTGCAATGTGCCTAGCTGTGGATTTTGGACCCTAGCTCAGCCGGCATTTAGGGATACCTAGCAAACCTCTACATTTTTTAAAACTTGGATGGGGCGACTTGTGTCTCTCTCACCAGGGTCTGTTACCCAGAATTCCTTGCAAAACTCAAACTTAGTCCAAAAAAAACAAATTTTCTCACATTTCTGTGATGGAAAGTTCTGGAATCTGTGGGGAGCCACAAACTTCCACCGACCCAGAATTTCCCCAAGTCTCCATATAAAAATGGTACTTCACTTGTGTGGATAGTCCTAGTGTCCGTGACATGAAACAGCCCAAACCACAACGTGGACACTTCCTATTTTTCCACTGAGAACTGACCCTTTTTTTTTGCAATGTGCCTAGCTGTGGATTTTGGGGCCTAGCTCTGCCGGCACCTAGGGAAACCTAGTAAACCTGTAACTTTTTAAAATCTAGACACCTAGAGGAATCCAGAATGGAGTGACTTGTGTGGCTGTCAACAGGGTCTGTATCCCAGAACCCCATGCAAACCTCAGACTTTCTAAAAAAAAACATTTTCCTCACATTTCTGTGATGGAAAGTTCTGAGATCTGCAGGGAGCCACAAATTTGCACCCACACAGTATTTCCCCAAGTCTCCTGATAAAAATGGTACCTCACTTGCTTGGTTAGGCCTAGTTCCCGCGAAAGTAAACGGCCCACAAAGCAATGTGGACACCACATTTTTCCATTGAAAACTGACCCTTTTTTTGCAATGTGCCTAGTTGTGGATATTGGGCCCTAGCTCAGCTGGCACCAAGGGAAAAATACCAAACCTGTCCTTTTTTTAAAACTAGACACCCAGGGAAATCAAGGATGGGGTGACTTGTGCGGCTCTCACAAGGTTCTGTTACCCAGAATTCATTGCAAACATCAAACTTTCCTAAAAACACATCACGTCACATTTCTGTGATGGAAAGTTCTGGAATCTGTGGGGAGCCACAAACCCCTTTACCCACCCAGCATTCCCCCAAGTCTCCCAATAAAAATGGTACCTCACTTGTGTGAGTAGGCCTAATTCCCGTGACAGGAAACATCCCAAAAATGCAACGTGGACACATCACATTTTTCCACTGAAAACTGACCTTTTTTTGCAATGTGTCTAGCTGTAGATTTCGGGCCTTTGCTCAGTCGGTACCTAGGAGGTAAACCTAGCAAACCTGTACATTTTTAAAATCTGGACACCCAGGGAAATCCATGATGGGGTAACCTGTGTGGCTTCCACTAGGTTCTGTTACCCAGAATCCCTTGCAAACCTCAAAATGTGTCTAAAAACACATTTTCCTCACATTTCTGTGATGGAAAGTTCTGGAATCTTCACTCTCCTCACTTGTGTGGATGCCCAAAGTAGAGGCAGCCTAAAAACATATTTTAAAAAATTGTGCTTATCAACTCGCTGTGATATCCCCTCAATCTCTACACGTTTGGCCCTTCCTTGACACAGGCACTAGGCCCACCCACACAAGTGAGGTATCATTTTACTTGGGAGACCGAGGGGAACGTTGGGCGGTGGGAAATTTGTGCCGTTGCAGCGATCCCACACAGAAATGTGAGGAAAATATGATTTTTTAGCAAATTTTGAGGAATGCAGGGGAGTCTGGGTAAGAAAACTTTTGGGGATCACGCAAGCCACACATCCTTGGACTCCCCGCATGTCAAATTTTCAGAAATATCAGGGTTTGGTAGGTTTCCCTAGATGGCCGCTGAGCCCGGACCGGGACCAAAAACGCAGGTGCCCCCCTTGCAGAACCAGGTCCTTTTGCGATAGATAATTTTGATGTCTCCACAATATGTTTAGGCCCTTCCCTGTACCAGGCACTTGACCCACCCACACAAGTGAGGCACCATTTTTATTGAGAGACCTGGGAAAATGCTGGGTGGTAGGAAATGTGTGTCGGCCCGGTGATCCCAAAACTTTCCTACACAGAAATATGAGGAAATGTGTTTTTTTAGCTACATTTGAGGTTTGCATGGGATTCTGGGTAGGAAAACATTGGGGGATCCACACAAGTCACACCTCCCTGGACTCTCCCGGGTGTCTAGTTTTTCGAAATGTCTGGGTTTGGTAGGATTCCCTACATGGCCACAGAGCCCAGTACCAAAAACGCAGGTGATTCCCTTGCAAACCAAGTTATTTTATGATAGATAATTTTGATGTCTCCACAATATGTTTTGGGCCCTTCCCTGTTACGGGCACTTGCCCACCGACCTACGCAAGTGAGGTAGCATTTTCATCAGGAGACCAGGGGAACACTGGGTGGTAGGAAATTTGTGGGTTTTTTCTGACTCTGAAAGAATATGGCACAGTAATGCAAGGAAAATGTCAGACTTTAGTCACATTTTGAGGTTTGCAGGGCAATGTAGGTAGCACATTTTGTTTGAATCTATTAGAGGCACACTACCCTGTACTCCCCTGGGGTTTTAGTTTACGAAAATATCTAGAATTGGTAGATTTTCCCTAGAGACAATGTACAACTTGGCAGACAAAGACACAATTATTACTGGCCATGCATCTATTCCTTAAGTACACACACATACTGGTTGGATTTGGCATGAGGATGAGTGAAGGTTGAGTGTAAAATGTTATTAACAAGAGATTTCACAAAAATGAAATGCACTGTTAATAACTGAAAAGTTGAAAACCTGAACCAATGACTCACAGCTCGTCAGCTGTAAAGCAGTGGCAAGGCACCAACCTCTTTACAGGCCATTCACACACCTTTCATACGTGACACACAGAAGCCCATTAACACCGCCAGCACATAACAACACTTGCATCAATCACAACACTCACATCAACAGATAATGTAGAGACAATGTACACCCTGGCAGAGAAAGACAGAAAAGACAAATATTACTTCACAACCATCTATTCCTCAACTACACACATATACTGGTTGGATTTGGCATGAGGTCGAGTAAAGTTTTAGAGTATAAAATTATTTGTGAGCTATAAAGCCGCAGCAAGGCACCAACCTCTTTACAGGCCTTTCATATGTGACACAAACAAGACCATTAACACCGCCAGCCACGGGCCCAGCACATTATAAAATTCACATCAACAGACAGCGCCAATCAAGGGTCCATCACTTACATATGCCCACATGACTGACACAGCAATCACACCGGCTGGTGGTTGACACAGTGTGTGCACTGGCATTTGGCTAGCACTGTATGTAGTGACCAGCAGAAAGTCACTACTCACACACAGCCAGCCAAACACCAGTCCACGCATACCGCCAGCTAAGCGCCAGTCCACTCACACTGCCAGCCATGTGCCAGTCCATGCACACCACCAGCCAAACGCAGTCCACGCACAGCGCCATCACATTTCTTTATCCAAAAAAGAAAACTCAAACCAATTGGAAGTATATACAAAACTATAACTACAAACTCCACAGCGGTCGGAAGCTTATTGCTCAACTGAGGGATCCAGTAACCAGTGCCGCGTTTCGTACACACGCCCAGAGGGGTAAGGGTTTTCTTGTGTTAGAACTCCCTGTATCTGCATCAACCTATCTCATTTCTTGAATAGAGAACTTTATTTGTCCTTTTCATAGATTGTGTTATTGGCTGTTCAGCGCCTATTGAGGATCATTTACCATTCTCAGCATGTAAGTTACATATTAGAATGCTTGGGATATGTGAGGCAGTTTCCTGGTAGTGTTCGGGTGTGTGGTGTAGCAGCATTTAATCACTTGTTTTTCAATCGGTGGGCGACCTGGTTCCTGCTGTCCTTTTTACTTATTATGACTTCTGTGGTGTTGCACTTCGGTCTGTCCATCTTTTTACTCTCGGGAATTTTTGGGTTCACTATTTTTAATACTGCTTGGTTCGCGTAACTCCTCATTGCCATGCGTCGGCGCATTATTCTTCCCTGTATGTTGTACTACTGTTTATGGTTTGTTATCAACATTATCAGTTTTTCATGCAACGTTTACATTTTTTACAGTGGCCCCTGAAGAAGGGATGCTTTAATCCCGAAATGCATTGGGCAATTCTTCAAATGAAGACTTCACATTTGTTGACCTCAACATAATTGTCATGTTTCTATGTGTTTTTGGATATTGTAAATACTAACTGTGAGTCATATCTTTAGAAGCATCAGTAAAATGAGCCACATAAAGGTCATAACTTTAGTGGTGTAATCTATAGATTCTTGTGTTTAATTTTTCTGAGATTACTTACTGTTGATTGTGGATTTTCTACCTTGATTATGTGAAATATTGCATTCAACGCTGTGCATCCAGAATTCAAGTGAACAGTCACTTGGTTACATTTTTGTTCTTTGAGAGGTTGGCGACCCCTTCTTGTTTGCATGCATACGAGTTTAACTTTTGATTTCACTGTTCTATGAGTTCATAAATCGGTGTGCGCTAACTCCTCCAATTCATTAGGATCTTTCAATCTAGCCACATCCTCAACCATTGCTTCTCTAGGAACTATTGCCTGTTCCACTACAACAAGGCTGCCTATCAGAGACTGCTGAAATGGAACAAATGTCATCTTTGACTCTGGAGAACAATCCTTGAACACAACAAAAACATTAAAGGTTGCTAAATGGAATAAATGGATACCCAACTTCTTATACCAAACGTACGCCTTACGAACAGCAGTGTAAGGTTCCAACCTCTGATCTACTCTATCTACCACCCATGTGGTTATTGTAGTCTAAAATGCACACAGGTTTGCGCACTTCAGCAACCTGACCCCAAACAGTCACAGGTGAAGTACTTTCACCATGGTTGGTAGTCAACATGTAGACATCTCTCCTGTCAGAAATTGTCACATCTAGAAGTTCATCGCACTGTCCCTTCTCAAGCTTTTTTACAAACAAGCCCTTTTGGGTAACCTTTACAGTTAGAGCGGATTGTGCCACAAGCAACAGTGTCCACTTTGAACAATTCCCTGAACAATTGCAACCCAGTGTAAAAGGTACCTATGTATAAATGGTGACCTTTGTTAAAAAGTCCTCTACTAAGTTCCCACACAATTTTCTCACTAACTCCAAAAGTGGACGGACAACCAGGGGGTCAATACTGGAATCCCTACCGGTGTACACCCTGAAATTATAGACATATCCAGTACTACTCTTAGACAGCAGATACATCTTAATTCCATAACGTGCCTTCTTGCTAGGATTGTACTGCCTAAAATCCAATTGGTCCTTGAACAGGACCAAAGACTCATCCACAGCTATATCTTTCCCTGGAACATAGATCTCTAAAAAATCAATCTACAAAATGATCAAGAACAGGCCGAAACTTAAAAAGACGGTCACACTCAGGGTGATCCTGTGGCAATGCTAAAGCATTATCAACAAAAAGCAGCATCTGAAGAAGAAGCAACTACTGATTACGACTCATGGTTGCAAGTAATATAGCCGTTGCCATCAAAGGTCTAGTAGACCAAAATCAAGACAACGACTGCTTCCTTATCAGGCCCATCAAAAAAATTAAACCCAAGAACTTCTTCAACTCATCCAGATTTGTGGGAGTCCACCAGGTAGCTCTAGAGTGGGGCTTAAGTCTGGCACTGTTTTCCCTCAAATACTGTTCAGCATACAAATTAGCCTGCTCAACAATATCATCCAAAAATACATTGTCCATAAACAACTAAAACAAATGTATAGGCAAAACGTTTTCAGTATTCACTCTACACCCTGCAACACCACTAAAGGCAGGCAACACTGGCTGCACCATGTTTTGGCAAACCCAGAGTCCAGCACTTCCAATCGGAAGCATTTCAGCCCCAGGCTGCAATCCAGATGTCTCTTGCTGCGCTATTGGCACATCAGTGTCTTCCTCTAAAAGCGGCACTTCATCTGAACTGAGAGTGGCTTCATCATCAGATGATTCCTCTCGGATAGAAAATTCACTGCCAGAATCTTGGCCTTCCTCAGATGTAGAGTCAGTCTCATAATCATGGTCAGAAGAAGACTCGAAAAGCATACCAACAACCTGCTGAGCGGTCATCCTGCGGCTTGCCATAATCCTTAGTTAGAAAAGTAACTTGACAAACAAGTCAACAATACCCAACACAGTGTAAAAAAGTAACAAAGTGTCGCTTTATCAAACAGGAAATAAAACTACTGGGATATAGTAAAATCTAGAAGAAAAAGTCAATCAATACAAAGCACACAAAGACCTATCTACTCTAAAACGATTCCACCCACTTGCCAGAGGCAGCAACAGTGAAGATCAACTGCACTTACTCTGCACATACACAGCAAGCACTAAAGAAGTCTCACTGGAAAGAAAGAAAAAAAAGACAACATTACACACAAGGTTGTAAACAAAGTGCACTCCAGCTTCCTCAGCAAAAAGTCTTGGGGTGATAATAAACAACGACCTATCAATGAAAATCCAAATCACATCAGTAACTTCGACCTGCCATCACCAACTTAGGAAAATTAGGAAAATCAGCAGACTGTTCACGAGAGAAGCACTAATACAGGCTGTTCTAGCCATGGTGATCTCCCACTTCGATTATGCCAATTTGTTTGGCATGCCACTGTATCTCATTAAGAGACTGCAGTTGGTTCAAAATCAGGCAGCTAGGCTGATCTTTCAGCAACCCAGGTGGGAACACGTCTCCCCCCCTTATGAGGAAGTTGCACTGGCTACCCATTCTACAACGCCCTGCTTTCAAAGTGGGCTGCTTGATTTTTAAGTCCCTACATGGCCCAAGCCCCAAATTCATCTCCAACCTCATTCAAAGGCACGTACCCACGCGCAACCTGCGCTCGTCTCATATGAACCTGCTAACCATACCCTCTTATAACCTGAAGCGACAAGGTGGTTGTAGATTTGCAGTGTTGGCACCTGGCTTCTGGAATTCCCTGCCACGTAACATCAGAGCATGCACGGAACTCATGAAATTCAGGAAGCTCCTAAGACCTGGCTATTTGCTCAAGCCTACGATTAATTCAAGTGCAGGACAGATTAATAACGGCCTCAGCTTATCCCAGACCTAGCGCCAAGAAGCCAATCGGTGAACGCGCGCTCTATAAATAATTGTTAACATAACATAACAAATCAATATGTTACTTTGAAAGACAATCACACAAAAAGCTAACAAAGCAAATTATATAAACAGACGAAGGATACACATTAGATGAAAAGATTACGAAATGAGTAGCTTACCAAACACAACTCCACAAACTGCAGATCTGCCAAAGCTGCACCCGCAAACAGGATTCACCAACAAGACAAAGGCAACGATTGGCTCTACAATAAAAAAGAAAAAGAAAATGAAAACACGAATAAAAATGATAACAAATTATCAAAATACACTGATATTCCCCAGAAAAGAGGTGTGGCACCACCAGAAGGAAGTAAACCTTACCCCAGAAGTACCATATACATAACCTTATTCCCAGGTGACTCAAGTGTTACCACCCACTCTGAGGCTCAATCACAAATCTCTCAAGGGGGCAAAATCACACCCCAGAGGGCAGATTGACCTAAAAATGCCCATAAAAATAAATATGGGCCCCCAAGGGGAGCGAGCCTTCAAAACATAACTCCCTGGAGTCTAGTGGGCTTCCTCCCCCACAAAGGGCAGGTCAGCCTAAAAATGGCAGATCTGCCTCTGGTGGGTGAGGGGGGGGGGTAACAAAAAAAAAAAATTCTCCCCCAAGGGGAGCAACCCTTGCCCAAGGATTCACTTCCCAAACAAAAAAACAATTCCTGGTGGTTTAGTGGGCTTCCACCCCTTCCCCCATAGGGCAGATCGGCCTAAAAACGACTGATCTGCCCTCTGGGATGGTGGAATAAACAAAAATAATTCTCCCCCAAGGAGAGCAACCCTTGCCCTAGGGGTTGCTCCCCGTAATCATCATGATAAATTATTCCTTGGCTTCTAGTGGGTTTCGACACCCCCTGGGTGATCAGCCTAAAAAACATCTGAATCAGCCCCGGGAGGAGGGGGGGGGGTGAAACACAGATAGAATATGCAGCCAGGTTAGAGGCGCTTGCCTAAGAGATCACACCCCCAACAATAACAAAAAAACATCCCTGGTGTCTAGTGGTGTGGATTCCTGCTACACAATCGAGACCCCACCCGCGATTGAGGAGCAGGAATCCACTCTCTACAGACATAGGAGGGAAAGTCCTTTCCCCCTGCATCTGTATTCCTGTAAAACTCCCCACCCCCCAGGAGAAGGACTTACCAAAAACAGGTCCTCTCCCAGGATGCGCTGGAAGCAAATGGCTTCCAACATGTCCCTGGCTGCACTTGATGACATCGGTGAGCAGTGAGCACACCAACACCATCAGATCGCCGAGTGGGGTGGCAATGGAAGCGATTCCGCTGCCATCCCAGGTGGGGGCCCCTTAATTAGTGGTGCACGGGGAAGCGCCAGCACTTCCCCCGTGGGTTGGTGCCTGGACGTAATGGTTACGTCCTTGGCACAGGAGTGCCACGGCCGAGGACGTAGCCATTACGTCCATGGCACCCTAGGGGTTAATGTACTAAATGCATAATGCTTGGTGAACATTTGAGGTACAGTTTTTGTTGGGAGAAGTTTGGGAACGCTGAGTGGTAGGAATTTTATGGATCCTCACAGGTTCTGAAATTTTCCTTCACAGAAATATGAGGAAAATCAGTAACTAAAGGCAAAGTTTGGTATTTGCATGGCATTCTGGGTAAGAAATGGTATTGGGATCCACACAAGTCACACCACCCCTATCCACCCTAGGTTCCTTGTTTCCAGAAGTGTCTGGGCCTGTCAGGATTCCCTGAGTGCCTACTGAGCCATAGCCAAAATACTGGAGCTACTCACATCGCCAGAATGGGTTAATTTGCTAAATCGTGATGTTTCCTTGTTGCGTTGGGGCCTTTCCTTTCACTGGGGGTGGCACAGCCTCACATGTGGGGTACTGATGTTATTGGGAGAAGAGCAGGAATGCTGTGCTATAAGACATTGGTTAATCCCTGCAGATTCCTTTAGCACAGTCTACTTTAACTCTAATGTTTGATGTGACATCAGCATGCACAGCCTGCTACGCAATACAGGAATCAAAGGAAGATTTTTTCTCGCATTCTGTCTGTGATTTTGGAAAAGAAAATATTTTTTGTGTTTTTACCAGAAACATTTTCTTTTCCAGTACTGCGGATGACCCGTTGAAGTCCACAGCACTTAGAAGGTAGTGTGGTGGACATCAAAAGGTTGTCCTCTGCACTAAAGCAGTTAAATCCACCAAATCCACGCAGCTGGATGTACTGTCCAACAAAAATAGACAGCAAGCTGTGGGGATATGATGGCCAGATTGCACTAACTCCTTTCTTCTATGGTCATCGTTTCAGAAGGACCCCCAAGATGGTAGACTTCCAGGACTGGAGAACAATGAAAAGTACAGTGGCCATAAAAAGGTGGCAGCTGCTCTTGGTCATGCACAGCTAAGAGAACGTTTCAGTTGCCATATATGGTCTACGGAGAAGAGGGCTAGGGAGAGAATAAAAAATACTGAGAAGTACAGAAAGGAGAGAAAGAAAGGAGAGCAAATAGAAAAAAGCAAGAGAGATAGCAGAAGAGACAGGAAGGGGAATATAGAAGATAGAAGGACGCAACAGCAAACAGAAAGGGGTAGCGAGGAAAAAGGTTGAGAGAAGTAGTGGGGACAGATTAGAGGAGGCAAAAGAGAAAGTAAAATAGAGGCTAAAGGAGCAAAATGAGAGCTAAATGCACATGGGGAAAAGGTGATAGCAGATTTTCTGTGGAATGTATAGCTTATCATATGTGTGCCAATGCAGCTGGCCCAGTGGGATTTCACTGAACACTTCTGCACTTATTTTATAAAAAGGATCTTAGTGCAAGATCCAAAGATCACCATTCGTAGTGGCCTTTGATGTCCTATTAAAGACAAACCATTGTTACTTGATCCACTTTGCTTTTTGCGAAATGTTTAACAATGGCACTCCCTTGTTATGTGTGCCTGCATGCTCTTGGTGAGAAGTGCCGACGTCTTCTCTTTTAATGCATATCAGCCATGCCTACATTTGCTGGTATAGTCACTGGAAAGTACAGCATACTTGCTGAGAAGTCCAGGATCGCTTATGAAGGTGATTTGGCTTTCTAGTGTACATTTAAATATGACAGTCACCTGTTTCATAACATGAAGCTTGACATTTAAACTGCACATGTAGTAATGCTGAACACTCCCTCTGCAAGTAAATATTTTAATTTCTAGGACATATGGCGAGCTTCAATGCTTTCCACATTCACAACTCAGAAAAGTGCATGCTCGTCGAAGCAATGTTAGGCACATAAAGAATGCCAGCTTGAAGATCCTATGCAAGAAGCCTACTGCATGTGAAAGAGAAGAGAATGTCCATAATTGCGGAAGTTGAGGAATCTAAAGCATCCAAATTGGAGGTACCATGCAAGCAGTATCAAAGAGAGAGGTTATTACAGAGCAGGATCTTAAATGCAAGCCATGAAACCACCATTCAGAGCCTTAAAGGCCTTAAAGGGAGAGCTGCTGCCTGCCCATCCCCATCTTCTCTAACTGGAGATGGAACTAGTGTCCTCAGCTAGGCCACAGGTTTCACAGGCTCTCACAGTTACCTATATTTTACCATGCCTACCTATTTTGTTGATCAATGTCTGACGAAGGTCTCCTTTTGTACACCACCTTTCACGCAACCTGCCAGTAACTGTGAGGATTGTGTAGTGATGTGTAATGTTAAAGTGCTTTTGCTTTGTTTTACAGTGTTGAGACAGCTATCAATGTACATAGTGTATTCTATGATGTCACCTGTAGAATCCCTATGTTGCCTAGGAACCCGGTACCTCTGGGTCAGTTGGTTCTTGCTGCTGAGCCTTGTGGAGCTTCTGAACTGGCTCCACGACCATGTAGCCCAATAAATACTTTCACGTATTTCCGCTGTTTCCGCCTCAATTACTACAAATTGATTGGCGACGAGGATGGGATTCGAACCCACGCGTGCAAAGCACAATGGATTATTGTTGATGAATTTAGAGAAACCGTGTTGAAGTTAAAGAAAAGGTTCGATAAACAACCAAATCTTATGGTGTTGAGACACAAATTTTTCAAAAGGAAGCAATTGGATGATGAAGATGTTGATTCATATATCTCCGCATTGAGGAGACTGGCTGCAGACTGCAAGTTTGAAAATTTCACGGACCAGCTCATAAGAGACCAGTTTGTTTGTCATTGCAAAGAGAAAAGCATTAGACAAAAACTTCTTAGCCTAAGTGATCCTTCGCTCGACGAAACCATGAAAATCGCCAAAAGTATCGAAATTTCGATGACGTCTCTCAAAGAACTTGAGGACAAAAGTAGTGACAGACTTAATGAGAGTGTTAATGCTATTAAGATTAATAAGTTGCAAATCAAACCTAAAAATGTCTTTAACAAAAGTAATGTGAAATCTGTTAAACCCGAGGGTATTAATCCTAATATGTGCATTAGGTGTGGGAATCCCACTCATGCAAAAGGTAGTAGATGTCCTGCCCTTTCTTTCACTTGCAACTACTGCAAAAAAGTTGGCCATTTTGCCAAGGTCTGCCTAAAGTTGAAAAACTCTAAGAAACCTATTGTGTGTGTTGTTGATTCAAATTCTGAAAGCGATTCTGAAGTTATTTCTGTCATTCAGGAAGAAGGTGATTTTACCTCACAGGAAAGAAACGCACACAACAGTGTCTCTTCTAGTGTTGTTGAAGGTGATCCTTCTAACTGCGTAGACCCCATTGCAGAGATTGGTATAGGTAATAAAACTCTTCATCTACTGGTAGATTCTGGTGCTCGCATCACAATGATAACGAAGAAATTGTTTGAAGAGACATGGGGAGATTCCATTGAACTGTCCCCTCCAGACCGATCGCCCGTATCTTATGAAGGACGAAAAATTGATCTTCTTGGATTTTTCGAAGATGAAATGTCTTTCAAAGGAAGACACATAAAGGGGAAAGTTTATGTAGCAGTCAAAGGTTTAAACATCCTTGGGTGGTTCCACCAGGGGTTATTTGGCATGATGTTGAAACCTGGGGCTCGTGAACAAGTATTAGTAGTGGAGTGTCATGATGACATAAAACAAAATGACGCCAAATTAAAGTGGACATCCAAGTTTCCTTCAGTGTTTGGGGATCGTCTAGGTAAGATAAGTAGTTTCAAACACAAGATCGTGGTTAAACAAGGTGCTGTACCAGTGAAACACAAACTTAGGGGGGTACCCTTTAGCGTCAGGTCCGATTTGGAGAAGGAGCTCAAAGAACTATGTGTTAAGGGAGTCATCGAGCCGGCAGAATCTTCTCTGTGGCTTTCTCCCTTGGTGGTAGCCCGAAAAAAAAATGGGCAACTCAGGGTCTGTGTTGACTTGAGGTCACTTAACAAGGAGATTTGGGTCGATTCTCACCCCCTACCCAAGATATCTGATCTGTTTGCTGCCACCAAGGGAGCTAAATGCTTTAGCAAACTTGATCTTGCTAACGCATATCATCAAGTAGAACTCCATCCGGATTCCAAACACCTCACTGCATTTGTCTCTCCTTTAGGGACTTTCCAATACCGTCGGATGCCCTTTGGATTAGCCTCGGCGGCCTCCGTCTTCCAGAGAGTCATGAGCAATATCCTGAGCGATTTGGACTCCGTACTTGTGTTTCAGGATGATGTTCTTGTCTTTGGGGAAGACTCTTTCTCCCATGATCTTGTTCTTCAGAAAGTTTTATCATTATTCAAAGAGCATGGTGTAGTGTTGAAGTCGGAGAAATGTGAATTTAATTGTGACAAAGTGGAATACCTAGGACATGTCGTGTCCCACGAAGGTGTCAGTCCCAGGCCTGGTTTATTGGAAGCCATCACGAATGCCCCTCCTCCATCTGACAAGACAGGTGTCAAGTCTCTGTTAGGGCTGTGTGAATATTATTCTAAATTCATTCCTGATTTTGCCACCATTGTTCGCCCTATAAGTGCCTTGTTAAAAAAAGGTGTGAACTTCGAATGGAGTGAAGAGTGTGTTTTGTCCTTGGAGCGTGTGAGATCGTTATTGTCTAGTTGCAAAGCCCTTAAACCTTTTGATCCCAATCATGACTGTTGTATCACTGTCGATGCCAGCCAGGTTGGTCTAGGGGGAATGTTAACCCAAAATGTTGAAGGTGTTGAGCAAACCATTGGTTTCGCCTCTAGAGTTTTGAGAGCAGCTGAACACCAATATTCTGTCATCGAAAAGGAGTTGTTGGCTTGTTGTTGGGCCATAGAAAAGTTCCGGCCATATGTGTGGGGTAAGCGGTTTTTACTTCTTACCGACCATAAACCCCTTGTGAGTATTCTGGGTGACAACATGAGTAAGTGTTGCACACCCAGGATTCTCAGAATGGTCACTAGACTTCTGCAGTATCAGTTTGATGTCAGACATATTGCGGGAGGAAAGAATTTCAGGGCAGACTTCCTTTCCAGGTTTCCCGTTAGTTACAATGAACAAGACGACATCAAGTATAAAGACCTTGTTGACGAAGATTGCGAAGATTGTTTTGTTGCTACTCTCGATATACCTGAACTTAAAGTTGGTTCAGAAGATGAATGGAGATCTGCCTTTCTAGCTGATTCCATTCTTGGTGATGTTTGTGATCTAGTTAAGAATGGTTGGCCACGTGAAAAGGTTCTCTCCCCATCATTACAACCTTTTTGCAAGATTGAAAGTGAGTTATCTTTGGAAGATGGTTTATTGATGAGAGGAGAGAAATTGGTCCCTCCTTCTTCTCTCAGGGCAAACATTTTGAAGAATGCTCACGCAGGGCATTTAGGCGCCACACTCACTAAACGTCGTATCCGTGATGCCTTTTGGTGGCCATCCATGGATACCGACATAGAGGACATGGTTCGTGAATGTTGTATTTGCAAGACTTCAGACAAGTCGCTGAAAGTGTTCACTCCTCCTTTATCACCCATTGAATGTCCGGATCGACCATGGGTTAAAGTAGGGATTGATATTCAAGGGCCTTATGATGCTTTGTGTGGGCAGTATAAGTACATTCTTGTCCTCATGGATTATGCGTCTAAGTGGCCTGAGATAAAACTCGTCAAAGAAGCCAATGCCACAACTATCATTGATTTCCTCTCTGGAATATTTTTGAGGGAAGGGTTTCCGGAGACACTCGTGTCTGACAATGGTAAGCAATTTGTCAGCAGGGAATTTCAAATTTTTCTACAGTCTTCAAGTATCAAGCATGTTAAAAGCTCTCTCTATCATCCCCAGAGTAATGGTTTGGTGGAGAGAATGAACCGTGTTGTTGGTGACTGTGTCAAATGGGCCAGAGTGGGACATCACGATGTGGTACGCGCCCTGAATGATATGATTTGGTTTTACAGGACCACACCACATTCATCAACAAAAGTTGCACCTTTCGTTCTCATGAGAGGAAGAAAAGCCAATACTTTGTTTAAACCTGGCTGGATGTCGAGACTGATTAAACCTAACACCAATGTTGATAACCTCATGTCTATTGTCAAGGAAAATGTGTCGATAACACAGTCCAAACAGAGTAATTGGTTTGATTCCAAAAGGGGTGTCAAATTGTCGTATCTTAACGTTGGTGACTATGTCAAAATCAAGTCTCCCATTTATGCTAAGAAAGGGGAATGCAAATTTGGGAAGCCTGTTCGAGTTGTAAAGATTTTTGGGAATGCTGTTCAAGTCGAGGGAGGGCACTGGTGGAATTTGTCAAAGGTTTCTAAAGTTATTGAGCGCTCTGATCCCTCTAAGTCTCACAATCGTGATGAGGTGTCAGATGCTCATTCACTTGCTCAGAGAAAATGTGTTACTGCAGATTCGGTGGTTCAACAGGTTTCCGTGCCTACACGTTTTGTGAGAAGGAGTTCTAGACATCGTACTCTTCCTGCTCGTTTTCGATAAATGTTTCTTTCCTCTTGTTTTCTCTTTCTTTCCTTGTTTGTTTGTTTAGGAACAAGGGAAGGTATGTAGTGATGTGTAATGTTAAAGTGCTTTTGCTTTGTTTTACAGTGTTGAGACAGCTATCAATGTACATAGTGTATTCTATGATGTCACCTGTAGAATCCCTATGTTGCCTAGGAACCCGGTACCTCTGGGTCAGTTGGTTCTTGCTGCTGAGCCTTGTGGAGCTTCTGAACTGGCTCCACGACCATGTAGCCCAATAAATACTTTCACGTATTTCCGCTGTTTCCGCCTCAATTACTACAAATTGTATGCAGTTGTTGAAGCCGGCTTCAAGCTCATGCAGTTTTGATTTCTGCTTTTGATCAAATGTAATTGAACTACCCATCATTTGCCATGACCTTATAGTGAAATTTGTGGGACATTCCCAACTTCCCTTTTAAAAAGACATTTAAATTCTATTTAGTTTTCACCTTTGTTACAGCACTAAAATGTTTAAAACACGCTGTTTGCCTCTATTTTCCCAAAATGTCCTGGATAAGCTCCAAGCTCTCTGTCGAGTTTTTTTTATATTAGTGGTGAGTTAAATTCAAAGTTCACTTATGAAGTTGGGCAGAATTAGGAAACTCCACACTTTGCTTGAGGTAAGGTTTATCCCTTCAGGCATTCCAGCTGTGATGATTTCCTGATGCAGAATGTCCCAGGTAGGACATCCTGCAGCATAAAAATGTTCAGTGAGGAAACTGGACATCCACCACCTCAAGTGAGAGGTGTGGAAGGGAGAACTCTGAGCTGAGGCGAAGTTTTTTTATTTAAAAAAAGAACTTCATAAGCTTTACATTTCACAAAACTTGAACAGTTTAGAAAATACACAAGGTTGCGAGTCAGCTGACTTTACAACTTTACACTCCTCTATTTTAAATCCCATCAAATTGATAGGATTTAAAGTTGGATTGAGGAAAGTTGATTGAGTGTGCTTAAAATATGTATGTTAAAAAGAATCCACATATTTTTCCACATAAAATCACAACATGTGCATTCTGAATATAAAAACCAGGATATCAACGGCACAGAATATTGAGGACAGAATATCAAGTCTGAAATATTGGCAGGGAGGTAAGTATAGATTTCCTATACCTTACTCCACATATATGTACCTATGTAATATACATATATTTTCAAGGTACATAGATGTGGAGTTAGGAATAGTAGATCTATATTTCGGAATATATATGCAGTTATTTTACAATATTCTGTGCTCAATATTCTTATACCATGATATACTTGGGAGGTCGATATTTAGTAACACAACTAATCACACCAATAATTTAAAAAAAGCATTGTGTGCCATAAAACCTTGCTTACTGTAGCTTTTTGCCTACAAGTATTTGGGAAATAATGCACCCATACTGCACAGCTCTAATGGCTGAGGGCCATGCACCCTATAAAAATATACTTCTTGCTACGGGCCTCAGCTGCAACGCCTGCTGACCACTAAATGACGTCCATGGTTTAAGGGATGGCAGATGAATAGGGGTTGTGAGGGGGTTGGGATTTTAGGGTTCAGGGATGGGTAGGGGTAAGGAGTGGTAAAACGTTTTTAGGGTGCAGAGATGGGCAGTTGTGAAGGGTAATGAAGAGTTTTTATGGTTCAGGAGAAAAGGTAGCATTAAGTAGTAGTAAAGGGGTTTTAGCATTGAGGAAAGGTGGCATTAAGGAGCACTTAGGGTTTTTTTTAGAGTTCAGGGATGCGTAGTGTTAAGGATTAGTAAGGAATATGTATGATTTATTTGCCTCACCAATAACGTGATGATATTAGTCAACAGTACTGGGACCCACTGATGCAGCATTGACAAGTCAATGCACTTCAAATGTCACATGCATCAGCTGTTACAATGTTGGTATTAAATACATGCCAGTTCGTCAAGAGACATGCAATCTGACAGGCTGGAGCACTTGTTTTTCCCAGACCGAGATCCTCTCTATTTAGGGTGACAAAGGGAGGAGAGGGAAAGGCCGGAGCCCACATGGGCCATTTTATGATAAATGTTTCTCTGGTCAAACACGAAAATATACCTCTCCACATCTCATTTCTCACCCTCTTTGTCAATCCATTCCCTCTCTCGTGTGTCACCACTTTTGCCTCCATTTCGCCTCATTCTCTTTTGAAACCTTTATAATTTATCCTCATTTGCCTTCTCGTCCTTCTCTTACCATCTCATGCTCATCCTTTATCTAACATAACATCCTTTCATACCCACCTCTTTCACACTTCTCATCTTGCTCTATCATCTAATGCGCTGCTCTCTGCCTGCCTCTCTCCCTATCACTTTCCACTAATGTATCCCTCAAATACCTTACTCTTCCATTGTTTCAGCTTTTTTCTCATAACTTCTAGTCAAACATCTAGCTTCACTTTCTTTTCACAACCTTCTGCCCCTAACATCCCTTCCCTGCCTACTCCTCTTACCTACTATCCTTCTCTAGCATACACTAGTACCATCTTCTGTCACTAATGTCTCCCTTTGTGCATCTCCCATAATCACGTCTCCTTTCCCAAAACCCATCCTTTAAGTAACCTTCTCATACACCCTAGTCTCCTTAACCTTCTGATTCTCATACTTTTACTCTATCTCTTCCACACACAGACATGAACTAACACACATGGCAGTTGTGCCTGTTCCTTATGCTGCTCATTAGTGCAAGCCGGTGCTTAATTTGTAAACATAATTAGTGCCAGGACCTAAAGTTTCTTCAGAAGCCCAAGGCTGATGCTATCGAAGGTCAGGGTGCCGAATACCAAGGCTTCGTTGTCTTGATTGCAACTGAAGCCTCTTTAATCCACCACCAGATACTCCCTGCCTCTTTATCTCACTTGTTTAGTTTTTTTTCATGCCTGCTTTCTCCCTGTGTCACTGTTTTGAATTTTCCTCCTCCTCCTTCTTTCCCCCTTTTGAGTTTTCCTTTCCTTACAGCTGAATCAAAGGCCTTTTAAAGAAAAATGGGTGTGGGGCTCCAAAAATGGACACAACTTGTAACCACCAGCTCAAATTATGCACTGGTGCAAGTACTGAATGATCAGTTTTTCAAAGTTGCACTGGTGAAAAAGCTGCGTTCTACAATGCAGCAGTATTGACTAGAGGCACTGCTGATGCCTGAAGTGGAAATATTAAATCAACGGATTGATGATTTATTTCAAAAATACTGCAGGACTAGTATTGATTTCTTAGTGTGCCTTTTTTTGCTAAAAGCTTCTTATATAACTGTAAATTTATTAGGTCAGCCAAATCACCTTTTAAGAAATTGCTCCAATGAGACATACCCCAGACAGCCTCTGAAAATGTTTAGAATGCAAATGCAGACTGTGCAAATGCAACTCCAGCCTTGTTGTTGCACCTTTTAAAATTGTTGAGATCCAACACTGCCAGGCAGTGCATGTGTATGAGAATGTGTTATGTTATGCAGATTTGTAGAGCACACTGTCACCTGTGAAGGTATCCTGGCACTGAGCAGATATGAGCCTAGCCAAGCCTATGGCCTAGTGGGACTACTCTAAAAGCCAGGTCTTCAGCTTCTTGTTGAATTCAAGAACATTCTGAACATTGGGAGCCTTCTCCTCTGCGCTATGTTTATGCTGTACGTGATATTCAAACATTAGCATGGGCGCCATCTTGTTTTGGGCTAGGATCCTATGTTAACATGTCATCATACTGCGACAGAGAACAGACGCCATTTTGGATTGGGCAAAAACCTAAAGGAAGCTTTTCATGTTTGTGCGTGATGTTGGATCTTTGTAATTGTGCTCATGCGCACACGGTGATGCACACATCATTTCTCATGCTTTAACATTTATGTACATTTCTTTGTTTCTTGAACACATGGTGAAGTTCTCATGCAGGATTTATGAATTGTAAAGAGCTATTCTTAGGGAGGATAGCACCAAGTTCCTTTTTTTCTCAGTTTTATTGGGGCTTGTGAATGATCATGGATTCACATGGTTATATTATTGCTCCACCATTATTTTGTCTCAAGAAGGCACTCCACCCAATGACTTGATGGGTATGTTTGATAATTATATTGAAGCACTAGATGGTCATGATTTCCGTCCTGCAAGGAAGGAAGGTTTGTTGCTAAGTGCTCTGGCAATGATGGTCAGCAAGTGTTCATATATCTACCTGTGGTTTCTTATCTAAATTTCCAACCATTTGATGATGAGCTTAAAGAAGCAAAGAAAAGATTTGAGAACAGATTTGCTAAAGAGGTAACTTGGTCATGGTGATGTATAGTTTATACGCAACCACAAAATGAGAACAAATCTGGTGGCGAATCTGTGGCAAGACTCGGTGAACAGTGATATATTGTTTTAGAGTTATGACTGGTGAACTAATTCGGGAACAATTTATAGTACAGTGCAAGAGCAAAAAATGCAAGAACGACTTTGGGGAATGAAAAACCTGTCTCTTAAGGATGCTGTTGATATTGACGAAAATGATGGAGGAATCCGAGTATTGTATGAATGTGATGGAAGAAAAGATAGAGGGATGAATGATATTTCAGCTGCTTGTACCAATGTTGGTGTAAATGCTGATGTGAATGCTGTCTTGAATACTAGCAACGAACCATTGACAAGTAATACCCTACTTAGGAAAGAATGTAATTGGTGTGGGAGTACATTTCATTGATCAGAGTTTAGAAGTTGCATAGCTATGGGCAAAGATTGTAGAAAATGTGCTTGCAAGTGCCATTTTGCATGTGCAAAGATGGTATTGAAAACAGAATAGGGGTTGTGAGTGAAGATCTGTCCAGTGATCTCAGACGTGACAGAGTGTGGGTTCTGATCAAGTTAATGTACTAAGGATGCATAGACAAAAAGCTAAGTTTATGAAAAATGCTAATGTAATGAAACTTATGGTGGACTCTGTGTCCATGTACATAATTTTACCTGAGAATTTATTTAGTATGTTATGGCCTAATACTTTTTTGCTCCCCAAACACATCTCTCCTGGGGGGTATCAAGAAGAGATGATAGCTATTTTAGGCTATATCCCTGGCACTATTACGCTTGAAGACAAGTCAGGGGAAGGTGTATGTAGATGGTCCTCCCATTCTTAGGTGGAAGCATCAATACAACCTTCATATTGTTATTAATCCAAGGGCATCTGATCAAATATTAGTAGTTCAAGACATATAACTTCCTGACATTATAAATCGAGCAAAGGATGTTTTCACAGACAAGTTAGGACAATTAAAAAGGCATGTACATAATAAGATTATTCTTAAACCAGATGCCAAACTCATTCAACACAAGGTGCGAAGGGTACCTATTGTAGCACATGATGAAGTAAGAAAAATGCTGGATAAAATGTTAGAGGAGGAAATTATTGAACCACTAGAGACTGCTGGTTGTTTACGATTCTGTGTAGACCTCAAAACTTTCAATCAAAATATTGTGTTTGACACTTCTAATCTCTCAAATATTACTTAATTGATTTTGTCTTTAACAGGTGGTAAATATTTTTCTAAACTGGACCTAAAGAGAGCATATCAACAGATCCACATACATGATGACTCAAAACAACATACTGCGTTCATTACTATGGAAGGGATTATTCAATTTACATACATGCCCTTTGGTTTATCTTCAGTTGCCAGTGTGTTTCAGAAAATGATGGCAGATGTTTTTAAAGGAATGATCCTAGCTGGTTATTTTTTATAAAACAGCACGACATAATATGTTTGCAGGAAACGTGGGCCACTGCTAACAACTTCTTTTTGGAGGGCTTTAAAACGTTTTTTGTACCAGCTACTCCCTCAAGGGTGGGCAGAGCTATGGGGGGGATTGGTCAGTTTTGTCACCTTGGCTGTTTGTAGTCATTTGGTAGCAGTACCCTCTGACCACCCCACCCTGCAAGCTCTGAAGTTTTCTAGGGGGTCCTTCGAGTTGTTGGTTATGAACATCTACAACGCTGTACCCTTCATCACCGGAGGCTGTAACATCTCTCGGTTGGGCTCCTTTCTGAGGAACCTGCGTCTGAAAAATCAGAACCATATTATTCTTGTGATTGCAGGAGATTTTAACATTCATTTGTGTGGGGATCTGAGGCGAGGAGGGATCGAACATATGGGTTGTGCACGGTTGTCCTGCTTGCATATGGAACACAAGCTACAGGGCGACTTACTTAATGCCATCGTAAATGAGTATGATCTAATGTCGTCCATGAATAAGCTGCCTCCAGAACTTAATGATATTAATCCTACTTTTTCTGGTAGAGAGTGTGAATCATTTATTGACTTTATATTTTTTACTACCCCTTTTTGCACATATTTTGGATTTTTCCATTCAGGCGAGAGAGCATAGTGATCATAACCCTGTGTGTATGTCTACACATTGGCCTTCTGCATCCCAAACTAATAGGGGGCCACATAGGGGGTTGTCAGCACCGGATGGTGGGAGGAGATTGAAGTGGTTACAGATTTCCCCAGATAAGTTTTAGGAATCTCTTCTCACCTAGTGCCACAATGAGTTTGCAATCTGTGCAGATAGCCTAGCCGAGCCATCGGTCATTTTAGGGGCCTTTGATTCAAGTTCAGGTGCAATTGCGAGCTTATTAAGAGCCCCGACAGCACAGCAACCACCCGTAGTCCCGAGATGGTTTGATTCAGATTGCTCTCTAGCCTCTAGGAACTTGAGAGTAGCCCTCGGTATGAAACCAAGAGACCCCTCGGTTATTAAGGTCTGCCGTAGACTTTATAAGGTAGCCTTGGTGACCCGTAAACCAGCATTGAAGGACGAAGCCTGTTCAAATCTTACTGAAGCCAGTACCCTGACCAATAGTTCTAAGTTTTGGAGTATAATTAATAAACCCATTTGGGCTGGAGATGATACAACCCTCTTGGACTCGCACATTACTGAAGAGGAATGGGTATGACATTTTGAGGCCATGTTTCTGTCCCCTTCTATTGCAAATGTAGCCCCTAGTTTTGGGGAGAGGTCTCCCTATATGGTGTTCTCACCAGAGGAAGTCAGAGAGGGTATAGCACGGCTAACAAAAAAGAAGGCCCCGGGCCCTGATGGGATACCCCGGGCCTTTACATCGCTAAAATTGATATCTGGGTACCGACCCTTACTGCTGTTATCAATGCCGCAGCTGGGTCTGGTTGCCCGGCCTCTTGGGCTTTATCTATAATTGTACCGGTTTTTAAAAAGGGAGATAGGGATATTACCTATTGTTATAGGCCTATCTCACTACTTGATTCAGTGGTAAAGGTGGTAGGCCGTATTGTCCTCAAAAGACTTTCCACGTGGGCTGAGGACAATAAAAGTCTGTCCAATGCACAATACGGTTTTCGTCCGGGTCGATCCACAGTGGACCAAAGCCTAAATTTGTACTTGGTACTTAACAAGTACACCGTCGCGCGTGTCGGCACTGTTCATTTAGCCTTCATGGATATGTCCTCAGCATTCGATCTTGTCAACCGATCGAAGCTTTGGCAGACCATGTCGTCCATAGGAGTTAGCCCAGACATCGTACACTTTCTGACCACCAATACCACCACCACCAATACCACCACCACCAATACCACCACCACCAAGACCACCACCACCAATACCACCACCACCACCACCACCATCAATACCACCACCTCCACCAATACCACTACTACCAATACCACCACCAATACCACCACTACCAATACCACCACCAATACCACCACTAATACCACAACCACCAATACCACCACCACCAATACGACCACCACCAATACTACCACCACCACCAATACCACCACCAATACCACTACCACCAACACTACCACCACCACCACCACCAATACCACCACGACCAATACCACTACCACCACCACCACCAATACCACCACCACCAATACCACCACCAATACCACAATACCACCACCACAAATACCACCACCACCAATACCACCACCATCAATACCACCACCTCCACCATCACCAATACCACCGCCAATACACCCACCAATATCACCACCACCAATACCACAACCTCCAATACTACCACCAATACCACCACCAATACCACCACAATCAATACCACCACCTCCACCAATACCACCACCAATACCACCACCAATACCACCACCAATACCACCAGCACCAATACCATCACCACCAATACCACCATCACCAATACCACTACCAATACCACCACCTCCACCAATACCACCGAAACCACCACCACCAATACCACCACAACCACCAATACCACCTCCAATACCATCACCACCACCACCAATACCACCACCACCAACACCACCACCACTACCAATACCACTACCACCACCACCAATACCACCACCAATACCACGACCACCAATAACACCAACACCACCAATATCACCACCACCAATACCACCACCACCAATACCATCAATACCACCACCTCCACCACCAATACTACCACCACCAATAACACCACTACCACCATCACCACCAATACCACCACCACCAATACCAATACCACCACCAATACCACCACCACCAATACCACCACCACCAATACCAACACTAACACCACCAATACCACCACCAATACCACCACCACCAATCTCAATACCACCAACACCAATACCACCACCACTACCAATACCACCACCACCATTACCACCAATACCACCATCAATACCACCACTACCAATACCAGCATCAATACCACCACTAATACCACAACCAACAATACCACCACCAATACTACCACCACCATCAATACCACCACCACCAATACCGCCACCACCAATACCACCACCAATACCACTACCACACCACCAATACCACCAATACCACCACCACCAATACCACCACCACCATACCACCACCAATACCACCACCAATACCACCACCAATACCACAGTACCACCAATACCACCACCACCAATACCACCAACACCACCAATACCACCACCAATATCACCACCACCACCAATTCCACCACCACCAATACCACCACCACCAGTGCCACCACCAATACCACCACCAATACCACCACCAATACCACCACCAATAACACCACCACCAATACCACTACCACCAATACCACCACCAATACCACCACCACCACCAATGCTAATACCACCGCAAATACCACCACCAATACCACCACCACCAATTCCACCACCACCAATACCACCACCACCAATACCACCATCACTAATGCCACCACCAATACCACTAACACTAATACCACCAATACCACCACCACCAATACCAATTCCACCACCACCAATACCACCACTACCACCACTTCCACCACCAATACCACCACCACTAATACCACCACCAATACCACCACCAATACCACCACCAATACCACCACCAGTACCACCACCAATACCACCACCACCAATACCATCACCAATGCCAATACCACCACCAATACCACCAACACCAATACCACCACCAACACCAATACTACCACCACCACCAATACCACCACTAATGCCACCATCACCACCAATACCACCACCATCACCAATACCACCTCCACCACCACCACCACCATCACCACCAATACCATCACCACCACCACCAATACCACCACCAATACCACCACCAATACATCACCAATACCACCACCACCACCAATACCACCACCACCAATACGACCACCGCCAATACCACCACCACCACCAATACACCACCACCAATACCACCACCACCACCAATACCACCACCACAAATACCCCACCACCAATACCACCACCAATACCGCCAGCAATACTACCAATACCACCACCAATACCACCACCACCACCAATACGAGTACCACCACCAATACCACCACCACCAATACGAGTACCACCACCACCAATACCACCACCAATACCAATACAGCCACCACCAATACCAGTACCACCACCAATACCAGTACCACCTTCACCAATACCAATGCCACCACCAATACCACCACCACCAATACCAATAGCGCCACCACCAATACCACCACCAATACCACCAATGCCACCACCACCACCAATGCCACCACCACCAGCACCACCAATACCACCACCACTAATACCACCAATACCACCAATACCAATACCACCAACACCAATACCACCAACACCAATACCACCACCTCAGTGCATCTCGCTCACTAGTAGTTGCAGGGGCACTGTACGAGGCCGGAGCTGCAGTCGAGACCATCCCTCCCTCCCTCCCTCCCTCCCTCCATGCCTGCTATAAAGCACAGCCCACCCTGAACCAGGAGGTGAAGCCAGGGCCCTACTACAGCTGGAGTGTTTTTTATCAGGCCAAAGATTGCAATGACATTACGCAATGCCACACTGCACACTCAAATCATGGAGAGGGCAGGAAATAGCCCCCCCGCTCTTCCTACTAAGCCGCGACAGTGTAATCACAGAGCGAAAGATGTTTGAGCACTTTGTTAGTGTTTATAGCTCGGATCATATGTAACTCTCACTTCACACTTTGTGTCTGTGTAATTTACAACACTTACACATCTTCTTCACTGCACAATTTATCACTACTTTGAAGACGTCACAGGCCGGTCTCTTCCTCTGATATTTACAATCTAACAAGCGGTCGAGAAGGCCCTTTATTGCAATGCAATAGGTCTCGCATTTGCGAGAGTTTAAGCTATTAGTATTGTAAATGACAATGCCTTTTATTTATGTTTTAAAACCCAAATATAAATAAAAGGCATTGTCATTTACAATGCCAATAGCTCAAACTCGTGTGAATGCGAGACCTATTGCATTGTAAATGCTTGTTTTTTTATGCAATTTCCCATTGTATATCACATGAGGGAGTACACTCCTGGTCGCCTAGCACATGCCAATCAACCATGAGACTGGGTTCTTGTTGTGGTGCAAACTCCCACTTATTCACTATGTTCAGTTGAGAGGCCCAGCATATTTATGGATATTTAAAAGTGCAATGCCCCCTCAAATATTTTTTAACAGAACACTTCTAATAACATTCCCAGCTACCATCGTAGGTTGCCAAGAATTTCATCTAACTTTTTCAGAAAAATCATGTGGGACACTGAATAGTTAGATTTGAATGTGCATACAGCAATTTGGCAGGTGCAGTAATTTCAATTAGTGTCATTAGTATCACTCTCCCAAGGAGGAACATTGCAAGTCTCCTCTAAAGAAGAACAATTCCGAAGCATTTAAATCCCTTCATGTCATCTGCTAGGGCCACTGCCACCGCAGTATTACATTTCAGGAATTAAGTAGGGGAGAGGATGTAGCCTTACGGCTAGAGCGGTCGACCGCGGAGCTGGGGAACCGGGTTCGAGTCTCGGCAATGACGCTCAACATCCTGAGATTCTGGGCAAATCACTTAATCTCCCCGTGCCTAACAAAAATGAATGTGTCCTCATGTAACGAAACTGGTGCTATGTAAAGCGCTCTGATACCCGATGTCTCGGGTCTAGTTCGCGCTATATAAAACTCAAAAAAAAAAAAAAAAAGTAGGAAAATCACCAACTTTGACCAAATCCAAAAATCCTGTCATATACCTTGAACATGTTTAGCAGCTTGTTAAGTTTATGTACAGGATCTACCACATAAAGAAATATGCTGTCAACAGAGGAAAATCCTATCATCCCGTTCACTACACCAGCACAATCCATTGACCAGAGGGTCACATGTGACCCCAAATTTAAATGGCTCAAGATAGTAAGCAAACAGAAGTAGAGACAGGGAGAAATCATGTTTCACATCCCTTTGAGATTAGAAGGGTTGAGAGAGGAAGTCATTCACAGTGCCCTCCAGCAGCAGCACCATATAGAGCCATGTTATCCAAACCAGGTACCTCAGAAATGCCCCAGGATGCCAAACAAGGAGGGCCATCCCACTGAATCAAATTCCTTCCTAAATCCAGTAGCGGCTGCTATCGGACAAGAGTGGTGGGGGGTAATGAAAACAAAAGAGAAAAGGACTTACCTTTAAGGGCCGTCTGCCGCCTCTCCTCCGTCCTCGTCATCTTACGTCTTCCTGCATTCCCGGCTGGCAGCAAGAAGCACCCGGGCACACAGGCTCCCCTGAGCCAGTCCCAACCGTTGTGATTGGTCTGAGTGGCGTGGTTCGGTGCTCAGACGGGGCAGGGAGCCTGTGCATGTTCCTCACCAGACTGTGTAATGCAGCCTGGTGGGAAACATGCAAAGTGTGCATGAACTCAGCCGTGGTCCGTGCTGGTAACATCGTTGGGGCCAGGTAAGGGGGGATTTTGAGGGACGATGCTGAGGGAAAATTAATTCTTTTTTTAATTTTCCCTCTGCATCATCCCTCGAAATGCCCCCTTAACTGGCCCTACCACCCCACCGCTGTTACCTGCACGGACCGCGGCTGCATGAACTGTTTGACCAAACAGTTCATGCGCACTTAGGGAGTGTAAACCACTCCTTCCCTACTCTGGCCAGCCCCGCCCCACCACCAATAGGAAAAATAAAATGATAATAACGATAAGTTATTTTGATTTTATTTGTCCTTTTGAGCAGTGGGGCGACACTCCTCTGCCTTAGCCGAGGAGCAGCCACTGCATGAATCTAGTGCGGAAGGGACAATGTCCTGGTATATTCCATGCTATTATTGAGGCAGTGCGTGCTGGACTTCGTTGCTCTGTTCAGCATAAAGCATGACTGGTGAGAGTTTGCAGCCCTCTGACAAACGTAAGAAGGGGGTTAGGCATGATTTTTGCAGGGACCTTTGTCACTGCATTTAGGACTGAGATAGGATGGTAAGACCCACATTAGTCATTGGGCTTCTACCTTTTTATATGTGGTAGTGTGGTCATCTGTAGGTCAAGGGCCAGGGTAGCCTCCTTTTGTGCATCCTCAAACTTATTCAGCATACGTCTCACTGTCAGGTTGGGCAGCCATTTAAACTATTCTGTCAGGAGACAGCTGGGCTCTCGTGCTTACCCGATTCTTCTCTAATAGTGCCGTCCCTCCAGCATCTAAGCTAGGGTGACGGAGTGAAACGGGCAGTGCCCCACAAACTCTGGGCTATGATAGTATCTCCGGTGACTCAGTCACTAGCTTCATTTCTGATATCTGGCATCCACCAACTCTCCTCCTCCTTTTGGCCGAGCCAGGTGAGGAGTTTACCTGCTTTATTAACTGACTGCATTTATCCTCCTCTGGGAGCTCAGGTAGTGTGCCCTAGCTTCATTGTTTACCAATTTCTAATACTCAACCTTCTTGGTTATATGGCATTTGTTAAGGAGCTCGCCAGAGCCCCTCCTGTATTTATCCTCCATGGTTACCAAATCTTCCTCTAGAGACAGGAGAGGAAAGGTCTTCTAGATCAAAGCGCAGGTCAAAGTACATTGAAGCTGAAGCATAGTCACTCTTTGTGGCATTGGACGAAAAGGTAAAAAAGCAGATTTGCTTTGGTCAAGCCAGAGATGTTTTTTATTATGCAGTTTGAAAACTGAATAACATCCTCCATTTCTGCTTCAATCCTTAGCTACTGAACTTCTGCAGGTTTTAGGTGTAATCACCAACTGTAAGCCTGGGGTCATTTATGCCAACTTCCACACAACAATGCAGCTCAAATGGGCGGTGAAGAACCATTTAAATCACATTACAAAATGAAAATACCTGTATGAAATCCACCTTTTGCTGTGTTTCACTATTATTTTCATTTTTGAAATCTGGACACCTGGTGTTTGACATTTTGAGCAGCTGCTGCCTGCTAATCAGCTCAAAGCTGCATGTGTTCTGCCATACAAATCCAAATATTTTTTGTGTGGCTAAAACACAATATTTGATACTCTGGTAAGTCAACTGTAAAAGTATTCAAAGGGTTTGCCCAATTGTATAAAATGTAAACAAGTGATGTGTGATGTTGTCCCCACTTACATCTAAAAAAACATGTAAAATGTACTTAACCGCACATTTGAAAAATAGATTGCAGGCTTAGTTTTAAAAGAAATGAAAAACATTTGTTTGGAAATTGCCATGTTTGACACTTTGTTGAGTCAGGTGTAAGTGTGTGCAACAGTTTTACACAGATGCACAAAGTTCAAATCTTGGATGTAACTGAAGCAGCTGTTTTCCCCACTTACAACTACAAAAAGTTAACATGATTAAAGGCACACATTGGTGCAGCAGATTGCAGGCCTTTGGGTTTTTCACAGTTGTCAAAAACTCTGTTTTCCATCATTTATTAGAAAAATGCTACAAACTTCAAATGTGCAGTGTGCAATTAAAAAAATGTATGGTAATATCAATGCAAGCACTAGGGCCCTCATTCTGATGTCAGTTGGACCGCAATTGACGGCTTGTCGGTTGCGGTCAGATCAACATCTGCTGCTGCGGTCTGACAGCCGCAATAAAATGCGTGTGGTTGGAGGCAGCAGGCGTAGGGACCGTCTGATGCTTTCCGACTGGCTACTTGAGCCCATCAGACCATCGAAGGGACAGTAATCCCTATAATAGGGGCGGTGCCTGCTCAGGCACCGCCGTAGGGATTACAATGTCCCTTTCTGCCTGCCCTTTCATGGCAGTTTGCCTGCCATGAAAAGGCAGGTGGAAAGTGACTTTGGGGGCCCCTAGCAGGGCCGCCTTACCCTCTGGCCCTCCGCTATGGGGCCTGGGGGGCACCTCTGCACCATGTAGCAGGCACCGCATGGTGCCTGCCACACGGTGCAGAGATGCTTTAAAAGTGTATATTTTCTATTGCAGCTTGTACTGCAGCCCGCAGCACAAGCCGCAATAGAAAATATACACTTTGCGACCTCCGTAAAGGCAGTCACATTGTAATAATGGCAGCGGGACTGCCGAGTCCTTGTTGACGGTCCCGTTTCCAAAACGATCAGACCGGCATTGTAATGATGCCCTAGCTTTTGATTGCCTTCACCCCATCCTATGTATTATGAGTTGTCTTATTGCCTGCCTGAACTTCAGCAACAGTGTAAACAAAGACTGAGATAACACTTTTTCAATGGCTGGGTCCCCTGTGGTTCTAAACTACTTGGCCTCGCCTTGACCCATAGTGGTCAAATGCCTGGCTTCAAATATCTGCAGGACAATGAGCTGAGGCAAAGGAGATATCTGCTTTCCCCACCCATGTCACATCTCCCTATCACAGAAAGCCATAGCACTTGCTCTACCTATGTGGAAAGAACATGGCAACAGCACAGGACCTGGAGTAGATGAGATTTCCATCCTTGGAAGACAGCGCTAGCTAGCCATCGGCAAAATTTAGAGAGGGCTGGAAGGGAGGAACAAAAGAGAATCTGAATGTTACCATCTCGGGATAGGTGCAGTAAATCATGTTGTGAAGCAGGAACTGATTGAGACATTTGACAATGTATTGGGCAGAGAAACTTCAAAACTGTATATCTATTTGCTTAGGAGTTGGTAGCTATTGCATTCTGGGCTAGTTATTTGGAAACCCTTGTCTATACACTCTCAGGGAGAGATCTGCCTGGCATAGAACAAGACTTACTTGCTGGAAACATTTCCATCTACTTGATAGAGGATTGTGAAGAGAATTTTGTCTCCAGCTCTACCTCTCATTTCTGTGACTGAAAGGCTTTGTCAAGTGCCAAGGAAAGTTATCCCTTGTTGACCAACAAGGACAAAGGGGGATCCAGGCTGTGTTCAGTAGAAGCTTCTTGCTGTGGAACATCTCTTCTAAAGCTCTGTTTCCAGGACTCCAGAGGGTCCTGGAGACTAAAGGACCTGTGTCTGCATGGATGAGAACTAGTAGCTCAATGTCAAAATGATATTTCTTCAGCTAGCCAATGTGAATCTCCTCCCCTATGGCTCAGAGTGGAAAAGTCCTTAGGAAACCCATGTTTATTTTTCTCTGGACCTGTTCTGGAGTTGTGAGGAGCCTTCTTACAACTGGAGCATGCAGCCTGGTGTCTAACAAGTCTTTTCTGAAATGTTTTCACCTTTGATTGGGAAAACGTGTCAAGCTTATCCACAGGAGAAATTACCTTCACAGCTACATTTTAGTAGGTTCTCCTGCTCATATATTTTCACAGGTAGTTCAAGGCCAATGAGCCCCCAGAAATGTTCTAACCTCATATGTAAAACATTTTGCTTGAACAAATCAACAGCACTCCTCCTCTGTGGTATGTTAATCCTCTCTGCATTCTTATGCATTTATAGGTGCATTTGGCATTAGCGTATATGTATAAATATTTTGTTTATATTCACTGTGTGCATTCACTTAAGGTACAGTGTTCAATTAGCATAGGTTTGCTTTTGATTGTGCACAATATTGGTTTTTGTTATAGTGTGTACTTGTATTACCTTCTGAGCTCTGGCCAGCTAAGCCCCTGGCTGATAGAAAGTTTGCCAGGTGGAGTTCTTATTATATCATGGGACATTGGGTGGTTTGAATTATGCCAAGGCTGTGCCTGGCTTGGGTTGGTGCGAAGGGGTTTTCTCCTGATGGAATAAAAGAACTTGTCGATAACCCTACTGTGTCCAGTGAGCTTACTACATTTATTTGGCGACTACTTGGTCAGGCACCCTACAGGAGAACCCTACAGTTTAATTTTTTTTGTGAATATTGCCACAAGCCTTCTGCTTCTACAATCTGTATTATTAACTTCAGCTTGAAGGTAATCTGCTCATTTCCACATTCACTATCATTAATATTAACATGGGGGTAAAACACTCCTTGCAATGTCCTTGCTATGTCTCCAGTTTCAGTAGTACTGGCTTCAGTTGCAAAAATACTAATGCTTCTGGTGCTTTTATTGAAACTATTGGGTCGAGTAAATGTTTTTACTCCTGATTTGTCCAGCCTGGGGTCTGTGAGGAAGGTGCCCTCACCAGCTCCATAGGGATACCGTTGTGCGTAGGGTATGTAAGCTCTCCTCAACTAGTGAGGAAGGAGAAAGAGATGAGATGCTAAGAGACATGCTGCCCAAAGGGACACTACACTGAAGACCATCAGACCTCCAGCAGGTATGCGGGACGGTATTAAATGGCTCATCAAGCAGAGAGCAAAATAGTAAGATACGTATGGTCAAATAAAGAGATTAGATTTAGGGATATTTTAAAAATATTGTTTGGAATACACAATCTGTTCATTCTCATAACATTTCTTACTACTAGTTATCTTGTCTAGAAGATAATTGGCGCTGCATCAAAGTCGAGCCTCACAGCAGCGTCTCCGAATTGTCGCTGCTTTGTTGTCGAGTCTTGCGTCGATTTTTGCAGAGAACAGGTACAGTGCCCACTTCTGAGGCCCAGGACTGGAGGGGGCACCTCATGCAAGGTTAGGACTCACAGATGGGAGAGTCCAGCAGCACCAGCAGAGATGTAAGAGGTCTTATGTAACCCTGATACTTCAGAGAACAGGGGGCAAGCCAACAAGCCCTTGGAGAAACTTGGGTTCAAGAATATAGAGAACAGGTCGAGACCTTCTCACTCCCAGGCCGTAAGCGGCAGGCAGCAGACCAACATAGCAGAGCATGGAGCAAAGTGTCAGTCCCTCCTACAGCACAGCAATCAGCAGACCAAGACACCAATGCAGGTAGCAAAGTGGCAGTCCCTCTTTCAGCATAGCAGCTATTCTTCCAGGCAGAATGTGCTTGTTTCCAGCAAGGTTCTGATTTGGTAGTGTCAGGGGTCCAGTACTTATACCCAAATGTGCCTTTGAAGTGGGGAAGACTACAAAGAGGCCTTTGAAGATCACAAGGCCCCTGCCTTTCCTGCCCTGGCTCCAGACTCACTACACGGGGTATGCAACTCTTTGTGTGGGAATAGGCACAGCCCTATTCAGGTGCAAGCATCAGCTCCTCCCTCCTAATCTACCTCAGGAAGGCCCATCCGCCTGGTGAAGTGCCATCAGGATGCAAATGTCAAACCCCAGCTCCCTTTGTGTGACTGTCTAGAGGGAATGCACAAAGCCCAGCTGTCACCCAACCCAGAAGTGTTTTCAGAGACACGCAGAGGCACAGATTGGTTACAATAAGAAAATGCCAACTTTCTAAAAGTGGCATTTTCAGGCTTACAATTTAAAATCTGATTTCACCATAAGTTGTGATTTTGAATTGTGAGAACAGAGACACCAAACTCCAAATCTCTGTATTTTCCCAATTGGAAACAACACTTAAAAGATGTTTTAAGGCAATCCCAATGTCGGAGAGATAGGCCTTGCAGTATTGAAAACTACTTTAGCCCTTTTTTCACTACCAGGACATGTAAAACTCAAAAGTACATTCCCTACCTTTTAAATACACTTCACCCTGCTCATAGGGATGACTTATATGTAATCAAAAGGAAAGTTTCGGCCTTGCAATTAGTTGAGCTTGCCAGATCAAAATGGCAGTTTTAAACTGCACATACAGGCGCTGCAGTGGCAGGCCTGAGCCATGGTTAAAGGACTACTGAAGTGGGTGGCACAAGAAGTGCTGCAGGCCCACTAGTAGCATTTAATTTACAGGCCCTGGGCACACACAGTGCACTTTACTAGGAACTTATAGGTAAATTAAATATGCCAATTGTTGATAAGCCAATGTTACCATGTTTTGAGTAGAGCATATGCACTTTAGCACTCGTTAGCAGTGGTAAAGTGCCCAGAATCCGAAAGCCAGCACAAAATGAATTCAGCAGAAGGGGAGGAGGGAGGCAAAATGTTTGGGGGTGACCCTGCAGAAAGGGCAACTTCCAACACAACCCACCTCCAGCCTAAAGCCAGGGTAGGCTAATCAATACCTTGATGGACTTCCCTGCTTAGAACATGGACAATGGACCACTAATGTAGGGGCCCTTGTCAGTTCTATGCCTCACTGGACTCAGTTAGATCACTCTGTCTGTACCCTAAGGTCCCACTGAACTGACCCATGTGGAACCCTTCTCTTCACCTGTGGACCCCATCTGTGCAGCACCTAACATTACTTTGCTCACAGAATCATCCCAATAGGCAGAAAGTAACCATGACCAACAGTGTGATGCAGCCCATTCCACCCCTTGGGTCTGACTTCTGTCCCCAAACCAGGGAAAACTCTGACCACAAGGGCAACAACCAACAGAGGCCACTGACAACTGTCAGTATCAAGAGCCAGGCCCAAGGCCATCCAGGGCTCTCTGACTTCTGTGTTCTCTTAAAGTGGGGGGGGAGAGGGGGGGCAGTAGCCTTAGGTGCCTTGCATACTCTTTTCACTTCACCTTCCACCACTTCAGGGGTGGTATCCGGAGACTGGTCACTCAGCCCAGGGTCTGTACCTTGAGGCTGAACAGGAGAAAGGGTTGGGTTCTCTCTCACCATGTTCCTCACTCTGGGGTCTTGTACCATCTGCTTGGAGTGGTACCCCCAGACAACTGAACTGCTAGGGGGCCTGTGGCAGCTGCCCCTCCCAGTTCCCCTGACACCAGGGGCAACTCATTCCCTAGAATGCAGTCTATAGGAACTAACTATGACCCTCCTCTGGGTCACCTCCCCTTCCCACTCTAGGATACCAGGGCCATAGGGCGGAATATGTCCTGCTCATGGGCTGGAGTTACCCTGCACACCTAACTGGTATACGGCTCTGGGGAAACTAGACTTTCCACAACCATGGTCTGGCTAGCCTTGGTGACCCTCAGAGCAGTGACTGGGACCCCAACCACTGTCACCTGGTGGAAGTGACGACTCCCACCCTCGGGATCACAAATTCACCCTTTGAGTCTACCTCAAGTAAGGGAGATCACGGCATGGTCTATGACCTGCCCCTGGGGACTACTTACCCCTGTAGCCACATTGGCCAACCCTGTAGAAGTACAACCAGTGGGTGGTTTCTTAGGACAGAATAAGTCATCCTGCTTGCATCCTAGCTGGGCACACTCAAAGCAGCGGGGTTGGAGTTGGGGTGCCTTGAGCCACCGCCCACCAGAACCTCCTCTCCGTTTCTCAGAAGGTGCATAGGAACGCTTACCTCCCCTTACCCTGGGACCTGTCTGTGTCTCCCTTGGCCTCCCCCTCACTCTGCTGGGGAGAGCCCAAGCACCCTTCTTGTAGTCACTCCTAGGTACCTTCCTTTGAACCATGGTGCTGATACAAAGGTCCGCCTCCTTAGCAAGCTCGCTGGGATCAGTGAGCTTGCTATCAATAAGGTGTTGACGCAAATCGAGAAAGCAAAGATAATGTATGCTCTATTGCAAACAAATTATACAGCCCCTGGTAATCTTTTATGTCACTGCTCTTCACCCAACCATCCACTTCCTTACAAAAAGAATCCACACAATTTACCCATGTCTGTTGGGAAATCTTTCTACTATCCCTGAATTTCTATCTATATTTCTCTCTGGTATAACCAAACTTCCTGATTAGGGCCTCCTCCTTGGGGGGGATACCTCATCCTGTCACTCACTTCTAGGGCCAGTAGAGTGTCCCCCCCCTCACAAGGGAAATGTCTCTAAATACTAGCCTTTTCTCCTCTAAGGCCTTCTCCGATTTGAGCCTAGCCAGATCCTGTTTTAATTTCCTCTCTTCCCTCCTGTCCTCCAGCTCCTCTGGGGACAGGCTTCTGGATCACACACTACTCCCTGCCCTGGAAGAATTCACCAATCCTGGAAGTAAGTTGCCCTTCTCCTCCATAGACAGCAGCCCAAGGTCTACTCTTAGACCCTGGTCCAAATCATCCTCCTCATCCAGCACTTCCTCAGCCTCACCCTCCACTGTGGTCTCATTGAATGCAACATGGGCTTCAGACCATGCTCTCAGTGCCTTTTGCAGCTCCACCTTCCTGGTGGTGCTCTTCACAGGAAGCCAAAAATCCTTGCAAAAATCCTTGAGCTGGGCCACAGTGTGCCCTCAAGTTTGGCCAGCTCAGACTCCATTCTTGCAGGTGCAGATGTAGAACCTCCAATCGGAGACATGATTTTAGGAAAAATCTAAAATGCCAATCACGGAGAACTGAAAAATTAAAAATGCCATTTGAAGAGAGTTGGAAAAAATGCAAATGGGGATCAGAGACAACTGATTCTAATTGGTCTAGATGTGGGTAGTAGTGTACACCAAATTACTGTAAAGTACTGCACAAACACAAGTCCTATCCTCACCACTGATAACCAATGTTACAAATTGGGGTCTCTAGTTGGCAGAGGTATGCACCCTTTCCAAATAGTGACCACAATCCTAGTCAGGGTAAGTCAGATACAAACCTAAATTAACATGTGTTCACCCTCTGGTAGCTTTTCACAGAACAGTCAGGCTTAACATAAGAGGCAATGTATAAAGTATTTGTTCAGCACTTAAATTACAGTAACACAGTGAAAACACCACAAAACACTCGCTCCACACCTGTTTAGGCAAAATAGAGAATATTTATCTGAGTAAACCAAGACCAAAATGACAAAAATCCAAAGTGTAGAAGCCGAGATATAAATTTTGAAAGATTAAATCCCAAAACAGTGCTTAGAAGTCAATAGTGCTAAAAGGTTACTTGAAGTCGTGTTAGACCAGGGTAAATCCAAAGTTCAGGCTGACCGCGATGGAGGGCAGGCCGGCTACAGGACGACCCATGCAGGGCCTGCTTAAAAAGTACCTTGTACGAAGAAGAAAGCGACGGCATCGGGGACTACCTGCTTCACTTTCGATTCAAGCAGTCGGGTCGATGCATCGGAGTCGAGCCTCGCAGTCAGTGACGAAGGATCGGCGCTGCATCGAAGTCAAGCCTCACAGCAGCATCTCCTGATTGACCTGCATCTTCCTCGAACCTCATAGTCGAGACCTGCATTGTCGTCGAATCGGCACTTCGTTGGAGGGCACTGAGTCGGTTACGATTGGCATAAAGGGGTCACTGCATTGATCTTTGCAGAGAACAGCTGCAGAACCCTCTTCTGAGGTCCAGGACTGGAGGGGGCACCTCAGGCAAGGGTAGGACTCACAGATGGAAAAGTCCAGCAGCACCAGCAGAGTTGCAGGAAGTCTTTTGTGACCCTGAGAATTCAGAGAACCGGAGGTAAGCTAACAAGCCCTTTGAGAAACTTGAATGCAAGGATGTAGAGAACAGGTCCAGTCTTTCTCACTCCCAGGCAAGAAGCAGCAGGCAGCAGACTAACACAGAAGAGCAAGTAGCAAAGTGGCAGTTCCTCCTACAGCACAGCAGCTCTTCTTCCAGGCAGAATGTCCTTGGTTTCAGCAAAGTTCTGATTTGGTGGTGTCAGGGTCCAGTACTTATACCCAAAGGTGCCTTCGAAGTGGGGGAGACTTCAAAGAGGCTTTTGAAGATCACAAGGCCCCTGCCTTTCCTGCCCTGGCTCCCGACTCACTACAGAGGAGTATGCAAATCTTTGTGTGGGAATAGGCAAAGCCCTATTCAGGTGCAAGTGTCAGCTCCTCCCTCCTAATCTACCTCAGGAAGGCCCATCAGCCTGGTGATGTGCCATCAGGATGCAAATGCCACACCCCAGCTCTCTTTGTGTGACTGTCCTAAGGGAATGCACAAAGTCAAGCTGTCACCCGACCCAGACATGTATTCAGAGACAGGCAGAGGCACAGAATGGTTTAAGTAAGAAAATGCCAACTTTGTAAAAGTCTAAACAGCTTTGTTTTGCCTTGGCTGGAATTCTTTGAAGTAACTTTCATTTTTAGGGTTCAGGATTTTATTTGCCATGAACCTTGGTTTTTACTTCCCACTTTTTTGATTCTTTTGTGAGCATTCCTTTCGTAAAGCACATTAGATCACATAAAACAAAGGTATCAGGGGCCTTTTGGCCCTAGATCAAATCAACGTTACATATAACGAAAAACGTACAAATTGAATTGTGTCGTAAAATAGCACTTCACTTTTCACACTTCTCGCTATTTTGAATGGAAACAATTATTTAGTATATCGGATTCCCGTCACATTCATGCTTCATTGTTTATTTACTTTATAATTGCACTTGCCTGCGCATTAACTCTTACCCGTTTTTCAGTTTTCATTCCTTTCTGCTCTCCTTCAAACACGCATGAAGGCTTCCTAACTCACGGGTAACAATGTTGCAGCCTGTAAAACTTAGACGGAAAATCTCCATGTTGATTGAATTCCTGACTTTCCTTTTCGTTACTCGTATCCGTCATCAAGCCGCAGCTCGTAAACCTTTCAGTTTTAAATGCATTTCCACTTACGTGATGCGAATCATGCCAGCTTTCTAACTCAGCTTCTTGTCTAGTCAAACACCGCTCTCCGTCTGTGCCGCCATTGCTTTTCTTTCAGTAATCGTCAGTCTCTTAGAATCGATTACCTATTCACATTTGTTTTCAAATCTGACGCGTATCCGCAGTTTTATTTGCCAAAACGGGGAAAATATGTAAGTTTTTCTCAAAGGATTTTGCATAATTTACAAAACTTTCATGAAACATATTGATGTAATCACTAATCTCCTCAGATCGATTACTATTTCCATCCAATCCGTTCGTTATATGTGGTTTAAGCAGTTTTTCTTACAGTATTTATCAAAGGATTTTGCAAAGTTCATGTAGCTAAAGCCTTTGAACTTCAGACATTTCGTTGAGTCCTTTGGTTGTCATATTGAAATGCAATATGAGGTAAGCCTCTTGTTGTACCTAAATTCTCTCAGTGTCACCATCTCTCGGATTAGGTTGAATTGCAATTAAAACTGTTCACCTTACCTCATTTTCCATGTGGCCCATTTCTTCAAAGTGGCTCACTAAAGGTCCTGAAGTAACTTTCTTTCGGATTCTTGATTTGTGTTGGACAATTCTTTGGTGCACTTTCTGGCTTGTTTTCCCAATGTACAATTTTTTACACAGGCAGATGATGTAATAAACCACATTTTTTGTACGACAATTCTAAAAATATGTGTGTTTCCATTTAATATTATCTAGTTATAATTCCGATCCCTCAATGGTTTGATCACAGATTACGCATTTGTGATGGCCTTGTAATGGTGGAAGCTGCCATTGCTGTCATGGAACCCTTTTTGGTGATGGGGGAGAATATGTCCGTACCAACTGATTTCCTAAATTTGCGTTTTTCTTTAGTGCGAAAAGTGGTCGTACAAATGTTGTGACCATTTTAGAAACCAGATGCTAATTCTGGTGGATTATCTTTTTAAATTCATTTGTTTGGGGGCAGAACGTGGAAACACACACTATTCTTTCTGATGGTGTTTTGATCTTTTTCTCCAAGAGTGACTCTATTGGGGTATAGCATGCATGCTTTAAAGAATACTTTAACAGCTTGTGGGGAATATCCTTTTTCTTTCAATTGCTCATACAAGATGGCAGCATGCTTAAAATACTCAGTTTTTTGCATACAGTTGAGTCTTTTTCTTAGGTACTTAAATTACTTTTTAGATTCCACAGATGAAAGCTTGAAAAGTGCAGAGCACTGTTTTCATCAGTAGGTTTTTTTGTAAAGTGTGGTTGATATTTGTCCATATTTCACTAGAACTTCTACATCCAAGAATATTATTCTGTTGGTATTATGTCATGCAAATTTTTATATCTGGTAATCTGTTGTTTAGCCAATAGTAGAATTTCTAAAAGTGGCATTTTCAGGCTTACAATTTAAAATCTTCACCATAAGTTGTGATTTTAAATTGTGAGTCCAGAGACACCAAACTCCAAATCTCTATCTTTTCCCAATTTGAAATTACACATAAAAGATTTTTTAAGGCAATCCCAATGTTAACCTATGGGAGAGATAGGCCTTGCAGTAGTGAAAAGGAATTTAGCACTTTTTACTACCAGGACATGTAAAACTCAAAGGTACATGCCCTACATTTTAACTACACTGCACCCTGCCTAGAGGGCTGCCTAGGACATACCTTAGGGATGACTTATATGTAGTCAATGGGAAGGTTTGGGCATGGCACGTAGATGTTATGTTATGTTATTTAAGCTTGTATAGCGCACGGTTACCCTATGGTGTCCTGGCGCTGGGCAGGCCTGCTGGTCATCTGTGAGCAGACATTACTGTGAAAAAAGCCAGGTTTTCAGCCCCTTTCTGAAGGAGAGAACTTGCCAGGTCGAAAGAGTAATTTAAAACTGCACACACAGGCTCTGCAGTGGCAGGTCTGAGATATGATTAAAGGGCTATTGAAGTGGGTGGCACAAGCAGTGCTGCAGGCCCACTGTTAGCACTTAATGTACAGGCCCTGGGCACACACTGTGCATTTTACTAGGGACTTATAGGTAAAATAAATATGCCAATTGTGGATAAGCCAACGTTACCATGTTTTGAGTACAGCGCATATGCACTTTAGCACTGGTTAACAGTGGTATAGTGCCCAGAACCGTAAAGCCAGCCAAAAGGGAATTCAGCAAAAATGGGAGGAGGAAGGCAAAAAGTTTGGAGGTGACCTTGCAGAAAGGGACATTTCCTACAAATAGCAACAACAGTGTTAGCATTAAAAGCAACATCAAAAAGACAGAAAGAAATTGTGGAGACACGAACAACAGAAACAGACTCAACATAGAACAACAGCAGAAAATAGCATCAACAGTGGCAGCAAAATTCACACCAAAAAGAATAGCAAAGGCAGCAGATAGAATACTAGCAACAGCTACAATAAGAACAACAGTAAAAGAAGATAGAACAGAAGTAGCTACAAAAAGAGCAACAGAGATATAACAGAGTCTGCTTAAACAGCACACGCAACAGTAACTAACAGCAGTAACTGCATTTGTTGCAATGTCAGCACAGAAATACCAGTAGCAACTATAACAGTAACATCTGAAATAGGAGCAATACTGCCACCAAATGCAGGAAACACTAGCAGCTAGCATAATAGATTTTACGCTCCCTACCACTTTGTATATAATTAAGGTGTCCCGGAAGTGGTGCAGGAAAGTTGGAAAAAGGGCATTCTGACACTGTGAAGAGACCACACAGAATGGTCAGTGGCATGCACTCGCACAAGGTAGCGTATTGCAACAGAATCCTAATGCCTGCACGACCTAGCTCCATTTCCAGCTTTGTAATGGTTGCATTCGGCTATGCCAAAAGATATGACTACAACAATAGTGACAGCCGCAACTGTAACATTAATGGTGACAAAGGCAGCATCTGACAATCCAAGAATGGCAAGAGTAACAATAACATCAACATTGGAAGTAACAACATCAGCAAATAAACAAGAGCAACAGCAAAGGCATTCCAATGTGTAGCACCAACAGTAACAAAACACAGTATCTATGATAGCAGCCACAACTAGACAAGAGTAAAGACGGAGATACAAATACAGCAACGTCAGTCGACACTACATCAGAAGCAACAGCAACTGCAGCAGTAACAACATCAACAACAGCAACTTTAGCAACAGCAGCAACAGTAATAACTGAACTCCCTTTTCCGTGTTTATTAGAGGTGGTGACCACTGTGTGACTAAAACTGCTTATCAATGCTTTGCATCCATAGACCAATCTGTAATGTTATGTAACGGTTTATTACTTGTTTCACACCAATCATTCCATCACGAGTTAAATTGCAACAATTAACAAATGGCTGACATTGAACCCTAAAATACAGAATATTAAAAAATAATTAATTGGCACTGACCTCCATAACACAGTTAGCAAAAATCACCATTATTCTATTGTGTAATTGCATCAGCTAATCGTTTAGTAATCAGAAGCAAAATGTGAATTATAGTGGAACAGACCAATAGATGATGAGGGCTGACCGAAAGCACCTCTATGCATGAATATATCAGGCATTTTTATGTATCTATTTTTGATTACATGAATGTGGTGAAACAAAAGCTTTCTCTAGGCCAGACCTAAAAGAAGGCCCTTGCTAGGCAGCACACAGCCCCTTCAAGCACCATGAGACAAAGAGTAACTGAGAAGGTGAGAGGGAGGGCAAGACATGAATTGAGAACCAGCGGCGGAGAGGGGAAGGAAACAAAGTATCAGACACCTAAAACTCAAGACCAGCATAAAACAAAGGTACTAGGCAAAACAGGTGTAAGCATCTAGCACACAGAGGATACTAGGGCCCAATCCCAAGAGCATCCATTCTCAGGCCTGTAGGGAGCAAGGAGGGAGACCAGGCACAAACCACACACCCTAGACCTAGACACTGTCCAGTAAGGGAGGATAGGAAAAGCACCTAGACAGCATCTAGTAAGGCTGAAAGGGTCAAACAAGAAGCTGTTAAACCCCTCGGACCAGGCAACAACTCGGGAGGCAAGAACCTGTAAAGGAAACACACGGTCAGATAGCCCATGAGATGTGCAGGGACCACCCCCGGTAGCAGTTAAGGTCCAGACCCAGCATGAAGAACGTGGGACAATCCACCATCAACCTGCACACCAAACCAATGGTTGTGGAGGGTAACACCTACTAAGGAAACACTATTACCTCTTCCAAAGTCAAAATACAAATTGAGAAAGTACACAACCCTAACTTTTGCAGTATCTATAATTCAACACAAAACCAAGGCAAGAGGGGCGCCAAAGAATGCAGGATCAGCAACAACAAACCTCAAGGCTCTCAGCTAAAAAGGAGCAAGGAAAACACACTCACAGGAGACCAAAAAGGCTCATAAAATGCATACCTAACAGGGAACACATGCCATCCCAGAGCAAAACTCAACCCCATTCCAGAAGCTGCAAAATGAATGTGGGCAAGCATAGACCACCCATTAAACCCAAGCAAATAAAAGGGGTAGTATGGGCCAGAAACCTAAGCAACTAAACAGAAACATAGCCCCCTTAGAAAAGGATGGATAGCAAACCTCAGGTGGGAAATCACAAAGGAAAAACCAAGAAAGTACAAAGCCCAACAAGGAACAAGATGAGACCAGAAGGCCACTCATGCATCATTCAACACCTGATACAAGTGCCCCGCCCAAGCCCTACCCACAACAGAAAACACAAGGAATAACCAAGCCCCAAACACTATGTGAAGAAAAGTGAGGGAAGAGAAAATCCAAACAGGAAGAAAGCAGCCCCACAGAATGGGGGCAAACCTCCAGAAAAAGGAGCCAAAAGGCACAAAGGTCAGAGGTGTAGTGTATGAAGAGCTGTTCCAACCAAAGATCAACAAAGTACAAAAAGCATGGGCCAGTCTACCCACATCTCCCATAATACACAAAATGTCAGTGGTCAGGAAGAACCATGGGGTGGTACAGCAAAGGCAAAGCACCTGCCTCATAAACACTATGCCATAGAAGAGTGCATAGTCAGTACAATCCACATTCCCCTCATCAAGGGTGGGACATGCATCAGCCTAAACAGAGGTTAATGAACCAGAGAGAAGTTGGAACATCTCAAAAGCCCCAAGATCTGCAGTGAGCACAGTTGAATCTTAAACCCAGCTCACACTGAAGGAATAAAGGGGGAGGCACACACCTGTCCTCAGTGATCAGGCTTCCAGTGCCACACAAAAGAGCAGGTACACAAACACTAGCCCCAAACTCAGCAAGGAGCAGATATGGGCAGGGCTACACCCAGCCCCTCTGTGTGGTCGGGTGAATCCACGTCCTTCAATGAGACCAGCAGAAAATCAAAGAGAGCAACCACAGCCTCATTTCCAAGACCAGCAGGGATCAAGGACATTGCAGTTCAAACACTGAGTCCATCATAGCACTGCCCCAAGAAAAGTCTAGCAGGGAAACATATGCACAGACTGCCAAAAGGCACCAAGCCCATCAGGGCCAAGTAAACTGGCAAAAACAGGACCTTGATCAACAGCAGAAACAAACCGCCAGCAGCAAGGAGAAGAGCTCCAAAAAGGGCCATAGAAAGTAAACAGGAAATCCTGTCTGGAGTCAGAACGTATAGGGTGATTGTCTCCCAAAGGAGACAGACAACACATGAGGTTTCTGTGTTAAGATGACCATTTCTATGCACACTTAAGAGAAGACATTTTAATCTTTTATCTTTAAGCAGGCAGAGATGTGCATTTCCCAGGTGCTGCACACCAAGATGGAAAGATCTGAACCAGCTTCCACAGATGCATGACAAGCATCGCCAACTGGATGAACAACAACTGTCTGCAGCTGAATACAGACAAGACAGAAGTATCGATCTTCAGCAACAGCAGCAACACATGGAATGACTCTTGGTGGCCATCAGACCTAGGACCTGCACCCACTCCCATCCGACCATGCCAGAAACCTCGGAATCATCGTTGACAATAAGCTCACTGTGATATCACAGATCAACGCCGTCTCCCCCACCTGCTTCCTCACTCTGTGCATGCTACGTAAGATCTTTAATTGGATACCCCTACACATGAGATGCACTGTGACACAGGCCTTTATCACCAGGCAACTGGTCTGTGACAATGCCCTCTACATAAGAATCTCCGTACACCTTTTTCAGAGACTTCAGACCACACAGAATGCCGCATCCAGGCTCATCCTCAGCTTTCCCCGACGAACCCACATCACACCCCACCTCAGGCAACTCCACTGGCTCCCCGTACAGAAGAGATGCCAGCCACTTCAAGCTGCTGACCCACGCACACAAGGCTCTACACAACCAAGGACCCACCTACATTAACCACCGGCAGAACTTCCACCAACAGTCAAGAAGATTACGCTCCGCCTCCCTTTCTCTTGCCTATACTCCCCCCATCTACTGAAGCAGAAGTGGAAGCCGCTCCTTCTCCCACATCGCAGCAAAGACCTGGAACAGCCTCCTCACGCAACTCCGGGCCATCACCTCACTTCGGAATTCCGAATGACCCTCGATACCTGGCTGTTCGAATAAGTCTCCGGCACCTGCAAACGTCTGCATACCCTATCGGGTGATTAGCTGTGCTGTATAAATCCTGATTGATTGAAAGATGAGCAAGTGATGAAGAGGCAATGCATCCTTCCCAGGAAACGAAAAAACATCTTAATATGTTCAGAAAGGAACAGAAAATCAGGGGTGTGGGGAAAATGGTGGAACGGGAGTTCAGAAGTCCATTTGAAATGTCAGAAATCAGAACGCTGTGACGTGTAATGCTACGTGTGATGCGTGCGCTCAGGTGTTCATTGTAGAATCGGCGGTCCTAAATCGCAACACTGTCGCCCCTTTTTGATCAACTCGTTTAATCCTCGAAAAATCACTTAAGGACCATCGGCCTCAGAAGCTTCATCTGCAGAAATGGGAGAGCGCTTAGAAACAGAACGAACACTAATAATAAGGGTTGTAGTGTATGCACAAAAAAGACACTTACTGGGTACAAACCGTCTCCTCCTACTGCTACAGAAGTGCTTCTTCCGGATGTTTCACACAGGAGTCCTGCAGGTGGCGCTGTAATTTAGGTTTTTAACCTCTTGCGCATTGCTTTCTCCAACACAAGGGTAAAACACGCTCCGCGCAGGTTCTGCTCTGCAGAGGAGAACCCCTGGAATAATGCACCCCCAACGCCACCCGCGACTCCACTTAACAAGCAGAGCTGCCTTTTATTAGCTGAAATAACAGTTCACTTTCCAGCCCTGTAAACTGCGATAGCTTAGAAAGGCAAAGCGTGTTGTGCTATTTAAATTGACTTCTACTCTCTGCAATTAGGGATAATTGAGACACAAGCCATGAAAATGTAATTTTAAGAGCACAAAGAATAACCCAGGGCAGGACTGCGGAGAGGTATGCAGCAGCCGCCGGTATAGGGCAAGAGAGGTGGCGGGAAAGGGAGGGGGAGGGGGTGCTGTGCAGTCCGCAGGTGGAAGGCAGCAATGCAGGATTAATGGACTCGTTTCCTCTTATGCGAGGGAGGGGTGCGCCCTCCCGCCTGGCGTGAGACCCTTCTCCTGCAGAGGGGGCAGCCATTGTTATTAGCGCCTGCCACTGCTGCCGCGGGGTTTGGGGAACCCCGCACTCAGGCCCCGAAGGAGCGGGTTTTTGTGCCGGAGCCTTATTCTGGGATGGGGAGTGAGGGAGGCTGTGTAAAGATGCGGTTTTGCAGGTTACATCCAAAGAGAAACGTAACGAAGGTAAGTAAATTCCAATTAGTGAGTTTATTCCAATACAGCATAACACGGGAGTACTGCTGTCCTCATCAAGGTACAACTGTTGAATCGCCATTCAACAGTTGTAGCCTTTGGAAGAGAACTGAACCTCGAGCGATGCACCTTCAAACATAAACATGTCTGGAGGTGCGCACGCCAGGGGTTTGTTACATGGAACATAGAACATTGTGAGCGCAGCAATAAACGTCAAGGAATACAGAACAAGAATGCATTAAACAAGGCATGACAAAGACAGAAAGAAAGCCCTTTACATCATCTCCCTTCCCATAAAAATGAAGAAAACTCTGAAAGAAAAGGTGTTATTAAGACATATAAAAATCCTTGAACGTTACAGGGATAGAACAATTTTGAGACGATCTATGTGACTCTGAAATTGTAGTTGAGGGAGGGGTAATGACAGGTTGAAACAAAGATGAAAGTGGTAAAGGAGCAGATGTAATAGTGGAGGAAGATTGTTCAGGAGCAGAAGAATTATCCGATAAGGTACCTAGAGGAAAATGTGAACAGTCATGATCATATGCAGGAGAACTCTTGCAAGCGATAATCCTGTTGGCTTGTTCAGGTAAAATTTTAACAACAGCTCTCTTATTCCACCACCCCTTTTTTCCAAGAAAAGCGAACCTTTTGAAGTTTTCATAACCTGAGTAGGCAAGGAATATTTAGAGTCACCTTTCTTGACCTTGATGGGATTTTTGATTAAAACCCAATCTCCAATTTGAAAATCATTTGTGCCAGAAAAATAAGAGGAGTCAAAATGTTTCTTTTGTACATTCTGTTTGGTAAGTACATTTTTCTTAAGTATGATCTTGTCTTGACAAGATAAGCAGGAAGTATCATTTTTCTTCAGTAGCTTGATCCAGTTTGGACAAATATTTCCATTGGGATTTCTTTTCTTAAGGAGTCTGAAAGGTGAAATGCCTGTTGTAGAGTGAGGGGTGACACGATAAGACCAAATTTTCTTTCTTAAAAAAAACATCAACAGGAAGATTGCAAGCTATGGCTGATTGAATACCTTCTTTTATGAATCTGTTCATTCTTTCAATGAGTCCATTTGATGAAGGAGAGTATAAAGCAACTCTGAGATGCTTGATATCATGTGCCTTAAAAAAGTCTTGCATCACTGTGGAACAAAAATGTGAGCCATTGTCAGTTACAACTTCTTTAGGAGACCCTTCTGACTGAAAAACTCTGTTAAGAAAATGTATAACTGCGAGAGTGTTTGGCGAGTTACAAAAATCAAAATCAACCCATTTTGAATGATAGTCGATAAGAGCAACAATGTAGCGTTTGTCATCAGAAAGAAGATCGAATGGACCAGCAAAGTCGATCGCAAGTTTAAACCAGGCTTCTTCAGGTATGGGTACGGTATGGAGTGGAAGCTTGCTGGTTTTCCAATGCTTGTCGGAGAGTAAACAAGTATCACATGTGTCAATCCATTGTGTGATGTCTCTATCTAAAGCAGGCCACCAAAAATGTTCCTTTAACTTTCTCGAAGTTGCTCCTACCCCTAGATGTCCTTCATGTGCCCTCTGAAAAAGTTTAATGCGAAGAGACATGGGAGGAATACATTGATCTCCACGCATAATAACATTGTTAACAATAGAAAGGTCATCCAACACTTGGGCGTATGATTTTAATGAAGCAGGAAGTGAACGCTCTTTGGGCCAACCAGAAATTATCATGTTTTTGACCGCTTGAAGAATTTGATCATTGTCATATGCTTGAAACCAATCAGATTGTGAAATAATGAGAGGGATGAGAGAAGAGTCATTAATGGATGCAACAACACATTCTACCTCGTCAAATTTTGAGTCAGGAAGATTGTCTTCTAACGGTAGTCTAGAGAGACAATCTGCTCTGACGTTGTGTCCCCCAGAAATATGTCGAATTGTAAATTTGTATTCATGTAATCTGGAAAGGATACGTACTAGTCTTGCAGAAGCTTTTCCAGTGCCATTGCCGTTGAGTAAATGCAGAAGGGGTTTATGGTCACTTAACAGCAAGAAATGAGAACCCCAAATAAAACTTTTACATTTTTCCACCGCCCAGGAGCAGGCAAGGGCCTCCCCCTCTATAGTACTGTAATTCATCTCAGCAGTAGAAAGCCCTTTACAGGCTGGAATAGCTCATTGTAAGTCAACGGAATGTTACACGGGATTTTCGTCGCTGTACATCAAAACTGAATTGCTTTGTATTGACCAAATATTTAAAAACCAAGAGACAATTATGATGGATTAGTGGTGACAATGGCAAGTATAACAGCTGCCCGGTTTAAAACGCTTTGATGCCTGCACCGGGGTAATAACCGCTATATAAATGCAAATGCAGTACCATAATAATATATTTAGTAAATAACCCACCCCAGCTGTACAACTATACATTTATAATGATTTCGTAAGACATGGGTCATTGAACAGGTCCGTGACCCTATAGACACAAAATCATTGGTTTATATATAAATTGAATCGAAAAAACACGTGTATCAAATTCAGATAAAAAAAAAAAAAACGATTCACCTGAAAATAGTAATATACCATAATATAGACCAATTAGCAGCAAAATGTGTATCTCTGAATGATGCTCCCTTAAATGCTGCTCACGAAGTGAACATTTGTCTGGTTTAGAAAGCTGGCTCTTTATATAGTAAACCAGAAAGAGGTATGCTGTGTAAAGAGTCCAGGTATCCCTTATAAATGGACAGGGGAGTGTGTTAACAATCCCCAGGTGTTCTACTTGTGGTAGTGTGGTTGAGCAACCTCAGGCTACCAACGGGGAGTGTCAGGCATTTGTTGCACACACAGAATCAATAAATGATACACACACTCAAGCAGGAGATCCACACCAATTTAGAACAAGCATTTGCAATGCAATAGGTCTCGAATTTACGAAACTCTCGAAAATGCGAGACCTATTGCATTGCAAATGGTTGTTTGCAAAAGCGCCACATGCAGCGCTTTCACTTTAATGATGGCTATGCCCCTTTCCTTAGACGTGGCTCGTCTAAAGAAAGGGGCATGGCCGCTATTAACGTGAAAGTGCGGGTTGGGGCGATTTTACGAACAAAAGTTAAAAAATAGGAAAAAAAACATGCAGCAGCGTTCAGCGCAGCAAATAAACCAAAAGCACGGCCGCCACTGTGACGTGCTGTGCTATGAAAAAAATAAATAAAGCCTTACGAGGGAGTGTGTCCTGCCTGCAAAAGCAGGCAGGTGAAAAGCATTTAACAAAATAGTGTTCGGAGGCTGTAATTAAAGCCTACTGAGTAACAACACACATAGCAGGGTGTGTCCTCATGGGAGGTTACAAATGAAGACAAGGCGGTACTAAGGAGGGACTAACAAGCCTATTAACGAATCAGAAGCCAGCATTTACCAAGGACAATGACACAACCCAATGAAAAATATGGGCGGAGAGTGGGCAGAGCTTCAAGTCCATACCTGAATACAGCATGCCTCGCAGAGCAGCGCATGCGCTGCCCAGGCTCAACCTAAAAATAACTCGTCTTTTTATATATATTTTAACACCAAGAAATTCATAATTGGGTAAGTGCATTTCAAGTTATCACTTTTACAGTTTTTAGCAATGTTAGCAAACAGTGCGCTTGTACGCGGAAATGCTTTCTTATGCAGAGAAGAACATTTACTGCATACAGGTATTTGCAATAGGATTTTGAGGGTCCCCTTTAGGTCGTGGGATGTTAGGGGGCCAAGGTCCCAAGTTCCAACAGCAGTTCGGTTTACCTGCCCTGGTGTGTCCAGCTGCAGAGGTGCTTGACAGGTTGGTAGCTTGGCTCGCTACACTGTTGACAAAGAGGGGGGCCACCTAGAAATAGGGTGCAAAGCGGGACTTGGGGACAAGTCCGGTAGCTTTCAATGGAGGGCTCAGTTCATGAGGGACCAGGAAGCAAGGGTGAGCAGTCGGTGTTTGTGGACCCGGGCCAGGAAGCTTGAGTGCAGAGGGTTTTTGTTGACTGACCCTCATGTGTCGTAGGCGGTCACGGTTCTCGGTCTGGGACAGAAAAGGGGGACAAAACAGGACAGCTGGGGCAAAGTTGGTGCCGGCATCTGTGGCACTGATGTCTCTCATTGGCTGGTCAGTCTTCGAATTGTTGGAATCCGGATTGTATTCAAAACAAGCGTTGGTCGCGCTAAGTGGTCCGGTACCCTGGGTATTGTTGCAGGGAGGCTTGTAGAGGACCTGGCCTCTACAAACTTGGTAAGGGGGTGGATATGACCTCTTTGAGTGTACTGACTTCCTCCTGGGTGGCTACTGCATTGGTGGACCCGGTGGTCAGCAGCTTCTTTGAACTGAATGTCGCGGTCGGTGCCTGCAGGATGCAGGGAAGTGGCTCCTCCACTCCAAGGGAGATGCTGGCTGGTTTTTGAAGTACTGGCAACCCTCCAAGGCTTTTGAAGGATGCAGAGCTGCAGGACACATCGGGCCTTTGCAATTGTCGAGTCTGGAGCCAACAGGTAGGGATTAGTGCCAAAAGTCCACACCAGTCTTCAGTTCTCACATTGATCTGCACTTCAGTGGCTTTTTCTTCTTCTGTAGTCAGGTTAATCTAAAGTTTTGGTATCAGGGGGCAACTAAATACTCAATTTAGGGGTGTTAGGGGAGTGTAGAGTAGTAGCCAATGGGCTACTTACACTTAGGGTCACTATGCCCCTTATATGACCACTTCCTGTGGGGAGAGGGCATATCCCTGTCCCAGTGTTCCTAATTCTGCCATTACTAAGATGGCAGAATTTTCCTAGAGTGGGGCACATCAGGCAGCTCCCCTTAGGGGTGTGTCTGACCTGGGTGTGTTTCACGCCTCCTCGCTTAACGAATTTCCTCCCTTTCCTGGTGCCAAATGGGCCTCAGAGCAGGGGGTGGCATCTCCTATGTCACATATCAAAGGCGACAGAGGCTTTAAAGCCTCTGGCCTTGGTATGCTGATTTACTAGCCATCCTGCTGGGGGAGCTGTAAACACCTCCAGACCTCCTAGGGGGTCAGAAGCGCATATGTGGTGGCAGGCTGGACTGTAACAGTCAGCCAGCACACTAGAGAACTAGTAGGGTTCAGGGGGTACCTCTAAGCTACCCTCTGGGTGCATGTATTAAGAAAGCCATCACTGGAATCAGTGTGGCTTATTAATACGAGGTGTTTGATACCAAACACCTTTGGGTTCAGAAAAAGCCATCATGTAGCTGGGGAACTCGTAATCACCAGTACCCAGTACATATACTTAAAATGGCTTCCCTGTTCACTTGCAATGTCTAAGAATCGACTCATGCAGAAATGTCCACACATGTAATATAATGCACCCTGCCTTAGGGTTGTAAGGCCTGCTTTAGGGGTGACTTACATATAGTGCATGCAGTGTCTGCAGGTATGGCACACAGGGTGGTACCAGCTTTGAAGTGGGAGAATCTTCTAGACTTCCTCCTACATATGTTTCTAGAATTTCCTTCCTCTCTGCTCTGGTCCTAGGGTGTCTTGAGTCACAAAAGGCTAATGTGAAGTTCTTTGTTGGTGCTGAGGCAGCTCCTTTCAAGTGCAAGTGTGGTAGGTGACAGCTCCGCCCTTCCCATCAGGTCAGAATGTCTCATCCTGCTAACACCCAGTCCCCCTTTGTGATACTGTCTGGAAGGAATATACAAAGGGCAACCGCCACCTACACCTAGTAATGTGACCCCAGATACAGGCTGCACTAGGCAATAAATAGGACAAGAAAATGGCAACTTTCTAAAAGTGTCATTTTCATAATTGTGACTTAATATCTGGCTTTACGATTAAAGATGGTTTAAAATTGCACATCAAAAGTGTCAGGTTCTCACCTGTGTTTCTGCAGGAACGCCACGGATGATGATAAGGTCCGCAACCTCCCCTAATCACCCGAGGTACCCGGTATAAACAGGGCATCAAAGGTAACCCGGGGAAGAAGGGAAACAAAACAAGGAAAGGAGGGGAAAACACAGCCTCGAAACTCTGGGCACCTCAGGAGAATCCGGATACGCCAAGAAGCTGTAGGTGTACAGGAAAAGGATTAATATACAATGCTTAATAAAAACAATTTGTATTTCTCTGTGCGTTCCTTCCTACCTTCACTCTTTGCTGTGATAGAACTTGTGTTTTCTTTCAATAGGTGACCATATATACAGTGTCTTTAGAAAAACGGGACTGATGCCATATACATAGGAGGGAAAGAAAAGGGAAGTGATTGCGAGTTCTCTTCTACCTACACCACTAACCAAAGGGTGTACCTAAGACCTCTCATGCCCCCACCTCTTCTATATGTAGAGTATGGATCCTTCTCCTCCTTTGTGAAATGAGGAGCAATGAAGGTAAAAGGAAATCCGCTCACTGTAGGAAAAATAATAACCCCTTCTCTTACTGTCTAGCAAAGAGGCCCTGTTTAGGGGGGGAGGACCCTCACATAACGCCCAGAGCACAGGACCATGAATTATCAGCAAGAGAGAAAAATAACAAAAGTCAGCGCAAATGCGCTGTTACCGCCACCGTGCAACTCTAACTGATTCTCCTTGTACGACCTCCGGAATACTGTAGAGCAATGCAGCACGACTTCAAAAAGACCAGGACCGCCGGGAGATGACCAACGTGGAAGAACGCCGCCGCGTACTGGAACACCCGTCGGAACAACAACCCGGAAGTGAACAGGTGAGGGAAAGCCGGAACTCGGGAAACACTAGAACGCGAAGCGCTGTGGAGAGAGGGAAGCCGGGTTTTAATGTGTCCAGCCCCTCTCCGCGCACGCGTACGGAGCATCGATTCTTCTGGTGAGTAGCTGCCGTCTGTCTGCCCTCGCGCAATCCTGACAAAAAGACACCAAACATGACATTTCTAGCTGTTCCCAAACAAAAGTTATCACTTATTAAATGTAATAAGGTAACCCAATGTTATCCTATGGGAGAGGCAGACCTTGAAGTAGTGAAAAATTAATTTAAGAGTTTTGTTCTGCTAGGACATGTAAAACTTAAAAGTACATGTCCAACTTTTTAACAGCAATGCACCCTGTCCTATAGACTGTTTAGGGCCTACCCTAGGGGTTACTTATATGCATTAAAAAAGAAGGTTTAGGCCTGCCACGAGGTGCATTTTACCAATTCGAATTGGCAGTTTAAAATGACACACAGGCTGCAAAGGCAACTAAAGTAGGTGGCACAATAAATGCTTCAAGCCCAGTAGTAGCATTTAATTTACAACCCATGGGTACCTGTAGTTCACTTTACTAGGGACCTAAATGTAAATTAAATATGCAAATTTGGTGTATATCTCAATGTGTTTTCTTTCTATAATCATTTGCTGCTTGCATAAAGATAAATTATGAAAAATTTACCCGTCGTTAGACAGACTCCAATTATCTTTTAACATTGAGATGTCTTGTTACTTTCCCTTTTCTAATTGCAGGTTGTATGAGGATTTAGTGACACTCTTGTGGCTATAGTGGAGCGTGTGAAGGGCTTTCTCACACGCATTTAATTTAATCCTTTTTCTTGCTTCCCAAATACATTTTACAAATATTCACATTTATTTTATTTGCAGTTTTATACAGTGCAAACTTGACCTGAAGGTATTGGAGCACTTTACATGAGCACCAGTTACATTAGAAAGGGTCATATAAAAAATCTTAGGCATGGGGAGATTAAGTTATTTGCCCAGAATCAGAGGATGTTGAGCCAACACCAAGACTCGAAACAGGTTTCTCAGTTCCAAAGTTAGCAGCTCTGGCCGTAACGCCACCTCCAGTTACATTGGATTCACAAATGAGGCACATTTCTGCTAATCATGATGTGTGATAACAATTAATAATTTGTCTGAATCTGTTGGATCCTAATAATTAGGTTTAATTTGTTTGATGCATAAAAGTTAAAGAATTATTTGATATTTTCCCTCTGTTTGAAATATGTCCTATTTTCATTTAAAACTAACAGTATTTCCAACCCAATAATCAATGTGCTCTGTAACATAACAAATGAAAACATTATTCACCACTTATCTCCTTCTTCTTACATATTAGCTCCAGCGGAGGCTGGCATGGCTCGCGGGTGGGGGGGCAGACACGAGGGGTGCGAGGGAGGACGTGGGGGGTTGTCACGGGTTGTGTCGCACGGAGGGCGTTGTGATTGGCCTGAGCGCCGTGACATGGCGCTCAGCTAGGGGATGGAGGGGTAGGCATGTTCTCCATGCAGGCTGTAATGCAGCCTGCATGGAGAACAGGGAAGTGCGTATCACTGGTTTGGGCGGCCCAGGAGGGCTGACCAAACAGTCATTGTGCACTTAGGGGTGGGCAAACCACTCCTCCCCTGCCCTGCTCCGTGAGCAGAGCAGCCCCGCCCACCCGCCGCCCGCAAAGCAGCAGGATACGTCACGAAGCATAAAATGATAATAACTTAAAGTTATTATCATTTTATGTTTCTCTTCTTCACACTGCTTAAAAGCAGTGGGGCGACGCTCCTCCGCCATAGCGGAGGAGCTGCCCCTGATTAGCACTTGTTTAGAGGGTTACACAAACAGTAAATTTGTAGGGAACACACCCTAAAAATACATACAGTTGATTATGTCCAATATGAGTTAAGCTGTAAAACTGCTTATTTCATGCAGCATTGGAGAAACATGATTTTCTGAAATTTCATTAAAATTACAAGACATTACACAATTTAAAAAAAAATTACTTACCAGTATCTTGCATGAAAATCTAATAAGAGGATTTGCCATGCGTTCACTTGAGATCCTAGTAGGACACTAGTTCAAGGATACAAATATCTCTCTGCCACTTTTCTGTTCAACCCAGTGTCTCCTATAAACTTCTATTATGCAAAATTTTGCAGAGATGAAATTTTGCAAAATTTCAGAACATTTGCGTAATGTGATTTTGGTGAATTTAGCTGGATTTCAATGGTTTTAAAAGTCGGGCTCCATTACCACTAGCAAAACACTTGTCAGGGGGTAAGACCCTGCAAAAACTGCATTTCCGTGAAAAAGGCTTCATCTCAAGATTTAAGTACTCATTTTAAACAGTGTGAGAGCGTGTGAAGGAGTACATGTGTCAGGTAATCACGTGACTAGATGTTTTTCTTCTCTGCCCCATTACAACTACAGGGAGATGAAATAGTAATACACTATGTATCCTCATTTCACATCTCAGTAATTTGAGATGTCTCTGGCAGTCTTCTGTTTAAGGGAGGAAACATTGATTAATGACTGTCGAGAACAATATTTCTGCTAGATATTGCCCAAATAACCAGCTTGATGTAAACACAGATGATATGGCTGTATTTACTCTGTTGTACTGGGTCAGATTGCATTTGGAGCCTTAGTTTTGAGCAGTAAGTGAGCACCAGTGTGCTTTTTTCATTTCTGTGATATTGGACATCCCACGTTATTTATCTTCTTGTTAACTGAATTACTGTAGCATTAATTGGAGCTTGTCTGTTGCTGGTTGAGAGTATTCTCATGGCCGTTACATCCTGAGTTATTTCTTAATGTGTGTTGGAAATATATTGGTTAAAAACTGCACACACAGTAAGGAACATGTAAGTGCCTCCATTCTAGAGCTAGAGTGATAGGCTGATCACTATGACACCCCCCACCCCCAGCAGATTTGTGAAAATCTTTCCACATTTGCCGTGGCAATAGCAAGTGACCTCACACCTCTTTGATACACTTTCCTTGCTATGAAGACTGAGAAATTGATGGTTTCTGTACAGAAGAGAGGAAGACATTATTTTTCCGGACCCAACCCATCCATAGTCACTTTGCTGAAGCACAACTAACTCAATTGTTGAGTGTACCAAACTAGTGAGGAAGTTTTTGTGCTGAGGTGCACTAATAAAAAATCTAGTCAGATTGTGCAAATCAGGGGATAGACCAGTTGCTGGTAAAGGTTGGGATAGAGCCTGGTTATATGGAGGACAAAGATCATAGCATGGTGTATATTTATGATACAACAGCAAAGTTTCCAGATGTGCCTTCAAAACTGACCATTGCATGTTGTGAATTGCAATTAAGTCCTTACTTCTTCTCCAATCAAAACTGTGTTTGTGGTCCATGGGTTCTTTTTGGTGACTCTTGGCCTTTGAAGGTTTGTCGGATGACTGCCTGTCATATTCGGTGAGCTCTACCGTAGTGGTGGAGAGTTCTGTGTCTTCAAAGGAGCCGCTGCCACTGTAACTCCTTTGCAAGCACTATACCTTTGCTGAGAGGCCGCCATGTTTCATGTGGCCTCCCTCCAAAGATTTTTTGTTTTTCAAAAACAAATTCCCAATGCAGGAGTTTGTTTTTGAAAATAAAAAACACTAATGACCTTGAGAACCGTGGAGTTTTCTCCCAAGGTGTGGAGTCAGTTTTATTTTTATTCAGTTTGGAGCCACCAGGATTTTCCGAACAAACACACCAACAGTTTGGCAGACATGGTATTGCACCATATTTATGGTGGAATTTCCTGTCTGCCAAACTCTTAAATAAGACCTCTATTTGCTCAAAAACACAACAGCTGAGCCTTGAATAAAATACTCTTTGACTTCACTTTCTTCTGGTTCCTCAACATTATGGTCCAAATCGGGACCATTCGGGGTATTTTGGGCACTGAAGGGCCTTCTCTGGCCTGAAATGCAGCAGCCACAGACTGTTGGACCATCTTTTGATTGTCTCCCAATGCTTATCCACATTGAGAAACTCCCTATGGACCCACATCCTCAGCTGAAGAGGAAAAGGAAGGCTGTTCTTCCCCATGCTTGTGGTTTTCAGCTGCCTTCTTAGTCTTCTCCATTTTGTCTAAAGCAGCAGCAGTCATGACGCAGACTACTTGTCCCCTCACCCAGGCAAACACTTCCTGGCCGCGCCTGTTGCTATGGGAGGAAGAATCATGCCTCCATGAAACCTCACACTACCGCCTTCATAATAAAATCAGGCATCGCAGTGGTTAAGCTCGACCTTCAAAGCACTTACATAACTATATTAATTTAGCACAAGCTACCCAGGATGCCCCCACTGAAATGATGGGAAAGGGAAAATCCATAAATGCGTGCAACCAGATTCGCTTGTGCAGGCTCCGATGGCGGGTGTCTTACATATCATCTAACATATTGTACCCATGAAGTAACTCATTGCAGTCCTTCTATGCAGGTGTGATACAATAGCTAAATACTCTAAAGTTTGCTAGACAAATCCAAAGAAAGTAACTTAATAATATTAATTACTCTTAACCAAGAAGCAACCAGGATAGGCAAATGTATTTGTCCATTAAAGCAAAAACAGGAAGTAGATTGGCTGGCTTCCTCCTTATCTAGTAGAAAGGGATTAGCTGGGCGAGGAGGACGCCATATTGGAAAGATGATATTTCTTAGTTGGGATGGGTGTACAAAATCTGTGTACAGAGAGCAATTACTCACACAGTAAGGACTGGGACGAGGAAGATGAACGAGGAAGTGATGCCTACTTCCGATTCCCTAATGGTATTAAGTCCATCTAGCTCTTGGGAAAGAGAATTGGGCAGCTTTGTAGACGGATGTTGTTTCCCTACTGTGTCTGCTGATTGGCTTTCCTGAATGACGTGTAAAAATTCAATTTCCCACCAACTGGATCCCCATGTAACTTCTGGCAGCAGGGAATAACACAGGAGTGACGTGACACTTCCCTTTGGTGAAGTCAGAAATCTTCGGCAATCTTTGCAAAGGATCAAGTACATGTTCACTGAGTACCGGACCAAGTTTACAATTCGCACATCCTTAATCTCAATTTATCAAGGTCAGCCTTGGGTAGCCCATCAAGTCTTGTTTTTTCCCTTTCATTTCTGGGGCTTTTTGTTTTTCTTATGCATTAAAAAGGCAGCACTATAAATAACTGTATTGTTTTTATTGGAGAACATTATCATTTTCTATAAGAAACACTGCACATAGAAAACCAACACTACCTAAGTATTTGGGGTGGTGAGATAGGACAAAGTGCAAGACAACACAGACAGTAATATGACACCTATATTGTTTATATAGGAGTTCTAGAATGCTATGAAAAAAATAGGACTGGATGAGCAACTCAAGCTTGGCACGTGAAAACATGAGAGTTATGCGACCCCACCTCAGAATGTGTTTGCTGGGGGGCCTGGCGAAGGTGGCCTCCTCCTTCCTTTTCTACGATATGCTGCACCCTGTGATCTTGGTGGTGGTTTTAGGGCTATCTGGTGGGTGGTGGATAGTTGGCAGTAGTTGCAAGATGTATGAGGACCTTGGGTTGTGTGTTAGTTTGTTCTGTATCCAAACAAATTTGGAAGTGAGCGCTGCCTACTCAGTGCTTAATTTGTGAAATAATGAGTGCCAGTTCCCAAAGAGCTGCTCAGAAGCCCACTTGAACCGCCTGCCTACCCTCGAGAAAAAGGAGATGCAAGAGAGGAAAAAAGCGGACCAGACAGAACCGGCCTCAGGCCATTATATTAACAAGACCCCACAAGCAAATAATTAGGATGCCCACTGCACTAGAATGAAGGTGCAAGGCCTGGAATAGCGGACTGAGATGTCACTCATACGCCCACTGATGGTCTTCTATGAGGAACGAAAAGAGTGCTCCATGCCAAATTTCCCAGCCCTGAGGAAGACTTTTGCATGAATATGGCCCCTAGTAAGGTCAAAACACGTCACCGTCAACAAGTGAGAGAGAGGGTGTTAGATCTAAATAGACAGCGAGTTAGGCACCCCCCCTCACCCGCATGGGAAATTGTAATTCTCTAAATTAATATTATAGGAGATTTGATGAATGGATAAAAATAACTTTTGTCTGTTGGACTTTTTTTATATTTTTCAAATTATTGTTCATATGATGCTTGTATTGGATACTTTTGAATGAATATGTCTTTGTGATATTGTGATGTGAATTGAATTCTCTTATGTTTTAAGTATTTTGTATTGTTTATGGAAACAGTTCTTTTGTGGTTCATCTGTATCAGATGTGATTTTCAAAATGCTACACAGAACAGGATGTCATGCACTATATATGATTTCTCACTGTTTCATCGATTACTCAAAGATAGAGGACGGAAACCCGTAATGAGTATAATGGGGTGTGTAAGCATTTGCAAGTTATTGTAAGTAATTAGATGCATCTACCCACAGTAAACATGAGGTAAATGAACTAACTAGGATTGATATAAGATTGTCAGGAGTATTTTGTGATTGACAGAAGCCCGCGGCCAGCACTGTTTAATGTCAGCGCACTGAATACCAAGGCTATGTAGCCATGAATCCTCCTCAGGCCTCTTTAATACACTGCCAGGCACTCCCTGCCCCTTTATCTCTCACTTGCAGATTCCTGCTTCCCCCCTTAGCGACGGTTTTTCAGTATTTATCTTCGTCCTTCCTTTCCCTTTGTGTGTTTTTTAATCTCTTACTCTCAGGAAATGTCTGATGAGGAAATCAAAAGTGCCGGTCCCCAAAAAAGTGCAGGTGGCCCACACCGGCAACCACCGGCTCAAATTGAGCACTGAGCCTAATCATTGGTTATCAAAATCCATCAGCCTGTTGGCATTTCCCAAACTGTATGGGAGGCAGTGGGAGGCCCGTTGTGGGCAGGTGATCGGACAGGTGGGTGCTAGCCTTCAAGGCACCTGCTCCAACAAAAGCCCCTCTCACTAGTGCTAGTGGTAGTCACAGCGCCCCCACTGGTGAGGCAAAGGAAGAGAGAAGCCCTCACACTTCGTGGAAATAGCAGGGAGTAGATTTCTGATATCACTAATTTGTGGTAAATGATTGCAAGTGAGCACTGATGTATATGTATTTCTGCTCTAGGCTGGCACCTCACTGCTTGAGTTAGTGGCTCAGTGGATTAATGTAGGCACTTCAGAAATTTGTGTTAGACCCCCGTAGTCACAGGTTCCAATCCTGACGGGTCTACTCAGCCTTTCATCATTTTGAAATTGGTAAAATGAGTGCCACTGAGTTGGGTAACAATAAACATCTTTTTTTCAGTACCAAGATGCCCCAAATATGTGAACGTAATTCTGATAGTAATCTGCTGCTGCAGGAATCGCCAGCACCCCCCCTGCTCTTACATACGACCAGGCGGCAAACGCAGGGGCCACAGGTCTAGCTACGCCACTGGTGTTGCTCATGGGTGCTCGCAGTGCCGTGTCATGTGTGACACCTTCACTCATCCTTGCATACTTAGCTGACAGCATTTTGCTTACTGTGACTTGCAGAGCACAAGGATGCAGGGATGGTGCATTTTCCATCTGGGATCCCGCATGTTTGCGCGTTTCCGCTTTAGCAATCAAACTGTTGATCAGCGGTTACATAGCTCCCTAGTGTCACATAGGAGAGCTTCACTATGCTTCTTTGCTTTTAACATCATGAGTAGGGTTCAAAAAACATATTCTTGTGTGCTCCATGGGAAGATCATGGGCTCCTGGGCTGGCGTATGGGGACTCGCAGTGCATCCCTTGGGCCCTAATCACAGAGGCATTTATGATATGTGAAGTAGTACTCCTGCAGCACCATTTTAAGTACTCATACATTTCTTTGTGGCTTAACCCTGAACCATCTAAAATGGAAATATTCAGGGAATATGCATATACAGTTAGAACAAATGGAAAGGGCTGTGTCTTTTTAGCACTTTTACTAATAGGGAAATAGATATTTCTGGGCCAAATCACAAAGGCATTTGGGAGTGTGCAAAGCTGCACTTTTGAAGCAGTTCTTCACATACTCATGAATGCCTTTGATAATTGACCCCCCCCCCCACCCATGTATCTAACACCAGATCACTGAGTATTTATTTAACCAGGGGGGCACTATACAAATACTTACATGCAGATGAGTCTGTCCCAGCCCTACTGGCCTTCCTTTCAGTGCCAGCCTTCCTTAGGGGCTGCCTGCTTCTGACATTGGTTTGATGAACTGGTATGAAACAAAGGTATCTTTGTTCACCAGATCAGTCCAATATTAGTGCTATCCCCTCCTGTAAAATGGTACTATTATAAGAGTAAGTTATATATACCTATATAAAAATACCAACTAAATTCTTTTCAGGTTTTTCTTAGACAGCACATGTGCTGTCTCTGTGAGACTTTTGTTTACATACGATTGGGCTTACAGCCCACCCATAGCTTACCATTTGTTAGCTTCAGTGGCGCTCTCATTTTCTTCGCTCCCGCTTGTTATGGCATGCAGGCTTCATTTCCTCTTTTTGTGTTTGGCCCTCCACTGTGGCATGGATCAAGTACTTGTGTCCTTCTACTGCTCTTGTTTTTGGAGATTCTTTTTTCTTTGTGTTCAACCACTAGATATGAGTGCTTGTTTTAGTCCGTCTCTCATGTCACCGTCCATGTAGCTTCTATTCCCTCTCACCCGCTCCTTCTATGTTGCTTCTTCTTCCTCCCACCCCCTACCATGTACTCTACACTCCTGCACTCTACGCCACTGCACTCAATGACACGTTACTCTACTCTGCACCACTCTACTTTATGCCACTGCACTCTGTCCCTGCATCCTACTTTGCATCACTGTACTCTACACCACTGTACTCTACGCCACTGCACTCTACTCTACACCACGCTATTTAACACCACTGCACTCTATGCCACTCTACACAACCCTATGCCATGCCACTCCACTCTAATCTGCTCCACTCCATGATGCTGTACCACACGGCAAAAAGACATTGGCAAAGCAAAGCAAATAGCTCTCACATCGGTGAAACCTATCGGCTTTGCCAATGCTTGTTTATACTGACGATGGAATCCCAAACTGTTAAATATACATTCATGGACAATCCTGGTCAATTTAGTGACTTTGAAAAGGGGGTGGCTGGCCCTGGATATACATTTCGGGTTCTGTTTTCAGAAAAATGATATGTTAAATGCTTCTAGCCATCAACATAGCACCAATTGAGCGAGAAGGGCATCAGAGTGCTGTGAGTTTACATGAAAAGAGCACAATCACATTGGCCCAAACATCCACATGATGCCCTGTACAGAGGCTGTGGAACAAATTAATGAAGAGATGACAAATGAGTGCAATTACAGTTGGAGAAGCAACCTAAGGTGATGACGTGAGCGGGAGCTACGCTGGCAGGGATAGCGCCTACTCCTGTCAATTTATGCCAAATGAGCTAGACAACAGTTTGGAGAAATATAAACAGTTGGAAAAGCAATCAAAGTTGGCAACCTGGCAGTTATGTTATGATGTGGAACAGAATGTATGAATCATAAAATCACCTCAGAACATCCCAGCAGCACTATTACACAACAGAAACCAAAGAAGAAGCGATGCAGATGTTGGGGTCTTTAAATGCCATATGGTGACCTAGGGGTCTGATGTGAGATGACATCAAATTTGTACAGCTATCCAGAGAAGGGAGTAAACTCTTGTTGTGCCATTTTTTCCTGCTTGTATAATAGTTTCCCTTTATACAATTTAAAAGCGACAAGAGGTATATTTGTTCTATTTCTTATTAGGTAGAACCAGTATTAATAGAGCAAACTCAGATGTACAAGTGCCACATCTTTCTGTAACAAGGTTTGCACGTGCCCTGTTTGCTCCATTTTATATTACACAAACAGCAATGATGGTGAAAACTGTGGGGCATATTAACGAGCCCCTTGCGCCGATGGAGTGAAGGAAGTGACCCAATTAGGGCCACCCGGGTCACTCGCGACCACCTATCAGCCTTCCTTACAAATGAAGAGTCGGTCAGACAGTAGAGAATACAAACCAAAGGTTTTTATTAGTAATACACTCGAGTGGATACATATATTATACATTTTCAGAATCACTAAAGAAATGCCCAGACTGGAATTTTCCACTTGGTAGCTAATGAACAAAAGAGCTACAGAAGGATGAGCTACCATACCGGGACCGGGTACATGCTATCTCAGCGACAAGGTTACTCTGCCTGTGCCCGCCGCTCTAAGGGTGGGAGCAGGCCTATCTAGTGAGAAAGGTATGTATTAATAAAACAGTCTATTCATTAGCACAGTGAAGCTCAACCTTGGAGGCATACAAAAAAAATATTGCAACTGATTTCTGCTGAGGCGGACAGAGTGAGACAGAAGTTAGTTTCGATCATGGCTCAAAATGGCAGCTGAACTCAAAATTGTGCCGCGAATGCTAACTTTGCATAGTGTAATACACTAGCAAAATGTATGCACACATTTACATTTCAACAGACCCTCCTTTTAGCATGAGCTAACCATAGGAAGTGGAGTAAACAGAGAGTGCAACATAGTAGATTGACAACAACTATCTTTAGCATTTAGAACACTCCATGTATTCTTCATCAAAGGAAGAAGAGTTTTCAAATATACCCTCGTCTATCTGCATAAAGCTATCTATCTCCTTCTGAGTCATAATCGCAGCAGTGGTATCATGAATGGGCACCTTTGGCTTTGGGGTGAGGAGGGTGATACAATAAGAGCAACAGGCCGGGAGACATTGTATACAGATGCAACAGGTGAGAAAAAGGCCAGCGACTATGGCCAGGAAAGCAAGGATCTTCCAACCCCAGGATGCGAATAGACCCCAAAACCACCCAGATAGGGTCCAAGTCCCATTTCCCTGGTGAATGTCAGAGGAGAGTCTGTGCAACTTCTGAATGGCAGCATACACATTAGGGGCGTGGTCTGGGATGTATACACAACAGCTACTGCCAATGACGCGGCAGGCCCCACCCCGATCAGTGAGGATGACGTCTAACACCATCTGGTTTTGTAAAGCAACAAGCCTCATAGCCTGGACCTCAGCTGTGATATTCGTCAAAATCCCTGCTGTCGTATTAATGACCCCTTCGACAACTCTTGTGAGTCGACAAATATAAAGGCTGTTGGACATTGGGCCCCAAAAGGGTACGATACCTTTCATGGCATTTGTGAACTGTTGCAAAGTGGTATCTGTCTGATCTATATCGTGTTAATAACCCTTCTAACTCGGGGCAAGTATGCACTCCTACGCTGCAATCGATGGTCCTTATGGTAATTGGATGGTGCTATATATACACTGGGGGAAGAAGAAAAGAGAGGTAACATATACCTGACCACCCCCTAGGAAGCCAAACATAAGCTTGGGATCCACAAACAAAATAAACATTATATGGTGGGAGCAAAGGTGGGCTACTAATCGTACTCAGCGTATATGTGCAATTGCAATTACTCTTTCCCACTTTCACCTTCCCTATTCCCTGAACACAGAACCCAGCTGTTGTGTTGACTTCTGACACTGGCATTGCTCTGTCCTTAGTAATATTGCGGGTTTGAAAAGATCGGAAATATTCAGTGGCATTGAACCCTTGGAAATCTAACCCCCTCCTTGATGGAATAGAACCTGCCCCCCCCCCACCCCTAGCGCCTTGAGACCCTTACGGGTGAGTAGTCACGCTTTAACAAACCCCTGATTGATTGATTGATTGATTGAACATTTCATTTCGGAGCCATGTTTCGTTCTTTACCTTCTCATATACATTCATACAAGCTGCTGGAGACAATGTACCAGGGGTCCTTTGTTTTCCCAACCCCGCGGGAGTAAACCCTTGAAGGAAACGTATACATTCTGTCACAGTGCGAGAGTCAGCAGATGTCATATTCATAGCAGAGAATCGAAAGTGATAACGCACTACAGAGCACCGGGGTGAGAGCCAGCCACAGGAGCTACAGTGGACTCCATTTCCCAGGCTCCCCTCATACCGCTGACATGCCATCTCGCGCCCGGAAGCGCATATAGCGGAAGGAGAGATCCCACTGCGCGGGACGCACTACAGAGCACCGGGATGAGAGCCAGCCGCAGGAGCTACAGTGGACTCCATTTCCCAGGCTCCCCTCATACCGTTGACATGCCATCTCGCGCCCAGAGGCGCATATAGCGGACGGAAGAGGCAGGGCAGGGCCACCTCTCTTGGCTTTAGGTTTTTGCATTTCCTTCCTAGCGGAGACCATTTGAGACTCGAAGCTCGAAGGCTGTAGCTACTCTAAACTGTGAGTTGATGATCTACATCTGTACTATATCCCATCTTTTCCTAAATTGTAAGATTGTTCTAGGGGTGTTTCTGCTTAGCTGCCGTGGTAGCGCCCCTGAAAAGTAATTGCACCTACTGTTATTGAGTCTTACTTCATTGGCATCTTAAGATTCATCTCTGTTTAGTAGAACAACATAGACATTCACTGATTCTGCTATCATGGGGAAAAGGAAATCCATTGACAAAGACGTGGGTGGGAAAATCGAGGGGCCACGCAGGAAAGTTAGTAAAACTAAGATGTCACGTATATCTAGTGCCAACAATTGTGTCCTTGATCGCATTGACGATCTATTGATAGAATGCCAGGACATCTCAGCTCCTGCCTCGAATCCAGCCACTTCAGGCAACCTGCAACCTCTTGTAGAATCAGCGCCTCCCCCTAGCCCAAAATCTAATTATGCTAAACGAATTCCGTCCATATTCACTAAGCGCACTACACGAAGCGCTGTGACCAAGAAATTAAGACCAAACACCAGCACGCAAAACATACTAGCGAAGGACCGTAGGGAAGTAGGGATTTCTCCCTCACCCATTGCAGTGGCAGATGATAGTCCTAGTGAAGACTCAATTGATATAACTGTTACAACAGACATAAACACTATTACGAACATTCCTTTAACTAATCAATATGCACCACTTCATGATTTGCCTGAAAATATGACGAGAAGGCAGGAAGAAACAGGTAGGGCCCCTTTGTCATCAAGTATAGTTGTAGTGCATGCGGATGTCGAGAATGAGCCTTCAGAGAGAAGGGGGAGGGTCATCTAGCCGAGCATCAGACAGTAGGGAAGGATGCCTCTAGGGTCATCTTCGAACTTAGGGACGAAGTTGCTCAATTAAAATCGCCAATTCTAGCGCTCACAAAACAGGTTAAGACCCTTGTGGATAAAGAACAATCAAGAGTAGACATATGCAATCTGTCCCCGAGCCCCCTATTTAGGCAGGATATTCCACTAGGATGTAGGGCTACCGCTAAGCCTATGAACACCTTAGTGCCTCTCATGTCTATCCAAACGCGACATCCGATACAATTAAATACAAAACTCCTGGATTCAGTGGGCAAAAATGCAATTAACACAGATGACACTGTGCGCCATTACAGCTCAAGGCGCGAACAAGACCAATGCTCCCATAAGAGCATCTTTATGATTAATGTGCCAAAAATTCCAACCGCAGATGCTAAATACGAAGATAACAACTCTTTGGTTAATAAATCAATCCATTGGATCCGGCAAATAAGGGGGTGCAGGTCAGTCATCAGGGATGACATTCTATGGGCAAAACGACTAATCCATATTGCTGCATCAACTGACTCTATTCAATTACATCTAAGAGATGAGACTATAGCACACAATCTTATAGCCCTGGAGGCAAGATCATGCTCATCTTCAATTACCAATATACGGATGAAGTACAATCCCCCTGCCATAACCCAGCCCCAAGTTCATAATAAAAGGCATGGTAATCTGATGGGGGCTGATTCATCTTTGGCCTTAAATGATTGACTGGTGTGCCAAGACCACACAATCTCCATGACTACATTCCATCTAGATAAAGTCGAATCTCCAGCCCCTGGGGCATACATGGCCGGGGATTTTCCACAAAACTCGCTACCTTCACTGCAGCCCTCTAGTACGGAGAAGATAGATCCCTTGCAGTCCGGTACTGGTATTTCATTAAGGGTAATTGCAGATCAGGAAGCATGCTCCACTTGTCCCAAGATGAGTTGTGCAATAGAGGATCAAGAACTAGCCTGCAATGGTTTAGAAGAACTGGCACCGAAACTCCGTATACTGACGTGGAACGTGGCAGGGCTAAGGTCCAAGGTGGTACTCCCCGATTGTAACCAGCATATTGAACAATTCGACATCTGCATTTTACAGGAAACATGTGCTACCACACCTGTTTTTATCCCTGGCTACGTCACTATAATAATAATAATAATAAAAGACATTTATAAAGCGCACAGCTACCCCGAATGGGGTGTCCCGGTGCTAGTGCGGACAACAACATAGCAGTGGAGGTGCAGATCTAGTCCTTACGACTGAATAGCCAGGTCTTCAAGGCCTTTCTAAATTCCTGTTCAGAATGCATCAAACGTAATTGAACAGGTAGGTTATTCCAGCATTTAGTGGTACCCACCTCAAAAGTCCTACCCCCCATTCTTGCCTTCGCAAAATGGGGGATGGCGAGGTAGCGCTTATGGTTGGACCTTAGTGATCTGACCTGCTGGTAGGGGTGAAGTCTCTTCCTCAGGTAATATGGCCCTCTACCCAGATCAGCCCGAAAGGCAAACGTCATGGCCTTGAATTCAATACGCTTGGCCACCGGGAGCCAATGGAGTTGTCTAAGATGAGGAGAAATATGCTGACGGAGAGGAACCTTGCAGACCAGTCTAGCTGCCGCATTTTGTATTATCTGGAGTCTACGAATCAGGCCAATCGGCAAACCCATGTAGAGTCCATTAGCGTAATCCAGGTGGGAGGTGATTAGCGCATGAACTACGGTTTTACGGGCTGTCTCTGGCAAGAAATCAATACATTTTCTGATGGTTTTCATCTTGCCGAAGCAGGCCGCAGATACCAGTTGAACATGGGTAGCAAGGGATAAGTCCTTATCCCACCTGACTCCCAAATTCTTCACCGATTCCTTAGGCGTGGGAGCAGATCCCAGTTCTGCAGGCCACCACAGGGCCGCCAGGGGCGGCACAGCTTGGTTAAAAAACAAGACCTCCGTCTTATCGGCGTTAAGCTTTAAAAAATTGCTGCTCATCCAGGAAGAAATGTTTTTAAGGCAGTCTTTGAAAGAATCAAAGATACCTGCCGATACCCCACTGAAGGTGAACAATAGCTGGGTATAATCCGCATAGGATGTCACCTTAATCCCAGTCTTAGCAATGAGCTCCGCCAGTGGTGTCAAATAGATATTAAAGAGTAGCGGGCTCAGGGCAGAGCCCTGCGGCACCCCCCATCTTAATGGTTTAACGGAGGAGGTAAAGGGGTGGAGGGAGATCTGTTGGTCTCTGCCATGCAGGTTAGACGCGACCCAGTCCAGCGCCGTCCCCCGGATGCCAACGCATTTGAGGCGCTCCAGTAATATGGAATGGGACACCGTGTCAAACGCCACTGACAGGTCGAGGAGCACCAGCATGGCCGCGGAACCTCCCTCCACAGCCCATCGAATGGAGTCAGCCATCTCAGTCAGCGCGGATTCGGTGCTAAAGCCAGGGCGGAAGCCGGACTGGGAATCATGAAGTAGCCCATTGGACTCAATAAAAGCTGCGAGCTGCTGCTGGGCTAATTTCTCTAACTATAAGTTGTCCAGCAGTCACCACCAGGCCAGGTCGACTGGTGGGGGGGCTGTTGACCTGGGTTAAGATCGACTTACAGTGTACCATCAGAGAGATTAAGAACAATAGCCCGAATATCCTTGCGGTCAACCTCAGGGGCAGGATTGGTAGGGAGTTGGACATCTACAATGTCTATGCCTGAGGTGTCAAGGCAGGCTTAAACTCACCTATTATATAAGCTCTGGAAGTCTGTCTTGAGGAAAGAGAGTCCCTATGCCCTTTATTACTGGCAGGAGACTTTAATACTACCTATGAACCGCTGGGCTTAGAAGACGTAACAGACAGTGGCAAGGTAGATGAACTGTGGCATGTCCCCCCCTCGACCTACGACCAATAAAAAAAATGGACACAGACTGCCTTACAGCTTCAAGCTTTAACCCTTGAGTACGGGCTTAGGGCAGCTAACGGTCGCACTACATCAGACAAGATGGGGGCAAATACTTTCAACAGAACAGCCAGCATGAGTCGAATTGATTATATATTAATAGACCTGAGATTATGGCCTGAAGTGTTGGACATGGAGGTCGGAGTAACCACAGACAGTGATCATAATCCTCTTGAGCTTGCTATGACCCCTATCTTGGACAAGAACATCAGCAACTCTGGCGTAAAGCTCTTGTCCAAGGCGATACGTCCTATGAATGACAACAGGCGCCTCAAGTGGGAGCGCGTAGCTATTGATACCAGCAAGCTTGAAGCAATAAAACAAGCACTTCTGGATAGCACTAGCAAACTCCATGATATATTAGAACAGAGGAACGAGCTCCCAGCGGTCACGATCATCCATACGTCTTTCTTTACCCAGATAGCCTCTCACTTTAGTCTTCCGATGTCTAACTCCAAAAAGCCACCTGACAATTCCCAATTTTCCTGGTATAACCAAAAATGTAAGAAGCTGCGGTTAGAGTTGGCAGTTGCGATCAAAGCAAATAATGTAGTTGACGTTAGACTGGCTAGGAGGTCCTACAAGACAGTGCAGGCAGAAGCAAAAAGGAGTGGGCTGAGAACCGCTGGCTACAGATCCGAGATGCCTGCCAAAGTAAAGATTCTCAGCGGTTCTGGTTGCTAGTTACTAGGGGTGATGCTGAGAAAACCAAACCACCAACTAATAACATCGCAGAGGCTGCCTGGTTCAATCATTTTTCTACAGTTTATATGGGATCCGGAGAGATAGATACTGAAAGCTCCTTCAAGGAACACACTAGTCCCCAGTTCAGCAGTGATCTATTCTCCTTAGAAGATATAACGCAAAGCATTAACTCCATAGTTAAAAACAAACCCTGCGGTCCCGATGGAGTACCTGGAGATGTCTTTCTCATCGATGTTGTGAATTGGACCAACTATATCCAAAAACTAGCGAATGGAATTGCTGCTGGGGCCCCCGATACCTCCGTCTTGGAAGAGAGCAGAGGTTATCCCGGTTTTCAAGAAGGGGGACCGCTCACAGCCCTCCAACTATAGGCCTAATAGCCTAATCGATGGCGTACAGAAGGTTTTCTCCCGTGCCCTTCTCAACAAAATCACTGATTGGATGGAGGAAAATAGCATACTATCCCCCTTCCAAGCGGGGTTCAGGAGGAAAATCAGCACCATTGACCAGGTCTTTCGCTTTACCTTGTTGGCCTGGAAGACAGTGGCATTAGAGCAGGGCAGCCTTTATACCGCCTTTATTGATTTAAAGTCAATCTTTGATCTTATATCCAGGCCCAAACTATGGCATTTCTACATGACCTAGGGCTCCCATCTGACATCTTGGCACTCCTAATTCGTTTGCATGAGGGTAACTATGCAAGGGTGTGCTGGGGGGATCAAGGGCAGCTATCAGACCCAATTAAAGTTGCTAGAGGGGTACGGCAGGGCTGCGTCTTAGCTCCCACCCTATTTTTGCTTTTTATTAATGGAGTGGTGAAACATCTAGCAGAGGTCCACGCCGATGCCCCCTCAATGGGGGGAGTAAAAATAACAACTTTATTGTTTGCAGACGACACTCTGAGTGGCCTTCAGTTGCTACTCGATCGTTTTGTGGCCTTTTGTGGTTTGAGAGGTCTGGAGGTTAATACCTCTAAAACAAAGCTCATGCTGATGAACCCCCACAGGTCGTTCAGGGGCAAATTGCTGCTGTGGGGGATTCCCCTGGAGAGAGTTGACACTTTTGAATATTTGGGTGTAACCCTCACAGAGAAAATGTCTTGGAAAAATCACATCTTAAAGCGCATCCTCCAGCAGAGGAAAACCACGGGGGCACTGATTATGGCACATAGGGCTTCGCAAACCAGGCCCATAGCAGCCCCGCTCCAGATACATGATCAAAAGGTGGTAGGCTCAGCTCTGTATGGGGCTGAAATCTGGGGGTTTGACAATTTAGAGGGCCTTCTTTGTACAGAAAACAAATTCCTGAGGTCACTCTGTTCATTACCCCAGAGCACCCCGCTCCTTCCGCTAAGGTTTGAAATGGGTAGAACCACTATAGTGGACAAAGCAAGGTTACGCCCCCTTCTTTTTTGGCTACGCTTAAAGCAAACACCTGAGCTTACCAACTATGCGTCCGCTCTTCAAGAAGTCCTTAAGTTAGATTGATTAAAAAAAATGAAGTGGTATAGCAACATCCACTCATTACTTTCCACTATAGGCCTGGGGAATTTGTGGGACGAGTCTGAGGCCACCACATTGCCTAGTAGAGACTATGTTAAGATACACTATTGGAATTGGGTAAAACAGAGAGATGCTACACACACACAACAGGTGGCCGTCTTACATCTGAATTCCTAGAGTTCAAGCTACTAGGCATGTATGAGCAGTATATGGAGGTTATCACCATTCCGGGTGACATAAAGCTATACATACAGTTCAGACTTGGCACCCTCCCTTTGAAATCGTTTACAGCGGCATGGCAGCGGGGATCCTCGGCCGCATCATGCTGTTGCCCAGGGGTCTCTGAGACGATCAAGCACGTTTTCTTTGCATGTCCCCTCTAGATAACTCCGAGAGCCAAATGGTTAGCCCCTGTCTGTAGGCAGATGGGCACCCTTTGCCACCTAGAGGCACTACGTATTTTAAAAACAGATCCAAGAACACTAATAGCATGTGCAGTAGCCAAATTCTTGGGGAAAATGTGGCTTATTAGGAGGTTCGCATTGCAGAAGGGATAAATAGCATCTACAGCTTGCATATGGACTTTTACTATAGCTAGTTCTTAATCGTTATTTATGTTTTATGTTACGAACAGAATTTGACAGTATGCCCAGGTCATTGAAATCATGTACAAGGGCTACTTGTAAAATATCTCTTGGGCATTCCTAGCACTATGGCACCACTGATCAATGGTTCTTTTAGATATTGTTGTTTCTTTGTTATCAGAGTTATTGTTTGATTTGTGTTGGAGTAAAATGACCAATACAACCTGTGTCCCTAACAACATCTGTAAAATGCATGCTACATTGTATCTGCATCCGATTACACTTGCATTTCCTCCCATCTCCCCAAGAGCTCTATCCTGTGGGAGTTTCCTCCCCAGTACATTCTTTTCTAGGCTCTTTTTTATTGGTGTGATGATTTTTTATCAATGCATTGTTTTATAAATTATTGTTTATTTGTTAGGCTTGTTGTTTTAACTGATGTAGCTATTTAAATGGAACATGAACGTTGCATTATTATTGTAACAATATCAAGCATTCAACAATGTATCCTTGCACTATACGCACTTGCACTTTTACGTAATTTTAGGGCCCCATCGCGAGTGAGTTTCTTCCCCTGGTACACTCACCATCTTATGTTTTAACCACAATTGCTTTTATGAAATTGCTATACTTTGACCTGTCAGCTAACTTTTTCTGTATAATGAAATAGTACATTGTATGCGTTGGCGATTCCATTGTACTGTATTTCTTTGCACTTTGATGGTCGTAACGGCCGAATAAAGTTTCTGACTGACTGATAATGCACCATAGTAAACAGTTCAAACCACCCCTCGCAACTTCCGAGATAGGATAATGGCATCAATAATAAAATATCACTCTTATGTGTAACAGAGGGGAGCAATCCACAGATCCAGCAATTAGTAGCATTGGAAGTATCATGGGCCTGATGCAACATTTGTAAAAATACATTGTCTGCATAAGTTTTTCGATGTTCTCCTTTGTGAGGAGCTAATGTAACAAACATGTGTTCAGGGGGAACAGGTGTTGTCCAAATCAAAGAGTGTACAGGATACTTCTCATCCAGGAAGTAGGATATCCCTAATACTATTATTAGTGCAATAACAACTATTGATACAAAAACTATTTTACTCTTCGTGGACCAACCTCACTCTGGACGCGGAGGTGCAAAGGGCTGCTCTTCCTCAGTAATGGGCTGACCAAACGGATACATTGTAAACAAGGAAAAAGGAATGCAATGGAACTAATGACAAAAGAGGGGCAAATGTTCCCAGTGTCCGTCTGAGCCTCACTGGTAGACTCCTATTGTTCATCAACGTTGGCACTCTTGAGCACCAGCGGTGGAGCTGCTCAGTCCTAGCTCGGATCCGTATCCCATGTTGCAGGGTAATGTACTTCCCTCCTGGGGAGCACACTCAGCTTACCCTGTACAATGTCCGAACAATACACCAATCTCGCCTCTCCCTAAGCTACTGTTGTCTGATTTATCGAGTCCATCCCTGCTAATCTGACTTTTCCTTTGTTGCACTGTTCCTCCGTCGGGGGCGCAAATTGTACCTAGCTACTCCAGGCACAGAGGGGTCAGGAAAAAGGGGGTCAGACACAGAGGGGCCAGTGGAAGAAGACTCTGGAATTGCCTTAATCTCCGGAGGCACTGCCGCATTTAGGATCTCATCGTTCTCAGCCTCTGTTTGGGTCCACGTGAGTTGGGCGTCCGAAAAGGGAACAAATTGTGGGACTTTCTCACACTCTGAGTCCCCGATGCCCTCACGGACCCACTGATCGTAGGGTAAGGGTAGAGGCCCTTTGCGGCAATGCTGGCAATGAATCCAATTCTTTTGGCTGGTGGCCTTGACTGCTGTGCGGGTGGCAAGGAGCACCTGGACTGGCCCCTTCCACCTCGGCTCTAGGCTCCTTTTTCTCTGGAAGTTACGGATGAGTACAAAATCTCCAGGCCGAATGTCGTATCCTGGCCCCTCAGGTACTGGCGGGAGTGAATCCTGGATCTGTTGGTGAATAGAACGCAGACATTTAGTTAACTCATACAGATAGTCCACCAACAGAGGATATTCAATTTCTGAAACCCGACGAGGACGCAGGACGCCCCAGACATTTGCCGGGCGCTCCAACACGACCTCGTAGGGTGACAGTCCTGTTCTAGAATGTGCTGTCGTTCATGTGGACAAAAGGGCTAAGAGTAAAGCATCTGGCCACTGCAACCCTGTGCTTTCCTGAATGTTTGCGAGTTTCAGTTTGAGAGTACCATTGTACTTCTCAACTAAACCCGCGGACTGAGGGTGATTTGCAGCATGAAATTTTTGTTTGATATGGAGTCCCTCATACACCAGCAGAATCACTTTGGCGTTGAAGTGGCTTCCATTGTCACTCCAAATCAAGTGGGGCAAACCGAAGCGAGGAAAGAACTCCTTCAGGAGTACCTTTGCAGTCGCTATGGCCGTATTCTCTTTTGTGGGGTAAGCCTCAACCCATTTACTGAACGCACAAACAACCACTAACACATATTTCAAGTTGTTAACTCGATCCATCTCGATATTATCTATCTGGAGGACCTCAAAAGGGAAAGTGGGAGGTGCAAAATTACCAGGTGGTGTAGGGGTACCCTTTCCAGGATTGTGCATCATACACACCATACAGTATTTGACCAAGTGGGCGGCAGTCTTTGGAATATTATCATTTTGCCATACAGGGTCTAGCAATTTACAGATACCTTTAGCACTGATATGAGCTGGCCCGTGCGCCATGGTGACTACGGGGAGAACATATGCATCTGGTAGCATCCATCTCTGTTTCTCTGACTTATCAGTCCAACACCCTTCCTCATCCAAACGTGCTGTGCTTTCCTGCCATATTGCTAATTCCTCAATAGTTGCCTCACTCTGTATCTCCTTGACATTTTCCAGCGTATCCTCAAACATGGTAACTTCAGGCACCCACCTAGCGGGACCTGCTACAAACATTCTTTTCATCTTTGTGCGGGCTGTCTCCTTAGCTATCTGGTCTGCAAATGCATTCCCCTTATCCACATTGTCAGTAATTGTCTTGTGGGCGCTGCACTTTACTATCGCTAATTTCTTGGGGAGTGTCAAAGCCGATAAAAGCCTATGTATGAGGGGGCCGTGTTGAATTTTCATCCCATGGGAAGTGAGAAACCCTCTTTCTGCCCAGAGCCGTCCAAAATTATGGGCGACTCCAAATGCGTACTGACTGTCAGTTTAGATATTGACAGTCAGTCCCTCACTCAACTCACAGGCTCGAATAAGGGCAACGAGCTCTGCAGCTTGGGCCGACTGATAGGGAACTCGTGACGTCTCAACTATCGTGTACAGTGTTGTGATCGCGTAGGCAGCAGTTGTAGTGCCATCTGGTAACTTAAAAGAGCCATCGACATATAGTTCCCCTTGGGGGTCAGATAAGGGAACATCAGTCAAGTCTACCCGTTCCTTTGTCTCTTCCTCAGTCCGAAAGATACAATAATGTATGTCAATTTCCTCACTCTCAGAAGGGAGGGGTAGTAACGTTGTTGGGTTCAGAGTGGCACATCTTTTAATCGGGACATGTGGTGCAAAGAGGGTTAGCTTATAACCTGTCAGATGTGCACTGGTAAGGTGCTGCGTCTTGGTCTTATTCAAAAGGGTATCCACAGCATGGGGGACCATGACTGTGAGGTCAGTATCAAGTACGAGCCCATCTGATTGCCTTATAGAGACGGCCACTGCCGCGACCGCTCTTAGACAGGTCAGGAGGGCTCTTGCGACAGGGTCAAGAAGAGCAGAGAAAATAAGCACACGGCCGTTGCTTACCTCCAAAGGCCTGTGTTAAGACAGAGAGCGCACAGCCAGCCGTCTCGTGTACGTACAGCATGAACGGCTTTGCATAGTCGAGCGTACCAAGCACAGGCACAGAGCAAAGCACAACTTTTAATTGCTCAAAAGACTGCTGACATTCAGGCGTCCAAGGCTAGGGTTCATGCACATCTTTAGTGGTTAGTAACCCCGGGCGTAGTGTGCGTAGCGGGGCTATGCGGAGGTCCACGGAGTTGAAAACAAATTCCATGGAACTCCGCTCCGCTATGCCACCCGCCTCCACCCCCAATTATAAAAAGTAATTAAACATGATTAAAAAATAAATTAAAAAACCACTTACCTGGCATGCGGCGTCCCCGGGCTGCCCTCCTCCTCTTCTTCGCCGTCTCGCTAATCCTTGTGAGAACTGCGCTTGCGCTCGCGCCCACGCATGCATGGGTCCGCTAAGATCCAAAAACACGCCTTCAACCTGAGGGAAATAATCGGACACACTTTCATCTTTCTTCTGATTACATGCCGTTAACTTGTCCCAATCTAACCTTCTCGGTGGGATAAGAGAGTGCATATATGTAATAATTTGACCAGGCAAAGCTAGTATTAAAGCCTTAGGCTTCTCACCAGGCTTCCTCTCCTGGTACCATGCTTTAATCTGATCCCAAGTACCATCCAATTCCACAACATGATCCTGTGTGTGCACCTGTCTCCAAATATCAACGGGCACCAATAAACCAAAGAACATTTAAATATCCGCAAGTGTCATTACTGTCGAGGAAGCAGCCTCAGTCAATTCTTTATAATATGCAGTATGATTTTTCCTAGGGTCGGGTAACTGAGTCTTAAGGGACAAAATCTCACTCCTTTTCCATGGAGTGTACACCCATTGTTCTTGGAAACGGGCTTCTACCCTCGGTCTAATAACAGTATTCTGCTGATCCCGCAGCTCCGGTAGTTCAGGATGATATATGGGGTGGACTTCCCTCATCGGAAACTGGGATACTGTCTTTGGACTCTTTGAAAGCAACCTACTCCGATAAGTGACCAGCTTCACGACATTACCAAAAACCTCACCAGGTGCCATATCTGCAGCATATACATGGTCCCTAATATCATAAATAATCTGGGGTGCTACTTCATTGAAACACTGTTCCCACAGTCCAATCAAGGTAGCTGACATGTGCTTAAGAGCATGCTGCTGCACAAACGGCTCATAATCTTTCATTACGCTCCACACATCCTCCACACTGTAAATGGGGTGACGAGCCCAACGAGCGGCGTGATTGGCTACCACTCTTTTCTCTTCATCTCCCACATCAGATCGTATCAGTATCCATCCTAGCCGTTCCGTAGCTGTCGCCCAGTCTCTGTCCCCTAGTCCACGCATGGGCGTTCCACTGTCCAGTAATGCAGGGGGATGGAGTAACAGGGGAGAAGTAACAGCAGAAGTACTAGGCACCAACGTCGCTGCCGGCTACATCGTAGGTGTAAGGGCTGGAGAGAGAGATGCCGAAACAATAGGCATTGCAGGGAGACTGACAATCATCGTAGCCGTAGAAGGCGAAGTCAAAGAAAGGGAAGGAGGCGCGGTGGCCAAAACAGCGTGATCAATAGTAGAAGAAACAGAAGCAGCAGAGACAGAAGGAACTGATGGCTGGGACTGGGGTATTGTAGGGTATATTCTCTGCGGGGCATATGGAGGAGGTGGTTTAGTATCTAACAATTCCTCCACAAATGCGTCATTTTCCTCTCGAGCAACATAAGACTTTTCACATTGTAATCAAAATTTCCTATCAGCACACTCTATTCCTTTTTCTATTTTCTCTCTATCATGCGCCACAGCTTTCTGAGTCAATGTCTGCATTCTTCCCTTACGGGGCTCTTTCTCTGCTTTCATTCGTCTCTGTTTAGCCTCTTTCTGCCATGTTCTGAGGGAATCAAACATCGACTGCCTACTCCTTTTCGCAAACAATTTTTCCTGCAGGAAATTAATTTTCTGTTCATCAAAAGTGCCCGTCAACGGCCACTGCAACTCGGCATTGTCCCTCATACATTTGTGCCATAGCGTACTGAACATAATAGGGCCAATGCCATGTTTGACGTACATGTCAAAATTTGGAGGGCCTTCTGGAGGCGCCGGCTGGCTTTCAATCGAGCATCAGCAGAACAACGACAGCCCAAACAAAACACCTTACTAAGGCACGGCATTTTTCAAAGAAAACAAGTTCACTATTTATGCCGAGCAGATATTTGCAAATATCTTTACCAAAAATCGGTCTTCAGACCTCATCAAATACAAATCAAAGTGGTACCATATTCACAAAGAACTCAAACAAATTCAAGCGCTTGTCCAAAAACGGTCCTCAGACCACGTCAAATACAAATCAAAATGGCACCATATCCACAAAGAACCAAAGCAAACTCACCTGGTGCACACAGGTCAAACAAAGTGATTCTCCACTGCCGACTCTTCGGACCAAACGGTTAGATCCAAGGGTTTCGCCGTTCAGTACCCCAGTCGGGATGACCACTGGACGAGGCACCGCCCGGTCAGACAGACGGGGCAGCTGCGAGTACAGGACTCTCATTCAGGGATCCCCGGTCCGCCCATCCGACCCGACGTGGCCCCGACCTCCTCACCCAAGGATGGGCCACCCGATGGAGTCCCTGTTCGGGCGCTAACTGAAGGAAGTGACCCGATTAGGGCCACCCGGGTCACTCGCGACCACCTCTTAGCCTTCCTTACAAATGAAGAGTCGGTCAGACAGTAGAGAATACAAACCAAAGGTATTTATTAGTAATACACTCAAGTGGAGTCTGGTCTGACCAGCCTCCTTAGATTGCTGCAGAGGGACTGACTTCTACCAACAGGGTAACATATAATATACATTTTCAGAATCACTAAAGACACGCCCAGACTGGAATTTTCCACTTGGTAGCTAATGAACAAAAGAGCTACAGAAGGATGAGCTACCATCCCGCGACCGGGTACATGCTATCTCAGCATCAAGGTTACTCTGCCTGTGCCCGCCGCTCTAAGGGTGGGAGCAGGCCTATCTAGTGAGAAAGGTATGTAATAATAAAACAGTCTATTCATTAGCACAGCGAAGCTCAACCTTGGAGGAATACAAAAAAAATATTGCAACTGCTTTTTGCTGAGGCGGACAGAGTGAGACAGAAGTTAGTTTCGATCATGGCTCAAAATGGCGGCTGAACTCAAAATGGTGCCGCGAATGCTAACTTTACATAGTGTAATACACTAGCAAAATGAATGCACACATTTACATTTCAACAGGAGCGTCACTTTTTGTGACGCTCCAGCGGAGCAAATCACAGAATCATATCTGTGAGGCTACGCAAAGCCACTAAGCGTGGCTTTGTGTGGCCTCATAGATATGGAGTAGGGCAAATCACTGCGTTGCCTTTAGTCTATGCTCTGGAGGCGCTCCATGGGTGTTGTGGTGGGTTTTCCCACGTAACATCCATGAATTTTGACACTTCCCCAGATTTACCAGAGCATCTAAACCTGGGGAAGCACAAAAAGCTTACAATTATTTGGCAAAGATAGTTTTATTATTCTCCAGAAGTAACTCTCATCTGATCACGCTGACTCCCCTGATACCAATACATAACTAACATGCAAATCATCCTCAGAATCAATATAATTCACCACAGACTCCTCCGGAATGAATGAATACCTGTTTGAAGATGATAATCGGATGTCACAAACCAACCTCAAGTTCAACCCTGACAAGAGTAAGATATTTCTATGCTGCAGCACATCATTGACTGCCACAATAGCCTGGACCACCTGCCTTGCTCCTAGCCCATGATTGTCAAAATGCTATAAAATCTGTCAAACCATATGGGCTGGAAGCTATCCCACCCCACTCAGGCACCCTTGTTGCCAGGGCTTCCTTATTCCATCGTAGGACATGAAGGGGCATTTTCTGTTCTTGGCATGTCCTTATGGAGTCCAGACATGAACTGTGATTATACTGCCAACCTTGCATATGCTAACAGACTCTGCTGTGGCATTCTGACATACCTCTTGCACTGACTCCAAAGACTGAAAGACTCAGCAGCCTGACTTCTGCATTACTGTGAAACACACAAACTCCAGTGGATTCCAACTCTATGCAAAGTAATGTCCAGGGCACAATGCATGACACACAGGGTAGTGCACATAGCAGGTCTGGATTTTCTAAAATGCATGCTATCATCCAAACTCCATGCTGTGGCCAGCTTCTGCACATCTCCTGACGGTCCAACACTACCGCTAACAATGCTTCGGAAACAATCCCCTGGCACATTCACACCTACCTAGTTTGAAACCTGGCCTTTCGGAAGCTGTTTAATGTTTGCTGTTCTTCTGCACTTTCAGAATCACTCAACATCAATGCGCATTAAACTGGTCCATCGAATCCTCCAAGGAATCACTGTACACACTTCTCACGAGTACCCTTGGCCATCCCATTATGGGATGCAGAAGACCAGACCAATTGGTTCCTGCAAAGGCTACTGAAGTAAACCCAATGTATCTGGTTTCTTCAGAATATCTTCACTAAGGAAGGAGGGTGGTGATCTTGCTAGCATTGAGCAATCTCTTTTCAAACAGATACCCAGATGATTAATGCACTGGTAATTATAGCTGGAGACGCACGACTGATCTGCATCTGGACAGACATCTACCAACTTGTACTCTCTTGGTCATGTAAGGCCTCTCTTATGTCTCACTCACTGCCACACATGATGCCAAGCTGGTGCAGGCGGTACAGGTAAGAGTTGGGGCGGGCGGGCTGGGGGAAGTCGACATATGATGGGATATGGAAAATAAATAATTAAATAAAACAACCTACCTTTTCCCTATCCCTTCGTATGTCAACTTGCCCCCCAGCCCGCCCAGTCCCTGCCCCGCCTCACCGCTCTTAACTGTACCCGCCACGCTTGATGCCATGTCTCCTGTCGTAGGTCCATACTTCAAGAACATGCCACCCCCCTGCACCCCTTTATCCTGTTTCCTTTCTTTCCTTCATGCTCCTCTTCCTGTCTCGCACCCTATGGGCTGTTTCTCTCTTGTGTTTCTACCCTCTCTTGACCCTTCCTTCTCCCTCTCCCCTATAACTCCAGAAAGAATATCTTCAGTGTTACTAGGAGGTGATGGGGTGGTCTTATGACATGCTAACATGTCACACTCTGTCACTACTCTTCCCTCTCTTACCTGTTCTTTATCTCCCTCTCTATGCCCCACTTCTCAAACTTTCCTCTTAAGCCAGCTGCATTGATCAAATTACATATATTGTTCCCATAGCTGCCAAGTTTTCAGATTGCTTATGTGTGACATCTCCGTGGTTTCAATGTACTTATGCGTGACATCCAACTGCCAAATGTGTGACACTAAGAGTGACACTTTCTCACTAATAACACCAAGCAATGAAGTTCATGAAAATAGATAATTTCTGATAAGTTAACCTGCTGTCCCTATTTTAAAATAACAGCTGGCATATTTATGGTGCTTTTGGTTGCAGGCTGGGACCTCCAAGCACTATTCGCCACTGCACCAAACAGGATTCAATTCTGTTTCACTCAGATCTCTCTCTCTCTCACACACACAGACACACACACACACACATACACACACTACTGCAGTGGTGCATTAACTGATTGAGGTTTTAGAAAGCAAATGCAAATAAATCATGCTGGTTATAAGAATCCTGCAATGCCTAAGCGCACACACGTCGGTCCCAGGAACTATAATATGTGTGACTAATGCATTTTAGTGTTGTGATGCGGCCGCCTGCACTAAAATGCGTTAGTCTAACCCCTGATGCGTGGTACTTGGCAGGGCTGTGTTCTTTAAACTGACCCGCACTCAAACGAATTCTGTCACTATTTTGTTATTATTCCAAATTGAAGCAACCGCATTTCAAATAATTGACTACACACTTCAAAAGGGAAAGATAAATGCACATAAAGTATCGAGCGGGAAAGTTACATTATGAAGCCTCAGTTAATACAATCACTGCAGATGTCTTTGGGTACCTAACCAGAGAGGAACAGACCTAAATCCTGGATGGCGCAGTGGCTGATACAGATTTGTGTGTTTATAGTCCCAGACTGTGACTGAAAGCACAATGTATATACAAGTACTTTTAAAACTGTATTGCAGACAGTATACATAGGCTGCCACATAATGTGCAAAGAGATTTAGTGTTAAATATGAAACAATTAATTTCGAAATATATATATAATATGTAATGGCAATTGCATTTAAAATAACATTTGTATAAAATGGTATTTTAAGCACTTTCCACACACCCCACATCTGCGCAGCAGCTCACTTTCCACACACCCCACATCTACGCAGCAGCTCACTTGCCACAAAGCCCAGATCTGCGCAGCAGCTCACTTTCCACTCAGCCCAGATCTGCGCAGCAGTTCACTTTCCACACAGCCCAGATCTGCGCAGCAGCTCACTTTCCACACAGCCCAGATCTGCTGCTGCGCAGCAGCTCACTTTCCACTCAGCCCAGATCTGCGCAGCTGTTCACTTTCCACACAGCCCAGATCTGCGCAGCAGTTCACTTTCCACACAGCCCAGATCTGCTGCTGCGCTGCAGCTCACTTTCCACACAGCCCAGTTCTGCGCAGCAGTTCACTTTCCACACAGCCCAGATCTGCGCAGCAGCTCACTTTCCACACAACCCAGTTCTGCGCAGCAGTTCACTTTCCACTCAGCCCAGATCTGAGCAGCAGTTCACTTTCCACACAGCCCAGATCTGCGCAGCAGCTCACTTTTCACACAGCCCAGTTCTGCGCAGCAGTTCACTTTCCACTCAGCCCAGATCTGCGCAGCAGTTCATTTTCCACACAGCCCAGATCTGCTGCTGCGCAGCAGCTCACTTTCCACTCAGCCCAGATCTGCGCAGCTGTTCACTTTCCACTCAGCCCAGATCTGCGCAGCAGTTTACTTTCCACACAGCCCAGATCTGCACAGCAGCTCACTTTCTGCATAGATAAGAATTGCGCAGCAACTCACTTTCAACACAGCTGTGAACCTCGCCACGCAAATGCTAGTGCCAGACAGGCAACTTTACCAGTAACATAGCATGACACAAATTATCCGCAGTTCACACAAAACAGTCAAGACCGATTTTTCTTAGAGGACAGTTTAGAATAAAAGACACATGGTCGTTCACATAAGTTCCACAAGTGGTTGTGATTGGTATGTAAAGAAAAGTGCACAGATTTCACACGCAGCGTAAACTGAGGCAGGCAATTTTTTCACAGGGGATGTTGGTGAGGAAGAGAAGAGCAGGGAGCATGGATTTTCCGGTGTTGGAAAAATTAAACTAAGACCATATAAAGTGCAATGAGTTTGCAATAGTGTCAAATATATGCATACAGGATAACGCACGCAGTTTTACAGAGAGCCCACATTAGAGTGCACGTGACATTGCACACAGATTTCCAACATAGCAGCGTCACTGCATACATTACAGTGCTCACAGATACCCCTCCCCCCCCAACACATTATTAGTTCACAGAGAAAAGTGCTCGTCGAATTTTTATGAGGGGAAAGATTAGTGGTTACAGAAATACCATTGGTGGGAAACGTTTAGTTCATTCGGGAAAATACACAAACTTATATCAGTTTGGTATAGGATGGAACACAATACTGTGTTTCATAGATCTGGAAATGTTTGTTCCTTGGTAAAAGTGAGATAAAGGAACAGAGAATCCCCTTGTTTACTAGCAACAATTGAGAGTTGTGCAAACTCCGGTCATTACAACATATGACTTGCTTGTTTGTTGAATGTATGTTCTCACAGTCCTGTGACGCGGAAAAGATGTGAATAGCACGAGTAAACATTTTCCAGTTCAACGATGCAGGTTGGATCGATGTCACAAGTTAGAAAGGCTGGGTTCTCTCATCTGAACTGATATATGTGAGGTTGCATCTGGATTTCAGTCGCAGATGTGTATACCCACTGAGCTATGTCACCAGTATACATAGGGAGAAGGGAGGCCCCTGGACTGGACATGGACCAATCACAAGTTATTTATGACTCAGAGTTAGGTTGCCATCACTGCACTCCATACACACTAGACAAGTATGCCGCTGTCTTTGACGCTGTGCATCGCATCTTTTATAGTCAGCCCGTCTCCTGACATTTGAGGAACTGTACAGAGTGTTTGGGGGAAAATATCCTGCGCCACTAGGTGGATGTTTTGTATTTTCATTTCATTCATGTTATCCCATTCAGTTTAACTGTAGTTTGTATGTCATATTATCAATAACAAAAATATTTTTTCACATATATATCATGGCTCAAATATCGTTTGCAAAGATGTCCCCCATAGGAGTTAATAATAGAAATATATTCCCAGTGGCGCCATAGATTTGTATATGGTATTTAGGGCACAACGAAGGGTGTAACACAGGCCCCTGTAGCCCCTGCAGAGCAAGGAGCCCCCCAGCCTTTCAGGGCTGAATTCCACTGAATATCTGGTAGGTTTGGGAGACTCAAGGGCCCCTCTTCACATTCTGCAGGGCGGGGCCTTCATTTTGCGTTACGCCACTGGCCACAATATTTTTGTCAGACAATATTTAGGATACAATATTCTGGTACATATCCAACTGACCTTTTAGACTTGTCCCATTGTCATTAAAATCGTTTTCAAGAAGTTGAAACCAAATTGTTTTTCACCACTCTGTTTTAAGGAACATGTTCGAGATTTGGTTAAAACACATTGATAGCAAATTGGTATATACGGCCTTTCCTCAATCAGCCAAAATCCCCACCAGTGATGGATATAACAAGGTTGAGGGTAGGCAATGCCGCTATTTTCAAGGTTTTTTGGATTGCGGTCTGTCTAGGCCTTGCCACTCCGTGTGAAAACAGCCGCTGTCCCATTTTCTGCCCAGTATCTCACCAGGTGGTGTTTTGGCTCATGGCCCAACCATCTGAATCACAGATCACTTGTCTGTAACAAAATACCTCAATGTAATCGACAGCTCTCCGTGACACAACTGAAGATGAACTGTGGGGTAGTGCCTACGTGGTGCCTAGAAAACCTAAAGAACAGGATTCGAATCTTGTTTCTCCACTTGTTCTAACTCTGTGATCCTGTGCAAGTTGTAACGTGTTATCGTCCTGTATTTGCAAATACTGAGAGCAATTGAGAGACAGCCCCGGATTGGCAAGGTGGGCAATCAGGCCAGTTGGTGGGCATTTTTTTTTCCCATTAAGGACTTCACCTCTAGTGCACAGCGTGAAAGGCTGTTGTTGCAGCCTTAACAAACATGACCCCATGCACGTGAAGTCAGGCCAGTGGCCTAGTCAGAGGCAGAATAACAATGGGCTGCTCTCCGACTGTCACAGCATGAGGTGTGCCTGACTCCCTCCAGGTGTGACAGAGGCCTTAGGACCCGGACCCCCCAGTTTGCCCCCAGCCCCGCTCCCATCCAAACCCACCAATCAATGATTCAGTCACCGGTGCTGTGGGTGTAAAAGGCCATGTTTATTACAGGAAAACATCAGAAATAAACACGACAATTCCTAACTTAGTCAGATTCCAATTCAATAAAGCAACACTATCGAAATTTATAAAACACTTTCCATCACCAAATTAATATTTACATATTTACATATGTGTTCATCCTATAATCTTAATCCATCAGCAGCAATGTCCAAACATAATTTTCATACAGAAAGAAGAAAGAGGTTATCTGTTGCTCCAGCAACAAGGGGCCTTCCGGTTCGCACCCCCCAACTGAGAACCACGCAAGGCGCAACCCACCTGCGTCCTTGAGAGGTGGGCCCCTGCCATCTGGTCCTTGTCCGCAACCCTAGGGACCCACCCCTCCACCACCAGGCTGCCCAAAGGGGGGCTCGTAGGGTATAACCAGGGGCCGCATGCCCCATGCCCTAGTTTGTAACCTGGCGCCCTTGCCCCCCCAGCCGGTGTACCCATTCCCTCTGGGGTGAGCTTACCATCTCTCCCCCTCAGTGCTGGCCTAGGGAGTATGCCGGAGGACTCCCCTTAACAATGCAAGGCAATCTATGTGGCCTCCTCACCGCCACAAGGGCGACCAAGGCCAACCGGTCCTTCGCCCACTCCACCACAAAACAAATTCCGCACAAATGACCAAATGCCATCGATCCATAAGTCTGTCCCAATATCCGACAGGTGCACGCCATCGCAGTGAAGAATATGTGATGTTACACCGCAAGCAAATACCACGCGGTAGGTAACAACGCAGTCGTTACATCGTCCACGTTGTTACCACGCATGGCATTACATCGCAAGTCGTTTCAACGACTTGCGCTAGATGGCGCGTTGGACTTAGGAATAGTATAAATTACTATTCCTACTCCAGTTAGCGCAATAGCAGAGAAGGTGTTGGATTTAAAATCCAACACATTCCCTGGTGTTGCGCGCCATCTAGCGCAAGTCGTTGAAACGACTTGCGATGTAATGCCATGCGTGGTAACAACGCGGACGATGTAGCGTCCGCATTGTTATCTACCCGCGTGGTATTACCAGCGTTGTAAACGCTGTCTACCCGGTGAAACATGTGGTCCCCCCTCAGCAACCTGTGAGGTATGTGACAAACGCTGCCCTGCCCTGAACACAGCTTGGCCAGTTCCCCATTCAAGTGTCTTACTGAAACGTTCAAGGCTCTTGACCTCACTCCGGGCCCCCATTTCCGCTGCGGAATCATGTAAGACCATGCGATCCGCGCACCAGGGAAGGTCCTCCCCAGCCAAGCAAATTCTGTCAGCAATGCTTCTCTGACAGCCTGACGACCCAGCTTCACCATGTCGTTCCCGCCCAGATGAGGTACGATTAAATCCGGGGACTGGAGTCCCTCGTGTGCCCTGGTCTCTTCCACCAACTGTCATACTGCCAGATTTGGAGGCCTCCAACACCCCGCCAAAGGAATGACATCCCGTCCAAACACGCCGGCTTCGACTTACGCCGCTGCTGCAAACCGTAAGCGGCCCGTGGCACGAAAGAGTGTCCCAACACCCATATCACCTTAGAGGGCATGCTACTGCAGAAAAGACAAACAAATATAAGAATGGCACGCACGAAATTGACTAAGCAATATCACAACAACTCGGGACGCACATAGCGCTTGAAACAAGAAGAAGGCCAGCGGCCCACACGCTTAACTTCAGCTGTGGACAAACCTGCTCCCGCTGCCAAGGTTGCCGCCCCAATTCTGAACGAGTGGGAAGAATAGCCAACAGGATCCAGTCCTAAACTTCGCAAGGTGCCCTTGAATACGGCTATGAATTGATACTTAGATAAACACCCTCCATTTTCATGTACAAAAAGGGGGTGAGCAATCCCGTGCAGGCGAATAGCTAGGTACGCTGTCATCCGGGCCACTGGGCACACAAGGGCCCCTGTGGCGGGTTTAAGCCAGACTGTGGTCCCCTTACTCAAGGAATCAGTCTTTGACCTATACAATAGGATGGACATTCCGCCCTGCTCCAATTTTACGTCCTGCCATTGCAGACCACGCGTAGTATCAGACTTTGTAGTCCCCACCAACTCGCCCACTCTGAAAGCCCCGTAAAAGGCTAACGTGAATGCAGCCGCAAAAAGGGTCGCCTCATAAGCGGATCTGCACACCGACTGCAGAGCATGCAACATCTCCCCCAGCATGCGCAAGTTGAGGGGCCTCCTGACATCCTTTCTAGTGCCCTCTAATCTGGACCATCCCGCCAAAGCCTTCCTAACCAAGAAAGAATTGCCCACATCCTGCATCCCTCTTAGTTTTCCATAAAAACTAACAGCCGCCAAGTGTGCCCTAGCGTATGACACTGATCTGCCCTGATCCCTCAATGCCTGCAAGAAAGCATGTATGGCCTCAGATGAGAATAAGTCCACCACCCCCTGTTGGTGCACCAAAGTCCTGTAACCCTTAAAATGATGCTGGTACGCCTTCCGGGTGCGCTCGCACAGCGAGGCCCCCACCAGCCCAGCTAATGCGGGGCTCCAATCTTCCACAGAGATCTCGGGAACACCGTCATCTGGTCCGCGGCTTGTGGATGAAACTTCCGTTACTCCTGCAACTTGGATCGAGACAAAGCATCAGCCGCTTGATTATCAACACCTGGAATATGCGCAGCTCTAAACACTAAGTTCAACTTCAAGCTTAGCAGAACCAACTGTTTCAACAGCCTCAACACATGGCTACAAGAAGCACCCTGCCTGTTAATGGCCTCTACCACTGACATGTTGTCAGACCAAAAGACCACAGATTTGTTACGAAAGGAATCAGACCACACTGTAACCGCCACCAAAATGTGGAACAGCTCCAAAAAGGCAATATTTTTAGTCAGCCCACTTGTATGCCATGCCACTGGCCAATCGTCACAACACCAAAGAGGTCCCAAACCTGACCCAAAACCCACGCTGCCAGCAGCATCCGTGAACAGCCCCAAGGTCTCACTGGTAACTGGTGACGACAGCCACACTACCTTCCCATTAAAATCTTGCAGAAAATCGCGCCAAACCCTCAAATCATCCCTGACTTCTGCCCGCAACCTGGTATGGTGGTGCTTCTTTGTCAAACCAGACATTGCTCTTGCTATTGATCTGGAGAAGGGGCGGCCCATGGGAATGATGCGCAGCACGAAATTTAACTGGCCCACTAATACCTGGAGCTGATGTAGCGTCACCTTAGGACCAGCTAGGGCGGAGTCAATTGCCTGCGAAAATGCCTGAACCTTGTCTGAAGGCAACCTGCCTCACCCAAAACAGTGTCAATTTCAATCCCCAAGAAAGCCATGCAGGTTGCTGGGCCAACCGTCTTATCCGGTGCCAACGGCACTCCAAATTCCTCAAACATTGACACCAAGTCTCCCAAGGCCCTCCCGCAGACCCCTGAGGAGGCTGGGCCCATGACCATGAAGTCATCAAGATAATGGACAATATCTCTGTGACCCGTCCTGAAAGTGAACAACCAATGCAACATTGAACTGAAAAGCTTGAAGTACTTGCAGGAGATCGCACAACCCATTGGCATACATTTGTCATAGAAATATTGCCCCTCAAACTGGAAACCAAGCAAATGGTAATCATAAGGGTGTACTGGCATGAGCCGGAAAGCTGACTCAATGTCGGTCTTTGCCATGAAGGCATTTGGGCCCAGATTGCGCAATTTTTCCAATGCGGTATCGAATGAAGAATAAGTCACAGAGCAGAGAGCGGGGTCAATAGCGCCATTGACGGAGGCACCCTTAGGTGCGGACAAATTGTGTATCATTCGAAACTGACCCGGGTCTTTTTTAGGCACCACCCCCAGTGGCGAGCACACTTAATCTGGCCATGGGGGAGTCGCGAAAGGGCTAGCTATCCTACCTAGGGTACCCTCCTTCTCCAATTTCTGTGACACCACAGTGCAATGGGTGCATGCAGATAGCAAGTTCTCACAATGCAAAACAGGGGGTACCCCCCGAGCAGGTATGCGAAAGCCTATGGAAAAACCTTGATACAACAATTGGGCCGCGTTCCTATTGGGATACTGGTTCAGTCAAAATAGTAACCTCTCAACTTTAACCGGGGTTGGCAACGTCTTATAGGGATGATGCCTTGGGATCCCTCCTTCTATCTTTGGATTTTTTGATACATTTGAATTCTGGGTGGGATGCATGACCACAGAAGGAACATGCGTGTTTAAATTTACACCTGCCAGCAGGCCGTGTACAGATTTTCCTGTTGAAGGCCCAGCATGACCCCTTTTTCTCGCCAGATCCCCATTGTGTCCGAAAGGGCTGCTTCATAGGTGTCTTGTTGTTTACACTCTCTAACCAGACATTCACCTCTGTCTGATCCCAACCAATCTCAGGGTCCTCTACCTTTGCCCATCTGAAGTCCCTGTTATAATCTAGCCATGCCATCCCACCGTACATTGCATGTGCCTTCAAAATCTTATTGGAGTAAAATATCAAAGGAGCAGCCAACTCAGGTCTCTTTTCCACCATCACCGTGGCGAACACATTAAAACCAAAAAGCCAATTCGTGATCAACTCCTCAACCCTAGGTTTTTTGTCCTTGAAAGAGTTCTCCTTCCTTTCCTTCTCTTTAGCCTCCACTTCCCGCCTTTTCGGCCGTATCAATGAGAATATATCAGTAAACTCGCCCTTCCAAATTTTTTCCTTCACCTCAGCTGGTACGTGAGAGGCTAATTTACCAGGTCTGGAAAGCAATGTATCTTGGCCACCCAAAACCTTCCCCCCACCACTGAGATCCTTGTCTGAGGTCCCTGTCCCCTTACCTGTTGGGGCCACTGTGGTTGTATTGGCTTGAGCAGGGGCCGCCTGACCCACTGCCAGAGGGGCTGCATTCGTGTCCTCCTTCCTTGGGGCACCCTCTATGAGTGCTATCTGTCTCTGCAAAGCACTCACTGTGCTCCCTAAATCAGACGACAATGCCCACGGTGTTACCAAGGCGCTAGTGACCTGGCCCCCAGTCGCTGGCACTGCCAACTGCGCTAATATGGATGCCATTGATGCTAGTATACTTGTCGTCGACCCTTGTGCCACACCTGTCGGCCCCCTGGGCATCAATGGGGCAACCGGCGAAACTACCCCCTATGGCGCGATCGGAGCTGGCGCCCCTACGCCCAAATTCAAGACCTGTGTCACCGACACCTGCCCCCCATCCCCAGAAGGGCCTGCCCCACGCAATTTGTGCGGCGGTTTGACTCCCAGATGCCCCTGCCAATACGCCTTGCCCCGAGGGCGTCAGCACTTGCAATGCCCTACGAATGTCTGCCAAAATAGTGCCCACATCAGGAGAACCGGTCACTACCTGCTGTTCCATCGTTAAAGGCTGAGGAGGAGCCGGAATGCCGGGTGGTCCCTGTGAACCCTCACTCGAAGGAGACTGACATCCCTGCCCGGTCCCACCACTTGGCCCCACCAGCTCGCCCCCTTTACTGCCAGCTCTCACTTTACCGGGGCGCGTCCTAGCTTTTTTGGGGACCGGTGGAAATGCTGCCTTAGGGGGTACCCCGGTCCTGCGAGGTCGATCATCCCCCCCCCAACGTTGGTTCAGTATCCTGAACCGGCCCTGGCAGCTCCTCATCCAGATCGCGGCCATTTCCTAACTTGGCCAACACCAGCCTAAGTAACTGCGACAAATCAGGATCACCGTCCTTCCTTTTTCCTATTCTTCCCCCTTTAGCAGGCATCTTATCACCCAACCACACTGCAAACCGCGTCACGAGCGCTACCCGCCAATTAACAAAGTACCACCGCAGGCATGTAGATCGCCGTCTGTTAAATGCCACTTATCACGTAAAAACGACTTTCGTTAAAAGGGGGGAGTGCGCCCGGCACCGATGCCCAACAAGGATTACCAAACACACATCCCCGCGCCACAGACACAACTTCTGCTGCCCCGCTGAAACAAAGGCCGGCACTGAACTAATTGAACCAGGAGCCGTACTGATGCCCGATGCAAGCGCGCTGATCGCAAAACACCACTTATGCCGCACCAATGTAACTAAGGCCGGCACTTCACTAATTAAAACAAGAAGCCATACAGCTGCTGATTAGCAATACCACCGCATGCGCGCCGATAGCCGACTGTGAAAGCTAATTAGTCTCGCCAAAGCCGACCACAGTACAAAGACCGCACTTCACTAAATCAATAAGGAGTAAGGGGAGGAGACGGGAAAAAACCTTCCCACGCACCACCACTATGCGTCTTTGATCACTGCACTGGGCAGCCGAAGGAGGAGATGGCGCGGGGGTTACCGTACTTCAGCCCCCCGCGTGTGTATATTTAATCTCCAAAAAACCTCCCCCATGACTGCACAGTACAAAACTGAGGCCCCCCCCTTACCTCTGCGTGCCTGCTGAAATCGAACCGACCAAAAAATCCTCACAGGGGTGAGCGACTCGCACCCGTTGCTACAGCTCGCCGGGGACCGAACCGCCACCAGGGCCTAGCCTGGGCAGGGCGAGTGAACTCTAGCCCAAGCGGTTCCCGGTCCGGCAAGCGTCCTTCCCCCGACAGGTCCCACGAAGAGCGCCGGCCTCGACCCCGAGCCTCAGACCCACGACCACCACCTGCAGGGAAACAAAAGAGAAGGAAACGCTCCGTCGAGATTCTCCAAGGTCAGCTACATCCGGGGCCGGCGCTGGAGAGAAAAGAGGGTGAGTGCCCGGGCAACCGCCCTAAATAGGCCCCCACCACCTCCTCCCCCCTCCAGCACCGGCACCCCCCGGAAATGACGTCACGTCAATTTCCCCTGGAAGAGATATCAGCCGGTCGTGGGGGGGGCCTATCCGAGCACCAAAAAACACGGGGGCGTGGCCGGGACCCGGGGTGCTGTGTCCTAATGGCGTGCTCTTTACATTCCGCGCTTTTCCAAAAGGAGGTGCTGATGGGAAGCCATTAGCACCTACTTTTCAGGGGCCTGCAGCAGGGGAGTGGACTGGAGCATCAGGTGGTGGGGGTTGGTGAGGGAGCACCTCAGTTTATTTTTGTCCTCCTCCACTCCATGCAAGCAGCGGAGATACATCTCTTTTGTCTGCCAGATAATTGCTACAGTCAACAGGGACAGGTTGTGGCCTTAGTTGACTTTGAAACTGGGAAACCAGGCTCACGTCCCAGCGTCAGTTCGACATCCTGTGATTCTGGGCAAATCACTTAATCTACATGTACCAACAAAAAAAAAATATGACCCTGGTGCTCACATAAAGCGCTCCAATGCCTCTGGGCCTAGTTCATACTATATATAACTGCATGTTTCTTTTCACCTTTACACACTAGCATCATTCCCTTTCTCAGAAAGCTCTCATGATGCTAGCCACAAGTAAAACAAAAATCACAGATGCAGCTGTCACCAGTCTCTGAACATTGGAGGGCCTCTCTTAAGTACTGAAAAAAAATAAAAGGAATATCATAAAAGCCCATGGTGAGTGTAAAAGGAAGATTAGGTCTGTGCAATATCATATTCCCCAGTAAACATTATTCAAAACATCCTCAGCAACCATATGGATAAAAAATACAATTAAAAGTGAGTTCCTAGTATTTTTGATAATTCAGTGCTTCTAAGGTATATTTTTTCTCATTGAAATGTTAATTTCCTATTTAATTACTGGCCCCATAAGCTTCAAATTACTTTTGTGTTTGCCATCATTTAGCTCCATATCCTAACTAAAGGTTGCCATCTGCGAATGTGGGCCACTTTTTTTTGGCTGCCGGGGCCGAAATGTGACCCCCAATCCAACCCTGTGTGAGAGACAGTGCGATTGTGAGAGCAATTGAGAGAACCCCTGTATTAGGAGTACCAGGCCAAATATATTAAGCACTGTACAATTGACATCGGGTAATACCAATTTCCGGTGTTTATTGCTCGTGCAGCTAGAGAAGTGCGCCAGCAAGCTTTCTATGTTCTATTTTCTAACAGTTGCTTTAGTTTTATTTCTCACTAACATTCCACATATTTTCCTCAGCATCCCTCCTACTTCTCCCTAAACATACTATTATTTATCTGGCTTGTTTCGGTGCAGAGAAGACCGGGGAATATACGTGTATTTTTCTTGGGCCGCTGTTTTTTGCAGTCTTCTGTTTCGTGCCTGGGCTGGAGAAGAATGTGTGATGCCCTTGAGGCGAGGCGCTACCCAGATACTGCTGGGTTCATGGAGCTGCTAAAATTAACTGCTGACATGCACAAGAGTAGGCCCTGGGCAGAGGCTTATCGTAGTCCCAGAACGCCCTGCGGTGCAGGCTTGGCCTCCACCCCTTCAAATAACACGCTCATCCTGAGGCCTTTGTATACATCTGTTCACCTGCCGTCCCAAGTGAAAGGGTCCTTGGCCTTCAGAACATTTTACACAAGGCCCATCATTATGTTTTATACCAGGGGCCCTTGGATATGAGATTTCGGAAATGTAGCACTTTTAAATGATACTGTGCACTTCATTTTATGGTATCTCATGTGCAGTTCAGCCAAAAGCCTACTTTTACAAATCTTTAGCCGGATGTATCAATACTTTGTGGTAGTGCAAAGTCATAAAGGGGAAACAAACTGGTGCAAAATGTTGATTTGAGATTTACTTTCCAGCACAAAGCGTGTGTGTCACTGCAATGTCGCCCAAAGTAAAGCTAAGAGTCATCAAGAAGCCATACCATGCATGGGTGGTAGTTGGGTGTTCCTATTCTACCACTCATGTTTTGTGACAAAAAGCCCTAAAAGCCACCTTGAGGCAAGCGCAAAGTAAGGGAAATGTTTTATTTTCTTCTAACTTTTCCCATTTACATGTGTGCTGCATTGTACAGGGGTAATTAGCAGTGGAGTCAGGGAGTGAGTTATAGTTCCCTTAGGGCATGAATTATAGTTTCGTGAGATAAGTATAACAATAACTGCTGAATTTCTATGGTTTTGTGTGTGTAAAATCTGAACCTAACTATAACGTCCCTGCAACCTTTGTTTTTTGTGTGAATTTCTATGGCTTTTTAATTCTATTTCCTAACTATAATGCCTATATAACACTTGGTTTTCTCAGTGAATCTGTAGGTTTTTTTAACATAAAGTAATATTTAATTACAAACATTATTCCAACTGCCGACGCGCATGGCCGAAGCTGTGCCATGTGGCCAACTCCCCAAAGGCAGCCAAACCGGGAGCCTCCCTCACTGGCCACATTTTGTTAGGGGAGGGGGCAGGTGTTCACCCCTTAGACCGATTTCTGGCCCCGGGGACTCAAACTCCCGGGGCCCAGTCACATTATAAAGGGGAAGGGGCATGCAGCCCCCCTCCCCAGGCCAATTTGGCCACTGGTACCCCAAACCCACTCTCTGGGCCGATTTTGGCCCCGGGAGCCCCATCCCCCAGGGCACAGCCAATAATTAATGGGGGCTCTGCGCCAACCCCACACCGCACATGACCTTTGGCTGTGCATAGCGGGGTGTTGGCCGCAGGGTCTAGCCTGTGGTCAGGCCCTGCGGTCAACCCCCCACATACAGCCAACCTCACGCTATGCACGGCTTTTGGCCATGCGCAATGAGAAGTTGGCTGTGAGGCCTGGCTTGAGGTCATGCCCTGTGGCCAACCACCTAAAGGCACCCAACCCGGGAGGGGGCATGCAGTCCCCCTCCCCGGAACTATTTCGGGCCTCGGGACCCCTCCCCCGGGCGGGCCACATTTTGTTAGGGGATAGGGGTACGTGGGCCCCCTCCCGGACTGTTTTTGGCCTCGAGGAACCCATCCCCTGGGGGCCACTGCTAGATTTATGGGGGAGGGAAGACATGCAGCCCCCCTCCCCAGGACCCACTGCTCCGGAGCCAAGCCAATAATTAATGGGGGCCCTGCAGCCAACCCACACATGTAGCCAACCCCATGCCACGCACGGCCTTTGGCCGTGCCTGGCAGTGGGTTGTCCGCAAGCCCTGGCCTGTGGCCAGGACCTGCAGCCAAACCACTGCATGCAGCCAAACCCACGCTGGCCACAGCCTTTCATCTTGTGAGTAGGGAGGTTGGCTGCAGGGCCTGTACTGTGGCAATACCCTATGGCCAGTCCCTCAAAGGCAGCCAACCCGGGATGAGGGCATGCAGCCCCTCTCCTGGGCCAATTTCGTCCCGGGGACCCCCTTCCCCGGGGCAGACACCTTTTTTTAGGGGACGGGGGTATGTGGCTCCACTCCACTCCACACCCCATCCCCCGGAGCCCACTGCTGGATTTATGAGGGAGATGGGCATGCAGCCCCCCTCCCCGGGCCAACTTGGCCCTGAGAACGCCATTCTGAGGGGCCCAGCCAACAATTTATGGCAGAGGGAGCCCCTGAGGCCAACCCTCCACATGCAACCAACCCCATGTTGCACATGGCCTTTGGCTGTGCGCTGCGGGAGGTTAACTGCAGGTACGAGCCCCTCCACCAGGGCCCTGCCATTCATTAAAGGGGGAAGGTGCACGCAGCCTCCGATATTGGCCCAAGGACCCTATCCCCGTGGCATGGCCAATATTGCAAGGGGGAGGGGGCCGCACTACCTTCCTCCCCGGGCCAATTTCATCCCCAGAGACCCCATCCCCTGAGGCCCGGCCAATCATCAAAGGAGGGGGCACACAGCTCCCCACCCCAGCCCCATATCGGCTCCTGGTACATCATCGCCCAGGGCCTGGCAAACTGAGGGTGGGTACCCTGATGTCCACCCAGGGAACAAGGAAGGAAACCAGGCCTATTCGGTCGCTGGAGGGTCTAGTGAAAGTGACTATCTCAGAAGAACGGTTGGATGAGGTAGTCTCAGAGGGGGGAATTCCTCCTTTTTGAAGTAGTGCCCTCAAATACACTTAAGCGGATGTCGTGCTTTAAGTTTTAAACGGCGTTCGAGCAGCGGAGGGCAGGTAACGAGCTGCTATTCTGAAGAGGTCCATGGACACTTCTTCATACTGCGCTCCACGCCGATGATGCTTCCCTATACTACATGTTGGGGTTGGATTTAGAAACTTAAAGTGGTCGTTTCCCTGCGGGTGCAGTGTCGCCCTGACCACACCTGAATATAGGTACCACAGGGTATACTGAGTGTCGCCATCTCAGACCCCTGTTCTTCACTTTTAACACATCGCACGGTCCTGAAGAAATGCTAAAGGATCCACTAGGGACCTCTAGAGGTGTGAAACATGTCGACCTAAATTTATTTACCTTTCACCACCACTACCACCTAGACTAAGCAGAAGGAAAATACTCACTCCTCTGATTACTAGATCAAGAGGTCTTCTCTTGTCGTCAGTCTTTTAGCCATACCACACGGACCCCTGAATAAAGTTTTCTTAGGGTACCAGTGCGGTATTTTTAAGTCACTCACGTCACTCCCCACACACCTGCACTCACCACTGCGGCGTTACTCCAAAAGATCTCCGATAAAGAGCCCTCTCGTGGGGCCCGTGAGGGGACTGCAGCGCCACCCCCACGAGGAGCAATGCCCGATGATGAAGTATGACATCCGCTTGGGTGTGTGAGGGCACTTCTTCAAAAAGGAGGAATTCCCCCCTCTGAGACTACTTCATCCAAATGTTCTTTAGAGATAGTCACTTTCACTAGTCCCTCCAGCGACCGAATAGGCCTGCTTTTCTTCCGTTTAGGAACAGCTACCCTCCAGTGATTGTAACGCGAGTCTTGGGAGCTCGGGTACTGGACCTCTCTTTCCATTCGCTCCCAGTCCCCCCCTCTTTGTGGTTTTTGGTCCACCCAGGGCACCCACCATGTTCCTGTTGAGGGCCGCAGGGGAGTCCCAAAGCCAAGTGGCCCCAGCTGGCTCCCCACCTCCAATGGGAGACGGCATCACTCCCGCCTGCAGGGAGCAGCTAAAAATGCTGCTCCCTGTAGGCGAGAGCAATATTCAGATCTGTTTCCCTGCCCGCATCAGTGCAGGCAGGGAAACAGAGCTGATGTCCGCACCCAGCTGGCATGACCATTTTTAAAGATCCCGCCAGTGAGAGCAGACTATGTGTTTGCTGTCTCTTGGTGGAAGCTTTGAAGTTGCTCCCACCAAGCGATAGTAAACACAGGTTTCTCTCCTGCTGCAGTGCGGGCAGGGAAACTGCTATGTCCCAGGGGTGGCCAACCCGGGACATGGCTAGAGCCGGCCCTGGGGGATGGGGTCCCCAGGGCCATTAGAGGCTCAGGGAAAGGGGCTGTGTGCCCCCTCCTCTTTCAAATTGCTGCTGGGCCACAGGGGATGGGGTGCTCTGGGTCAAAATCAGCCCAGGGAGTGGGACCGCATGGCCTCCATTCACATTATTGTCATGGTTGGGCACCAGGTGATGGGGTCCCTAGGGCTGAAATTGACCCGGAGAGGGGGGCTGTGTGCCCCCTTCTAACCTATGGCTGGGCCCATGGGGATGAGGTCACCAGGGCAGAAATCGGCCCGGGGAGAGGGGCCATGCGTACCCTTTTCCCCCAAATCTAAATATTCCCCCCCGGGATCTGGCCCACCAGGGGGGGCATGGAAAAAAAAAGAGCTGTGTTTTTTTGTTTTTAAATCTTACCGCTGATCCTTCCGAATCTGCAGTGAAATTTAAAAAAATTCATTTTTGGCCCCAGGTGGCCTAGCAGGTCAGGGTATTCCTACCCTGCCCCCTTATGTATTTGTTTTCCATTTTTTCTTGGACTCGTCTGAGTCAGAGCCTCAAGAAGGCTGCCAACACTTCCTGGTTGAAGTGTTGGCAGCCAATCAGATCTCACCATGAGATCTGTTGGATCCACGGAGGATTTGAGTCCCTAGATATATAGAAATATTTTTTCTTTAATAACTCCACAACTACTGAACGTATTTACACCAAATTACAACAAGCATTGGCATAGCCAATAGGTCTCGCCTTTGGGACCTTATAAGTGTTTAGCCAGAGATATTGGCAATGTTTTTAAGGTATGTTGTAGAGCAATGTAGCTGCTGTGTTTAGTACTGTAATTAGTCTTTTCAATACTGGCCACAGAGAAAAGCAGTTCATAGCAGACTGCTGCAATGCTAGCGACAGGAAATAGACTAGAGTGGACTATGTATGTGGTCAAACTGTCCGACTCCGCTCCCTCCAGCAGCGTTAAGCAGCATCTTGCACTTTGATGGTGAAAGTGTAAGATGCTGCTGGAGAGACCCGAGACAGTGGCTTGCGCTCCTGTTTGATTAATTACATGAAAAGCCCCATGGAGCGTACGGATTGCTGCTTTTTACCAACTTCCACGTACCTCGCCGGCCATGGTATACACACTGGTAATGCTCCGGAAGTCGAAGCATAGTGTGCCATGGTATACACACGGATAATGCTCCGGAAGTAAAAGCCTAGTGTGCCATGGCATACGCACGGTAATGCTCCGGAAGTGGAAGCGTAGTGTCCATGGTATACACATGGGTAATTCTCCGGAAGTAAAAGCCTAGTGTGACATGGTATACACACCGGTAATGCTCCGGAACTGGAAGCATACTGTGCCATGGTAAACACACCGGTAATGCTTCGGAAGTGAGGCATTTTTAGTAATCGGAAGTGGAAGCATAGGGGCACATACATCAAGCCAAAAACGCCTCGCAAAAAGTGCGAATCGCAAAAAATGGCCGTTTGCGAACGCAATTCAACCTTTTCCGATGCAGGAACCCATTTACTGAAAATTAAACAGTTTCGCTAAAATAAGGAATCGCAAAATTAGCGAGTACCAATAATGCGAATCCTTATTACCGAGTCCCTGTACAGCGGCCGCAAATAGCAATTAGCTAATAAAAACTCGCAATCCAATGCATGTAAACTCGCAATTAGCGAATCGGATGAAAATCGCTATTTTGCAAGTGCAGAATAAGGGGAATCACAATCAGGTGGAAAGTTAAAAAAAAAATTTGCACAGGTGCAAACCATCAGAAACGTATTTAAACTGACTCAGAAGGCCCCTGAAGCCTTTCACAATGTCAGCGCTCTACGTGATGGCGAGGAGGATGAGGATCCATGCAGCAGCCCAGTGCAGAAGGAGAATACAAGATCGGAGTTTCAAAGTGCGCATCACATCACTGGGACAAACAGAAGATTCAATGTATGATAAGTACAGGCTGAACGGTGCAATGAACCCACACCTAATAGCAGTATTGGAACCCCTAATGCAGCGCCAGACCCGTAGGACCCATACCATCCCCGCACATGTCTAGGTCCTATGTTGCCTGCACCTACTTACCTCAGGCAGTTTCCAGGGGGTAGTAGCCGTAGCTGGAGGGGTATCACAAAGCTCCCTTTCACGTTTCTTCAACACCTTCCTTGACACCATGATAAGGATCCACACCCACATCACCGTCCCCACAAGCCAACAGGATTTGAACAAGACAAAACAGGACTCCTACCAGATAGCACAGTACCCTCATGTGATCGGCTGCATAGATTGCATGCATGTCCCCAGCAGCGATTGAAGACATTGTCAGGCACAGGAAATCCTAACACCCAATCAATGTGCAACTAGTGTGCAATGCAAAACATATCATAACAGACATTGTGGCGCAATTCCCTGGAAGCACCCATGACTCCTATATATTTCGACACAGTGGCATCCACGTGTCTGCTCAGGGGTGAATTCGGGTAAGGACATCTACTTTGTGCACACATATACTTATATCATCCACCATCCACCCACACAACTCAGACAAGTGCATGGGGCAAGCTCAGCAGAAGAGCAAAGAGATGTGCAGACATCACACAAAATTATTTCTGAGGTATGTAATGATGAGACAAGACACTTAAATGTCGAACAGAAAAGTATTTACTAACATGAGCCCATGTAGTATTGTGTTGCCACACAGAAAATTGCGCAAAATAGAACCGTGATTGCATAGAAGAATACCGGAAAATAAACAAATCCATGACCTGGACATCAATCACTTAAATGGTTTTGACCATGGTTACGTCACCATGGGCAAATGAAGGACGAAATGTCTTCCTAGCGCTTCCTGCCACGCACCCCCAAACGCCGGTCGCCTGCATCGGCTACATCCCCCTGATGTGCAACAGAAGGTGTTGTGCTGCGGGCACTGCGCCTCCTGGCAGTGGTCACTGGCACCGACAGGCTGCTAAGGCTGGATGCCTCCTCACTCCCCTCCTCCCCCGTTAAGTTGCTGCCACCAACGGTACCGGCCTGGATCAGTTCCACGGCAGTGGTCACCTGTCCAAGGGCCCTGGACACATCCCCACAACAATGGCCCATTTCTATTTGCATGGCCATGGAGCGACGTGACAGCAGCGCAGTGGTGCTGCAGAGCTTATTGTTGGACCTGGTATAGGCCGCCATGCGCAACATGCTCTGGCGATGCCTTCTCCTCTGTGTGCTGTGGCCCTCAAGCTTCAGCCTGATGAGCTCCTGCATGCTTGAGTTGGTCTGCCTATTTCCCTCCACAACCGCTGTGGTTAGTTCCCGCACACTGTCTGTCATGAGGCTGATGTTCTTTGCCAATTTTGACATTTGTAGCTGGATTGCCCCCATGTGTCTTGCTTGCATGCGCTGCACCCGCAACATTTGGGACTCCACGCCACCCGACACATTTGGAGCCTGGTCTTCCTGATCAGCAATGCAGGCCCTTGACCTGCGCCTCCGTCCACGTTGGACTGGTGCCTGGGATGTAGGTGTTGTGTTCACATGAGGCTGGCTGGTCACAGGAGTGGGTGCAGTAGCCAGCTCTGAATCCATGGGCTGCAGTGATGGTACTTGTGCCCTGCGTTTTGTGGGTGCGGGGTGTGTGCTTGCTGGGGCAACTGGAGTCTCCACATCAGTCTCAGCAGGAATCTCGGAGATGTGTAGACAATCACTGTCTTCCGAGTCTACTTCAGCTTCATCTGTGATGTGAAACAGTGCAATGTTAATTAGTGTTAAGGTTACTATTGTGTCACATTAAGCATACTTGGCACACATTAAATCACTGACTGTAATCACTGACTGCCATGCAGTGTTGGCGTGTTTCACTTGCCATTGTTGTGTTTGACTGCCCACTTGACTGACATGCCTACAACTCCCATAATGCATTGGGTGTATGTGGGAAAACGTGGACTGGAGTTTGACCTGTACACTGGGGTTGGACTGGGGGTATGTGCACAATTGAACTGTACTTTGAAGTGTATGGTTGCATTCATCTTACCTTGTGTGGTACTAGCCGCGCCGGATGTGTCCAGCTGGGTCACTCCCACCACTGCTTCGGGCTGGATTGTGGCCTCCACCAGGTCCTCCAGGGCTGTGTTGCCTGGAATTGTAGATGTGCCCCCTCCTGTGGCCCTGGCCTCCTTCAGCCTTTCTGAGATTCGCTCCTTGGCACGGCTACGCAGGTCGTACCACCTCTTCTTGAGGTCATCTATGCTGCGGTGTGTGACTCCCACAGCATTGACCTTGTTCTTGATACGCAGCCATATCCTGCGTTTTTCTGCCTCTGGCACTTTGAGTGAAAGTTTCCCAAAGAGCTTGTCATGGCTGTTGGACACCTCCTCAATGAGGTATTCCAGTTCTCTTTCACTGAACTTCAGTTTTCTCTTCCTGGGCGTGGCACTCTCCCCTGATGTAGTCTGATCCATTGTTGTGCACAGGAAGTTGCAGCAAACAGACTAGGATGATGAATCAGCTAGGCTCCAGCACTCTGCTTCTTCCTCTCACTTCCTCTGGGCACTGAATGAAGCATGGGCTGGATGACTTCCTGGTTGTGATGTCATCAGCATGCTTCCAAAGCGACGCGCTTTTTGCGATTTCGCTAATTGCGAGATCGCTAATTGCGAGATCGCAAAAGGTGTTTATTCGGATTTTGCGCGTCTCTTTGGTGAACTCGCTATTCAGATTTGCGATTTTTACAGAATCGGTTATTTTTCGCAAACGGGTTCATGCATTGCGGATAGCGATTTCTAAATAGCGATTCCTTATTAATCGCAATTTAGGAATCGCTATTTCTGATTTTGATGCATGTGCCAGATAGTGTGCTATGGTAAACACACCCGTAATGCTCCAAAAGTAGAAGCGTAGTGTGCCATGGTATACACACCGGTAATGCTCCAGAAGTGGAAGCGTAGTGTGCCATGGTATACACACCGGTAATGCTCCAGAAGTGGAAGTGTTTTTGTAGGCTGAATTATTAATTTTGTGCTGTGGTTTAAATGTATGTGGTGTGTAGAGGAGTTATGTGGTGTTTTGTGAAAATATGTGGTGTGTAATGAATAGTGTTTTGTGGAATGTATGTGGATTTTTATTTAATTGTGTGTAGTTTAATTGTGTGTTGTAGAGATATGTGGTAGTGTGTGGAAATGTGTAGAGTGGAATAATGTTGAGTATTTTTATGTTGAGTGTTGGTATGTGGTATATAGTGGATGTATGGCGAGTATTTATATGTTGTGCATTTAAAGTATGTGTTGCTTAATGTATGTGAAATGGAATTGTGTGTTGTGGGAAAGTGTGGTAGAAAATGAAATAGTGGTGTTTGAAGTTATTAGTAACATGAACACCTCTTAGAAGTAACATTGACGCCTCTTTTTTACAGTGTTTAGAAACAGCATGTGTACGCTATTAATTATATAAATCTATATATAAATATATATTGTATTAATAGAACTTCTTAACGGTTACCTTAAGGGGTGGATTTATCCTTTCCTCTTGAGGCCTCTTTCTAGAGGAATAATGAAAACATAATCTATAAGGAGGTTGTGCTTCTGAGCCTCTGGCAGACACAATGTTACCCTGTCCCACCAGAATGCCATGACGATGACTGACAGAACCTGTTTGACTTTAATGGCGGTGTTGTCAGTCTTTGCACAGGGAAATTGTAGCTAAAAACATTTAGAGATTTATTAGATTGATTGTAAGCTTTTAGAAAGTGCTGGAGTGATATTAGAAGGTCTAGTTAGCAAAGCCCCTGTGTTCAGCAATTAGGAAACACACAAAACATTACACCTGTTGATGTAATGATTTAATAGATTTCACAGCTATATTGCTTATCTCTATACCCTACACAACAAACAGAATTGCCTGTTGACCCATTCAATGTTGTTAGAATTGCAAAATATCACTTTTCTCACTGACCAGGGGATGGTTGTAATGTTTAGGTAGGCCTGCCAGCATTTGTGTTAGTGCCTGCATCGTTTACTCTTAAAGCTTTACAGCAGATGCTTAACCTGTCTCACAAATTAATGGGATGATTTAAAAAAAGTTATGCTGCTTTCGAGCGTCATTGCTCCTGCAGAGCTTAAGCCCAAGCTCAGGACGGACGGAGCAGGACCTAAAGAGTCTGGGAGGGGAGGAGCAAGAGGCTGGTAGGGCTGGTGTGGAAACAAGACAGACCCCAAGTTGGGTGAAAAGTCACCACAGTTTACCTTCTGCAGCCTCAGGGGCTGCGGTTTGAGCGCAGCAGAGAGATAATTGAGAGGGCAAGTTAGTTATGAGAGAAAAGGTATATATATAGAAAACAGAAAGAAAAGAGTGAGAGAGCAAAAGTGAGATGTAGAGTTGGGTATATTAGTTAGAGCAAACAAATATTTTGTGAGAGAAATAATGTGTATATAGTGCGAATGAACAAGAGAAAGAGAAAAAGAAAAAGAGATGGGATAGTTGGAGAGATATGGTGATAAATGAACGTGTTAGTGAAGAGAGAGAGAAGGTATAGAGAGGAAAGATAGAGAAAGAGGTTTTATGGGTAATTGTTATACAGTTGCTCCAATATTGCATGTTGAGCTTTACTATGTGAATGCAAACACGTTACAGGAGCAATGTTTTCCATTGCATGTCTACCTGTAATGTGCATTGCCCTCCCTACTCTTGCTATAAACAAATACCTTGACCACAACATGAATAGCTGGACAACAACATGAGAAATGCAGCTCCCTGCTGACATTTCAATAACGTGCTTTTTAATGCCTTTCAGTTTATGAATAATGAAGCTTGTGTGATAAAATCAAATATTAAGCACAATTCAACTGATCCTTTCTAACGTTTACCAAAATACCTTTCAAAAGCCCTTTGCATAGCCCACACTGTTTCCCTTAACGTTACCCACAAAAAAAGAACGTTTCCCAACACAGAGCCATTTTGAAATTATACTTACAAATAACAAGTTATGCATGGGAACTCAAACTGCCTTTACAGTACCTCTAAAGTAAAATCACTACTTTTAGATTAAACATTCCTGCAAATGACATAGGATGGGAAGTAGACAATATGAGCTTTAAATTACCTGTATTTGTAATTTTACAGTAGCGCAAACCAAGCAGTATTGAATACAAAAATAAATACATAGATTGAAGTAAGAAAATGTCAAAGTGTACTTACTGCATTAGATTACTGCGGATGGAGGAAGCGGCTTCTAATAAAGCAGAGTCCGAGTTGTTGCTGAAAGGGTTAATCTTTGAAGAGCTTGAGTGTGAGCCCAGGTCACAGTAGGACCTTAGGGGAGGAGGCGGAAGAGCCTGGGGGGCTGGTGTTGAAAAACACGGACACTGGGGTGGGAGAAAAGTCACGGAAGTTTGGCTGTTGCTGCTTTATTTAGGTCCCGGGACAGAAGTCAGGAAGTCTGCGTCTCAAGCGCTGGGGCGCGGAGGAAGGAATCAAGCATTTGCAAGGCAATAGGTATCGCATTGGTGAAAGCGAGAGCAATTCGTGTTATAAATGTTTTTAGCTTAGAGTTGGTAAAGTCTTTGTATTGATTTGAACCCAATTTGTCAAGAGGCTGCAGGCTGAGTTTGGAGGGCAGGTAATCAGCTGCGGCCATTATAAAACAAGAAGCGCGAGCAACAAGCATTGGCCGCGCGGCCGTGGAAACTGACACGGCCGCGCGGCCGTGGATAATCGCGGGTTTTGTAAGTGCAAACAGTGGCTTTTGCTGGCGACCAGCTTGCGTTCACGCGAGAGTCCAGATGGCGAGGGAAGCCATATGACGCCTGATCGCGCGTGCACGCTCGCGTGAACGTAGGCTAGTCCGCAGCAAAAGCCACTGTTTGCACTTCCAAAACCCGCTTACTAAAAGTCTCGCCAGAGCAGCGCATGCGCGCTGGCTCAGGCGAGACCTAAAAAGGGCTCTTTCTGAACCAAGAGCTAGCTTTCTGTCAAATTTGGTGTAATTCCAGCCAGCGGTTCGAGCTGTATTTGTGTCTAGAATCCCTATGGAAAATTGCATGAGAAAAATGCATTTTGGGACAAACAGCAGCTAAGGAGACTGATGTACTAGTTTTCAAAATTTCGTGAAGATTCGTTAAACCGCGCCAAAGTTATTAACAAAACAAAAAACACTTTTTCTATGGAAACTCGGTCCTAACTATAACTACCTACTGGTGACTATATATATATATATATATGGATGGAATTATTTTTCAGATTGTTTGGTCACTAGATCTAGCATGTGACAACGAATGCCCACCTGGGCTGTACCAGGACAGACCCACTCTTCAGGTCACTATTATGAGCAAATTTCCTAGAATGGGAGATTGGTAATACATGATATAGTGAAGTGCAGCGCACTTGCGCAATAATTGATGATTGAGGCACTTCGGACAATCCAGAATGGTGGGGTTGCTAATTATATATGCCCGTAGTTTCGGACTATGGATAATGCGGGAGACCAGTGCACGCCCTGGTGCAGCTAAATGCACAGGCGTAGTGCGCACATCAACCCTGTAGTGTTCATGCCTGGGAATAATAAAGCTCAACCGGGTTTGTATTGAAAACGTGAACGCACTTGCGCAAGATTAAGCATGCAGCTTTAATGCACACGGGAACGATGTGCTGCTCACGCCCGGGGAATAACACAGCTAAACTGGGTTTGATTCAAAACACTTTATTTAATAAACTTTCTTAAAAATCGTTATTCAAAAACTTTATCAAAACTTTATCAATCTACAAATAATGTTAGGTTGGCTTTAAAATCCGATTTAATTTGAACTAATTTGTTCAATTAGGTACCACACTCGCCCGATTACCAAAAGCTGTAATTATTAAGACAATAGCATTGAATTTGTAAATGCATGAGGAGTAATAGCTTTGATGAAATGGGAAAGTCTGTTTACACTGTTCTTTGCACCAATATGTCACGTGATGTTTATTTAAATCACAGCGAGCTGCAACTTTGTTACTCGTGATCAAGGAGACTCGTTCTCCGAAACGCATTGTGTTGCATTTGCCAGGAATAAAACCTGCTTAAAAGGATAAGGTGATACCAAAGGGGATGATGGACGGAGCGCTTGAGCAAATCAAACACTCACCCCCAGTCAACTGATCTGGGTTTAATCCATCATCATTCTTTAGCTCACTCCACCACCCCAGTTCAGACATGGCCATATGCAAATCAGTCTGACCGTGTGCCTCATGGGAACAGTCCAGCCCGAACTGCCAAGCCATGTCTTCCCTGGACCAGAAACAAGCATCCTGGGACCGGTTTCTGGCTATTCAGCCGTCATCAGCCAGGCTAGCTTGAATCAAGTGGCAAAGTGAGCAAGGGACCCACGTCTGGGCATACCCTGCCAACTTAGGGCGAACAAAGTGATACCAAAGGGGATGATGGACGGAGCGCTTGAGCAAATCAAACACTCACCCCCAGTCAACTGATCTGGGTTTAATCCATCATCATTCTTTAGCTCACTCCACCACCCCAGTTCAGACATGGCCATATGCAAATCAGTCTGACCCTGTGCCTCATGGGAACAGTCCAGCCCGAACTGCCAAGCCATGTCTTCCCTGGACCAGAAACAAGCATCCTGGGACCGGTTTCTGGCTATTCAGCCGTCATCAGCCAGGCTAGCTTGAATCAAGTGGCAAAGTGAGCAAGGGACCCACGTCTGGGCATCATCCCCTTTTGTAAAAGGATAAGGGGCCGTGGTGTGTTATTTCATGAAGGAGATGACGTGTATTGTAGGATATTAAGGGGCTCGCTACCCCACTACGGCCCGCCGTCATCAAGAAGCTAGGGTCCAGTGCGATCTAAATTTACTGGAATGGATGTGTAAAGACCTGTGCCCACCCTGCTGGAAACACGCCAGTCCCTGGATAGCCGGACGTCTCAAATGGAGGTGAAAGTGTCCAGAACCGGAAGACTGTGACAGGGGACAACTGGTAAGCGTGCAACGTTATTTTTCTTGACATTGACTTTAGAGATTATCGGCGCAGAGGGCAGATGGAGGCTTGGGGCTAAGATATTTAATTAGCCTTGATCCCAGCTTTTAAGCAGGGGCACGCTAACAGCGTCTTAAGAACTTATCAATTATGGCAATGCAGAGAAATGCCAAACGCAGTGAGGCGGCAACAAGAATGTTTGATGCAAGCTTAGCAACTGATGTCATAGAACAACCTGAATCAACAAGTACAAGAACTACTTCTTTAAATAAAAAACAACTATGGGACACTTTATGGAGAGCTCTAAAGCAAGAACAAACCAAGTGGTGGGAGGCCACAACGCTACAAAAGTACATCGGCGTGGGACGGGTCCCACGTGGCCTAAGGATATTTATTACCCCAACATTCAACAACCCGGATCCTGAGCTAGTGGACGAATGGGCAGGCAACAGCCACAACTGCTCCACAATTATGCCTGGACTGTTAGTCAAATATGCCAGGAAAAACTGTGATAAGCTGGCTATTGAGATTGAAGCACTAACGATTAAGCTCAAAGCTCTCTGTGTGCCTGATGAATTTCAAACTGATATGGCAAAAATGGACCCCAAACTAGAGAAAATTGAGGAAGAGATAAAGGCAAAAAAATAAAGGAAATTTTACCGCGATCAAGTGGATTATGACAAAGGCCAAATTCTAACCTTTACAAAACGATATGACCATCTGCGCAATATGGTACAAGAAAACAAGACAAAAAGGCAAGCAAATAAAGCCAAAACTGTCGTAGCAGGCTCTAGTGAACAAGATTCCATCAATGAGCAAAGTGAAACTGGAGAAAGCGACAACAATGAAAGTGACGTGTCTGTGATTTCTGAACAGGCTGGAGCAAAAACCAAAATTCTAAACGAATTTACACTGATGGCACAAGGGAGAATGTCGGCCCAAAACAAGCAGGGTGCCACAGGCTACAGAGGTCGAGGTTGAGGAGGGAGAGGAGATGGAAAAGAAATTATAACATCACGAGAAGATTCGGAAAGCCCAATGGGAAGCAGAACAAGAGGGCAAAAGAAGACAAAATGATGGATAAGAAGACAGTAATCAATCTTTCAGGTCGGGTTCTTAGTTCTGCTGAAACTGAAGTTCTTTCTCTGGGGTTATCCTTCTGTCCCACTGCAGATTTCGACTACACCCAAAGTCGCATAGACCTATTCCAATTAAAACGCAAACTAAGGTTAAAAAAATGGTTTGCCACAAGAGTTTCTGATATAACTGCTAATATTAATGAGGTACCTAGCCACATCATGATTGGTGACATTGAATTGTTACATACCATGAATGAACTGGAGGAGAACCCACAGTTTATTCAAGATCCTTATCTCAATCTTATGAACGAGAACATTAGATTAGATTTGAGTCACAACAGTGGCTTTAAACCAAAGCCTATTTTTTTGCCACAGATTACAAACGAGGCAATTGATGTCTTTGAGAAGGGAATCATGCAAGAGTTGAACAAGTTATCTAGAAAGAAACAATATGGTGGTAATAACATTACGAGTGCACATATTGAGGCCATACAGTCTCTGCAAAAAGATGCTGACATAATTGTCAATAAATCAGACAAAGGGGGGAACGTGGTGGTGATGTCGAGAGAAATGTATTTGAAAGAATGTAATTGTCAGTTAAATGATAAAGATAAATATGAAATCACCACCAGAGCTAAGTATGAATCTACCAATAGGATGTATCAGGAGATTGGGGAGAGAGAGGTCTCCTAGAGTGGGAGGAATATGAATTCCTTAAATGTAAATTTCCCAATTACCAGCTCTATATTTACTGCCTAAATTGCACAAAGACAGCATTAACCCCCCGGGGAGATCCATAGTTTCATCTAGAGGGAGCTGCTTGGAGAACACATCACAATATGTGGATTTTTATCTCCAACCACTAGTGCAGGGATTGCCTTCCTTTTTAAAAGATACAGGAGATTTTTTGAGACGAATCAACAATATAGAGTGGGATAATGAGTATGTACTTATGTGTTTGGACGTAAACAGTCTCTACACTTGTATCCCACATGATTTGGGCATAAAGGCATGTCGTCATTTTTTGAGGAGCAGATCCTTATCATACTTGTTCCATACTGAAATGATAATCGACATGATGTACACTTGTCTGACTCAGAATTTTTTCATCTTTGATAAATAGATATATCGACAAACCCTCGGGACCACGATGGGGACCTGCTTCGCCCCCAGCTTTGCGGGTCTCTACCTCGGCTGGTGGGAGGAGCAGGTGGTCAGCAAACTTGATCTGTTCAAAGAGCATGTGATATTGTGGATAAGATTTATCGACAATATCTTCTGCATATGGAAGGGTAGCACGGAAGAAGCCAATGTTTTTGTAGAAATACTTAATGACAATACACTCAATCTGAAATTCAGTTGTCAATTGAATAAAGAGACTATTGACTTTCTGGATTTGAGACTACAGGTTAAAGACAAACATTTGGACAGTTATCTGTTTAGAAAAAAGACAGCTGGCAACAGCTTATTACACGCACGTAGCTGCCATCCTGATAACTTGATATGGAGTATCCCCCTGGGCGAGTTATTAAGAGCTAAAAGGAACTGCAGCAAAAAGGAGGGATTTGAAAAAGAAAAAATAACAATGACAAAAAGGTTTTTGGATAGAGGGTACACAAAAACTATGATTAACAAAGCATGTTTAGAAGTAGACAAACGAGAAAGAAATGAATTACTGATACAAAAGGCGAAGGTCAGCGATGACACGGAAAATAAAATCAGGTTCATCACGACCTTTAACAAACAATCTAAACTAGTCAGAAAAGGCCTAAATAAGTTCTGGAATGTCTTAAAAACTGATAGAAATCTGACATCCTTTGTTGAAACTTATCCGCAGATCACATATAGGAAGGCCAGATCATTAAAAGACATTATCTGTCGAACTCTTGTGACCCCCGTTTCAAAACCCAATACTATGCAGGTTTTTTTTACATGTGGTAGATGTAAAGCTTGTAATTACAGCCGCAATTGTAAACAAGTGAGATTATCCGCAGAGTGTCAACACTTTGTGATTTCCAAACATGTGTCGTGCAACACAGACCATGTGGTCTATGCCCTTAGATGCCCATGCGAGAAATACTATATAGGGAGCACGATACACAAAGCTAAGAAAAGGATCCTTGAACATTTAAGGGCAATCAAGAATGACGACAAACAGTATCCTATAGCCAGACATTTCAAACCAGAACACAACCAGAATAGTAACCTCCTATCATTTTGTGTACTAGACACCATTCCTGTGAGAGAGAGGGGTGTGTTAGAGTACTAGAACTGAGACGCCTTGAGTCAAGGATAATAATTGAGCATCGAACAATGCACCCTCTAGGACATAATGGAGGTAAAGAATTAGCGGTACATTTGGGATGAGTAGAGAACTAGACATACATGTTAATATATATAGCTGCAGACAAACAGAAATTTCATAATTTTAAGATGTTTTACCCTCACTACTGATGGTTTTTATCATTTTGAGTTGTTGCACATATTAGGCTAACTCTTGCACTTTATGGTTAATTTGTATTTTTGTGTATATTTTTTTCAGATCTCCTTATAAATATTGTGAGGCAAGTGGAAAGCAAAATGAGCAACTGATATCGATTAAGGGAGTAGAAGCCGACGATAAAATTGGTGTAAAAGTGACTGACAGAGACAATCATAACCTACACAAGATGACAAGCCTGCCTGGAATGTAAACCTAGAATAGTGTATACCATTCGTAAGGGTGAGAAGGCAATATGGACGTAAATTAGTGAGTGGGGTATCACGAGGATCGGTGCAATGTGTAGAGTTATTAAAACACATTGTGATTTTCACTATTGTATGTGTCGTTTGAAGTAACATGAACATATGTAACCTAAGCGCACTGGCGTAGAATTGGATGGAATTATTTTTCAGATTGTTTGGTCACTAGATCTATCATGTGACAACGAATGCCCACCTGGGCTGTACCAGGACAGACCCACTCTTCAGGTCACTATTATGAGCAAGTTTCCTAGAATGGGAGATTGGTAATACATGATATAGTGAAGTGCAGCGCACTTGCGCAATAATTGATGATTGAGGCACTTCGGACAATCCAGAATGGTGGGGTTTCTAATTATATATTCCCGTAGTTTCGGACTATGGATAATGCGGGAGACCAGTGCACGCCCTGGTGCAGCTAAATGCACAGGCATAGTGCGCACATCAACCCTGTAGTGTTCATGCCCGGGAATAATAAAGCTCAACCGGGTTTGTATTGAAAACGTGAACGCACTTGTGCAAGAATAAGCATGCAGCTTTAATGCGCACGGGAACGATGTGCTGCTCACGCCCGGGGAATAACACAGCCAAACTGGGTTTGATTCAAAACACTTTATTTAATAAACTTTATTAAAAATCGTTATTCAAAGACTTTATCAAAACTTTATCAATTAACAAATGATGTTAGGTTGACTTTAAAATCCTATTTAATTTGATCTAATTTGTTCAATTAGGTACCACACTCACCCGATTACCAAAAGCTGTAATTATTAAGACAATAGCATTGAATTTGTAAATGCATGAGGAGTAATAGCTTTGATGAAATGGGAAAGTCTGTTTACACTGTTCTTTGCACCAATATGTCGCGTGATGTTTATTTAAATCACAGCGTGCTGCAACTTTGTTACTCGTGATCAAGGAGACTCGTTCTCCGAAACGCATTGAGTTGCATTTGCCAGGATTAAAACGTGCTTAAAAGCATAAGGGGCCGTGGTGTGTTATTTCACGAAGGAGATGACGCGTATTGTTGGATATTAAGGGGCTCGCTACCCTACTACGGCCCGCCGTCATCAAGAGGCTAGGGTCCAGTGCGATCTAAATTTACTGGAATATATATATATATATATATATATATATATATATAATCTTATCACCGCTTGACTTCATTTCCCATCTCCGAAATGTATAAAGCAGGCACGGACCACGTTTCTGTGCAAAGTTCGGTTTATTTACTTCTCCTCAGTCGGCCATGACGCGTTTCGGTCCCTCCTGGACCCTGATCACATGACAGTGCTCCTAGGCTTCAACTAACCTTTTATAGTTTTTAAAGTGCCAGTGCATAGTGAAAAAACACAGCCAAGTTAGCCCAATAAACAGAGAAGACATACTTAACGATTAGTACCTATAGATCATTATAATGCTGGTTTTTTCAATACAAATATCAATATTTTAAAGAATTTCATGATTTTGATCACTGTTGGCCAAGTAGTTCAATATCAATAAATAGTTTAAGTTAAATAAATAAATACATGATAAAATGCATTAACAATAAAACCTAATATTCTTGCCCATTTTAAGAACAATTTTTTACAATTCTTTAAAAAAAAAATTATTAACAAATATAAATTGAATAAATGTTAAAACCTAATATTACCACATAAAATCATTGTGTATAACATAGCAAATTGTTTTAAAAATAATTGCTTAAATGCAGCTAATAATTGATCTATGATATTACTATTTACTAATTAAGTTAAGATTCCTGTCTAGACTGTGTTATTCTCAAAGATAAAATTGCTGTGTTTATAGTGTGAGTGCTAAAATCATTTTACTTCCAAAATTAATAAAGTTAGATTTTGGACATATTAAGTGACCTAAAAAAGTGAAAACTAATCCACCCTACCCTTACGTGTTAAAAATAATGTGAAATTTAAAAACCATGATGGTTTATGGCTAAGGTCAGGCGGCAGCCCCTGGCATAAAAGTTATTTTGCTTGAAATGATGTCAACTTTTATATATAATATGTTTTTTATATTTTTTTTATGTTTTGTAAATTATCAGCTATCGAGGTCACATGTGAGTTAAAACCAATATAAGACCAATAAATAAATTGCAGGAATAAAAGCACAATTGTCTTAAAAATTAATATTATATTTATTAAAACAAAGTGTTCAAACCTACATTTTATGTAAAAAAGAGAGAAGAGAGAACCCTATTAGATACACGTATAGAGGTCTTCAGTAGTGTTTAGGCCTCCCGGGATTTTGCTATCGAGGTTAATAATGTATCTCGTTTCCAATTTGCGCAGAGTACCTTCTCTGTCCCCACCTCTTCTGTTTTTTGGCACCGAATCTATGAGGTAATAGGACAAGTGTTGCAAATCATTATTATGTGTTTCTTGGAAATGTCTAGCGACTGGGTAGGTGGGATCTCTATTTGTAATGGCTCTAAGATGTTGTAATATTCTTTTGTTCGCCGGGAGTTTTGTGCTGCCTACACATCTGAGATTACATGTACATTCAAGAATATAGATGGCATAATCTGTTTTGCAGTGTAGGGCTTGTGTTATTTCTATCTCCCTGTCGCTAAAAGGTGTCTTGTACGTTTTTTTATTTACGCCATATTGACAGGCTTTGCAATTTTTGCATTTCATGAACCCTTTTCGTTGTGTTAGCCAGTTTTGTGTATCAGTGACCTCAGGGCTACTTGTTACTAAGCTTGTACTCATGGAGGGTGCCTTTCTATATGTTATTCCCAATGATTTTGGCAGGAGCCCCCCTATGATCGGACCATCTAATACTATGGGCCAATTTCGCTGTACTATATTTCTAATTGTCTTGTGTTGCAGATTATATGTAGTAATAAGGCGCAGTTGTTGAGTTTGGTTGTCCTTTTTTGTTTTATTTTCATTAGGTTTTAAAAGGGTATCCCTGTCTAGTCTCATTGTTTTGGTAATTGCTGCATCTATTGTTTTAATATTGTAACCTCTAGCTAGGAATCTATTCTTACTTTCAAGTTGTGTAGTTTTTAGATCCATAGGATTGCTACAAATACGTTTGATTCTTAACATTTCCCCGTAGGGGATGCTATTTATCAAATGTCGTGGGTGGAAGCTCGTAGAATGTAGCACCGAGTTTCCAGCTGTTTCTTTTCTAAAAAGTCTTGTTTCCAGTTCCCCATTTTTCACTGACACCTCTACATCTAGAAAATTTTGACTTTGACTGCTAATAGTTGAGGTAAAGCTTAAATTTATCTCATTAAAATTAATATTTTTTACAAATTCATGCGCTTCATCTATTGAGCCATCCCAAATCACAAAAATGTCATCGATGTATCTTAGGTATAACTTTACATTTTTAGACATTTGAATATTGTAAATTGTATTGAGGACCAGCTCCTCCCACCATCCCATATGTAAACAGGCATAACTGGGGGAGAAGCTGGCCCCCATAGCAACACCCCGTATCTGTTGGTAAACAGTTTTGTCAAATAAAAACACATTGTTGTTCAGACAAAATTGAGTTAAATTGCTTAACATCATACAGTGTGCAGAAAGTCTGGATTTGCCTTTACTAAGGAAATGTTCTAGTGCCCTTATGCCATCTCTATGTCTAATACTGATATATAGTGACACTACGTCCAAAGACATTAAAAGGTAACCATCTTTCCATTCAAAATTGTTGATTTTATCAAGAAAATCGCTTGTGTCTCTAATGTACGTTGGCAAGGAATGTACTAGTTCTTGTAAAAAATAGTCTATATATTGACTTGCATTTTCCAATAGACTTTCTTGTGCGGAAATAATGGGTCGACCAGGTGGATTTTCTTTATCCTTGTGTATTTTGGGGATAAAATACATGTTTGGTACCGTTGGATTTTCTTTACGTATGAACCTGTACTCGTCCATTGTTAATATTCCTGCGCTTCTCCATGCCATAAGTTTCCCATACAGATCATCTTGTATTGTTTTTAATGCACCCCAATTACTGATTTTGTAACATGATCTGTAATTTAGTTGTAATAGAGCCTCTTTCAAGTATTGTTTTCTATCCCACAAAACAATATTGCCTCCTTTGTCAGCATTCCTTACAATTATGTTTTTGTTGCTTTGTAGCTTATGATTAGCTGCTTGTATAGTCTATCTTTTGGGTGCCATTTTTGTTTTGTTTGCCATATTTTATAGTTTAACTTCTTGATTTCATTGATCACCTGGTCATTAAAAATATCAATACTGTCTCTGACCATAATAGGATTAAATGTTGATTTTCTTTTAAAAGGTGTAGTTTTCCTATCCGGCTTGTCTTCATCTAAAGGTGAAGTTACTGACTGTATTGCACCACAGATGTTTTGAGGACACGATGCTGTATTTGCGTTGACCACCCTCATAGTGGAGGATTCCATTTGTAATTCCATGAGTGTATCTAATAGAGTTATGTCACTGGCCGAAAAGTTTTCGCGCTCTTAACGAACTATCTGTCAGTTACGTCGTGCAGGACCGGACCTTTCTGGCACATCAGCCCTTTTTATATTAGAGCCTCCGAGCCGGATTTGGGTCGGATGCAGTTCAGTCAATAGGCATAACTCGACTTATTCAGTCTTTGCCTGCAGCTCTTTAAAAAAGAAAATTGGTGGCATATGGTGATTGTCCAGTGGAGTACACTGGAGGAATATGTATGCAATTCTTGGCCAACTTTTTGGAACCATTTAATATACTTGCCCTGATGAAGTTCTTGGTTTAGAACGAAACGCGTTGGCTGTTGTGGCTGTTTGCTGTACATTTGTCAACTTTGTAAAGAAGAATAAAGACCTTTTTGTTATTTCAATACTGGACGGACATTCGTATATGTATTTTCATATGGACTCTTCTGTAAAGTGGTGCAACCTGCAATTGTTATAATTGTATTTTTGGTTTTTCTAACCGCCCCTAGAGGAACGGCAGGGGTAGCAGAGTTGCACACAATGCGAGTATAAGGCTCTGTGTTTGATTTTAACTATTGGGAAGGAGATATAGGGTGGATGGTGCATCACAAAAACCGGGGAGTTTTTGTATAGGTTGGCTGTTTCCTTGTTGCTTTAGACATATATATTCTAGCACTGTGTGATAATCAGCAGATGTCATATTCATAGCACAAGAATGATAATGAATGTATACCATGGAGAACAATTCGAACCATCCCTCACAGCTGCCCAAGTAAGACATAGGCAGCGACAACAGGCTATAACTCTTATGTGTAACCGAAGGGAGCAGTCCACATATCCAACAGTTTGTAACATTAGATGTATCATGGGCTTGGTGGAGAGTTTGCAAAAATACATTGTCTACATATGTTTTTCTGTGTTCACCTTTATGGGGGGCCAAAGTAACAAACGTATGTTCAGGGGGAACAGGTGTTGTACCAATCAAAGAGTGCACAGGATATTTTTCCTCTAGGAACCATACTATTCCATGAACTGTTATCAGGGAAATCAGAACAATTACTATGAAAACAATTTTACTCCTTGTAGACCAACTAGACCAACCAGACGCATTCTGCCCGTAACGTGGGCCTGCAAAGGGCTGTTCCTCCTCCCTAATGGGGCGACCAAATGGATACATTTTAACCAGAGGAAAGGACATATGATGGAGCCAATAACAAAAAGACAAAAGAGGGGCAAATGTTCCCAGTGTCCGTCAGAGCCTCGCTGGTAGGCTCCTATTGTTCATCAATGGTTGGCGCTATTGAGCACTGGCGGTGGAGCTGTCGGACCAGCTCTTGAAGAATCCCACGTCGCTCAGGATAAGGCACCCCCCCTCCCAGGGGAGCACACTCGATCAATCCTGTTCAATGTCCGAACAGTGCACCAATCTCGCCTCTCCCTATGCTACTGTTGCCTGACTTATCAAGTCCATCCCTGCTAATCTGACTTCTCCTTTGGTACACTGTTCCTCCGTCAGGGCGGGGATTATACCTAGCTACTCCAGGGACAGAGGGGTCTGCAAAAAGGGGTTCATACACAGAGGGGCCAATGGACTGGGGCTCAAGCACAGATGGGCCAGCAGGCTGGGGCTCGTGGGTGGCCTTGATCTCAGGAGGCACTGCCTCGTTTAACACTGCATCATTTTCCTCCTCCGTTTGTGCCCACGTCAGCCGGGCATCCGCGAAAGGAACAAAACGGGGCACCTGCTCAGCTTCAGAGTCACCGACTCCGTCAAGCACCCATTGGTCGTAGGGTAAAGGGAGGGGCACCTTGCGGCAGTGCTGAGAGTGTATCCAATTCTTCCGGCTGGCCACATTCACGGCGGTGCGGTTGGCAAGAAGCACCTGCACAGGCCCCTTCCAAAGCGGCTCCAAACTGCCCTTCCTCTGGAAGTGTCTGGTCAGCACAAAATTCCTAGGTCGAATATCATGTCCTGGCCCCTCGGGTGCTGGTGATAGGGTTTTGTGGATCTGTTGGTGAATAGAACGGAAGCTTTTTAGTTAACTCATACAGATAATCCACTAACAAAGGGTATTCAATTTCTGAAAACCGTCTAGGGACGCCCCAGACATTCGCCAGGCATCCGAACACGACCTCGTACGGTGACAACCCTGTCCTAGTGTGAGCCGTAGCTCTTGCAGACAAAAGAGCTAATGGTAAAGCATCTGGCCACTGCAATCCTGTGCTCTCCTGAATCTTTGCCAATTTCAGTTAGAAAGTACCATTGTACTTCTCAACCAGACCTGCTGACTGGGGGTGGTTTGCAGCATATAATTTCTGTTTAATGTGCAAACCATCACACACCAACTGGATAACCTTTGAGTTGAAGTGGCTTACGTTGTCACTCCAAATCAAACGGGGCAAACCGAATTGAGGGAAGAACTCCTTTAGGAGTGCCGTCGCCATGGCTGTATTCTCTTTAGTGGGATAAGCCTCAACCCATTTGCTGAATGCACAAACAACCACCAATACATATTTCAGATTGCTGACTCGTTCCATTTCGATAAAATCCATCTGAAGGACCTCGAAAGGGAAAGAAGGGAGTGCAAAATTACCAGGGGGTGCAGGGGTGCCTTTTCCAGGATTATACATCATGCACACCATACAGTACTTGACTAGATGAGCAGCAACCTTGGAAATGTTGTCATTCTGCCATACAGGATCTAACAGTCTACAGATACCTTTTGCACTAATGTGGGCTGGCCCGTGCACCATAGTGAATACAGGGAGGACATATGCATCTGGTAACATCCATCTCTGTTTTCCTGACTTATCCATCCAACACCCATCCTCATCTAAGCGTGCTGTGCTCTCCTGCCATACTGCTAACTCCTCAACCGTTGCCTCACTCTGGATTTCTTTCACATTGTCTAGTGTATCCTCAAACATAGTGGCCTCGGGTACCCACCTGGCGGGACCCGCTACCAACATCCTTTTAATCTTTGTTCGAGCTGTCTCCTTAGCTGTCTGATCTGCAAATGCATTCCCCTTTCCCACATCATCAGTAATCGCCTTATGGGCACTACACTTTACCAATTTCTTAGGAAGTGTCAAGGCGGATAGAAGCCTATGTATAAGAGGGCCATGCTGGATACGTGTCCCATGGGAGGTAAGGAACCCTCTCTCTGCCCAGAGTCGCCCAAAGTTATGGGCAACCCCAAAGGCGTACTGGCTGTCAGTATAAATATTAACAGCCAGTCCCTTGCTCAATTCACACGCTCTAATAAGGGCGACCAGTTCAGCTGCCTGGGCGGACCGATAGGGAACTCATGATGTCTCAACTACCGTATGTAGTGTAGTGAGTGTATACACAGCAGTGGTGGTGACATCTGGTAATTTGAAACAAGAGCCATCGACATATAGTTCCCCTAGGGGGTCAGATAAGGGAACATCAGTCAGGTCTACCCGTCCCTTCGTCTCTTCTTCTGTCCGAAAAATACAATCATGGATGTCAATTTCCTCACTCTCAGAAGGGAGGGGTAGTAACGTGGCTGGGTTCAGAGTGGCACATCTTTTAATTGTGATATGTGGGGCAAAGAGAGTTAGCTCATAATCGGTCAGACGTGCACTGGTCAGGTGCTGTGTCTTGGTCTTATTAAATAGAGTATCCACAGCATGGGGCACCATGACTGTGAGGTCAGTATCAAGTACAAGCCCAGCCGATTGCCTTATAGAGATGGCCACTGCCTCGACCGCTCTTAGACAGCTCAGGAGGGCTCTGGTGACTGGATCAAGCAAAGCAGAAAAATAAGCACACGGCTGTTGCTTACCTCCAAAGGCCTGTGTTAAAACAGAGAGCGCACAGCCAGCCATCTCATGTACATACAACACGAACAGCTTCAAATAATCAGGCGTGCCAAGAACAGGTGCAGAGCAAAGCACAACTTTTAATTGCTCAAAAGACTTCTGACATTCAGGCGTCCAAGGCAGAGGTTCATGCACATCTTTAGTAGTTAACGTGAGCAGGGGTTTGGTTAGTAATGAATAATTAGGGATCCAATGGCGACAGTAGGAAGTGATGCCAATAAAAGCGCTCACATCTCTCTGAGTTTTAGGGAAAGGCATTTTAACAATAGCGCTGATGCGCTCCGGAGTCAATCTCCTACCCTCCTTCGACAGTAGATGACCTAAATAGGTGACCTCCTGTCGACAGTATTGAAATTTAGAAAGGGACACTTTGGGGGAGATTTCCAAAACTTTTGCGCTTGTTTAGCGTCACAAAAGCGACGCTAACCAGCGCAATTTTTTTTTGCTATTTTCTTTCCAGTGCAAAACTTGTTTTGCGCTGGAAAGCACCCTTTAAGTAGCGCAAAGCAGCACGAAGCACTGCTTTGTGTTACTTTGCGCTGAGGGGGCATTACATGGGTGGTACATGGGCGTTCCCATGCAACCACCCATGCCTTTTGACGCAAAACCATATTTACAAATATCTGTAAACATGGTTTTGCGCCAAAAGTTAACGCCCCTTCAAAGGAGGCGCTAACAGGAGAAATGCTTTAATTTCTCTGTGCTTTTCCGACTTTCCATGCGTGCTGCACTGTGCAGCACGTATGCAAAGTGGGACAAGCTTTGCATCGTGCCTTGCATAGTATTTTGTACAGGAAGGGTAGCCTTCCTGTACAAAACCTATGCTACACTTATGCACACACCCTAGCGCTGGGGCTCTAAGGTGTGTGCATGGCAGCTGAAATCAGCGCCGGTGCAAGGGTAAGGGGAGGAGAGAGCCATATCTCTGAAGATATGGTGCTCTCCTGCTCCCTCCCAGTCGCGCAACGCAGCGCAGCCTCGCAGGGGGCTGCGCTGCCTTGCACAACTTTTTTGAAAATCTCCCCCTTTATGTCCATGGTGAGCCAAATGTAGCAACACCTTAACCGTACTGTCTTTGCATCCCTGTTCAGTGGCAGAGGCTATTAGTATGTCATCCACGTATTGAAGCAATACATTACCCGGGGAAAGCGTGAGGGAATCCAATTGGGCTTTCAAGGCTTGGCTATATATACTAGGGCTCTCAGTATAGCCCTGAGGAGCTCGACGGAATCTAAAGCTTCTGCCAGCTAAGGTAAAACCGAACAAGTGTCGGCTGTCAGGATGGATCGGGATGCTAAAGAACGCATTCTTCAAATCAATGACAGAGAAGAACTTAGCAGAAGAAGGAATCATTGTCAAAAGGGCAGTAATATTAGGGACCACCGGGAACTGAGGGACCACTATTTTATTAACCGCGTGCAAATCAATCACAAAACGATAAACATCTGGGTGTTCATCGGGGGAGTTTGAAGATGCCTTTTTTAGAATAGGAAGAATAGGGCTATTACACACATTGTCTGTTGTCTCTTTAACCACTCCAGACTCAATCAGATCTTGTATAATTTGCAGCAGAGCTCGCTCCCCCACTTGTGGAATTTTGTACTGGGGAATACGAGGCAAAATGGCATTGTCTTTAACTTTAATGGAAATTGGGGGAATTTGCAACAGTCCTACATCCGTGTCACTTGTCGTTCACAAAGTGGGCGGCACATCCTTAAACTCAGCAGGAAGGGGGGCATCTTTGGACAGACACTGCTTAGAGCTGACCACAGTCGGACCCATTGTCATGTAAACACCTTCCGGAGTGCAATAAATGGTCGCATGCAACTTCTTTAATAAATCGAGGCCCATTAAATTTTCTCCACAATTTGATGTCAATAGGAAGGGTGAATCCACAGTAAAAGGACCGATAGTCAAGGCAAGAGGTTTGGAAATGGGGCTTACAACCGGTACACCAGAAAATCCTACCGAAACATTATTTTGGCCAGACAGAGCTGCCGCAGGGACCAGCGAACGAGAAACAGAGCTATTCATTGCACCTGTATCCACCAAGAATTTCTTAACTGAGCCTTGCAGATCTGCGGTGACATAAGGACTGCACTGATCTACAAGTATCTGAACTGGTCCCTCACCCTGCCCCTGGCTATCCTAGCTATGAGACATCCCTGTCACTTCATCCAGATCATAATCGTCGTGGTAATACTGTCTCCCTCGAGGATCATCAAAATAGTTCTGATCTGAGCGACCCTGCGATGTCCTATCCTCCTGAACCCTATCCTTATCACTTTCTTCACTGCCCCGTCCACGAGAACCTCGTCCTCTGGGGGCCGCAACTTTCTGCAATAACACCGGACACTCACTACGCCAGTGCCCCTCCTCCTTGCAGTACGCACACTGATTCGGCCCTACTGGCGCAGTGTTCCTGCTAGTACGGGAAAGCTGCCGGGCTGGTAAAGCTCCACGTCCCCTTCCGTTTCCCCTAGACGCCTGCTGTAACAACACCTTCGTATTCAACTCCTTGTGCTTCTTTTCCACCTTCTCCCTCTCCTCGTTCTCCCTGTGTTCATAATACTGTGCCATACTCAATATGACAGAAGGGGAGGATGTCGTCCAAGTGCTCTCTCAAGCCTGTAACCGAGCTGCAATCTCTGGGCGCAAGTTCGTAACAAATCTATTGACAAACAATCGGACACCCCCCTCCACTGACAAATCCTGTCCGCTAAAGTCCAAAAACACACCCTCGAACCACGTGAAAAAATCAGACACACTTTCATCTTTCTTCTGACGACATGCCGTTAACTTGTCCCAATCTACTCTCCTTGGTGGAATAAGAGAATGCATATAAGAGATAATTCGGCCAGGCAAAGCTAGTATCTCGGCCCTAGGCTTCTCACCAGGCTTCCTCTCCTGATCCCATGCTTTAATCTGCTCCCATGTACCACCCAATTCCGCACCGTGGTCCTGTGTGTGTACCTGCCTCCAAATATCAACGGGTACCAGTAAACCAAAGAACATTTCAATATCCGCAAGCGTCATCACTGTCGATGAAGCGGCTTCCGTCAATTCCTTATAGTATGCAGTAGGATTTTTCCTAGGGTCGGGTAACTGAGTCTTAAGGAATAACACCTCACTCCTCTTCCATGGGGTATAGACCCACTGTTCTTTGAAAACGGGCCTCTACCCTTGGTCTAACAACAGTATTATGCTGATCTCGGAGCTCCGGTAACTCAGGGTGATATATGGGATGGACTTCCCTCATCAGAAAATGGGACACTGTCTTCGGGCTCTTCTCAAACAGCCTACTTCGGTAAGCTACCAACGTCGCAACATTACCGAAAACCTCCCCAGGAGCCATACCGGCAGCATATACATTGTCCCTGATATCATAAATAATCTGGGGTGCTACATTGTTGAAATACTGTTCCCACAATCCGATCAGTGTAGCCGACATGTACTTAAGGGCATGCTGCTGCACAAACGGCTCATAATCTTTCATCACACTCCACACATCCTCCACACTGTAGATGGGGTGACAAGCCCACTGAGCGGCCTGATTGGCCACCACCTTCTTTTCTTCATCGCCCACATCAGATCATATCAATATCCGCCCCAGTTGCTACCTAGGAGTTGCCCAGTCACCCGTCCCCTGATCCACGTACAGGTGTTCCGCTACTCAGTACTGTTTGAGAATGAAGGAAAAGGGAAGGGGTAGCAACAGAGGGAGCAGGCACCAATGTCGTCAATGGCTGTGTTCTAGGTGTAAGGGCCGGAGAGAGGAGAGACATCGACACAGTAGGCGTAGCAGGGAGACTAGCAGGTATCGCAGGCGCAGAAGGCGAAGCCACAGAATTGACAGGAGGCGCGGCGGGCAAAGCAGCTGGGTCGGTAACGGAAGAAGCAGAAACAGCAGGGGCAGAAGAGACAGACGACTGAGGCTGTGGCATGGCAGGGTATATTCTCTGTGGGGCGTATGGAGGTGGAGGTAGGGTGTCTAACAATTCCTCCAAAAATGTATCATTTTTTCTCAAACCACATAAGACTTTTCACATTGCAATTGAAACTTCCTATTGGCACACTCTATCCCCTTCTCAGTCTTCTCTTTATCATACGCAACAGCGTCACTGTCTGCATCCTTCCCTTTCGGGCCTCCTTTTCTGCTTTCATTCATCTCTGTTTAGCTACCTTTTGCCATGGTCTAAGGGAATCAAACATTGACTGCCTAATTCTTTTGACAAACAATTTATCCTGCAAGAAATTATGCTTTTGCTCATCAAAAGTGCCTGTCAACGGCCACTGCAACTCGGCATTGTCCCTCGTATATTTGTGCCATAATGTACTAAACATAATAGGGCCAAGGCCATGCTTGACATACATTTCAAAACTTGGAGTGCTTTCTGGAGGCGCAGGCTGACTCTCTTCCAATCGAGCATCAGTAGAACAACAACGACAACTCACACAGCATAGTTTGCTAAAACAGGGCATTTTAAAACGAAAACGTGTTCACTATTTATGCCGAGCAGATATTTGCAAATATCTTACCAAAATTGGTCCTCAGACCTCACCAAATCCAAATCAAAGTGGTACCATGTTCACAAAAAACTCAAACAAATTCAAGCGCTTGTCCAAAAACGATCCTCAGACCGTACCAAACACAAACCAAGGTGGCATCATGGCCACAAAACAAAACCAAGGCAAACTCACCTGGTGCACACAGGTGAAACGAATTTATTCTCCGCTGCCGACTCTTCGGACCAAACGGTCAGATCCAAGGGTTTTGCCGTGCAGGACCCCAGCCGGGATGACCACTGGCCGAGGCACCGCCCGGTCAGACAGACGGGGCAGCTGCGAGTACCAGACTCTCTCGTGCAGGGATCCCCAGTCCGCCCGTCCGACCCGACGTGGCCCCGTCCCCCTCACCCGTCCGCGGTCAAAGAAGGGTCACTCGCCCGATGGGGTCCCTGTTCGGGCGCCAACTGAAGGAAGTGACCCGATTAGGGCCACCCGGGTCACTCGCGACCACCTCTCAGCCTTCCATACAAATGAAGAGTCGGTCAGACAGTAGAGAATACAAACCAAAGTTATTTATTAGTATACGCTCAAGCGGAGTCCGGTCTGACCAGCTTCCTCAGATTGCTGCAGAGGGACTAACCCCCGTCAACATGGTAATACAAGATATACATTTCCAACACCCCTAAAGACCCGCCCAGACTGGAATTTTCCAGTCTCAGAGCTGATGAACAAAGATGGTACAGAAAGATGAGCTACTATCCTGTACATGCTATCTTAGTTTCAAGGTTACTCTGCCCATGCCCATCTCTCTGAGAGTGGGAGCAGGCCTACCTACTGGGAAAGGCATGCAAAGACAGAACAATCTATTCATTAGTGCAGCGAAGCTCAACCTTGAATAATAAAGAGAAACAATCGAGGCTGCTTTCTGCTGAGGGAGGCAGTGTAAAACAGAAGCTTAATTTCGATCATGGTACAAAATGGCGGCTGAATACAAAATGGTGCCGCATATGCTAACTTAACTCGCACAATGCTACAAGGAGTCGGCAGAATGCATTTTCCAGTCCAACATTGACCACATTATGATCACACAAGTGTGTAAAAGTACACTATCAGGCTAACCCTTTTTTTTCATTTTGAAAAGATTTTTTTTGTGAAAGATTGTTGAAATTGCTTGGGTACCCTGTTTGGTCACTGCCCAGACCAAGGTTGTTAAAAACTGTTTTTTTAAATAATTTGCAACCAATTTGGGCTTCTTCTACTTTTTGATTCACTTTTCAATTTTTCCTTTGTTACATTCACGTTTTTGAAAATTGGAACTTGAGCTTGTTCATTTTTAAATTGTTGAATTTGTTGTCTACGTCATGTTTTGTGTTCTCCAATAAGTGTGATGTATAATATATGCAATATATGCAATGTATGTGTTCAAATATGTGTGGTTTATGTAAAATTTGTCCAAATGTATATTTTTGTGTAAACCATTGAAACTCTTAAAAATCGATTTTTCAATTTGAAGTTCAAACTCATTGAAATGGAATAATAAACAAAGAAATGTTCTTCGGTCACATTGGGTGTTACGTGTGATCTCATGGAATGATGTATGATTAACTATCAGTATTGGCATGTGTGTTGTTGTGAGCTTTATAATATTGGCCTTAGCCTTACTGATTAAGGGCCATTACCCTCTATAGTTGATTATTAGTAACGAAGCAAAGGAGCGCGCACTTCGTTTTTTTTCAATTTTGCTGCGGATCCATCTGCAAATTTGTGGCAAAAATTGAATTTTCAAAAATGTTTTTAAAACCCGGCGGGGTCCCTTTGGGACCCCCCACCACGTCTGGGGGGTCGGAGTATTCCTACCCGGCTGCATTTTCTTTATTTTTTACATTTTTTGTGGGACTCAGCTTCAAGTTGAGTCCCAAGATGGCTGCCAATACTTTCTGGCTGAAGTGTTGGCAACCAATCAAATTTCAGCACAGGGACTGTGGCTCCGCGAGTCCACTGCATGGATCTGCATCCCCAGATATCTATATTTTTTAACCTTAAATATCTCTAAAACTACTGAACGGGTTTACACCAAATCACAAAAAGCAAGCTTTCTGGACCAACATCTAGTTTTCTGCTAATCGCCATATGTAAACTGTAAAAAAAACTTGCACACTCATTGGATGATGTCATCAGTGATGTCATCAATGACGGCATTTGAGATGTCATAAGCAATGTAATAAATGATGTCATAGAACATGTCCTGAGTGATGTCATATGTAAGGTCATAAGCCGTGCATGGCGGGGCACAAGTTATAGTTAGCGCTGCAAACTATAACTGCTGAATTTCTGTGTGCTTTGTTTTTTTCAAGTTAACATTGCCATTGGGAAACTCACCCAACTATAATGTTACTTTAACTATGTTTTTTCCAGTGAAATACATATATGTATGTATATACTGCGTGTCTTGCAGCGGCGCTTGTGCTTTTCCAACTGAGTCACCCTGAGAGTGCATCTCAAGAAAAGGCAACTTTTGAATTCGGTATTAAGTGGCCCTGCCTGTGGCCACGAGATTGCACCGCCACAATACCCTTGTGGGTCCGAGCTGACTTATTGGGGCAGCGTGAATCGGAACAGAGTGTTGTTGGGTGATTTTCAAGTACGCTTTGCACGTGACATGCTATGGTGCCTTTGAGAACTTTAATTTTCATTACAAATGTTGGCAGCGACCCACTTGGGTTTTAACAGCAACTACCAGTCCCATAAATCATTGCGGATGAACTCACCTGAGACGCATTTGGTCAAGAATGATGTCAATAAAAGGGGATGTTACTGGTGGTTATTGCTTGTTGATCTTTGTTTGAACTGCCCAGGAAGAAGGGCGCGTGCCCGAAACCCGTAGGCAGAAACCTGGAACTGCATGTCTTGCAGCAGCGCTTGTGCTTTTCCAACTGAGTCACCCTGAGAGTGCATCTCAAGAAAAGTCAACTTTTGAATTCGGTATTAAGTGGCCCTGCCTGTGGCCACGAGATTGCACCGCCACAATACCCTTGTGGGTCCGAGCTGACTTATTGGGGCAGCGTGAATCGGAACAGAGTGTTGTTGGGTGATTTTCAAGTACGCTTTGCACGTGATATGCTATGGTGCCTTTGAGAACTTTAATTTTTATTACAAATGTTGGCAGCGACCCACTTGGGTTTTAACAGCAACTACCAGTCCCATAAATCATTGCGGATGAACTCACCTGAGACGCATTTGGTCAAGAATGATGTCAATAAAAGGGGATGTTACTGGTGGTTATTGCTTGCTGATCTTTGTTTGAACTGCCCAGGAAGTAGGGCGTGTGCCCGAAACGCGTAGGCAGAAACCTGGAACTGCGTGTCTTGCAGCGGCGCTTGTGCTTTTCCAACTGAGTCACCCTGAGAGTGCATCTCAAGAAAAGGCAACTATTGAATTCGGTATGTATATATATATATATATCTTTTCCTGCTGCTTGTGTCAGCCCGCCGCTGCTCCAGAATAGAGGGCGCTTCGTCGAACGAACCACCCAAGCAAGGTCCGATAATAATCAGCAACAATTCCTTAAAGCAAGGATGACGAAGCCATGTTCTTGACAAAATAACAGTTTATTTGTCAGCTGTCGGACGCGTTTCGCCTGACCTGCAGGCTTGCTCACCAACAAACTAATAAAGTTTTCAGCCATTTTAAATGCTGTGCGGAAATCAACGTTTGTGAAACTACAATCATAGTGCATAAGAAGACAGACTAGTAGTTCTTTAACAAACCTTCGTTACACTTTGCTAAAGGAGCTTCTGCTATGCAAACAAATCAATTCGTGTTTACATAATTAATAACAATTATTTAATTAATGCTCACAATAATTAAAATTAGTAAAAATAGCGAAGCTATTATTGTACTGTTCACAATCATAACAACTTAGTTTGACCGAGTGCCATATAGCGACATAAGTATCTCAAAATTTGGTATCAACATGCAAACCTAAAGCGCCAGCAACGATGTGGCTGGGGAGAAAAGAAGGTTTTGTTAAGTGTTCAAAATGCAAGGCCTGCGGCCATGGTAAAAATACAGTTAGCTATAAATCAAACTTGTCGCAAAATGAGAAAAAAATCAAAGGCCAATTTTCTTGCAAGACTGATTTTGCTGTCTATGTGCTTCAGCGCCCTTGTGACCTGAAGTACGTAGGCAGCACAATCTTACCAGTGCACAGGCGAGTGCTCCAACATTTGAGAGCTATTAAGAATGGCGATAAAGCTTACCCAGTGGCACGCCATTTTAATCAATACCACAATAATGATGTTCAAGGTTTGACCTATTTTGTGATAGATGCTGTGAAATCTAATGTACGAGGCGGAGACCGAGAGAAAAAACTAAGAAGGTTAGAGTCCACGTACATTATTGAATTAAACACCAAAACCCCGGAGGGCCTTAATATGGAAGAAGATCTTCATACACATTTATAAACATTGTGAGCGTACCTTCCTTATATCTCTCAGTTTTTAACTGTTTTAACTTTTCACTTTAGGGGCACAATTGGTTTAAGCACAATTTTTAAGATTAGACGGTTGTTCACATTAGGAGCGCTGCTTACAACATGCCCACTTGGGCAAGATTTGAGAGTAAAAATGTTCACACATTGTTAAAATGTAAACACATGAAATTTGAGTGCGGCTTTATTGTCTGTTATCCCATTGTGTCGGAAACTGTTTTTGCATAGCTTTAAATTGACTTTGCAACAGTAGAATGACGGAATTTGCCCACTAGGGCATAATTATACGAATTACATGAAATATATTTCGTAATGTGGGATGTAGCTAATATGAGCAATTTATCAACCTGGTATTTTGAGATACTTATGTCGCTATATGGCACTCGGTCAAACTAAGTTGTTATGATTGTGAACAGTACAATAATAGCTTCGCTATTTTTACTAATTTTAATTATTGTGAGCATTAATTAAATAATTGTTATTAATTGTGTAAACACGAATTGATTTGTTTGCATAGCAGAAGCTCCTTTAGCAAAGTGTAACGAAGGTTTGTTAAAGAACTACTAGTCTGTCTTCTTATGCACTATGATTGTAGTTTCACAAACGTTGATTTCCGCACAGCATTTAAAATGGCTGAAAACTTTATTAGTTTGTTGATGAGCAAGCCTGCAGGTCAGGCGAAACGCATCCGACAGCTGACAAATAAACTGTTATTTTGTCAAGAACATGGCTTCGTCATCCTTGCTTTAAGGAATTGTTGCTGATATATATATATATATGTATTTCTCTTACCTGATATATATATTTACCATTTTGTTGTAAAAGCATTTGTGGTAAAGGCATATGCGTGGTAAAGAGTGTGTGGTAATGGCTATTGTTGTAATGTCATACAACCTGGAGAAAAGGTGTGCGCATTGCACAAGGTAGCCAAAGTGTGGACCAGCGCTTGGGAACAGAGCAGTAGTGCCATATTTTAGTAGATGTGGTGCTGTCCTCTTCTCTACCTTTCACTCAACACTGTGCAGTGAATTTGCATAAAATATTAGTAAATCTGCCTCTTTATGTCTATCTTTATCATTTTTGCAGTGGATAAAAAAATGTCTTTGTACAAATGCAGTTGCATTCCACGCGTGTTACTATGCACTATCCACAATAGTCAAAATTGCCAATTCACAGATATTTTTCAGGAGTATCACTCGAATTTGTGACTGTCAGAGGCTTCCAGAAATACTACTGGAAACCTCTGTGAATTGCCAAAATTCATAAAACTGAACCTATACAAGGGTGTACTTCTTCAAAACACTAATCAAGATCAGCTTTTGTGAATCTGGCTTCACATGCGCGGAATGCAGTGAAATCCTAAACTTTCATTCATGTTTTTTCCAAATCCTTGCATTTGTTTCTTCTATCACATATGCCCTGTTAAAGCAACTCACGAACCCCTAATTTCCATCCCTCCACCCTTGTTTTCCACGTTTCATGTATCCAGATGCAGGGTTGTAGATATGTACCTTTTCGTTGCTGCTGTCCCACCCTGTGTTTTTTATTTTTGCCTGGAAATACCATGTTTTTGATGTATGTGGTGGTTTCCAATCCAAGAAACCCCCTGAATACCAGCAAAGATGCTCTCCCAACAGTGACATAAGCCAGTTGTGTGATGAGGACCCTAAAAGAGGACACCTATTTGTTTCTGGATGATTTTCGTCTTTCAACCACCCATGAGAAAGAAATTTTATTTGTTGGGTGAGACTTTCCTTTTTTAGTGTATACCAGTGGTAAAGTCTACTAATCCCATGTAAAATCCATGCAGCTCTTACAATGAGGACCCCTATTTTTTCTAGTACCAGTGTATGGTGAAACAATGTGTACTAAAAAGAAGAGAGGGCCTCTAAAGTGGATAGGTCCATCTTCTACCACTTTCTCTGCACCGCAGCGTCCTGCTTTTGCTCTTACTGCGGCGCCTGGAAGACAGGATTGCACAACAATCTGGCCCAGCCAGCCCTCTCCAAAACCTGCAGGAAGAAACCTGCAAAAGTGTCTTGCCAGAGAAAGTAAGTAACTCCTTAAAGGGAGTTGGTTTATTTGTATCGGCCTTAAAAGTTGGATCCATCATCCTTCCTTGGAATCTAGGCAGTAAGCAAGCTCTTCCCCCAATTGCATATGTGTCTACAATTTGAATGTTGTTCTGCAACTGATTCTGATGGCAGCCTTGAATACACTGCCTTCTTTAAGCCTGTACTTGGAATCCTCCTTGATCCTGGATTCAAGCTGTGTGTCCATGTATATGTCCAACTCGATGTTATGTAATGTTATGTTAAGTTATGCAGATTCGTAGAGATCGCTATCACTCGGGAGGGTATCCTGGCACTGAGCAGGTGTGAGTCTAGGCATACCTGTGCCAGGTGGGACTACTTGAAAGGCCAGGTCTACTGGCACTCTCTGGAGGTTGGAGCTAAGCTTTGTCTGTTTTCCCTAGGATGGGACCAATTCTGAAGAGATATGATGGATGCCCTGGCACAACACCAGTCTGACTGTTCAAGGTTATTGTGTGAGAACATGGAAACTCCGGCTAGCTAGAGGACACTGCCATAGGACTCCCTCATCATTACCCTACTAATTAGTGATTACCCCTGTGTGCCAAAGAGTACTCCTGCTGGTCAACAAGACTGGTGAGCTGAATGTGCAGTTAGGCAATCTTGAAGTGGTGACGCCTGCTTGATGGGCGCTCTCCACAGTTCCAATGGGAACACTTTTACACAGGGCACCACCGTCATTCCATACCACCTAGCCTATACCCTGTGTGGTGTAAAAATAGAGCTATTATGAACACTTTTGGCTTTTGACAGTGGTATAGTGTCTCATTGTTATATTTTGGTACCCCACTAAAACTGCCAAACTGTGCTGACGTCCTGCAGCTGGCTGGCCCATGTAACCTTCTATCCAGAGCTTGTCAGCAATAGTGTGAGCTCCAGCAAAGATTTTAGCACATCTGGGTTCATATTACAATTTCCCCTCAAGGTTAAAAAGATTCCTGTTTTGTTATGCTATGTTATGTTATGTTATGCTCTGTTATGCAGATTTGTAGAGCGCACTATCACCCAGGAGGGTATCCTGGCACTGAGCAGGTGTGAATCTAGGCACACCTAGTGCTTGGTGGGATAACTCGAAAAGCCAGGTCTTCAGATGCATGCGGAATTCAAGAAGTAAGGAGGAGGCTCTTATGTGTAGCGATAGTACATTTCATGCTTTAGTAGCAATGTAGGAGAAGGCTTGACCTCCAGATCTGGTTTTCATGTGCGTGGGATTTGTGCAAGTAGGAGTCCGGATGAGCGGAGGTGTCTGGAAGGTTTGTGAAAGCAGATGCGATTGTTCATGCATGCTGGGAAAATGTAATGTAGTGCCTTGAAAGTGTGTGTGAGGAGTTTGAATTGTGCTTGTTTGTGAATGGGAAGGCAGTGGAGATCTTCAGGTGTGGTATGAGTACAGCGAAGGAGTTTGAGAGTGATTCTGGCTGCCAAGTTCTGAATGGTCTGCAGGTAGTTTTTTGCTGATCCTGGCATAGAGGGTATTCCTGTACTCCAGCTTGCTTGTGACCAGGACGTGCATGATGGTTTTCCGGTTGCTGATTGAGAGCCATTTGAAAATCTTCCTCAGCATCTTCAGGGTATGTACACATGAGGCGGTGACAGAATTGTCTTGGATGGTCATGTGGAGTTTACTATTGATGATAAGCCCGAGGTTCTTGGCAAGGGCAGTGGGGGTGTGTGTTGGTCATAGCTCTGTTGGCCACTAGGTGGAGTCCCAACGGTGATGTGCTCTTCCAGAAGATCACTGTTTCAGTCTTATCGGTGTCCAGCTTTAGACAGCTGGTCTTCATCCAGTGGGCGATTTCAGTCATGCAGGCATCGAACGTGATCCGGGTACTGGGCGTCTTGTCTGTGAGGGAGAATGAGTTGTTTGTCACCGGAATAGGAGACCACGTTGATATTGTGAGAGCAGATGATGCCGGCTAGAAGGCTCATGTATGCTTTGAAGAGGGTCTGGCTCTACCCCCTAAACCAGCGCCGGCAGTCCCTCTGCAGTAAAAACATAAAGCTATCAGTTCTGAGAAGCTGCCGTCCTAGGTCCAGAAACCCCAAATCCCTTGCCAAACAATATCTAAGTCTTCCAGGTGGCAAGTGGTATTGAAACTTTGCAGCTGTGACCAGAGGTTCAAAAGATAAAGACATTTGTTTGTTTGGTGACCCCTTAGCCCTAACCAAGGACTAGAATGAACTCCCAGTAGTCCTGGGACACAGAAAGTTCCCAAACTTGGCTGATATATCACAAATTATCACTTACAGTCACCAACTGTGACCCACGGACCTAAATGTGAGATCCTTGGTGAGTCTAGAAGCCCTGGGGAATAGTAATTTTTTGACCACATGATCATCAATTATGATAAATGATGTTCTTTTCAATTGTAATATCAAACTTTTACATTATACAAAGAAAAACATCTAAAAACCTAGGGCTATTAAACCATTCCCTTTTGGTGCTTTAAAATACCCTCCCAGTGGCAGTGAACTGATGTACTTTTGGTGGTACCTCAATAGGCTGCGGTACTAAAACTTTCATTACAGAAGTCAGTGCTGGAACTACCATAGTACTGAACTCTGGTAGGGTAAGTGTGGTCCACTCAGTGAACAAGGTCCTATACTTCTCTTCTTTAAATATCTCTGGAATGGTTAAGGCTGCAGACAACAATATTTCACTCTCTGCCTTCATTTTCACTGCACTGTCGTTGTAATGTGTTTATTAAAGTTTAATTGCTTATTAACATGATAACACTGACTAGACAGCGATATGTACTGCATTTATAGAAATCAATTGTATTATAATGTTCATGACATTTCCATCCCCTCTCATGGGCTTGACCCGGATTCACTGACCAAGCAACACAGGCAGCCCAGAAGTCCATGCTTCGGAGTCCCACCTCTCAATCTTATCCTGGTCAGTGAGGAACATGTGCAGCCTCACCCTTTGTCCTTAGGGGTGGTCTCTCTACTACAGGTTGCAGTAAAACTTCTGACACTATCTATTCTAGATGTGTACAATTTGAATAATTTTCTTTTGCATAGTTACATTCAATTTTCGCAAAATTATGAAAAAATATACGTTTTTATGCAAAATGCAAACACGTCATTTTGTGCTATATTCTAGTGCAAAAAGCACTAATTGAGGAGTCGAAAACAGTTATTGCAGAACTCTCTCTCTTGGGAGAATGGCAAACTATATGGGGACACGAGAACAATTGGCAGATAATCTCTTTAACAAGCACACTACTGACATTAAGAGTAGCAGCTCTACGACACTCAAGGGTTTACGTAATCTATTCTTGAAATTAGAAAGCCTCAGTAAGAAAGAATACCAAAAATGGTGGGAAATTGTTATCTTAAAGCAATATTTAGAAATTGGCAGGATCCCTAGAGGATTACGTATCAATATCTTTCCAGCAGTAGAAGAAATAGATGCAAAACAGGCGGATAGGTGGGGAAAAAACTAACTGCCACTTTCAATGATCTTATGCTGATGCTTATTGAAAAAGCTGAGACCAAGATGGTTCTCTTAAGAAAAGAAATTGAGGAGACGAAAACAGCCATTGCAGAACTTAAGTTTGAGGAAGGGACAAAACAAACCTATGAGATACTAGATGATATTCTAGAAAAATACCAGGAAGAAATCAAGAAAAAGAAGAAAATTATGTTATTACATGATGAAATAGACTATATAATTCTGGGTGTACATATTGATACGTTAGAAAATTTGATTCAGGACTTAGAAGGGAAGTGACAACTAAAACTATGTGACAAGAGTGTGTACACTCCCCACTACCCTCACTGTATTTAATTAACTTGTGTCAGCAGGATAAACTGACTTGGTGGGTGAGTGCGAAGGGCCATTACTCAATTTATTCAGTCTTGTCTGTGACACATAAAAGTTTAGCCACCTCTGCAGGGAACCCTGTTGCGGCTCAGTCCATTTGGCACACACTTGATAGTTTTGTGGCCGTCAAATGACACCCTCTTGTCCACTCTGCTCCGCCCTCCACAATAAGCTGCCATACTCACCCTTCCGTAACTGTCTCTCATACACATGGCGGTCCTCCCACCCACTCTTTCTAGCTCTCCCCCTCTTTTTCTTCCTCTTCATAATTTATATTGGGTATGCCTACTATAACCCTCTCCAACGTCCGCATTCCTTAGGGCTATGCATTACTGTTTATATAGGCTCTATTTAGCAAAACTCATTGTTGCCCTTGCCGTTGATTTCCATCACCTTCTGCATACCCACAAGCTTAAATCAGACTCTGTTTATCTATATTCCCCTTTGTACAAGGTTGTAGACGGAAGCAATGTATATCATTATCGGAAGCAATGTATATCATTATTGACAGCGTATTCTAGTAGCCTCATGTATGTATGTATCGCATGCTTTCTGTTTTGTACTGTCTCTAAGAAAATAATAAAATTATAGAACAAAAAAATTAAACTCTATGTTGCCCTCCCCCCAATCCATGTGGGTTTTTCTCTTTTACTGCAACATTTTTATACAAAACATCACTATGTCTTTTACTGTATCTCACATGACTATCTTCCCTTTCAGTGTCTAACCTTTGTACCTTGAGCACCACGATGGCACAGTTGCATTTTCTATCGCTATTGCCTTTTTCCTTTGTATTTTTCACACTCACAGTCACCACACACTCATCTCTAGTACTTGTGTGTTCATGTGTGCTGCTCACACTGTGGTCACGAATCACAAAACGCTGCCCCGAGGCAAACTACGAGATACCTGCGAACTTCTCTGATTTACCCCAAGCCCCTTACACCTCACTCAAAAAATGTTGCCCTGGAGCTATGGACCCATTAAGTAAATAGAATGACCAAAGGAAATACACAAAGATGCGCTCAGGTACATCTTGCTGTTGCTCTATGCACATCTAGTCCTTGAGCCTATGCAAAGCTCGTGATTCGGATGGAAGATGGCTAGCCTAGATCTGGGATCTCTCTGCATCTTCTAACTTTCCTCAGAGAACAAAAGTATTATTTTTTTATCCTTTAGCCTCCCTGTACTTGAGTACGTATCATTTATTATCCTGTTTCTGTCCACTTGTGGTGCCTGATTTTCAAATCCTGCTGCCCTCTTTTATGACTACATGTGCAAACCACGTTCTCTAGCCCCTTGCCAGTTGCTGCCCCAAAGCCCAAAGTTTTCCTTTGGAGCCAACTGCGATGCTGCCAAATGTCGTGGTTGCACATAGCAAGGCTGCATAGTTTTCATTCCAACTCATGCTTCTTTCTTCCCCCAGCTAGACTTCCTGTCTCTTGATCTCACTGGTGCAGGTTCTTCTTCAAACCTGCTTTCTACCTCTATCACTGTTTTCCTTAATTTCTCTTTCTTCTTCTTTCTCTTGCTTACTCTGGACCAAAGCCTGATGGTGAAAAATAAATCCCCGTCCCCCAAACGTTTGCTGGTGCCTCCCACTTGCACAAATAAGCACTGTGTTTCTCGCTTCTTCCTGTGACGTAGCTCTACCTTGCTTCCTCTTGCTGTCAATCAAATATATATGTTCACTGTATCAATTTGCATGTAATACCTTTCTGCACGTAAAGGTGTGCAAGGGGAACCCTTGAAGGCGATTAGGGTACAGGCTATGTCCATTCCTCCCCTCTTCAGTGCAGGCCTGATCTGTCTCTTCCTGACTGTGAGCCTGGTCCCAACAGAGTGCCTCGAGGGCTCTGGCAGGCTCTGGGCGCATAGGAGGGCAGGAGATGAATCTGTGAAGGACAGATTGGGGTCATTAGGCGGAGGCCTCCACTGTATATGTGGAGTTCAAGAGTATGGCCAGCTTTGTTGGGAACATAACTCAAATCTGAAATCCAACTGAATCAAAATGACCACCAGAAATTACTGAATGGTTGTATTTAAAATCTGATGGTATTGAAACAGTATTACCCCATGCATACATGTTCCAGAGAATAAGGAGACCATTTGCATTTAAAAAAGTGGAAACAACAGAACAATATGACCAACCAAAAACTGGCAGTAAATACTTGCCACCCTCAATAAACCAAGCATGGTCCAAACTAGATTGATTTACATCCTGCCACCAGCTATTTATACAAATGCTAAAAACACAATTGCGCTACATGTGTAATGTACCTTCGTTCTTGGCAAACGATGACATTTTCTATGTTTACAAATGATCATTCCTGGAGCTGTTTGTGGTCGCTATTGTAAGCATCTGCTTACCGCCCCAAAGGTAAGTACTGATATCAGTACACACAGGTTGTTTGTGTTTAGCTTCAGAGGGAACGTGGCCTGACAATTGAGCCTGTACTGTTAAGATTGAAGCAGGACCGTGACTGAAATTCATACAGAGGCAACAGCAGCCCGTCCATCTGTGCTGAGGGACCACACCCCCCCCCCCCACCTTTTTCCTAGCAAGATGAATGTCTGTCAGGCTGAGAAAAGATCAGCCTGATAGACACTCTTCTTGTTCATGTAAGGCATCCAGGAGATAGACATGCGCTAAATGTGCAGGCTCCTGGCTGCCTGAGCTGAACTTTGCTAGGCTGAGGATTTCACAGCCCTGTGGGCGTGTCCTCCTCAGCCTGGAAAAAGTGCCTCGAAGCCATCCTCCTCATGACAAGGGGAAGCTTAGTTCAGCCAATGAGGGAAGGCAGCAGTCCCAGCCCTCCCCTGGGTCCTCCAAGGCTTCCCTCTCTATAGTGAAGGTAACTTTTATGTTTTTTTGCATGTTTGGTTCGTGCGTGCGTGCGTGCATATATGTATGAAGAATGTATGTGTATTTGTTAGTGAGTTGTGAATGGGTGTGTGTGTATGCATGCATGTGTGGCCCCCACCCCCTCCTCGTAAAATTACCAGCCATTCCTTACAGAGGTGGATGGGATCTATTGTGAACCACGTTCCCAAGCTTTTTAATTTTATCAAAACTGTTTCTATACTTATTGGCGAAGAATAACTGTACCTGCACGTTAATAACGACCCAGAATTACCTCAGGTTGAAAGGAAAGGAGGGATTCTATAGCACAGTGAAGATCAGTTTAACTTGCATTTGTTTTTCATTTACTGTGTAAGGTTTTAATTTTATATGCAGTTACCTCAAATTGAAAGTCCAACCATATAGTTACCGAATATTTTGTTCTTTTTAGTTATGCGTTAGCCCCAGCTTGCTGGGTGGCGCCGCGTCTGTGAGTGCAAGTGTGTGTACAGTGAGTGCGCTTAGGGGGCCCCCCGGAGCTTGGGGCCCCCCCGCACCGCGGGGGCTGCGGGGGCCTTTGTTACGCCCCTGGCGTTAGGCCCCCAGGCCATTGTGCTCAGGATCACAGTTCCCATTATTTTTATATGAACTTCGACTGTTGACTTCATAACGTTGGTTCCAGTCTGGAGTGTCATAGAAGGCAACAACCACATAGATTGAAATGCAGCCCAGAGTGATAACCAGTGAATGAGATGAATTCAAGCTTTCCACCTATCAATTGTTTTGGCATTCTCGATAACGTCACAAGATGCCGTTGAATTCCATAGGATGGCTGTTACTGGCCTGCTGTTGTAGATCTCTTATTACTTGTGCTCAGGGCAGATTGGCACTGGGTGGTGCTACAATGCATGAAAGGTCATGCAGCGATACCACCACAGTAAAATTTAAATTAACTGGTATTTCTGCACTCCCAAATTCAGTTACAATTTTACAGCATCAGAGTATATTCCATGGAGTTAGCACCTTCCTCTAAATAAGAATTCCGCTGTGTTATTTTGCTGCACAAACAAAAACAGGTGTGACCTCCAATTGAGATATCTAAGCCTGCATAGCAAAGAGACACATCAGAATTTGTCCCACTTTTTTCGGTTTAGATATTTTGTGTATTTTTTTCAATTTATCAGGATCTTATTTGTTTTGTGGTAAATAAGTCATATATTTCATTAAATTAGACTGTGCTCCGTGGTGCATCTTTATGTGTCGCTGAAATCCTGCGAGCCCTTTTATCTTACATAACACATTCTTTCTAGAATGTGTGCTTCCAGATCCTACAAAAATAGTCAACTTGGTGACACACAAGAAGCACAGTTTTTGACCCACTAAGAAGTAATGCAACATGTCTATGCCACATGTGTATGCTGTCTGATCAGAAAATTACCAACATATAAGTGCAATACATTGATTTCCCATATCCTATAAGGCTGCTGTTATGCACATGCATGAGTATGCTGCGTGCAAACCCTTCCTAAATCCACCAGGTTCTTGTGACCAGATCTCAAGTACTTCCCTTGTGTATAAAAGAGACCATATGGCTCTATTTAAGTTTCAGACTGCACTGGATCACAAGAGAATCACTTCCCTCTGCTACAGTAAATGCCTTGATTCCTGCCATACCTGTACATAAGACCAGGAACCGTTTGATTCCAATCCGCATATGCCTTTTTAAAGTTTATTTTCACGTGCATAAATGGAATCTTGACTCTTCTTTTTTTATTCTCTTGCACCTACCAGTGTGTTTATTTCGGAGTTTTATGTTGTTGTGAGTATTGCGTCCAAGTTATTTCAGATCTCCGCATTTCAAAGAAATAGTCCAGTGTCGTGGATTAGCCTGGGTGCAGTCATCTGCAGGACATGATCAGCGGTCCTATATTTCTCGCTTGCTTCCATCAGATCAGTGGTCTGGCTAAAGGCTTGTCTGATTACCTCTGATTTTAAGAGTTTCCTGAAGGGCAGATAGTTGGGTCCTGCCTCTAAGTTGGGTCAAATAAGTCTATGGCTTTGGGCCTTGAATGTTTAGGGATTTGCCTCCATGTTTTTGTCTCTTGAAGGTTTATTGAGTGATCCGTGTGATGAAGTGGACACTGGACCCTGCTTGGGATATATGAGGGCAGTACTTTATATATATCCTAGACTTTTCTTCCATGACCCTTCATGTAGTGAACAGAGGACTTTAAACTTGATGCAACCTCTTCTAACGTCAGCCAGTGAAGGTCTTTTCGATGGTTGTTTAACTTGGTAAAACTTTCAGAGGATAAGACAGTCTAGCAGCATGACTTAGTAGGTATGTATTTTTTGATGATTTTATGCCATATTTTCATGGATGGGACCTCTCTTTTTAAACCATGGAGCAGGACCCTACTGCCTTGCTAACTAAACTTGTTGTTCAAAACCTCGGCAGAAACTCTTGCAGGCTATTTTACTCGTTAGTTGATTGATCACAGAGGAGGATCCTCCCTGCTCTCATCTTTTTCAGTCCTTGGTGTGTGGTTTAAGGTCAGCCTTCAGCAAGCAGCAGTCTAGGCTTAACCCCCTAGTCTAGGGATCTTTCGAAAACCAGCTCAGTAATTCTGCCCAAATAAGGAAAAAACATGTTACAAATAAAACAATCGGTTTCCTTTGAGTAGTGTGGTGGGGTAGGCTTCTCTGCTAGAAGTGTGAGTGAGAGACAAATAAATAAAACAATAAGAAATATTAAGTAAGGGTACTGACTTGCTAATTCAGAAACAAAAGTACAGCTTTAATACACTCAAGCCGTGAAAGAAATTGAAACATAACCAGAAGGATTAAAATGTACTTTCCCTCTCTAAAGCTCCGAATGCCTACAAATAAAACCCAACATTTAAAAATGCTAGAAGGAACAGCAGCATCACCTGTTCTGAAAAGTAACGAAAGTGAGAAGTATTTTTCTGAAAGTCTACATTAGAGGACTGTTCTCCCCCAGTTTCTTCGTAGTTTGGCCCAGCATTGTACCCATCTCCCCGGTACCAGCAAGGTTATGGGTGTGGTACTAGAATATTGTCTGACATAAATATCATATCGTGAGTATTACCTACAACATTTTTGCCCCATTGCGGTTAACAATCGAAAATCTACACCCAAAGATATAATATTTTTGTAAATTATATTTAGGACACAATATTTATGCCAGGCAATATTTCTGAACACAGTGTTCTGGCAAACAACCATTTCTGACCAGTTGGGCCTTTTCCCAGTGCACTGTCTAATATTCTGTGCTAAAGGTGAGTTTAATAAAGATGGGACAGCAGTCAAGAGGGAGACAGTGTATACAAGGTTATCTCTCAGCTTATGGTGATGTTTTTTTAAAATAAATGATGCTGTCTTTGTAGCCTTTCCGTTGAGGGTCCACATATATCAATACTGTAGGTCTCCCTCAAAAAACTTTCAGAACCAACTTGCAAGAAGTCCCCTGTCTATTAATAGCCTTGACCACAGCCATGTTGTCAGACCAGAAAATAACACTTCTGTTCCTAAACACCTCTACCCATATGGTCACTCCCACCATTATAGGGGACAATTCTAAGAAGGCCACATTCCTTGTAACCCCACTGTAATGCCAAGAAGAGGGCCAGTCCCCCCTTACCACTCAGTCCTCAGTATGGTCTCAAAGACCGCGCTGCCACAGAGTCAGTGGAAAAAAAACAAGTGTCTGATTGGATATCAGCTGCGTAAGTCAAACAACTGAGCCATTGAATTGCTGCATAAAACTGTGCCAAATTCTTAAGTCCTTTTTCACCTTGGCCTGAAGTCTAGTGTGGTGAAGCTTCTGTGTAAGGCCAGTCTTTGATGTAGCAATTGATCTGGGAAAGGGGTGAGCCATGGGGATGATCCTCAATGCGAAATTTAATTGACCAACTAACACCTGAAGCTGATGAAAAGTGACCTTTCTAAGTTTCAACATTGTGTCTGACAGAAGGTGTGTACCTTATCAGGAGGGAGGTGGCATTCCCTACCACAGCATCTATTTCAATACCTAGAAAGGTGATACATGTGGCGGGTCCAATGGTTTTGTTAGGTGCCAAGGGAATCCCCAAGTCCCTGAATAATGATGTCATAGCCTCCAAAGACCAATCGCATACCTTTGAACTGCACAGGCCAATGACCAGGAAGTCATCTAAATAGTGGATGACATCCTGGTGCCCAGTTGTTTTTTTGTGAATATTCATTACAATAGCAAACTAAACTGTTTGAAATTAGTGCAAGAACCCACACAGCCCATTGGCATGCATTTGTCATAATAGTAGTGGTCCTCAAATTGGAATCCCAACAGGTGATAATCATCTCTGTGTACTGGGAGGAGTCTAAAGGCAGATTCAATATCAGTTTTGGTCAACATTGTTCCAGGGCCTAGCTTCCGAAGCTTGGCCAATGCCAGGTCCACGGAGGAATTCTTGACCAAACAGCACTGGGGTCGATGACACCATTTACTGAGGACCCCTCTGAACGGAAAGGTTATGACTCAACCTGAACTGCACAGGTCCTTTATTAGGCACTGTGCCCAGTGGGGAGCAAACACAACGCTCCAAAGGGGGTGACAAAAATGGGCCACCGATTCTGCCTAATGCACACCTCCTTCGCTAGCTTTTTTGTTACTACTGCTTGGAGCATGCAGAAATGTCTACAGTGAGGGATGGGGGTTACACCCTGTGCAGGGATCCTGAAGCCAGTGGAAAAACCAAAGTACAGCATCTGCGCTATCTTTCTGTTGGGGTACAAATTAAGCCAGGGAAGCAACCAGCCAATCCGGACTGACGTGGCTAAGGGGTGGTTAGTTTGAAGGCTTAGTGGTATAAACATGATTGAAGTTACACGACCCAGTTGGGTGAGTGCACGACTTCCTACTGAAAGCCCATAATTATCCATTTTTGTCACCTGAGGCCTGTTGGAGATGAAATGGTTGCTTCAGTGGAGTTTTACTATTCATGCTTTCCAGCCAAATATTAACTCGGACTGATCCCACCCCATGTCAGGATCCTCAACCCTTGTACACCTGAAACCATGATCAAAGTATAGCCAGGTAGTACCCCCATACATATGTTATGTTATGTGAATCTGCAGAGCAAGGCTAATCACCCGTGGGGGTATCCAGATGCTGAGCAGGGCAGGCCTGAGGGGGGAGGAGGAGATCGTCCCTGTTTTGTCTGAAAGAGCCATGTCTTGAGGTTCCTTCAGAAGTCCATGAGGGAGGGGGAGGTTCTGAGGTGTTTTGGGAGGTTGTTCCAAGTTTTGGCTGTGAGGTATGAGAAGGAGCATGCTCCGCTTCTGGTCTTCTTGATGCGAGGGAGGTGTGCTCTTGCCTGGGACGCAGATCGAAGGTGTCTGGTTGGATGGTAGAAGTGGAGGCGGTGGTTGAGGTAAGCTGGACCTGTGCTGTGGAGAGCTTTGAAGGCGTGGGTGAGTAGCTTGAATTTACATCTTTCCTTGACTGGAAGCCAGTGGAGATTGTTGAGGTGTGGAGAGATGTGGTTATTTTGCAAGATGTTCAGGATGAGTCTGGCGGCATCGTTCTGGTTGATTTGGAGTTAGCATAGGATATGGGCTGGGATTCTGATGTAGAGGGCATTGACAAGGTATCTGTATATTGGTATGAATGGGTTTACTATACATAATGTCACTTATCTGTAGCCAGACAATATATGCATATTCAAGGTACATATATGTGGAATTAAGATCAGTAAATCTATAGTTACCTATATATACTTATCTTCACAGTATTTTGGCCGTTGCTACTTTTGCTACGATATTACGGTAGCATGTTAATAAAAACTTGATTTGGAACATACAATCATTACTCAAATTAAGAGTTATTCAGTTTCACCTTTTGATATTTTATTTCAGACACAATGGGTTTATTCAAGATAGTTTCTTCATTTTCACACAATGCCAGCCACTGCAGCTTCGGGAGTTTGGATTAAGGAAGCTCGTTGCCTCTGCTGTTCCATGGAGGTTCTTCTGGAAGACATTCCAAGTGCATCTCTGTCCTCCTGGATCAGCATCCATGTGGCTCGGGTCTGTGGGTCTCCCTGGAGAGGAATTCCCCTATGTAGAAGGATGGAATCCCTTTAAATAACCTTCTTTAAAATCAAAAGAGACTCAACTTTCTCAGCCCAAAGTTTAGCCTCAACTATTAATTTTGTGAAGAGAAAGTTTACGAACTTACCTAAAGGGGACTATCTCTCCACAAGGACACGGTAGCATGAAGAAATGGTTTGTGGGAAGGTTGACTCTATTGATCACACCCCCTGGCTTCTGTGTTGTCATGGTGAAGCCTGTATTTGATAGGACTTGTTGGCAGGATGGGAATGTCAAGAAATATGGGGCACCAATTCCTTTCTGCTCTGAACCGAAGTAACCAGGTACACGAAGAGTCATCTCAGAGGAGCACAGAGATGCAGTGGGTAGCGCTGGAGACCAGTTCCACAGCCACTAGCTTCAAAAGGCACCAAAACAACTTTCCTGTGCGCTTTGACTAATACAACTCACTATTAGCCACAAAATCCCCTTGAGGGCATAGCATGCTCGTCATTTTCCAAGAAGAGATGATTACATTTCAATCATCCCTGCTTCCCGTATGCGAATTTATAGGCCCCAGGTGAACTCGCAAGACTGGAGAATGCCCCGGGGTCCGGTGTGTACTACCGCCTGGGCACCACTTGTTCAGGTGGAGTTTCACCTCTTTCCAATAATTTAAGCTCGCTCTCTCCCTGTCGAGGTCCCCAGCACCATCGGCGCCACCTTTTCCATTCTGTGTCCCACTAGGCCTTTTTCGAGTTAACACCACGCCCCTTGTTTTCAGCCCCCGTGCACCTCCTGTGTGCCTGTCGGCGCACCTGCAGATGCACCTTGTGCTGGCTGCAGCCCCCGGGCCGGTGAGAAGGCGGTACAAATAAGAAGCATATGTGCCTCATTGATGAGGAATTTTGTCTCATGGCCAGGCAGGGAAATCTCACAATTAGCCCAATCAGCTCTGAGATGCTGCATGTCACTGGTGAGAGGGGGGTCAGGGGGAGGGCTTAGCGGGAGCAGCGAGGCAGCTGGGGCCGCGAGCTCTGGCGGGGCTTCAATGCAACGCAGCGCGGCCAAATCCACACGCACAGTGGTGCTGACAGCAGACCACCAGTCGCACACACACACACAAGCCCAGTGTGAGGCTGGCAGCAGACGCACACATACACACGCAGGCAGCAGCACCGCCACGCTCGCGCACAGCCAGCCCTGTCAGCAGAGACTTCCACACACAGAGGCGGGCTGGCAGCAGAGACGTCCACAGCACACGGCGTGGGGCTGGCAGCAGTGACACAAGCACCCACACACACGCGCTGGCAGCAGTGTGGGGCTGGCAGGAGAGACACGGTCACACACACACTACGCAGTGCCTCTGCACATGCACAGCCCTCCTGGCACCACAGAGACCGCCGTCCGCTGACACCACAGGGTACCTGGACCCAGCGCTATTCCCGGGAACTTTACAGGAGGGTGCTCGCGCCAGCGTCCCTGCAGCACTTGGGAGTACCGCCAGCTCCACCGCATCTGCCAGGCTCGGTGTCCCCGCCCCCAGGCGAGGCTCGGGGTGCGAGTCGAGAACCCCTGCCGAGACCGAAGCACGCTCCTGTGTAGGAGGCGACCCCCCGCCCAGCTCGCGGATGCCGCAGGGGGAGTCACCGGGTCGGGAGATGCCGCGGATGCGCTGCTGCTAAGCCGGAGGATGCTCTGCCCTCTCCGCGCTCCCTCCTCATCCTCGCACCCTCCTCCTCGCGCCCAAGGACAGCATCTCCGGGCCCCCCCGGCGCCAGCCCCCCGCCCGCCCGCTCACCCCCTTGCGCTGGGTCTCCGCCGGTCCATGGAGGAGCCCCCCCGGAACCCGCCTCGTCTTCCTCGCTTCCTTCGCACTGGAGTGCTGCTGTGAACGGTGGATTATATGTGATTTTTCGCTTGTTTTTTTGGAATATCCGTGGAAGGGATTGAACCATCCGCAGTGCCAATGCGGCTGCGGTGAGGAGCGAAGGGGAAGCGAGCCACTGGCAGGTAAGGGGGGCACCGGGGCGGGGGCAGATGCTCTGCAGTGGGTGGGGGCGCATGCAGTGAATGCACATAAATGTGACCTGTGAGTGTTGGAGGGGGGGTGTCTGATCCATGCGCCCCGGCCTCCACCCAGGTGCGACATATATAGTACAGGATAGGGGAAATTATTACCAGGTAACTGGGGAAGCGTGCAAAAATATCACTCTATCTCCATCATAGTAACCCCCTCCCCCCGGCCGCTACCACCCCAGCACCTACACGTGGAACATGCAAAGCACAGGGGGGTATTTGAGCAAAGGTAAAGGGGAGATGCAGAAATATCACCCTTGCCCACCATAGTGTGACCTCCCCCCCCCCTCCTCCCGAACCGGGGTGTATCTGTTCACAGGTGAGAGGGAGAAACATAAAAATCACCCCATCTCACCAGTGTGGACTGCCCTGCGCGTACTGCACACGTGCTGCATGCATAGCACAGGGGCGAATCTGCCTACAGGTGAGGCGCACCGCCTCACCTGTAGGCAGATGCGCATCACCTGTAGGCAGATGCGCACCGCAGGAACCACACGCTGTGAAACAGCAGGAGCTACAAACCGTGACAGAGCAGGAACCACACACTGTGAAACAGCAGGAACTACACACTGTGAAACAGCAGGAACCACACACGGTGCTAAAGCAGAAACCGCACACTGTGAAACAGCAGGAACTACACACTGTGAAACAGGAGGAACCACACACTGTGAAACTGCAGGAATCACACTGTGATAGAGCAGGAACCACGCACTGTGATAGAGCAGCAACCACACACTATGATACAGCAGGAACAGCACAGTGTGATACAGCAGGGACTGTACACTGTGATAGAACATGAACCACACACGGTGAAACAGCAGGAACAGCACAGTGTGAGAGAGCAGAAACCACGCATTGTGATACGGCAGGAACCACACACTTTAGCCCACCAGATGCTCAGAAAAGTGCCATGCTGTGATAAAGCAGTGGGCATTGATACATGCCCCTGGTTCTATCCTGCGTGTGCTCTCTCTGTCTCGAGCCTTGGTGTGCCCTGCACCCACGCCCGGCCCCCGCGTGTACCCGGCAGCTGCTGTAGCACGCTCACCATTCCCAGGTAGAGAGGCTGCGCCCGTGTGTGGCTGCCAGGGTGGTGCGACTGTAGGAACGCAGGGCTCCGCAACCCACCCATGTGCCCTGCTAGTGATGGATACCTTTGGCCTCAGTGTGCACCCCTTGCACCCATCCTCTCAGCCCCGGTGTAGACAGGACTCTATGTCCAGGTAGAACAGGAGCATGCTGGGAATCTCAGGTGGTACAGCGGGGAACAGCATGAACGTCACCTTAACGGTTACGGAAGCAGCTCTAGTCAGAGGGGGTCCACCCCCTACTCGGAAGCAGTGGCCCCGCTGCTAGACACTGCGCACGTGCGAACCGGGCAATCGCAGTCACGCTTTTTTTAATTTAATTTTTTTTGCTTGAATTTGAAGTTCCGCTTACTTGGCGCCTTAGGCTACCGCCTAGTTGGCTCTAAGGATGGCTCACCCCAGGATGCTCACCAGGGAAAGAGTCTGAGGATGGTCGTGCAGGGCGCACACTCTAATAAAACGATGGCCGTGCAGGGGGGGGCCATCATCGCTGCGTGTGCCTGGGTCTCTTGAGGCGCCTATAACCTTGACCCTAAGTAAGCCCTGCCCCACCTCCCCCCCCCCCCCCCCCCGGCACTCCCAGCCTGGGGTTACACACGGAGCGTGCGGCATTGCTCCCGGGTGAAACGGGCTGTATGGGGCGTGCATACCTGCCTCTCTGGTAGAGCACTTGGCATTGAGTGGGTATCAATGCTTTAAGCAGATGTGGCTGAGACTGGTGAGCGAGCTGAGGAGTGGGCACTAGTGTGGGGCACATCCGCCCGCCTCTCTCCTGCGCTACTGGAGCGAGAACAGAACTCTCGGTGGGCGCGGGGTGGGGGCGCCCGTCATTGGATAAAGCCGTGCGAGTACATGGGGTGCCAGTCTCTCTTGGGCTGCTTGGAACATGTGAACATGTGAACCCCCAGGGGCGCGCTTGGCTGTCACTGTCACACCGTGCACTACCAGGGGCCAAGCCCGCCACCTATCCGTCCGCGGGAGATTGTTTTATCCCACCGTGCCCTCGGGGGGCAGGGGCTGGGGTACCACACAGAGGGGTGCTGTTAAGCAGACAGAGGGACAGGAGCCCCATCCTGTGCACACCTGCTGGTCCCAGGACACACTTTCTGTGATAAGGCGCAGCGTATGTCTGTGTTGGGGGTCGGGGCCCCGCGTGATAGAGGTGGCACCACGCAGGGGGCCCTGTGGAACACCCGGCCCTGCCTCCTCGGCTCAGTGCACCGGTGGGCATGGGGGCAGGGGTAGTAGGGCTGTGCGTGCACCTCACACTGCAGGTCCCTTCTCCCCTGCACCTCACACTGCCGGTCCCTTCTCCCCTGCACCTCGTACTGCCGGTCCCTTCTCCCCTGCACCACACACTGCCGGTCCCCTCTCACCTGCACCTCACACTGCCGGTCCCCTCTCCCCTGCACCACACACTGCCGGTCCCCTCTCCCCTGCACCTCACACTGCCGGTCCCCTCTCCCCTGCACCTCACACTGCCGTCCCTTCTCCCCTGCACCTCACACTGCCGGACACTTCTCCCCTGCTCCTCACACTGCCGGTCCCTTCTCCCCTGCACATCACACTGCCGGTCCCTTCTCCCCTGCACCACACACTGCCGGTCCCCTCTCCCTGCACCTCACACTGCCGGTCCCTTCTCCCCTGCACCTCACACTGCCGGTCGCTTCTCCCCTGCACCACACACTGCCGGTCCCCTCTCACCTGCACCTCACACTGCTGGTCCCCTCTCCCCTGCACCACACACTGCCGGCCCTCTCCCCTGCACCTCACACTGCCGGTCCCTTCTTCCCTGCACCTCATACTGCCGGACACTTCTCCCCTGCTCCTCACACTGACGGTCCCTTCTCCCCTGCTCCTCACACTGCCGTCCCTTCTCCCCTGCACCACACACTGCGGGTCCCTTCTCCCCTGCACCTCACACTGCCGGTCCCCTCTCACCTGCACCTCACACTGCCGGTCCCCTCTCCCCTGCACCACACACTGCCGGTCCCCTCTCCCCTGCACCTCACACTGCCGGTCCCTTCTTCCCTGCACCTCACACTGCCGGACACTTCTCCCCTGCTCCTCACACTGACGGTCCCTTCTCCCCTGCTCCTCACACTGCCGTCCCTTCTCCCCTGCTCCTCACACTGCCGTCCCTTCTCCCCTGCTCCTCACACTGCCGTCCCTTCTCCCCTGCTCCTCACACTGCGGGTCCCTTCTCCCCTGCACCACACACTGCGGGTCCCTTCTCCCCTGCACCTCACACTGCCGGTCGCTTCTCCCCTGCACCACACACTGCCGGTCCCCTCTCACCTGCACCTCACGCTGCCGGTCCCCTCTCCCCTGCACCACACACTGCCGGTCCCCTCTCCCCTGCACCTCACACTGCCAGTCCCTTCTCCCCTGCTCCTCACACTGCCAGTCCCTTCTCCCCTGCACCACACACTGCGGGTCCCTTCTCCCCTGCACCTCACACTGCCGGTCCCTTCTCTCCTGCACCACACACTGCCGGTCCCTTCTCCCCTGCTCCTCACACTGCCGTCCCTTCTCCCCTGCTCCTCACACTGCCGTCCCTTCTCCCCTGCTCCTCACACTGCGGGTCCCTTCTCTCCTGCACCACACACTGCCGGTCCCTTCTCCCCTGCTCCTCACACTGCCGTCCCTTCTCCCCTGCTCCTCACACTGCCGGTCCCTTCTCCCCTGCACCACACACTGCGGGTCCCTTCTCCCCTGCACCTCACACTGCCGGTCCCTTCTCCCATGCACCTCACACTGCGGGTCCCTTCTCCCCTGCACATCACACTGCCGGTCCCTTCTCCCCTGCACCTCACACTGCCGGTCCCTTCTCCCCTGCACCACACACTGCCGGTCCCTTCTCCCCTACACCTCACACTGCCGGTCCCCTCTCCCCTGCACCTCACACTGCCGGTCCCTTCTCCCATGCACCTCACACTGCCGATGCACCTAGAGTCTGGAGTAAAGGGGGCCCTGTGTTAATTGGGGACGGATGAATATTGCCAACTAACATTGTAATGGAGCCCGGGGTATGTGGGTGACGGCAGTACAGTTTTTTCTGCCCCCCCAACACGGCGCTGTGCTACAGACACTGCCAGACGTGCTTGAGTATGTACAGCGCCCACCTGCCCGCCTTCCCCAGGGCAAGGGTCGGTAGAGCAGCGAGCGGCAGCCTGCAGGGTGGAGGCATAAGTAGATCAGCAGACGGGGTACCCCACGCTGCAATGGGCAGGCCCGACCTAGGCATCCCCCCTACGCACCCCCTCCTGAAAGGCTAGGGTGCAGGGGATACATTAATGGGGTGGGGGTACCGTCCCAGGCAGGGGGTCGGGCAGGCGAGCGTGTAAACGTACTCACATTCTGTCCAACGAGCCCCCGCCCACTCTCCATCGCTCAGCTCGTCCCATGCACAAGCCTGGGGGGGGGGGGGGTGTACAAGGGTTACATCCCCTATGGATGTAGCTGCAGTAACCTGTGAGCTGGGCAGGGGGCGCCAGCTGCTGCCTCTAACAGGTGTAGAGAGGGGTGCCCTGCTGCTAAGCGGAGGGGGGGGGGGGCGTGATAACTCATAATCATGTCAAAATGTCATCCAGGGTAAAGCTGAGGGGCCAGATCACCGACCCCCCTACCTCCCATACACACTGCAGGGGGAGTCCCTATGGGACGTGGAGCTCCAGGCGCGGAAGGGGGTGAGGGGCACGCAGGAGGTTCATGCTGCAGTGGGGTGTATCGCGTGCTGCGCAGAAAATACCCAGGCTCCCCTACTTCCGGTTTCAGGGTACACAGCCGTTCCTCCAGCTTCAGAAAACAGCGAAAGATCGAGGCAACGAGTGTGGGAGTGGAAGAGAGAGAGAAAGGAGATGGAGAAAAGGAGGAGTGAGATAGAGAGATGAGAAAGTGACCGGGCGAGGGGCAGCAGGGAGGGGGATTAAGGGGTGGGCGCAGAGGAGCCCAGGGGTTTGTGGCTTGCACAGCCATACAGAAATGGTGCTCTGTGGAGCAGAGGTAGTAAGGGCCACTTCAGTGGTACATAAGTCCCCCTTCAAGTGCCAACATCTGCTCCGTCCCTTCCACAGAGGCAGGCGTAAATCCGCTGGCCGATTGGACTGTTGTAGGTGAATGTGGCAGCTTGTAGGTGAACGGAAGCTCCGGCACATCTTGGGTTAATGGGAAGTGACCGGGGCACCTTGGCGGGCTGAGGTTCTATGTAAAGAGGGCGGGTACCGGGCCGACGGCTGTGAGTGAGCGGGCAGTGGCGGCAGATTGTGCATGGAAAATTGGAGGGGGGTGGGGGGGGGGGGCAGGCAACAACATTCACATGACAGAGGAGCAACGGAACACAGATCACTGTCGCGTCACCATTCCCAATGTTCACCAGCTCTTCCTCAGCCAGGTACGGCCTAGAGTGCTGCTCTGCCCCCACCTTCCCTGTGTTACCCCACTGCTTTATGCATGCCCCCTGCCACCCAAGGCTCCGGTGGACGCCTCTCACAGGATGTCTGAACTGTGTCGCCCTCTCTGTTTCCTAACCTGCAATCATGCTGAACGAACGGCGCACATTTTGATCCCCGGAGCAGCAGTGAGACGGGCAGGGTGTCTTCCCTCCGAGGTGCCCAGTGTAGGCTCGCCACACTGGAGACAGCAGCGTAGCCAGTGATATGGCGCCCCGTGCAAGGAAGAAAATGCCTCCACCCCCTCCGGCTGCTTTTTTATTTGTAAAATACAGAAATATTCAGGGTTCAGTTGCCCCTCAGACCTCCGAGCCTCGGTGCCACTGTACCTGTGAAACCTCTGTCCCTGAGCGGTGGCTTGCCAGCAGCCCCCAATGTCTCTCAGCACTTTACCACTGAGAGGCCCTGCAAGGCCTAAAGACCATTACATCTGGGCTAACACCATCAGAGTATAAAACCAATCCTCCCTCCCTTCCTCCTCAGTATGAGCTCCAAACATCGCGACAATGATTAAGTTAACTAGTGTTTTTTTGCTCTTAATGTATTATATTAGATTACAATCTAATATTTGAATCCTAAAATGTTAAAAAGTAGCAGATTACCAATGCAAAGGCGTTAAATACGTTAAAAAGTACAAATTACAACTTGATCCTTCATTGATACCACAAAAGATTATGTTAAGTTAAAAAAGAAGCATACACTTTTATGGTTTCATAAAGACATAGGCTTATACAACGAAATCTATTTATGCTGTTTCGGCATTTCTGCACACTTTACCAGAAGCCTTCTCCAGGACGAACCCAATTAGTTACAACAATTAAACATGCAGTCAGTTTAGACTTGGAACTGTCAGTCTTTTCACCCTAGGGTTCTCATTAACAATGTTCTATGTCCTCTCCAGAGTCCTGCCCTATCCGTCTCTGTCGTCCCTTGAGTTGTTATTTTCCTGCCAGTTCAGAATGTTGACTTGTGAACCTTTCGCTGGGTGCATTATTTGTTCCAACCCCACCTCAAAGACCCCGGCAAAGCGAAGCAGTCAGTGCGTGCATGCTTTCTACCCCTCGCTCAGCGACGGCCCCGACCTTTGACCCCAGAGTGTGAGCCGAGGGTCCCTCTCAGGTCACAGGTCACAGGCCCTCTGCAGTCACGTGCTGAAGAAGTCACACAGCCCTAGACACCCGCTTCATTCTCTCTAGGGGCATTGTAGGAAATTCCCACGGGGGACGAAAGTGGTGAAAGGGGCGTAGTGAAAGTATTCAGAGGTAAACCCACCCTCGCAACATCACTTCTTCCAAGAGGGGGAGAGGAGGGGTCAGCCCCGATAAACTTCACCCATATCTCTTTGGCGCAGATTTTTTTCACTTCACGCGAATTGGCTCTCTGTGCTGCGAACTGCCCTGGGACCCAGCACAACAGCCTCAAGGCGCATGCCCTGCGAGTGAAAAAAGCGCGTCATCTTGTCCTGCACTCTCTTCCTCCCCCCCGGGGAGCGGCGAAGAAGGCCAGTGCCATTGTCCGCCGCCCCTCCCCCATCTGGCCACCAAGACTAACTAACCCGCTCCGAGCCAGAGAGTGGAATATTAATGAGGCCCATTTATCAGACATATGCCCCTAAATTATGTAGACAGGAAAAGTGATACAAGCGTTTAGCAGCACGTGCTTCTGGCGGCAACACGAGCCACAGACGGACAGCGGCGCGGCTCCCTGCAGAAAAACTAACAGGTGCCTGCTCACCTTTTAGATGCGAGGTTTTCCCTTGTTCCCCAAAAATGTTTTTCAATCATAGACTATATTTTTACCAATAAAAGAGAAGTCTCGCCGTGTTTTATTTTATTTCCTCCGTAAGCCTGATATCGAGAGACGGCCTGGCACTACCTGCCTTTCTTTGAAGGGGTGCCCATGACGCACTATTCGCTGGGCCCCTGTTATTTTCGCGCCTCTTTCCTTGTATAGCTTCATCTTGTAACAAGAATGCAGATTTCTGCGCCCGACTCAGATACACCGAATAATTGTTCAATGGCGCTTGCCAAGCTTTAAACAGCATTTCAGGTGACCGCGGCCTTGGCCACGTTACTAATCCAGGTGCTATTTCCGCCGTGAGACGGGTGTACGCTTTAATTTCATGATTACGTGTCATTTGAGTTCGTGATTCTTGCTGTTAGATGGCTGTAGTTCTTAATCTGGAACAGGAGCCCTGTTGCTAGAGTCAGCGGGCTCCACTTGACCGGCCGCTGTCACGCTGTTATCACAGCCCTTTCAGACTGTCGGGATAATATATAAGCAGCCTTTAAAGCGTTCCGGTGTGAAATTCATGAATATCGTAAAATATCTTTGGGGAAAATAGCGCTGCTGCTGTACACTAGGGAGGGAAGGTGGTTTACAGTTGAGCAGGGCACCTATCCTCTCAGCTTTCTTGTCTCCCCAAATATCCCCTTCCCGACCTTCAAAACTGTCCCCCTCCGCAGTAGAGAAGTACAGACACCGGCCGAGCCTGTTGACCTTTAGGGAATGTGACCGCAGAGGATGCGCTAGCAGCCTGGAGACCACCCCGACCAGCGGAACCCCCAACAGCAGGATTCAGTGCTCTGCAAGCAGCGGTGCAGCCTTGCAGGCGGCTGCCACGGCGGCACAGCGAGGCCTGCTCCCAAGGCCTCGCGGGCCCCCATGCCCCCCGAGAGGTTATCTGAACCTCGCAGCAATGTCCTAAATAAATACGACAGGAAGAAGCCAGCGTTCACCTCTCTCTGGCCTTAACATCCTGCCTTCAGCTTTCTAAGAATTACTAGTGCGAGCTAGACATGGGCAAGGCTGTGAGAGCCCCGCTCCTGCACATAGCAGCAAGGGTGTGGGAGCCTCGCTCCTGCACACAGCAGCAAGGCTGTGGGAGCCCCGCTCCAGCATATAGCATCAAGGCTGTGGGAGCCCCGCTCCCACACATAGCAAGCAGCAAGGCTGTGGGAGCCCGGCTCCCGCACATAGCAGCAAGGCTGTGGGAGCCCGGCTCCCGCACATAGTAGCAAGGCTGTGGGAGCCTCGCTCCCGCACATAGCTGTAAGGCTGTGGGAGCTGCTCCCACACATAGCAGCAAAGCTGTGGGAGCTCCTCTCATGCAAATAGCAGCAAGACTGTGGGAGCGCCGCTCCCGCACATAGCAGCAAAGCCGTGGGAGCTCCTCTCATGCACATAGCAGCCAGGCTGTGGGAGCCCACTCCTGCACATAGCAGCAAAGCTGTGGGAGCCAAACTCATGCAAATAGCAGCAAGGCTCTGGGAGCCCCGCTTCTGCACATAGCATCAAGGCTGTGGGAGCCCGCTCATGCACATAGTAACAAGGCTGTGGGAGGCGCACAACTGCACATAGTAGGAAGCCTGTGGGAGCCCCGCTCCTGCACAAGGCAGCAAGGCTTTGAGAGCCCCGCACTTGCACATAGCAGCAAGGCTGTGGGAGCTCCTCTCCTGCACATAGCAGGAAGGCTGTGGGAACCCCGCTCCTGCACATAGCAGCACAGCTGTGGGAGCTAAACTCATGAAAATAGCAGCAAGGTTCCTTGTCGATGTGGGAGCCCTGCTTCTGCTCATAGCAGCAAGGCTGTGGGAGATGCACAACTGCACATAGCAAAAAGGGTGTGGGAGCATTGCTCCTGCATATAGCAGAACGTCTGTGGGAGGCGCAGAGGTGCACATAGCAGCAAAGCTGTGGGAGCCACGCTCATGCATATAGCAGCAAGGCTGTGGGAGGTGCACAACTGCACATAGCAGCATGACTTTGGGATCCACGATCCTGCACATAGCAGCCGGAGGTGCACAACTGTACATAGCTGCAAGACTGAAAGAGGCACACACCTGCACATAGCAGCCAGGCTGTGGGAGATACACACCTGCACATAGCAGCAACGCTGTGGGACACACACTCTTGCACATAGCAGTCAGGCTGTGGGAGATACACTCCTGCACATAGAAGCAAGGCCGTGGGAGATGCTCTCCTGCACACAGGAGAAAGGATTTTGGAGGCACATTCTTGCACATAGCAACCAGGCTGTGGGAGATACACCCTTGCACATAGCAACACAGCTGTGGGAGATACACTCTTGCACATAGCAGCCAGGCGGTTGGAGATACACTCCTGCATATAGCAGCAAGGCTGTGGGAGATGCACTCCTGCACATAGGAGCAAGGTTCTGGGAGGTGCATTCCTGCACATAGCAGCAAGGTGGTGGGAGTCACAGTCCTTCACAACTCAGCAAGGCTGTGGGAACCACACTCATGCACACAGCAGCAAGGCCGGTGGAGCTGCACTCCTGCATATAGCAGCATGGCTAAGAGTGCATAACTCCTCCACAGATCAGCCATGCTGGCCGTTACAATGGTTCACTTGATCGTGCTTTTGAGGATGAGGGAGCAGGACTCTTGCGCATATCAGCAGGCCTGGGAGAACTGGACCGTTGCATATATATCAACTAGGCAGGGGCACCCTTGCCCATAGCAGCAATTCCGAGAGTGAAGAGATCCTACACCTAACAAACAGTAAAGGGATCCATCTTGGTCCACTCGGAACGTCATGTAGGTTGTTTTTAACACTAAAGTTTTCTGAATCGTCAGCCAATGGATAGCTCTGAGGTGAGATACAACGAAATGACGCGAAGGCAAACTATGAATGGAATACGATGTTGCAATTCTGGGGGAGCAGCACTTCTGCATGTGGCAGCAAGGCAGGGCCGACTCTCTGGCACAAAGCAGTAAGGCTTGGGAGCAAGATTTTCCAAATGCAAAAATTCAGGAAAGGCCTGAAAACCTGGCCATTTAGTCAATAGTCCACACTCTCATCGTTACAGAAAATCCCACGCTCTTTCTCAGAAGGTAGTGTCGAGACACCCCAGGGTATTAGTTTGGCTTTATAAATCTTCATTTCATTTCATAGATATCAGCAAGAGTGAGTACACAGCACTGCTGCATTTAGAGCAGCAGCACCTCTGCAGATGATAGCAGAGGTGATCGAGCAGTGTCTATAGACACAAAAGAAGGACTAGAGGACCACCCTCACAAGAACTTCCATTATTAATAAGCCAAAGTGGTTATGGAACATCGTTCTGTGGTGGTAACTTACGTGATCTGCACTCTCCTTTCTGCCTTGAAGATAATTGTGTCTCTGTGTCCTGTCACGATTCCTTGTCGATGGCTGAATGGGTGAGGTGGTATGTGCTGGGTTACTGTGTGGTGGGAAATGATTGATGCATCACCATACCGCCCTTACCGCTGCATTGTAGGGTAAGTCTAGGTAAGTAAATGCAAACTAAGAAAAGTAAATATGTACCTACAGTGATGTAGTGGTCGTGGAAGGTGATACAGTTAATGCAGTATTTTTGTTTGTCAGTATTTGAACTGCGATATGGTGACATACATTCAGCTCAGATCGTCTGGAGGTGTGGTTGTTTGTGGCTGACCTGTAGCCTTTGCAATGGACTGAAAATGTGAAAAGAGAAAATAAATTGTGCTCCCACACAGGACAAATGGCTATGGAGTATTTAGATTTCAACGTGGAGAAGTCAGTCTCAGAAGATGTGCCACGTCACACTAGGCCTGGGCGGTGAACTCCGCTCTGCTTGCTGAGTTTACCGCACTGCGCGCTCTGTGGAGCACGCAGGAGTTTTTTCCACGCTCGTCAACATCAAGTTGGCGAGCGAGGAAAATCCACCTCCCTGTGAGATTTCTCAACGTGGACAGTCAGCTTTCTAAACATGGGCGGTCGCGCATGGTGGCGACTGCTCGCGTTGAGAAACCTTCCGTTCGCGTTGAGAAAGCTGCCGCTCGGGTAGAAGATCTACTCGAGTGGCAAGAAATGAAGCAGCGCCCTCTTGCGTTGCGCATGGTGCCATTTGTGCTGATTTTACAGCGCAGGATAAACACATGTCGCTGAAAATCAACGTGAACAGCACGACCAAACACACTCTGTCGCTTGCGGAACACCGCGTGGCACGGAGGAGTTTTTGGGTCATGTGGAACTCCGCTCAGGCCTATATCGCATAGTTTATTCATATGAATCCCAAAGCCGGGTTTAATTATAGACGGCACTTGAGTGCACAACTTGTTAAAGAAGAAACCATGTTGTCCATCACAGCATCCCCCAAACATACACCACCTGCTCCAAGCACAAGCATTCCACTCAAACTGTAGTTTGTGTTACAAGTATGATGACAGTATTTGTATGTGGCTACTATTAGCTAATGGGGACTAAAGTTAAAGTTTCTGAGATAGGATTCGTTGTCTAGCGCTAAAAAGAAACCTATTATTGCCAAGACACAAATATATGTAATCTGGTACTTACAACCCTTGGAAGCTCCGTGTCTGTAAGCGCTATATATGTTACATTATCACATGAATGGCTCCATAAGTAAGCCAGGTCATGAGATAATCCTGCTTTTGGGAGCTCTTGCTCAGCTGGTGTGTAATTTCCTCAGGCAGGGGTTCCTCTGCCAGGGGCCTCTGTCTGCTCTGAGTATGCAGCGCGCTCTGTGTGTAATAGGATTTAAAGGGCAGGGAAGTTTCACCGTGTTCTGGTGAGAAGTTAATTTTCATTCACAGACTTGGAATCCCTTCAGAGGAGGAGGAGGGGAGAGCTCTTTTCAGCACAGGCATCCCTATTCACTGGGCCATGGGCCTGGGCCCAGAGGAGGGGGGAGGTGTGGCGCTGCTGCCAAGCATCGGGGACTTCATTAACATTTAAGAGGGCTCACGCATGTGGACTTTTGCTCCCACTGCTGCTGATTCTTCCGCGCAGTTCATGCCCAGTTTTCTCATTATTCCCCTCTGTTTGCCTTTGTTTGTGGGTGTGTTGAAGTTCCCACCGAGGCTGGACCACAAGCCAAGGCTCAGCAGCTCAGCTTGCTTACAGACAAGGGCAGGGTGGCACCTTGCAATGCATACAGTGCGATGCGCACACTGCATAGGTGTGAATCTCCTGGACTGCGAGGCCTTTATGGATTAAACAAAATAGACCGCTTATGCTATAGAAGAGCTGTGTCTCTCTCTCCATTATGCACCCTAAGCCAAGGTGCACAGTTATGTTTAAAGGTCAGTTCGTCCAACTCTTACATATCCCTAACGTAAAATGTATTTTTCTGTGAGCAGCTGTACTTCTGGATATCAGATTTTTAAATTATTACTTTAGCTCCAGTGGTCCATATTTTAATCTCAGCCCCGTGCCACCTCGGACGCAGTTTCCCAATCTGCTTTTCCTAGACAACACACACTGCACTTGTAGGTTGGGTTGTGCCATGACAATCTCCAAACATACATACATATGTTTTATTTAGAAATAACAGATGCCTATATATTTCTTTCTTCCCATCGCCCAGTATTTACAAAGCAAGGGGTCTTTCTTTTTTTTGGGATATATATTATATCCATGTTAGATGTCTCAGGAAGTAGTATGAGAGATCCCCGGCACACATTGTCACAATAACTTGTGCAAAACCTAATAGCTGAAACATTCAGAGAGGGAATCCAGTCCAATATTTCCAATCTGAAGAGCACATTTGAACTCCAAGTGTAGGAGGGCTGTACAAATACTTGGTGCATGTACAATTCTTTCATTGGTTTGCCCCATAGACGTTCTTTCAAAGTGTGATGCATTTTTGGGAGCTTTGCTCCCTGAAGTTATATTTTTATTGTTATTGGTTTAGCTGGGTCATAATGAGGTGGGTGTTGCCCAAGGCATGATCCTACCCAGACTGGTGCAAGCCAAGGCCACTAGAATGATCTGGTTCTGCGGCCCTGGCGCTATACTCATAATTATGGATCAGCCGATTTGCCGCACAATACATCATCTACTGTATAATCTGCAGACTTTAACAAAAAATTTTTTTAAATTGAAACAGATCAAAAGTTACTAAATCATGGCTTAATGTGCTCCTCCGCAATAGTAATCCCTTCACAAAGGTTGACTGGTCATCTTTCAGATGCCTATTGATGTATGGTTGTTCATCTAGCACTAATAAAGTGAATCTTTACCCAGAGACAGTTACCATGTGTAAAAATGTCAAATAAATTAAGCAATACTATCATTAAAATGTGCTGGATTACATTGCATAATTAGATTTTTCTTGTAGCTTTATTTAGTCAACCCTGCCGCATAATTCGGTCCTCCCCTGCCGCATAATTCTAGTGCCCCCGGTGCAAATGTATCACCCATTATGGTGCTAACAGGTGCATGCTCTCAGAGATGAGCATGCTACAAGTGCACACGACTATTTTGCCAACAGGCCAGTTTCTCTGAAAGGCAGGTAGGGCTGGGGAAGTGTCCGTGACATGCCAGTTGAGCCTGATATGTAACTGACTGTACCGCGGCTTCATCAGCCTTTTAGAGGCATTGGACTGTCCAGAGGATCACCTAATCCACATAGGCCAGTTCGCCCCCTGATGCCCATGAGAGAGAGGGGGAGAGAGAGAAGAGAGAGAGACACGGGCAAGTCGAAGTCGCTGTTGAGATGAAAACATTTTGCAAATGGAAGCAAAGGAATGCTAGCATTGTTTTGTAATTCCCACAGGAATGTTCAGGAATGGCATTCACACCCGTTGACAGACAGGCACCTCGTTTTACAACACACCCAGCACATTTGTTGACGCAGCTCCTTCCATAAATGAGTGCACACCTGGCATAGCTTGTATTTTTCATGCTTGCCTCTGGACATTTCCCCTATAGACTGGTTACCCGTCACATCAAAATGAGCTGTATGTCCTGCAGGAGCGCGGGACTGGGCAGCGCAACGAAGCCTGCCAGGCCCGACAGCTGCCTTTACAGGGCTGTTCCTCAACCACTGGCCTGACACGGTCTCTACCGCTGCTCTTCCCGTTCACGACTCTCCATCTTCCTCGAATGTTGAAGAGGAAGGCAACAAACATCACAGCTCAGTTCTTCAATAGATTATTTGTTGTTGAGCTCAGACTGAGGGCCGGAGCGCTTCTCCTCGCCCTGGTTCTGCCTTCCATGGAGCCTGACCCCTGCAGTGACCTCTCAGCTGCTGGAGCGCACGAGATGTTGCCGGCCTTAAACTGTCTGGTGTGTCTCAAATGACTAAAATCACGGGTTATGAATTAGTAGTGAATCAAGGCCCAGCTGATGGCGCGCGCTCCGCGCTGTCCGGCTGTAAATTAAAACTATCTGGCGGGGCGAAGTGGCCGTAAGTCACGCGCTGGAGCCCCGTCAGGCGCAGCTAAAAACAAACTGGCGGCAACTGCAAACATGGACCCAAGCCTCACCGGGAGACTGCCACTCAATACTTTCCACGAAACCTTCCCAGCAGCTTCAGGGCTGAAGGGATGTATGCAGGGCTTTAAGTGGAACGAAAACATTGGGGGGGGAGGGGGGGGGTCTCTCAAAGGGGCGTGGACGATGTAATTAAGGACGTGGTTTAAAAACGCCTAAGCTAAAAATCTGTGATTAGCATAATGTGCCCCCCAACGTGTATTGTGCTGCTTCTGTCATTGCATCCAGATATATAATACAAGTAACATCACACCAACAAGAAGCCAGGACTATTGGCTTTGTCAGCTGGGTAAGATAAATATTCAACAACTGTGGCTTCCCTGTATAGAATATTGAAAATGCTTCATTTCTGAAATGATGAGGCTGAAAGTACTTCAACGAGTCTCTGAAGTTACATCAAAGTGAAGGGTGGTCCTGCTGCAGAGTTAAGATTTTTTTTTTTCACCCCGGGAGTGGGGGCAAAAATGGAGGGCCCGATAGGGACCCATCTCAGCAGCTGCTTTTTAGAACTGCCGGTGCTGAGCACCATCAGGACCCGGCCCACTTAAAGCCCTGGATGTATGTAGTCAGTAGGTGGATGGCAGCCGACGAGAGGGAGTGAAGGGCAGCAGTGGTGTAACACTAAATGAGCCCCCCCTCACAGAATGTGATGAGGGGCCCCAGAGTCTCCCATATCTCACAGATATTCATTGGCCTTGGGCTGAATGGGGGCCCATTGAAGGGTCCCCCCCCCATGCTCCACAGGGACTGCGTCACACTCCCTGGGTGTAGTAATGCACATGGACACACATGATGGCAAAAAACACCCCACCCTTGTGTTGGTAAGATACAATTTAGACCTGTCTATTTCTTTTAACAGAAGTGGACTGTCCTTTGGGGGAAATTGATTATTAGGAAAAAATTTGTATTTCCCTAAAGGCCGGTGGCGGTGGAAGGTTATAGAGCTGCAGGATAAGCCACAGGTGTGGCAACTCGAACCAGCATTTCAGAGTCCCCAGTCAATTGTGAATTCTGAGGTTGCCAATGTGGTCAGGTCATGCATGGATTAAAACAAAAACGAAAGCGTGCTTATTTATGTTACAAATTTTGTTTTCAATATTTTTGCCACACTGTCTAAAGCCATTCATACATATTAATGATCGGAAAGTGATACAATGAAATCTTTGTCCTGCAATACACCTTTGTGCCCATTCAATCCTTGGCCTCTCTTCCGAAAACATCACCACAGTTTGCTTTTTTGCCAATGGCTGCTTTCAGTTTTATGCAGCTTCACAGTTCTTTGATGATTATTACCCTGTGTGAGTCTGAGGCCTGTTTGGAGTAACAAGTGAGCTTCTCAACGTGTTTCACAAAGGCTGGTGCGCACATTTCCATTGCTATGAGCATTGTAGGAGATTTCTAGCAAAGTGATATTAGCTGCATAGGGTATAGAGCATTTCTGTTTAGGAAGGGTGCTTCCTGTGTTAATGTAAAAAAAAAAAGATTCATACTCTAAATCAGGGTGTGAGGTTCACATGTGACAGTGAACACTCCTGCAGGTGATTCCCAATCACTTCGGTGGCAAGGAACGCTCATGCTAGTGATTCTTGCTCACTGTTGTGGTGAGGAACACTTGTGCTGCAGATTCCGTTCACTGTGGTGGTAAGGAAAACTCCTGAAGGTGATTCCTGCTCAATTCATTGGTGAGGAGCACTCAGGTAGGTGATTCCTGCTCAATGTGGTGGTGAGGAGCACTCGTGTAGGTGATTCCTGCTCACTGTGGTGGTGAGGAGCACTTGTGTAGGTGATTCTTGGTGATTCCTGCTCATTGTGGTGGTGAGGAGCACTTGTGTAGGTGAATCCTGCACACTGTGCTGGCGAGGAGCACTCATGTAGGCGATTCCTGCTCACTGTGGTGGTGAGGAGCACTCATGTAGGTGAGTCCTGCTCACTGTGGTGGTGAGAAGCACTCATGTAGGTGATTCCTGCTCACTGTGGTGATTCCTGCTCACTGTGGTGGTGAGAAGCACTCAGGTAGGTGAGTCCTGCTGACTGTGGTGATTCTTGCTCACTGTGGAGGTGAAAAGCACTCATGCGGGTGATTCCTGCTCACTGTGGTGATTCCTCCTCACTGTGGTGGTGAGGGGCAGTCGTGTTGGTGATTCCGGCTCACTGTGGTGATTCCTGCTCACTGTGGTGGTGATGAACATTCATTTCATGTAAGTGGTTCCTGCTCACTGTGGTGGAGAGGAACACTCCTGAAAGTAATTCCTGTTTACTGTTGTGGTGAGGAACACTTGTGCTGCTGATTTCGTTCACTGTGGCGGTAAGGAAAACTCCTGAAGGGGATTCCTGCTCAATTCATTGGTGAGGAACACTCAGGTAGGTGATTCCTGCTCACTGTGGTGATTCCTGCTCACTGTGGAGGTGAGAAGCACTCATGTAGGTGATTCCTGCTCACTGTCGTGATTCCTGCTCACTGTGGTGGTGAGAAGCACTCATGTAGGTGATTCCTGCTCACTGTGGTGATGAGAAGCACTCATGTAGGTGATTCCTGCTCACTGTGGTGGTGAGAGGCACGCATGTGGGTGATACCTGCTCACTGTGGTGATTCCTGCTCACTGTGGTGGTTCCTGCTCACTGTGGTGGTGAGAAGCACTCATGTAGGTGATTCCTGCTCACTGTGGTGATTCCTGCTCACTATGGTGGTGATGAACATTCATTTCATGTAAGTGGTTCCTGCTCACTGTGCTGGTGAGGGGCAGTCGTGTTGGTGATTTTGGCTCACTGTGGCGATTCCTGCTCACTGTGGTGGTGATGAACATTCATTTCATGTAAGTGATTCCTGCTCACTGTGGTGATTCCTGCTCACTGTGGTGGTGAGGCGCATTCATGTAGGGGATTCCTGCTCACTGTGGTGATTCCTGCTCACTGTGGTGGTGAGGAGAACTCATGTAGGTGATTCCGGCTCACTGTGGTGGTGAGGGGCAGTCAGTCGTGTTGGTGATTCCTGCTCACTGTGGTGGTGAGGAGCACTCGTGTAGGTGATTCCTGCTCACTGTGGTGATTCCTGCTCACTGTGGTGGTGAGGGGCAGTCAGTCGTGTTGGTGATTCCTGCTCACTGTGGTGGTGAGGAGCACTTGTGTTGGTGATTCCTGCTCACTGTGGTGATTCCTGCTCACTGTGGTGGTGAGGGGCAGTCATGTAGGTGAGTCCTGCTTACTGTGGTGGTGAGTAGCACTCGTGTTGGTGATTCCTGCTCACTGTGGTGGTGAGGAGCACTCGTGTTGGTGATTCCTGCTCACTGTGGTGGTGAGGAACAATTATGTAGGTGATTCCTGCTCACTGTGCTGATTGCTGCTCACTGTAGTGGTGAGAAACACTCATGTAGGTGAGTCCTGCTCACTGTGGTGGTGAGGAGCACTGGTGTAGGTGATTCCTGCTTACTGGGGTGGTGAGGAGCACTCATGTAGGTTATTCCTGCTCACTGTGGTGGTGAGGGGCAGTCAGTCGTGTTGGTGATTCCTGCTCACTGTGGTGGTGAGGAGCACTCCTTTAGGTGAGTCCTGCTCACTGTGGCGGTGAGGAGCACTCCTGTAGGTGATTCCTGCTCACTGTGGCGGTGAGGAGCACTCCTGTAGGTGATTCCTGCTCATTGTGGTGGTGAGAAACACTCATGTAGGTGAGTCCTGCTCACTGTGGTGGTGAGGAGCACTGGTGTAGGTGATTCCTGCTTACTGGGGTGGTGAGGAGCACTCATGTAGGTTATTCCTGCTCACTGTGGTGGTGAGGGGCAGTCAGTCGTGTTGGTGATTCCTGCTCACTGTGGTGGTGAGGAGCACTCCTTTAGGTGAGTCCTGCTCACTGTGGCGGTGAGGAGCACTCCTGTAGGTGATTCCTGCTCACTGTGGCGGTGAGGAGCACTCCTGTAGGTGATTCCTGCTCATTGTGGTGGTGAGGAGCACTCATGTAGGTGAGTCCTGCTCACTGTGGCTGTACTTGAATTGATACCGACTGGTGTCGCTTGCCACTTGTAACAGAGAGTGGAAACACTGATTCAACTGTCCCCCACACCAGCCTTCCTTCAATCTCTTGTAATGGTGGCAAGGGCTGAAGAGAAAGGCGGGGCTGGCATCGGCCACGCCAAAAGAATGGCGGTCGTGCCGGCCCCGGAGGACCAGAGAGGCGGGCCCTGTCACGCCAGGAGTGACGCGACGGGCCCGCCTCGCCAGCGATTGGTCAAGGGTCGGAGGGTGACCCGGAAGTGATTATAATCACTTCCGGGTCACGCTTTGGGCAGGGGCCAAACCGGTTCGAACCAGCTTGGCCGGGAAAGAAAGTTAAAAGGCGAGGGAGCGGGAGAGTCGGCCTCTTTTACTCCCCGCTCCTCCAGCGGCACACACCAGCCTCGCTAGGAGGCTGTTAATTTGTTTTCCCCACCCACCATTCCCTGAAGCAAAAGAGTCGCGAGGGCTTAATGAAGTTTCCTTTTGGGTTTATTGACAGGTTCAAATAAGTACTGTATAAAGCATTGTATGTATTATGTCTCTGTTGTGGTGAAAGACATTGTTTGTTTTTCAGGTCATCTAACGTCGTATTTAGTGCTATTACTTGGTCAGGCGGTAAGGTCATGATTGGTGAGCAGTAAATTTAAGGTCCTTCGAGGGCGGCGCCATTTTGGAATGGGCTCGCCCAAGGGGGAGGGACAAGTGGTCTCTCTTAGAACTCCAGGGGCAGTTACAGCCGGTGGCTGGATGGGTGCGGGGGAGGGGGGAGTAACGCTTTCCCCAGGCGAGTGGGCCACCCCGCACGTGGACAATGGCGCCAGTAAACGGCGCAGAACTGCAAGGGCCCCTTAGGGAGATATTATACAGAACGTACGAGGGTAACCGGGGGGGGGGAAGTACCCTCACGGTGAACGGGCCCTCTGCGCATGCGCACTCCGGTAGGAGGGCGTGGCAGGATTTGATAAGGATCTGACACCAGTTACTGACCTTGCCGTAGGGTCAAATTTTTTGTGACGCAGAAAATTTAATTGTATACTATGTATTGATGGTGATAACTTAGATTCGGATAGGAATACCTTTGTACTAGAGATATGTTAAGGTTAGGCATCTGACATCTGTAAGTATCAATGTAATCAATGTCATTAAGTATTTTCTGTGTAAGTTTTGTAAATATGTATATTAATTGTGTGTTAATTTTTGTTAATAAATACGGCCGGGGGTTTACGACCCCCTCATCCAAAGTCGTCTCAGCTATCTATCTGTCGGGTAAGATAAGGGAGGAGGGGTATAGGCAGTACCTGGCCATAGTGCGCAGACATGATAGGGCGAGGAAAACATTCCTGTTCTAGTTATTTATTTATAGCACATTTTTGTTGAGTTACTTCAGTGCGATGAAGAAAGGATTCACTTCTCCCGTCTACGGAGCCACTGTTATGTGCCTATCAGGAAAATTTGCTGTACTCCAACCTGTGCCATGTCTGTTTTAAATGATGGTGCGAGAGATGTGCTATGCACACACAACAACATTTTTCACTAGGAAACAACACACAACCTCCATCCATCCAAAAAGTTTAGACAAAACAGAGAACACTACCTAACCCCTGCAGCACAGAACAGATATTCCTTATCAGTGGGTATCACCAAACTCAAAACTGGAAAATACCAATCCTCCCAGATGTCATGAACCAGAATTGATAAACACCATCAGCTTCACACATCAAACAACACTAACCATTAGGAGACACAATCAAAAACATATCAGCATATTAACCACGCTCACTCTACTGATGATCCAACTCATACGAACAGAAAACAAACTCCAATCGGTGACGGAATCCTTGAGACCAGGGCATGCAGACGACCATGCAACGAAGGGATGTATAATTTGCTATAGCATAACAACCTTTAATGTAAACAAAGCAACACTGAAGCTCGGACTCCATTGAGATGGGCTCAGAAAACCATACACATCATTACACTGAGCGTCATTGTGGCCCTCGTGTATGCAGGGCTCAAGGGCCCGGAGGAAGAATGACTGTAGCAGGCAATGATGCTGCCCAGCACTTCTCAACTCCACTCACTCAAACTACCATCTTTGCTCTTCACAGGCAATGGCCAACATTTGGGATTTTGGCCATGGGGATCAGTAAAACTATCATTCTTGCCTTCCATAAACTTTTGAATGAAAAACAAAATGTCTACAAATGGTTTGAAATCAATAAAAAAAAACACTGAGCTCCACACAGATTCACCGTGGGCCTGAGAGGCACACTTTATTTGATCAGCTACATACAGTTTAGGGAATCGCTGTTACACAGCACGTGCTACTGAACGCCGCTGCCTTTTAATTCACTTTAGGATATTTGCATAATTTTATTCTGTAGCATTTACCGGTTTAATAATTGGTACCTAAAGCTGAATTTATGGCAGTTTTGCATAACATTAACGTCAGAAACAACTTTATCAAGCGCGGGATCGCAGTCACACGTGTGGTGAGGTGGGGAAGGGAAGCAGAGAGGCGAGGCGAGGAGAAGGAAGGGTGGCTGAGGAGGGTGTAAAGACAGCCTCTCTCAGCAGGTGGGAGGAGAGCTGGTTCTGCTACCTCAGGCTGAAAGGAAGTCCTGGAAAGCTCAGGGTGCGTAAAGCACCAATCAGCTTGGTGCCCTTGCCTGTGCACCATTACTGGATTTCTATGGACTGAGTTTTAGAGGCAGCGATCATTCCATCTAGTTCCATGCCATGGTCTTTCCCATTCCCTACTCTCGAAGGCCCCACAGTTCCCCTAATGTGCCTACAGACCCCGGTGCTACTCAAAACCCACAATAAGTGACAACGAGCACAAGACCCCAGGAGAAGTCTTCTAATTGTGTTTGTAGACCAGTGATACAACCTTGCTCAGCCCTGCACTTCGTATGGAATAATGCATTGTCCCCATGCCTGGAATGGCAGTCTCTACCCTATTTTTGGTGCATTGAGGTTCTCCTCCAAATCTAGCCATGGCCGTTCTTGATGACCTTTGCAGGTTTGGTTGATCATTGCTGTGGGGTATGGAGTGTCCTTCCTGCATGTTTGTGGCTGCAGCAGCCTCACATCCGATGCACACATACACCAGCGCAGCGCGGCTCACTCGTGCTGCCACGCTCGCATACCGATGCTGTCAGACTAATCTGAAGACATCACATTTGTATTAGTGCTTGTTTATGTGTTTCTGCTGTTCAGTATTGATTGTAATTGCCTGGCTGGTAAGTTACTTTGCAGCACTCTGCATGGCTGCTTTCACCATGTTTTTCCCTGATTGGCATTTTAAAGAGCGTGTGAGCCTTTTCCTAGAAGTCCTTAAAGCCGGTACATAGAGGAGACATCCCCTGATGGATTGTAGTAGGATGGCACTTTGGCCTGGTCCTTCTCCCATCCTTCAGGAGACGCGCATGGGGTTGGGTCTTAGGGATGTCTCTGCCTGGCAGAATCCTCCCACTGAACCACATTGACTGTGAAGGAGGTCCATGTGACACTCAAGCATTACCTCCTGTCACCTCCTCATCGCCCACTCTGAACTAAACAAAGAACTGGACTGGAATGAGGAAGATGGACTCAGGAGAAATGGCGATTACTGGCAGTTAATCAAAGCATTTACCAGCCCAGCAAACGCTTAATGCTTCCATATCCCAAAGGGTATGGCACAGATGTGTACTCTTATTCATACACCAATTTACTTCATGGGTTGTTTCAACCAGGTATTTACAGAAGGACCAAGAGTTTCATGATTTGAGCTTTGTCCCAATATTCACACCTACATGGAGGAACCAACACTCCATTATAACTGAAATGAGAGTTTTTTTTTTTTAAGTCCTCATTTTCAAATTATGCACTGAATTCAGGAAAGCCAAACCGGCCAGACCAAGGTGAGGCAATGAGGCACCCGGTCTCTCCACGATGGAGGGAGGATAAAAATATCCCGGGTAAAGAACAAATACCTCCTGGCTGGTCGGTAATGCTGACTCCTCTGAAACAGGCGCTGAAAAAGGTGACCCCAGCACTAAAGCAACCTGTGTAGCATACAATTAATCATTGGACCATAAGGTTTCAAAATAACATGAACATACATCATACGAAAACTAAATGAGGGGAATAGGCAAAGGTAAAGGAAAGAAAAAACGAGGTAGAACAAAAAGGAGGGAAAGATACAGAGGAGGAAGGAGGAGTTTTCCATACTCAATGTGATAGGCCAGAGACATAAGACTTAAACCAATCGTCCCAGAGTTCCCAAAATGTTGTTCTCTTAACGAGTTTATTAGCCCGGTCAAGATACGAAGTTTTTTGTATAGAGCGAATCCATTTGGTCTCAGTGGGGGGGCAAGGAAGAATCCACTTGACACACAGTTCCCTGCGTGCAAGGAGGATCAAAACAAAAATGAGGGCTTTATGAGTTTTAAGAAGACCCCAATTATCCACCCCTCCCGGGACCACTCCAAAAATCACAAGAGCTAAGCTCACCTTAATCTCCTGGCCCAAGATACCCGAGATGATCTTACCCACTTGCTGCCAGAAAAGCTGGATTGAGGGACACTGCCAAAACATGTGGGCCTCGTTCGCGTTGTTTTCTCCACATTGGAATGAGAGTTTGTTATGAAAAAGCAGGTTTCATTTTGGTTGCGATGTAACACGGCCAATTTAGGGCTTTGTGTCTATCTAGATTTGCATGGTCCCATATCACGAAAAAAGTGCAGCAACTTGTGATATCATTGGTTCAATATTCCGGGTTTCAGCGATTTCTCGTTCCTTTGGACCATAAGCATCAAAACTGCTGTTTCCCAAGCATTAGGCCCCAAGACTGAAGTACCCAAAGACAACAGGGATCCAAAATTGTAGATCCACCAAACTGCATGTCGCTGAGATTTGTGGTGTTGAACACTCCAGGTCTGAAAGGCTTAGTTTTCACAAGACTCCATGGCCCCTTGCTTCATGGCCCTGAGACTGCAGCACTTCAAGAATTTACATCTGAAGTCTTTCAATCCCGCAGATCACATAACCCTGTAAAACCAGTTCCATAAGACTATTTATCCACTGCTACAACTCCCTAAGAACCCCAAGACCCCAGGGCCCGAAGACTCGAGGGTCACAACTCTGAGGGTGCTAAGACTGCAGTTCTCTTAGACCCCAGACCCCATAACCACAGGCCTCTGAAACTCCAAGTCCCCAACATTTCAGGTTTCAGGGTTCTAGGTGTCTGATGCTCTGGTACTCCCATAGAATCTTGGCATCCAGACTCCAGGTTCATGAAACTGCAGGTCCACAATGCTGGAGGTGCCCAAGAGTGCAGCCCTTTCAGACCTGTGGGCTCTAAACCCTTATAAAGCTGGGCCCTAGAACACCAAGTTTCACCTCTTGAGGTCCCAAAACACCCATGCCCCCAAAACTACTGGTTTCAAATGGGGGAAGATCCAAAGGTTCCTGGTTCACAATACTTTAGTTGCTGAAGATTCTGGGGCACCAAGATAGCAGGTCAACAAATCCGCAACGCCCAATACTCCAAGTCTTGAAGACAAAAGATCTCCACTAGTCTAGAAGAGAAAGAGTCTGTGTTTCAATCCTGGCACCCAAGTCTTCCGGGCTCCTAAACTATCTAGATTCCCAACACTACAAGTACAAATAAATCAATTCCCTAAGATTGTAGAGCCCAGAGAATCAATTCTCCTTGGTCACCAGGGCACAAAAAAACTGCAGGTCCCCAAAAATACAAGATTGAGACACCGTGTTCTTTCGATCCATGACCAACATACCAGGGCTCCACATTCCAAGGCACAGGATCCAGGGCACCCTGGACCCAGGTTATACGCTACCAGGGTTTGAAGGGTCTAGGCCCTCGACGGACTGGGTCTCTCCGTTCTAGGTCTCCAAAAGTCCATGTTCCCAAGACTTCCTATCCATAAGGATCCAGGTTATCGGGAGTTCAGTTAACCGAAGACGAACCTGCATCCCCCCTGAGCCCCAGGACTCAAAATCCCCTGTATTTTAGGTTCCCAAGATTCCAAAGCCCCAGAAATCCAGGCCTAAATGTTCCATTATTCTTCAAAGCACTAGAAACATATTCCTATTCAGCCCTGGCGCAGCCAGCTCCTCTCACCCCTGTGGCGCCTCTCTAACTCACAGCACCCCATGTTGAACTTCTTGTTTAGGCGCTGTCTGACAAGGAATCGTGAGTCCCAGCTAATGACACGGGCTCTGACTGATCTTCAGCAATCGCTTGAGATTTAGGCTCTGAAATGGACACTTAGACGCAACTAGACTCCCAAATGGTGAAGAATAATAATAATCATTGTTATTATTATTAAAAGGGTATTTGTAAAGCGCAACGTTCACTCCAAAGGAGCCTCTCAACACTACAGAAATGGTCTAGCCTGGCAGGCAGTAAATATAGGCCAAGAATTGTATTGTTATTAAGGGACTTAGGGAGTTCGTAACTGTATACTAAGAGGATCGTTCAATGCTAAAATCACACCTACAAGTAATCCGAGCGATTTAAACCGGTGCCTAAATGCGACGAAAGAGAACAGATGACTGCAAGAGGCCAATGCCTTTTGTGATGCTAACAGCTGGCTCCGGCTTTTTAGGCAGCTGGACATTGCATTCTGGGAGTTGAAGTTTTGCTTTTCTAGTCCTATTCTATTCATGGGCAACACGTCCCAGAGGAATGAGTCTTGCTAATCAAAAGCCAAGAAGGGGCTGAATGTGCCACACACGTATGCCCACAAAACAAACAGAGAGTACAGAGAGCCAAGGCTGAGGCATGGACGTATCGGAAAACAAGAGATTTCCTGACAAACTTGTAGGACTGTTAGAGAGTTAGTCAACTCCCAGAGACATGGGACTCATAAGCTGCCAGTGAAAGGCTCAGCATTCCTAGGCCCAAGTCTGAGTAGCTCATCCCCTCCAGGTTTCTGTTCTGAATTCAGGGACTTGCGGTATTGTAAATTCAGGAGCACAAGTACCAAGACACAGAAAACAATCCTACAGCCATATCATGAACAATGTTTGCTGCTCCTAAATGAACCTCAGAAGTTTGGCATGTCTGCCGGTGTTTCAGAGGAACCTGCGTTCTCTGAAGGTCAGTTCCTCTCTTCAAGGTCTAGTGCTGGCCACACACATCCATTTAGGAAGCTTCTCGAGTGCGTCTTCGGGTGCCCTTGGGACTGGTTCCTGTTAGTTTATCTGGTGTACCCCCGAAGAGGTGCTCCCCCACCATCAAGTATACACGGTCCTTGACGAGTCCCAATGTTCTGCACTGCTACTAAGTGGCCCTATGTATGGAGCCTTTAACCAGTCCAGTACGGTGCATTCTGGGATTAAAAGGTTCATGTTCGTATTGTAATTCTGGCTTCAAAATACCGAGCGTGAAAAGCAAAGGTGGCGTAAATGCCAGCGCAGGCTGGTGACGTGGGCAATGAGGCAGCTGTGCCGGTTTATTTTGGTTTGCATTTTTTGACCCTGGGCATAATCCTTGTCAGGCTTTGTCAGGCTGTCCTTCTCTCTTCGTTTATGAAATTTGGAAAGTAAGTGTGTGTGTGTGTGTGTGTGTGTGTGTGTGTGTGTGTGTGTGTGTGTGTGTGTGTGTGTGTGTGTGTGTGTGTGTGTGTGTGTGTGTGTGTGTGTGTGTGTGTGTGTGTGTGTGTGTGTGTGTGTGTGTGTGTGTGTGTGTGTGTGTGTGTGTGTGTGTGTGTGTGTGTGTGTGTGTGTGTGTGTGTGTGTGTGTGTGTGTGTGTGTGTGTGTGTGTGTGTGTCCCCTGTATAGTGCCAGGTCCGTGTGTGATGAGCTGCTCCAGTCCAGGTTTTTTTTTTCTTTGAATTCTGGACTTGTATTCCAGAATTTATAATGGAATAAACAAGACTACAAGTCCCAGAATACAAAGAAAAAACCTGGACTGGAGCTGCTATTCACGCATGGAACCGGGCATCTTGGCAGGGTCGAAAGTGCGCACACCAGGCTTACAGACAAGGAGACACCGGGAATCGATAGGATTTTTTTTAAGGGTTGACTTAACCAAATCAGACGGCGCTACACCGCTTCGAGGAGCTGCAGTTAATTTGATGGAGAGGGGCAGATGCGGTAAGGGTTGGGGAAGTCGCATAGGAACGGTGAATGTGACGTCGATGCAGGCAGATGCCCTAGGGATGTCCTCTGAGCAGGCGTCGGCGGCTGACGCATCCTCGCGTTTTCCCAAGGCGTGGGTTTTCTCTGTAAGGTAAAACGTTTGCCGTGAATGGAAACTCCGGAAGTGTTCCTGCTTTGCAGGATTAAGAATGATAGTGCTTCATTACTGCGAACATTTGTTCTAGGCCGGCTCGCCTCGGTTGTTTCAGCGCGTGGTGCACGGGGCAGGCTCCCGTAGTCTCACAGTAGGACGGCTCAGCCATCTCATATTGATCCGCGGGATAGATTTCACAGTTAGCTCATTGACTGTGCGGAATAACATGTCAGCAAAACGGTGCAGGCAGCGGGGACGGGGAGGCCTGTCGCCTAGGCCCATTTCGGCAGCAGCAGTTTCAGCATCCCTCTCCCCCTCCAAATCTTTCATACCTCATTACTCGCCGATGACATCACTGCCGCTGCCTTGAGAATGGGCTGACCCTCTGTAAGTGACGTCCATTGCCAAAATAGCCCTGTCTGCAGTTGGTATTCTTAGTCCCGAGTCTAATGTCGTCACTTTCTGAGCTGACTGTCTCAGAGCTCCTAGGTTTGCCAGGTCCATGAATGAGAAGTTCCTCCAATCCAGGATTTTCTTTGCATTCTGGTAGTTGTAGCCCTGGTTTTTAGGCCGAGCCTACCAAACAGTGTAAACTGTCCGGTTGTGAAACACTTTATTAGGGGATTACCAAGAACATCCTGTCCATTGCTTACCATTGGTGGGCTTTGCTGTCACTCTTCTTTGTTTGCTTTCTATTGGATGGGTTTCCTTATTTCAGCCTGCCCATATTGTATGTGTCCCTCTTATGGAGCAAAGTCTCTGTACCAGCCCTTTGACTGGCAAACTTCTATGCTTCATCTGATTGCTTTTAGGGAACTACTTTTTTCTTTATGTTTAAACTCACCATGAGAGTGCATGTGTTTTCCAGCTGTCTCTCTCATGTGCTTTTCTGCCCTCCTTGTTGCTCGCTGTCTCACCCATTTGCTTCTCTCCCCCAACCAACAGTCATGTTGCGCTCTCTCTTGCCTCTGTGCTTCTTACTCCCACACTCAATGTTTCTCTCTTTCCCCTGTGTTCTCCCCCTTGTGTTGCACTCACCCACTTGGCATGTTGCTTCACCCCACCCACTCATCCGTTGCATTGTTTTAAAAAAAAATAGAAGCGCTGTCACTCTACGTTTCAAAAGAGCGCTTTTGCACTCTTTTTTTTTTATATACCAATCCATCTCAGATAGGTAAACAAAAATAAAACCTGTGTCCTTTTTTAGGCACTCGCTTGCTTACAAAATGGTATTACAGCTGCAGCATTTTTTTTTTTTTTTTAAACAATGCTGCACCTCCTCTGAGAAGCTGTACAGCATGACTAAAAAAACATTGCAAAGCCAATGGGTCTTACAGGCAAAACCTATTGGCTTTGCCAGTGCTTGTTATAATGGTTAACAAGAACAGAAAATTGCAGCATGCAACACAAAAAAATCTGACTTGCATGAGCTACTTGTGCATTGAGCTGGGTAACTTGAGAGTTCTGCTGGCTAATGGCGCAGGACATTTTTACTGTCCATACTCCCTAGAACCACGGTACTCATAGTACGGCCCGCGGGCCCCCAGCGGCCCGGCAGGCCTTTCTTGGCGGCCCGCGGACCTTGCAGGTAATGTACCCTTGGCCCCCCAGAGAGAGGGGAGAGAGAGACAGTGGAGAGAGAGAGTGGAAATAGAGTAGAGAGAGTGACTGACTGACTGAGAGACTGACTGACTGACTGAGAGACTGACTGACTGAGAGAGAAACTGACAGAGAGAGACTGACTGGCAGCGAGAGACTGACTGAGAGAGAGACTGACTGACTGACAGAGAGAGAGAGAGAGACTGACTGACAGAGAGAGAGACTGACTGACTGACAGAGAGAGACTGACAGAGAGAGACTGAGAGAGACTGACTGACTGGATGACTGAGAGAGAGAGACTCTGAGAGAGAGAGACTGAGACTGACTGAGAGAGTGACTGACAGAGAGAGAGAGACTGACAGAGAGAGAGAGACTGACTGACTGACAGAGAGAGACTGACTGACAGAGAGAGACTGACTGAGAGAGAGAGACTGACTAACTGAAAGAGAGAGACTGACTGAGACTGTGATGGAATTGGGGTCAAAGAGTGTATGAAGCTATGCAATGCCTCTTAAGATTGCTATTGTCTGCTAATAAAAATGTATTATCAAAATGTGCTCTTTGTAGTTACATCTGCTTTTGAAATACAGCATTGTCACATTGTCTAATGTTTTGAAACAGGTTTGATTTTTTTTACTCTAGCCCCGCCCCCCCACTGACCCCGTCCCCCACTGACCCCACCCCTACCGGTGCGGCCCTCGGCCACAAACCACACTGTAATTTTGGCCCCCGACAGAAAGTTAGGGAGTACCCATGCCCTAGAAGTACTATATCCTGTCTGCTCCTCACAGGCCAGTACAAAGAACACGTGTCAGAACACTCTCACAAGCTCTAGCCCCATCAAACCTTGAATGGAAGCACCGTGCACACGTGTGCTCCTGCGCTCCAACACTGGAAGGTCAAATGTACTATTTTAACTCCAATTCTAGAATATTTGGTGAAAGTAAAAAATTCCCGAAGTAATTAAAGTAAGGGTTAAACAGTGGTCAATTTGCATTGCCCGAAGTGCTGCCCTGGCAGTGCTTCTCAAGGCAAAGAACTAGGATTACTGAGGTCCATCGTCTTATGTCTAAGTTCAAAGGAGCCTCAATGGACCAGGCGAGCTAGTGTGAAGTCATGGGAAGGGTTGGGTAAAGCTTACGCTTCTGGATGTCCCTCCTGCCCGCGAAGGGTGGGACTGGTAACAGAAACAAGGGATAATCCATGGGGAAGCGGTGGGGGTGCAGTGGGGAGTTGAATGAGGGGTTGGGTACTGTAGCTTTGGGGTTGGTGTAGGTCGGTGCTTTGCAAGGGTCACACTTCACGAAGCTTGAGAACTTAAAACAAACTATGCAAAGCTGCAAATCACCCAACTTTGCAACTTCACCCACCCCTATTAGTCTTGAGCTAGTAAATCCAAGCCCAAGCCACACAAGCATAGGCCTTCACTAGAAGCAGGCCTTCACCATCTTCAAGAGTGCTGCCCTGTGAACTCTGAGGCCTGTGTCCCACCAGAAACCCGAGCGTCTCAGGAATTGAGACACCCCAGGTCTCTCTGCCTACACCCTCCCTTTCGATACAAAAGGGGATGATGGACGGAACGTTTGAGCCAATCAAACACTCACCCCCAGTCAACTGATCTGGGTTTAATCCATCATCATTCTTTAGCTCACTCCACCACCCCAGTTCAGACATGGCCATATGCAAATCAGTCTGACCCTGTGCCTCATGGGAACAGTCCAGCCCGAACTGCCAAGCCATGTCTTCCCTGGACCGGAAACAAGCATCCTAGGACCGGTTTCTGGCATTTCAGCCGTCATCAGCCAGGCTTGCTTGAATCCAGTGGCAAAGTGAGCAAGGGACCCACGTCTGGGCATACCCCCGCCAACTTAGGGCGACCAAAGCGATACAAAAGGGGATGATGGACGGAACGTTTGAGCCAATCAAACACTCACCCCCAGCCTGGCTGATGACGGCTGGAATGCCAGAAACCGGTCCTAGGATGCTTGTTTCCGGTCCAGGGAAGACATGGCTTGGCAGTTCGGGCTGGACTGTTCCCATGAGGCACAGGGTCAGACTGATTTGCATATGGCCATGTCTGAACTGGGGTGGTGGAGTGAGCTAAAGAATGATGATGGATTAAACCCAGATCAGTTGACTGGGGGTGAGTGTTTGATTGGCTCAAACGTTCCGTCCATCATCCCCTTTTGTATAGCTTTGTTCGCCCTAAGTTGGCGGGGGTATGCCCAGACGTGGGTCCCTTGCTCACTTTGCCACTGGATTCAAGCAAGCCTGGCTGATGACGGCTGGAATGCCAGAAACCGGTCCTAGGATGCTTGTTTCCGGTCCAGGGAAGACATGGCTTGGCAGTTCGGGCTGGACTGTTCCCATGAGGCACAGGGTCAGACTGATTTGCATATGGCCATGTCTGAACTGGGGTGGTGGAGTGAGCTAAAGAATGATGATGGATTAAACCCAGATCAGTTGACTGGGGGTGAGTGTTTGATTGGCTCAAACGTTCCGTCCATCACCCCCCTTTTGTATACACCCTCCCTTTCAGCTGCAGCTGCACAGGTAAATGCATATATCTGGGGGAGAGGTGGACAGAGAAGGGGTAATGGGTGCACGCTCTCCTGCCTCCCAAGAGGTGTCTCTTGTCGGCAGTAATAGCTGTTGTCATTTGTACGACGGTTTCTGCCTGTCTTTTAGGGCGTTGACTCTCCGGACTGTCACTCATCACTCCCTTCTGCCTCTTTTCCTCTCCCCTTGCCTTCCACACTCATGCTTTACGACTTTTACCTCCACTCACCCTCTCTCCATTGAGCCAGACTCCTAACGTTGGCTATTCACAACGCTCCGTCACTCACTTGGGAACAGTGACCCCGTCCACAAGGGTCCTTTCAGACCCCCGTGCCCCCCTCTGTCTGTCTTCTGATTCCCCCTTTCCCTCTCTTATATCCAGCACTGGAGCTTTCAGCTGGCCTGACGTTCACATAAAGCACTGCACCAATAACACAACTGTCTAATGATGTCACTGTGGGAACCTGATAGTTTAATGATGCCATTTATTCAGATGTTTAATGCTTTATTCTAAGTCAAATGTTCAGTGAAGTCACTCTTGCTGATTACTAGTGTCATCACTTCCCAAACTGAGTGTTTAGTGACATCACTTCCTGATGTCCGATGATGGAACTTCCTGAAAAGAGTGATGAATATTTACTACACCTGCGCAGATCTCTTCAATGGATGCATTAGCCAATGAGCTTCCTTCCTGGACGGATGCCACTTAGCGGACAATCTAGTCATATCCCTTCTTGACCTGGCTGTCTAATGTCTTTTCTTTGGCTTTAAGACTAAGATAAATGATATTCACTTAACTTATTCTTCAGAGTCCCAACTTTGCACATCGTCATTAAAATATTGGTTGTAGGCAATTAGGCAGGGGAAAAAACGACTTAAACTAATCATTTGATAGCACTGTTACCTGCACCTTCTTTACTGTGGCATCGCTACCACTATAGTATTAATCCAATCATTTAATTAAACTAGTAATCTGATAGCACTGTTACCCATACCTTATTTACTGTAGCATTGTTAATACTGAAGCATTAATCCTTTCATTTTTAAACTAATCATTTGATAGCACTGTTACCTGTACCCAGGAACACTGGAATCATGTGATTGTGCTGCGATTTTCGCATTAATATATATTTGCCACATTTGCCGCATAATCCATCATCTGCTGCATAATCTGCAGATTTTAACAACAAAAAATGGGTTCTAGCTCAAATGGTTCAAAACGTAATAAAAATGCAGCAACATGTGTTGCCGTGTAGTGGAAGGCCCTTTCCAAAGCTGGACTGATCACCTTTTTGTTGCGTAAAGCTGTATTTGGGTGTTAAACTAGTGCTAATGAGGTGCAGCCAATACCCATACAATATTACCAAATTTAAAAATGATGAACTAATGAAGCAGCATTATTACAAAACGTGCCGCACTATGCCGCATTCTTTGGTTTTTTTAGACACATAATTTACTCGACCCTGCCGCATAATTTGGCCCTCTCCTGCCCCATAATTCCAGTAGCACTGCGTGTATCCTATTTAATGTAGCATCGTTATTACTGCAGCAGTAATCCTTTCATTTTGTTAAACTGGTCATTTGACAGCACTGTTACTTGTACCTTATTTGCTACTACATTAACCTTTTCATTTCATCTGATTCATCAAATTACAAAAACCACACTCCGGCTATCTTAGGTATTTGTGGGACCTCAAGCATGATATGTTGTCGGGCCTCTTGTTTGAAACAACATTATGGTTTCTCCTCATTTTGAGCTAATTTAATCCCTCGTCAATGGTGAGTTTGAGAGAGTTGTGGTAAAGAGAGGGTGAGAGAGGCAGAGGTAGGAAGACAGAGGTGGAAATAGAGAAAGAAGCAGAGGAGAGAGAAAACAAAAGAGGGAGCGAGAGAGGGAGGGAGAAAGACGGAGCTCGGGAGATAGTTTTGTGTCTATCCTGATCATTTTAACAGGGCTCACCTGGAAGGTGGGGCCTTGGCTGTTGCCCATGCCTTAAAACGCCTCTAACGCACATACTTCAATGAAAACATTTCAGTTCCTCGGCCACGAAGTGTGGGGCACTCACCACTACTGATCTGCAGTTGATACTAAAGGTCTAGAAGATGATCTGTGCTTTGTGGGGTGAAGGGTGTCAATGCACGAGTGGCAGAGATGTAATGTTACTTTTCCAGCTCTTTGGTGGTGCCCGTGGAAGTGTTCAGTGATCTTGATGATGGGTCGGAGGTGTCACTGACGCCGGCAGAGAGTTTTGCCACTTTCCAAGTTAGGGCATTGACAGTGGTACGTTCTTAGGTCAGTTTCGTGAAGGTATAGCTGGCTTTGTATACAAGTGATTGCTGGTATCAGGCTGCCTGTGTCCTCTTGTCAATAGGCGCTTTGAAGGAGAGACCAGAGTTAATGGTGAATCCGTGTGATATGGGGTTCATGGTGTGAAGACCGTTACCGTTTCATGTCGTTGCTGTTGACAACGAGGACGCATTCTGTCTGTCATACTCAACTTGAAGTCTTTGACATTGATGCTTGGATGATGGAGAGGTCAGTGGCTGAGGTGGTTAATGACCCTGATGGTGGAGACTTTCAGTCAAACGTCTGCATCATCTGCATATTGATGAATTTTGAGTCTATGGTTGATCAGAAAGTTTCTGAGAGTTTTCATGTTTAGATGATGATGACATCAGGAGGGGATGGGTCCTTGCGTGTTTCTGTGAGCCATTACCAGTCGTTGGGATCTGGAATTCCATACATGAGTACCTATCAATTGGACAGGTAGGGAAACAGCCAATGAGAGTGGTGTTTGTGAATTCCATGTACATTGACTAGAAGCTCAAGGGGGCTTGATGGTCATTGGTGTCAAAGATAATAACAGAGGCGGTCCCTTTATTTATTTATTTTTTTAGTTGTGTGTGTATATATAGCTAGCTGGACCCGAGGGTATCAGAGCACTTTACATGTTATATGAAAAAGTTTAAAAGAAGTACATGAGGGGATTCGTGTGGATCAAAATAGTAAGAGAGAAAAAGTATAGGGCAATAAAGCATTTAGGTAGTCAATGTAGACAAAAATCTAAAACGATGCAATGTTGAGGTAATGGCGTTGGAGAGAGATTCGAGACTGAAAGAGTCAGGCGGCCTCCTCGATGGATCCTGTAGATGGGGGTTGGATCTTTGGGAAACGTGGATCAGCTTGTGAGCGTGTCGAAGCAGTTCAGTTTGAAGCTAGAAAAGGAAGGGTTGCAGTGGAGGTCCTTAGGGAGTAAGTTCCAACTCCTAGGGGCGTTTCCTCAGAAGGAGGGTGCTTGAGATGATTTCTTCTTACGTTTGGGAGGAACGAGAAGAAGCGAGTTGGGGCTTCTCAGAGCCCAGCCTTTTCCTGCTCTCGATAGTTTGATTTCTAAGTATTTGGTATTTTTTTGTATGTAGGGCTTTGTGGGTGATACAGTCTTTTAGAAGCATCTTCCTCAGGGCCGGACTGGCCGTAGCGGGCACCGGGCATGTTCCAAGTGGGCCGTTAGGATTGGGGCCGGTTTTGGAGTGGTGGGGGCTGTTTTTGTTCCTGGGGGGCTGGTTCCTCAAGTTTCGAGAGGACTAGCGATTGCACTACTGTTTTAAGATGGGGAATAACACATAGAAATATAACCAAAGCAGTATGCTATAGAAGGAAATAATATGTGGAAATTTGCAATCTAAGCATATACACAAAAGTCATAGGCTTCTTTTAACTTAAATGTAAGCATATTGTCATAAAGTGATAATTATATGAACTGTAATGACATGTTCGAAACGTGTGCTGCGTTTTTGTATCAGTGGACCACTCAGTGTAGGCGTAAGTTTTGCAATGTCTGGCTGATGTTGTTTAATGCTAGTGAAAAGGTACACCTTGCTAGTGATTCTGCGCTGGTAATTACAGTCTACAGCGAGGGCCCTGCTTGTTTACTCGATTACATCAGCCGTTCCTCATTTGTGGTGCCGTCGAATCTGCAATAAACAAGAACGAATTAGGGCTTGATGTTGCTTTTATTGCAGGCCAATTACTGTGCAGGAGCAGCACGTCAGTAACAAGAGCGTTTCGATGGAACACAGAGACCTAATGCGCATGAGCACCGCCACGTGCTTGAGAGCGCGCCACTGGAGGGAGAAACAGCCAGAGGCCTCTGTAGCTCTAAGCAAACCTAATGAATAGAGTGCTCAGGGGAAGAGCGGCTCTTCAACATTAGACAACAGTTTCAAAGTAATGGTTCTAAAATGGGCCACCACTCTGGTGTGCACATATAGAATGCCATAGCTGCCAGCTGGCCACATGTTTACTCATATGCTTTGGCACAATCTGGGGACCGGGGATTTCCGGTCAGCGACTAGGATATTAAGAACTAATACTAGCCAACCTATCGTATTTGCAAGAACTAATACTAGCCAACCTATCGTATTTCCTGTCTCCCGCTTTTTGGTAAATATGTGGAAAATCAAACAAAAAAAGCTAGCCCCTTTAGCGATGTATAGGGCTTAGCTACCTTCCTGAGCTACGTATTGTATTTTATGATCTTTACCAGATTTTTATGTAATTTGTTTTTTAATTCAGACTACCACTGTACTTATTTAACTATGCTACTATTGACTGATTTTTATGCCAAATTATTTAATTAATTGTTTAATGGTTTTATTGTACTTGATATTACATTTTATGTGTTTTTTTATGGCAGTCTTTGCCGAATAAAGAATTATGAGGGTATTGGTATACCGATCTCTTTATTGATTTTAGGCAACAACGATTAGCAAGCTGGGGTTTTTGAACCTGCCTCCCTTCCTACTTGCAATGTTGCAAGCAAAACTACAACTCCCAGGATGCAACTTGCCACATATGCCCTGAGTCTCCGTGACAGCTGTGCATTGATTAGGTTGCACGGCGGGCCTTTCTTTGTGAAAATGTGCTTGAGCCTTGGTTCTGGGATGGCAACGCATGGTGCAGGACTTTCACCTCTGGACCTGAGCGATCTGTCTGTGGTGGGTACACAATTGGTCAAGGAGCTTGTTTGACCTGTAAAGTCAGGGCGGCACCTCATAACCGTTTTAATGAAGGAGGGAAATGCATTGATTGTGGCAGAGGAGGCGTTCGCCCAATTCTCAGTAATTGCTCAATCTGGGATTGATTCACCAGCCTTTTAGAATGACTTGGTGGCCTTTCCTGTCTTTCTGGAGGAGCGCTAGTGTCCCCACTAAGAGCGCTATCTCAATTGTAACTTACGCCTGGACACGAAATACATACAAAAAGAGATATTAACTCCAGAAGGTATGAACCAGTTTATCATTCTTGTCTGCCTCATACCATACAAATCTCTCATGTCATTCTACCACAGGCCAGAATAGCTACCGAGCCCTTGTCTTAATCTTCGATTTGTGCAGCTTGTAGTTTTGTTTAGAATTGAAGAACTATAGATCCCACAGTATCCTATTCTGTCTTTGCTCTTACATAGCTGCCAAGTTTCCCAGGTCCATGCGTGATGTGCTGCACCAGTTCAGGTTTTTCCCTTTGAATTCTGGGACTTGTAGTCCTGTTTTATAATGGAATAAACAAGACAACAGGTCCCAGAAGTCAAAGAAAAAACCTGGACTGAAGCGGCATATTACGCAAGAACCAGTGGCGTAACACAGGCCCCTGCAGCCCCTGCCGTGCGGGGGGCCCCCAACCTCCAGGGGGCTCCCTCAGCTCATTACTCTGGCCGGAGAGCTCATGATTGAGTCCGGAGGAGGCCCCTCCACGTGCCTTGCAAGGGGGGCCCCCGCAAGTTTCCTTAAACTCCTGGCCAGGACCATGCTTTAGGTGAAAGAGAGCTGGGAAGTGGCTCGAGGTCATGTGTGCTACCTTCAAGCAGACATGGCTTTGCATTCTGGGACTTGTAGTCTCGTTTGTAACATTCTAAGTATGGGCCACAAATCATAGCTGGGAAAGATTATTGTTGACCTTATCAGACAGGACGGGTATTTAAATAGTAGAGGACATCCTGCAAACTTCTTGGTATGTTATGTTTATACGAATGTGTTGATTGTTTTCATATATGTATTGACTCTGTTCTTTGCATTTTAAGCTTGCACAGTGGTGATCACAAAATACTAACTGATTCGTTTATTCGCGTTCATATTTTCTGTTTATATTGTTGTGATCTTTTCTGATTGAGGCTTGCTATGTGCTTCATCCTTATAATTTATATTACTGGTTGATTTTTTTTTTTTAATGATTTATATGACGTATTTAATTGACAAGGCTCACCCTCACAGGTAGTCAGGGCTTTGAATAATCACTCTGCATAGTTGGGGGAGAAGCAGAAATCCAGCCCAGGCAGAGGCAGCTGAAAATCTACATTATGCTGATGCTACATTGGTGATACAAGAGCAATGGTGGCATCACCATGGCATTGCCCAACTTGCTGTGAAGAAATGTGGTCTCTAATCAGCATTCGTGTTTTAAAATAGGCCAACAGTTGATTGGTTTACCGAGTTTCGGCAGCAGACATCTTCGAGGTGTACCACCCCCACGATGTGGGCAGAATGCCCAGTGTTTCCTGCGTTAGTAGCATTTTGCAGGAGGTGTTGAGACAGAGCCTGCCCGCCACTTCTCCTCAATGACTTCCTTTTTCTTTCGAAACATCCTACTGTCGAGACAGAAGTTGCAACAGAGTGATGTGTCTACATCACCCAAGGTCATTGCGAGCAGGAATGTCGCGGTCCTCGAAATGTGGCTCCAGGGCTAGGAATGCAGAGGAGCTGCTCACAGCAAGACTCAACACGCTTACCAGACTGATACAAGACTGAGCCAGGGGGAGCCTGAAATCAGGGGTCATCCACAAGAGGAGCTGCAGGGGTGCCAGACAGAAAATCATATTATGATAGTAACAGAGTAGTAACAGTGTTCAACTGGCATACTCCAATATAAAATCACCATAGCCGTAAAAGGGATAGGAGTCAAACTATATATGTTGTTTATTTACACACCTGCATATGGAGCAGTACTTAATTGTATCCAGTGGGTGCAGGTGGGGCCCACCGGCAATCATATTGGACACTGGAACTTTTCTTGACACTTTGCAGCTGAGTGATTGAATAATGCCCCATCTAGAAGAGAAATGCCTGCACTCGATATGAATAATGCCACCACCAACCCTCTGAGAATGATGCCTCCACCCAGTATGAATAATGCTTCAACTGGACAACTAATGCCTCCTCACTCTTTCAATAAGTCCTAGGAATACTGTACCAACACTCTTTCAACAACGCCTACACGCTCAGAATAGTGTCTCCACTCTACGAATGTGTCCCCACTATATGGATCATTTCTCCACACTCTAGATAGATTACCTCCTCTCTCTATGAATAACGTCCCTGCTCTCTACGAATGAGGCCTACTATCAATGAATGATGCCTACTCTTTATGAATCATTTGTCTACTCTATGAATGATTTTTCCACCCTATTAAAGTTTTCATAATTTGAATTATGCCTTTCTTCCCTGCGAGTAACGCCTCCACTCTCTCTGAGATGCTTCCTCCACATGAATAAAACTTCCTCACTCTACGAATAATTCCTCCGTTGTGCATAAATAATGCTTACCTTCGGTGAATAAAATCTCTACACACTACGTATAGTGACTTGATGCTTTATGAACTATTCCTTTACTCTCTGCGCATACCTCCATTGTCTGAATAATGCCGACTCTGTCAGTAATGACTCTTCTCGCTATAATCTACAAATAAGTCCTACTCTCTATGAGGGTTTCCCCCACTCTCCTCTTTAAACTGATCACTGTCCCGCAGCTGGACTCAGGAAAGATCTTTACGAAATTGATCTCAGCAAGAGGAAGGCATTGGTGCCCCACTTCCAGCAAATAAAGAGCCGTCTCAAATGTTAGGCCTAGGGCAGGTCCAGGTGGTTGCATCTATTCTCTAGGTCACCTTGATTTAGGAATGAAGGTCCATTCTTTTACCGACTGTTTGGAGAACACTCCCAATTTGGATCCACTGATCCTGTGATAAAGGAGGTAAGAGAGCGGGTGCACAGTCAATGTTTGTGGAAAGAGTAGTTTGGTTGGCACGGTCTTCACTGTAAGTTTCACATTGTCAGCGGGGTGCTGCAGGAGAGTCTAAAAGATGCCCCAATGAGCTGAACATTTCCAAGTCGGCCGGTAAGTCCTTTTCCGAAGCAAGCGCCAACACAGGTCATTTATTGCATCACTACACCATGAGGTCGCTCTGTCACTAATAAGGAAGCATTACTTACTATCAACCTACAGGGGGACTCCCAAGGGTCAGCAAGGCCAGGGAAGTGTCTGTGTTGATTGATGGAGGGGTACCAATGTCACATTTTTTGTGGTATTGCAATTCCAGAGCAGTGTCGTTGGATCTTGTTAAGGGCTCATTCAGGTGCTTTGAGAATCCTTTCTCGCTATATCGATCTCTCACCAGCCAATGAACAGATGAGCCCGGGTGCTGCTCCTCTTACCCTCTTACGGGCCCTTTTGACTCGTTGCCACACAACTGCTTTAGAGGTGATTTGTTTCATGTTTGGCCAAGGAGAGGCATTCTGGCACCCGGCCTTGTTGTTCATTGACATTTTTCCTGGAATAGAACTCAGCAATGAAGATGAAACATTGCTTTATATAAGAAGTATGAGGCGGGCGTCGGTGCAGCCAAGATCAGGTGTCTGTCTGCAAAAATAGCCCTAATCCAACTTGGCTGCTTCGAGACAAGAATGGGTTGGCTGCCAAATAGAGAGGAAGCGCAGGACAATATGGTATGGATTCAATATTATTCCATTTACAATACAGAGCTTGGAACCAAAACCTACCCTTGTCAAAACAAAATCAATGTATTTGAAAAGCATTGGATGTGATGTGTTACTGGGCCTTTCAGCCAGTTATGTAAACTCGCAAGGCAACATTCTTGCCTTCTGTTTAGGACCCCTACATAGTGCCATGAGGTTCGCTGACTGGTCCCTACTTAGAGGGGCATGAATAAATGATAACGAAGAAACACACTATCAGGAAACACGATGAAGAAAAGAGGTAGTGGAAAATACTTGCTTCAGGAAATAAAGAAAAAACTAAATGCGTAGTAAAAAGAAATCTTTATAAATATTTAGGAGTAATCAATTTAAAAGGACACATGTTTTATTAGTGCTGGAGTTAGTGACTGTTTTATGGTTAGGTTTGGAACTGTGTTAGGGGTTACAGTTTAGAGTTGAATTTGAGGTGAGGGTAAGGGTTTCAGTTAGAGTTTTCTGAGCGGTGAGAATTAGTGTTAGTGTTTTGGTTAGGGTTAGGTTTAGAGTTGGGTATGGAGTGAGTGTTAATGTTTTGGTTAGTGTTAGGTTTAGAGTTGGGTTTGGAGTGACAGTTAGTGTTGTGGTTATGGTTAGGTTTAAAGTTGGGTTTGGGGTGAGTGTTAGTGTTTTGGTTAGGTTTAGAGCTGGGTATGGAGTGAGTGTTAATGTTTTGGTTAGGGTTAGGTTTATAGTTGGGTTTGGGATGAGTGTTAGTGTTTTGGTTAGGTTTAGAGATGGGTTTGGAGTGAGAGTTAGTGTTTTGGTTAGGGTTAGGTTTAAAGGTGGGTTTGGAGTGAGTGTTAGTGTTTTGGTTAGGTTTAGAGTTGGGTTGGAGTGAGTGTCAGTGCTTTGGTTAGGTTTAGGTTTAAAGGTGGGTTTGGAGTGAGTGTTAGTGTTTTGGTGAGGTTTAGAGTTGGGTTGGAGTGAGTGTCAGTGCTTTGGTTAGGTTTAAACTTTAGAGTTGGGTCTGGAGTGAGTGTTAGTGTTTTGGTTAGGGTTAGGTTTAGAGTTGGGTTTGGAGTGAGAGTTAGTGTTTTGGTTAGGGTTAGGTTTAGAGTTGGGTTTGGAGTGAGTGTTAGTGTTTTGGTTAGGGTTAGGTTTAGAGTGAGAGTTAGTGTTTTGGTTAGGGTTAGGGTTAGGTTTAGAGTTGGGTAGGGAGTGAGTGTTAGTGTTTTGGTTAGGTTTAGAGTTGGGTTGGAGTGAGTGTTAGTGTTTTGTTTAGGGTTAGGTTTAGAGTTGGGTTTGGAGTGAGTGTTAGTGTTTTGTTTAGGGTTAGGTTTAGAGTTGGGTTGGAGTGAGTGTCAGTGTTTTGGTTAGGTTTAGAGTTGGGTTTGGAGTGTTAGTGTTTTGGTTAGGGTTAGAGCTGGGTTTGGAGTGAGTGTTAGTGTTTTGGTTAGGTTTAGAGTTGGGTTTAGGGTGAGAGTTAGCATTTGAGTTGAGCTTAGAGTTAAACTAGTTAGGGGTGAGGTTTAGTGTTTGAGTTAGGGTAAGGTTTGAAGTTACATTTGGGTTCAGGATTAATTTGTGTGTTGGGGCAGGTTTAGAGCAATGTTAGGGGTGATGACTAATGTTTAGGTTATAGTCGGTTTATTGTAATGATAAGAGAGAGACAGACTGTATTTGCCGGCAGTTTGGCTGTGCATCCATTTGTATTTTGAAATGGTTTCATATGCTGTTTAGTCTAGTTTATGCTCTTAAGGTCAGCAGAAATGATAGCTCTCTGCAGAGGACCGCCGGGCACGGTAGTGCCTGTATCTCTGGCATTCCCAGCGTTCACCCTTGCTCTGCAAGAAACGCTTCTACTGGATAAGATAGTCTTTCAGCCCTTGTGCACTTTTTTTTTAATCATTATCGTCTCAGGTCAGACTGCCACCAAGGTTTCTAACTTGTGCCAGCAGCGAGGCTGGTTTTCTGTATCGAGGGACTCCTTCGGTGGCACGCGGCTCCTGATCATGACTATCAGCTGATGGCATTGAATGAATTCCATTCTATTCTGGTCCTGTTCTGGATTAGAGACAGTTTCCTAACAGAGGAAGCCACTCTTATACCCACCGAAGCATTCCTCTTCTAGCTAGCAACCGCAAACATTGAAGTCTATGTCCTGGTTTCTGATGGCTTGCAGGTATGAATGTTGTTTGTCAAAGAAGCGTACACCTCTGCAGAAGGTTTGGGAGCTGAATAGCAAGAGAGGAGTCTTGGACCAGTGGTTACTATGTCAGGTCTGGATGTTTAACGCCGGATGGGTCAGATTGTGTAATCTAGGGAAACAGTTTATCTGTCTCATTTCCGCTCTCTAGGAAATGGAAACAGGAGTCTGGCCCCAGCACTGACTGCTGAATGCAAACTATCAAGTCCTCAATGCGGACACCTTCTCTCAACACAGATATATTGTCATTCAAGTAAGAGACAGCACAGCTCCACCAACGGAGTTAGTTTGTGATCTGTGTCATAATCCTTGGCCTCGCCTGGTAAGTCACCCGTGGACCAGGGCTTAACTTGTAAAAATATAAGTGCCAGGGCCCTCGTGAGGAGGCCACTGCAGCTTGCATCACCCATGGCAGCGCTGCCAATGACAGTACCAACACAACTGCTAACCATCTCACTCCTACATGCATGACAATTCAGACTATTACAGGTCCCCAAAGCTTTAAGAATGGTATGGGAGGCAGGTATTAGTCATTTTAAATGTGCGATGAATTAATAAACAGCTATTGTTGTGCTCAACAATAAATTAGACAAACCAAGCCACCATTTGACAGATTGTTATGAGTGCCGGTACTGACAATTAAGTGCTGGTGCCGAGCACCAGAAAATACCGGCTCAAATTAAGCACTGCCCTGGACTATCGAAACGTGCTGTGATGCCCTACTAATTGCAAGCTGCGTGCTATAAAAAAGATAGTGGTTATTGACATCCAGAGAGGTTGCCCAGAAGGGAGCATTGGTTCATCTTTCTCAGACAATCTTCATGTTACTTTCGGCTGTTTGTAGTCACAACAAGCACTCATACAAATCTTTTACTGGGCCATCAGCAGTGCTTAATTTGTGACAGAAAGAGTGCCGGTGCCAGAAGCTCTGCTCAGAAGCCGGAGGCGGTGCAACTAAACATCTGCACGCCGAATACCGAGGCTGGTATTCTTTAATTCACTACCAGCCACACACTGCCCCATTTTCTCCCTCTTGCAGGTTCCAACTTTCTCCCTTTGAGATGGCGTTGGCGACTTTCTCTTCTGTCTTTCCGAGCTGTGTATATTTCTCTCTCTTGCATTGGTAGATATGTGATGCAGAAAAATCAATGCTGGCCCCCAAAAATAAGTGCCGTGGCCCCCACCGGCTCAAATTAAGCACTGGAAACAATGGCCTTTGTGGTAAGAGCCGACATGGACTGAGACGCCAACACACGTGTCCCTGCTGGTGCGGCGCAGGATGCCCGCTGGCTGCATCCGTGGCTTGTACGTGAAAGGGCCTGCATGCTTCCGAAGCAAGCAGCCCTTGTCTGCGGCTGAGCCACCTTCTCCAAGTGACAGCCTTGATGTCTGCACTGCTCTTAATGGCATTTCCCTTCTGCGGCGCTTAAACACCATATTTGAAACGCGTTTGTAAAGCAAGATTACACGGTGGTGGAGCAGTTTACTCTGGTTCGTGGCTTATATCCGTGCTCCCTACACAATCGCTCCCATCCGGCTCAAGGGAGAGGAGGGCGCATTTGATCTTATTTTTAAGCTATCTGTCAGCGGCGCGCAGACATGCTGGAAATAACCCAGCGCTGGAAACTCGGTGTCAGCATAACGCATTACTGCGGCGAAACCGAGGGGACCCCGCGAGGAGAGGGGGAAGCGATTAGTGGGCCTCCGCTACCATAGGCTGATCGAGCAGCACAGGCGATGAGGTGTCGCGTAAGGCGACGTCATCACTGAGCGGCGAGGTCTTTCAGGGTTCTACAGAAGAACCCTAAAACACACATGCACTGGGATGTGATGCATACGTACTTACTAGATCTAGTGCTTTGAGGTCTGGCAGTGCTCTACAGCAGAACCCTAAAACACACATGCACTGGGATGTGATGCATACGTACTTACTAGATCTAGTGCTTTGAGGTCTGGCAGTGCTCTACAGCAGAACCCTAAAACACACATGCACTGGGATGTGATGCATACGTACTTACTAGATCTAGTGCTTTGAGGTCTGGCAGTGCTCTACAGCAGAACCCTAAAACACACATGCACTGGGATGTGATGCATACGTACTTACTAGATCTAGTGCTTTGAGGTCTGGCAGTGCTCTACAGCAGAACCCTAAAACACACATGCACTGGGATGTGATGCATACGTACTTACTAGATCTAGTGCTTTGAGGTCTGGCAGTGCTCTACAGCAGAACCCTAAAACACACATGCACTGGGATGTGATGCATACGTACTTACTAGATCTAGTGCTTTGAGGTCTGGCAGTGCTCTACAGCAGAACCCTAAAACACACAAGCACTGGGATGTGATGCATACGTACTTACTAGATCTAGTGCTTTGAGGTCTGGCAGTGCTCTACAGCAGAACCCTAAAACACACATGCACTGGGATGTGATGCATACGTACTTACTAGATCTAGTGCTTTGAGGTCTGGCAGTGCTCTACAGCAGAACCCTAAAACACACATGCACTGGGATGTGATGCATACGTACTTACTAGATCTAGTGCTTTGAGGTCTGGCAGTGCTCTACAGCAGAACCCTAAAACACACATGCACTGGGATGTGATGCATACGTACTTACTAGATCTAGTGCTTTGAGGTCTGGCAGTGCTCTACAGCAGAACCCTAAAACACACATGCACTGGGATGTGATGCATACGTACTTACTAGATCTAGTGCTTTGAGGTCTGGCAGTGCTCTACAGCAGAACCCTAAAACACACATGCACTGGGATGTGATGCATACGTACTTACTAGATCTAGTGCTTTGAGGTCTGGCAGTGCTCTACAGCAGAACCCTAAAACACACATGCACTGGGATGTGATGCATACGTACTTACCAGATCTAGTGCTTTGAGGTCTGGCAGTGCTCTACAGCAGAACCCTAAAATACACATGCACTGGGATGTGATGCATACGTACTTACTAGATCTAGTGCTTTGAGGTCTGGCAGTGCTCTACAGCAGAACCCTAAAACACACATGCACTGGGATGTGATGCATACGTACTTACTAGATCTAGTGCTTTGAGGTCTGGCAGTGCTCTACAGCAGAACCCTAACACACATGCACTGGAATGTGATGCATACGTACTTACTAGATCTAGTGCTTTGAGGTCTGGCAGTGCTCTACAGCAGAACCCTAAAACACACATGCACTGGGATGTGATGCATACGTACTTACTAGATCTAGTGCTTTGAGGTCTGGCAGTGCTCTACAGCAGAACCCTAAAACACACATGCACTGGGATGTGATGCATACGTACTTACTAGATCTAGTGCATTGAGGTCTGGCAGTGCTCTACAGCAGAACCCTAAAACACACATGCACTGGGATGTGATGCATACGTACTTACTAGATCTAGTGCTTTGAGGTCTGGCAGTGCTCTACAGCAGAACCCTAAAACACACATGCACTGGGATGTGATGCATACGTACTTACTAGATCTAGTGCTTTGAGGTCTGGCAGTGCTCTACAGCAGAACCCTAAACACACATGCACTGGGATGTGATGCATACGTACTTACTAGATCTAGTGCTTTGAGGTCTGGCAGTGCTCTACAGCAGAACCCTAAAACACACATGCACTGGGATGTGATGCATACGTACTTACTAGATCTAGTGCTTTGAGGTCTGGCAGTGCTCTACAGCAGAACCCTAAAACACACATGCACTGGGATGTGATGCATACGTACTTACTAGATCTAGTGCTTTGAGGTCTGGCAGTGCTCTACAGCAGAACCCTAAAACACACATGCACTGGGATGTGATGCATACGTACTTACTAGATCTAGTGCTTTGAGGTCTGGCAGTGCTCTACAGCAGAACCCTAAAACACACATGCACTGGGATGTGATGCATACGTACTTACTAGATCTAGTGCTTTGAGGTCTGGCAGTGCTCTACAGAAGAACCCTAAAACACACATGCACTGGGATGTGATGCATACGTACTTACTAGATCTAGTGCTTTGAGGTCTGGCAGTGCTCTACAGCAGAACCCTAAAACACACATGCACTGGGATGTGATGCATACGTACTTACTAGATCTAGTGCTTTGAGGTCTGGCAGTGCTCTACAGAAGAACCCTAAAACACACATGCACTGGGATGTGATGCATACGTACTTACTAGATCTAGTGCTTTGAGGTCTGGCAGTGCTCTACAGCAGAACCCTAAAACACACATGCACTGGGATGTGATGCATACGTTCTTTCTAGATCTAGTGCTTTGAGGTCTGGCAGTGCTCTACAGCAGAACCCTAACACACATGCACTGGAATGTGATGCATACATACTTACTAGATCTAGTGCTTTGAGGTCTGGCAGTGCTCTACAGCAGAACCCTAAAACACACATGCACTGGGATGTGATGCATACGTACTTACTAGATCTAGTGCTTTGAGGTCTGGCAGTGCTCTACAGCAGAACCCTAAAACACACATGCACTGGGATGTGATGCATACGTACTTACTAGATCTAGTGCTTTGAGGTCTGGCAGTGCTCTACAGCAGAACCCTAAAACACACATGCACTGGGATGTGATGCATACGTACTTACTAGATCTAGTGCTTTGAGGTCTGGCAGTGCTCTACAGCAGAACCCTAAAACACACATGCACTGGGATGTGATGCATACGTACTTACTAGATCTAGTGCTTTGAGGTCTGGCAGTGCTCTACAGCAGAACCCTAAAACACACATGCACAGGGATGTGATGCATACGTACTTACTAGATCTAGTGCTTTGAGGTCTGGCAGTGCTCTACAGCAGAACCCTAAAACACACATGCACTGGGATGTGATGCATACGTACTTACTAGATCTAGTGCTTTGAGGTCTGGCAGTGCTCTACAGCAGAACCCTAAAACACACATGCACTGGGATGTGATGCATACGTACTTACTAGATCTAGTGCTTTGAGGTCTGGCAGTGCTCTACAGCAGAACCCTAAAACACACATGCACAGGGATGTGATGCATACGTACTTACTAGATCTAGTGCTTTGAGGTCTGGCAGTGCTCTACAGCAGAACCCTAAAACACACATGCACAGGGATGTGATGCATACGTACTTACTAGATCTAGTGCTTTGAGGTCTGGCAGTGCTCTACAGCAGAACCCTAAAACACACATGCACTGGGATGTGATGCATACGTACTTACTAGATCTAGTGCTTTGAGGTCTGGCAGTGCTCTGCAGCAGAACCCTAAAACACACATGCACTGGGATGTGATGCATACGTACTTACTAGATCTAGTGCTTTGAGGTCTGGCAGTGCTCTACAGCAGAACCCTAAAACACACATGCACTGGGATGTGATGCATACGTACTTACTAGATCTAGTGCTTTGAGGTCTGGCAGTGCTCTACCTCAGAACCCTAAAACACACATGCACTGGGATGTGATGCATACGTACTTACCAGATCTAGTGCTTTGAGGTCTGGCAGTGCTCTACCTCAGAACCCTAAAACACACATGCACTGGGATGTGATGCATACGTACTTACCAGATCTAGTGCTTTGAGGTCTGGCAGTGCTCTACAGCAGAACCCTAAAATACACATGCACTGGGATGTGATGCATACGTACTTACTAGATCTAGTGCTTTGAGGTCTGGCAGTGCTCTACAGCAGAACCCTAAAACACACATGCACTGGGATGTGATGCATACGTACTTACTAGATCTAGTGCTTTGAGGTCTGGCAGTGCTCTACAGCAGAACCCTAAAACACACATGCACTGGGATGTGATGCATACGTACTTACTAGATCTAGTGCTTTGAGGTCTGGCAGTGCTCTACAGCAGAACCCTAAAACACACATGCACTGGGATGTGATGCATACGTACTTACTAGATCTAGTGCTTTGAGGTCTGGCAGTGCTCTACAGCAGAACCCAAAAGCATCCATGCACTGGGATGTGATGCATACGTACTTACTAGATCTAGTGCTTTGAGGTCTGGCAGTGCTCTACAGCAGAACCCTAAAACACACATGCACTGGGATGTGATGCATACGTACTTACTAGATCTAGTGCTTTGAGGTCTGGCAGTGCTCTACAGCAGAACCCTAAAACACACATGCACTGGGATGTGATGCATACGTACTTACTAGATCTAGTGCTTTGAGGTCTGGCAGTGCTCTACAGCAGAACCCTAAAACACACATGCACTGGGATGTGATGCATACGTACTTACTAGATCTAGTGCTTTGAGGTCTGGCAGTGCTCTACAGCAGAACCCTAAAACACACATGCACTGGGATGTGATGCATACGTACTTACTGGATCTAGTGCTTTGAGGCCTGGCAGTGCTCTACAGCAGAACCCTAAAACACACATGCACTGGGATGTGATGCATACGTACTTACTGGATCTAGTGCTTTGAGGTCTGGCAGTGCTCTGCAGCAGAACCCTAAAACACACATGCACTGGGATGTGATGCATACGTACTTACTGGATCTAGTGCTTTGAGGTCTGGCAGTGCTCTGCAGCAGAACCCAAAAGCATCCATGCACTGGGATGTGATGCATACGTACTTACTGGATCTAGTGCTTTGAGGTCTGGCAGTGCTCTACAGCAGAACCCTAAAACACACATGCACTGGGATGTGATGCATACGTACTTACTAGATCTAGTGCTTTGAGGTCTGGCAGTGCTCTGCAGCAGAACCCTAAAACACACATGCACTGGGATGTGATGCATACGTACTTACTAGATCTAGTGCTTTGAGGTCTGGCAGTGCTCTACAGCAGAACCCTAAAACACACATGCACTGGGATGTGATGCATACGTACTTACTAGATCTAGTGCTTTGAGGTCTGGCAGTGCTCTACAGCAGAACCCTAAAACACACATGCACTGGGATGTGATGCATACGTACTTACCAGATCTAGTGCTTTGAGGTCTGGCAGTGCTCTACAGCAGAACCCTAAAACACACATGCACTGGGATGTGATGCATACGTACTTACCAGATCTAGTGCTTTGAGGTCTGGCAGTGCTCTACAGCAGAACCCTAAAACACACATGCACTGGGATGTGATGCATACGTACTTACTAGATCTAGTGCTTTGAGGTCTGGCAGTGCTCTACAGCAGAACCCTAAAACACACATGCACTGGGATGTGATGCATACGTACTTACTAGATCTAGTGCTTTGAGGTCTGGCAGTGCTCTACAGCAGAACCCTAAAACACACATGCACTGGGATGTGATGCATACGTACTTACTAGATCTAGTGCTTTGAGGTCTGGCAGTGCTCTACAGCAGAACCCTAAAACACACATGCACTGGGATGTGATGCATACGTACTTACTGGATCTAGTGCTTTGAGGTCTGGCAGTGCTCTACAGAAGAACCCAAAAGCATCCATGCATTGGAGTATCACTTTTGGTGACTTCTGCTTTGGTCTCCCCCCTCTGAATTTTTCATCTTTGTTAACATCTGTCTCCGGTTGGCGATGAAGCATCATTTAATTATTTATTTATGGATATTTGTAGCGCGCAACATACACTCCATATGGAGTCTCATTCTTGCTTACGCTAAGAGGGGGCTCAACTGCTGAATCCAACTCGGAGTTGGTAGTCATCGGGCAGGTGGGGCAGGGCTCCCAAAGTCTCTTGAGAGCAATCCTGGCAGGGCGTCTTTAGGATCATGTCGACAGACGTACTCGTCCGGACTTGAGGCTATCCACTCCGCAGTGTTGCGCCAGAGCTTCTGTCCCGTCTCAGTGACACAATATCTGCATCTCCTGCTCACATATGCTCCACTAGAGGTTCTCTGGGCCCACAGATGTTTGTGGCTGTACAGTGTCTTGTTCTTCGGTATATATCTGCAGTACCGGAGGTTTTAAGACCCCCCCCCTAAAAATCACAGTGACACAATATCTTTTTGCCACATGTGGTGTGCCAGAGAGCCACCTGATTCCACTTATGTTTCCTGGGTGGACCACTGGCTGCACTGCTGAGTCTTGTGTGATAGGATTAATAAGCAACTTTGTTGAAAAAACAGCCCCAGTTCCAGTAGTGAGGCCTCTTTAACCATAACATAGCATAGCATAACATGTGTATTGCTCTAATGCGCTAGATTGGAATCAAGCGAGATGAACTTCTTCTCTCCTGGAGGTCCGGCTGAGACGCCGGACTATTGCTTCCTAAGCCCATGTAGAGAAGGATCTTAGGGCCACCATGGTCAGGTGGAAGATGTTCTGTGCCTAGGCAGGGGTGTATGGTCTCAAACCCATGCAATGCTGGACACTCACAGCTGACCTGCTCAGAAGCCCCAGGACACTTCTTTCCAGCCATACGGGTCTCCTGTCTGTCTCATCGCGTTGCTAAGGACTATGTCTCACAGACGGTGCTTGAGAAGAATAGCAATAGGCGGTTGCCACTCTTCTGCCCTGTCTCCCTCCCCCCCTCCTCCTGTCACTCTCTCTTGATCTCAATCTCCCTTTTTCTCTTAATTTTCCTCTCACAGTCCTTACTCTCCCTCTTTTCTACATATCTTACCCCTCTCTCTCCATCGCTCCCTTTCACACTGCTTTAACTCTCCCCTCCTCTATTTTCTCCCTCTTATGCTTTTGTTTCTCCATCTCACTTTCTCTCTCCCCCCTTCTTCCTCTGTCTTCCTTGAGTCTCCCTTGTCACATTTCTTCCTTTGGTAAATGTAGACCTGAATATTAACTGTAACGTCCGCCAGCCGGTGTGATAGGAGCTTTTGGGGGCAGATAATTTTATTCATAAGATCACTCCTTCACCCCCTTTCCTTTAATCCCTCTGTTCCTCAACACTGATGTTTCCTATCTACCTCTCCTCTCTTGCTCCCTCCTCTCAGTGCCTTGAGGTACCATGGGGGCTGCGCTAAGCCTGCTCTGAGCTGTGGCATTGTTTACAAGTAGGTGAGAGAGCCAGCTCAGACTTCTATCCATCCCACCTTGATTAAATGCCTACTATTGAGTAGGTTAACAACACTCTGTGTGTTGCCAGAGGAGCTACATACATTCATTTCCGTAGTTTACTCCTTAAGCCTAATATTGTATTTTCTTTGTGTTACTTCACACTGCCATGAGTTTAAACTTGTGAAATGCACCAGGTACGCAACCCATTCCGTGTTCACACATGATGCCGGTCTTACTCTACTTTTGTTGATCTTAACTCTAGTGAATTCACATCTCTGGGAAAATTCTCTGTTCTTCAGTATAGATATCTTGATATTCAAAACGTGCTACTTATCCAGAATCTTGTGGTGAAGTTGGACATTTATCTTCAGAAATGTGATCCTATCTTTGTGTGACTCCAGAACATTTTGTGGATTTCTGTTTAACAGCATTTGGTCTTCATGATCTTATGCTGGCCCATCATGCCTTGCATAAGATGCTTTCTGTATCTGTCTAACCATCTCAAGATTTATGCTCCTCTCGCTGTCTTTGCACAAAAGCTCACCTTCATTTTGTTGCCCTCCAATGTGATAGTTGTGGGGGTAGGTTCTTCCGACACTTGGTTTTCGATAGCTGGAATGCTCTCCCATGCTCTCTTTATTACATTTTCAGTCAAGCTCGGACCTGTAAATAAATCAAATGGCATCTATTCTGATGGTTGTGGAGTACATTGCTCCTCTGCCCTCCTTCTTGGTCCTTCCCAATTCTAGAGCCATGATAACTTGGGTCGGCCTTGAGCTTAATAAGAAATTGCGTTCATGCATGTATTCTTTCTTTCATCTGGTGACCTCAGTACTTGGCCCACACATCCAGTGTCCCTGCCCAGGCTGCAGAAGGATCTTTAGTTCATGGAACTCCAGAAGTTGCTCTTATGCTTGGATTTCCCATTTTGCTGCATTTTATTCACACATATTGTATTCAGTTAGTGGGAAGCTGTTATTTCTTCTGTGCTTTTTTGGCTGATTTGCGTTTAACCTTTTTTGTTTTATTAATGTATTCAACTTTGGTGTGATATCATTGTTCCTTAAAATTGGTTCTCATTTAGATCTCTCTTTGTGTCTCATTGAGGAGTATTTCTTGATGCTCTGAAAAAGGATAAGGATGGAGAGCTTTCTGCAAGAGTGTTTGGAAGGATTGGACTTACATTACGAGCTCTGGTGAGAAGAGGTGTGTAAGGTCTTAGCAGGCCAGTGGCATATTATGAGGAATATTTGGGCAGGGACGGATCTCATTCTAATAGCAATAATCCTGGCTGATATCTCTGAAATCTGGACTTTCCAGTAACCACAGATCTCGGTAGAAGTCTTTCAATTCTGGGCCAGTTGTAGAGGTTCTTGATTTTCAAATCCCTTATTTCTGCACATGAAAGCCTCACCATCTCTAGCAATTGGCATGATAATTTTGGATACATCACATCTAGGAAAATGTGTAAAGTTGGAAAACTTTACAGACAATACTCACTTATTTTGCTGCTTACGAGGCCCATGGTTTCCAGCCAAGCCCTTCTGCAGCAGCTCTAGATCCTCTAAGGAGTGACGAGGGCTCACTTCCAATGACCGGATCCTGCAGGAAGCCTACTCACCAAAGACGAACGCTGGAGCAAAGATGGGCAGGCGACTCTGGTCGGCACGAGGAACATTTTTAAGGGCCATACTCAGCATTACCTAGTGCTACAAAGTGACCTTTAGGCACATGCTGGCAAGTTACAAAAAATATATATATATTAAATAAATCAACTGACCATGAAGTATTTTTTGCTGGCAAGGTGGCATGATTAGAATTGACTCATAAAAACCTCTCTACTTACCATATTACGACATGCTACAAAACCATGAACTTCATACATCAGAATACATTGAAAGTGAACTTCTACAGTGTATCCATACCAGCCAAAATATCCCCTTAAATGGCTATTACCTGACCAGTAACTTCGCAGCCTGCATACTTTTCAGAGCTGGAATCTCCCATCGCTGTACAGGCCGGTCTGTCACTCAGGACATGTGCAAGGGATGAAGGAGAAACAAGCGACCATACAAGAAGATTTTGAAAAACAGGTTAAATTTTTGGGCTGGAATTTCAAACCCTGTTGAGACACTGACTTTAAGAGGGTCAGCATCATGGTACATTGCCGTCCCTGTTACACGATGCATTCTTCCGAAGTGCAATTTTCAAGAACACCTCTTCTATGCTAATTGTCCCAAAATTGTTTTTAATTTAATGTTATAGCCAATAACTATAACAGCAAAACGGTGTTAGTCCCTGTATTATTGAATAGACACATGTGCTTCCACCACCAGTTAAAGGGAAACCTTAGCAAATGTTTGCCATTCTTTCACACATGCTTGAGTGAGTTTTAAAGACACCTCGGCTATTTAGGTAAACTATGGCACGAGGAAAAAATAAGTTTCAAATGATCAAAGTGGCTTATATTGTACACTTTACTGGCAGATAATGACCCAGAGTATAAATTGAAATTATATCATTCTTTCCTGGCTTAAAATACTAGTTGGATTAGAAATCGCCAGCCACTGTACCAGGAAACCAGAGTTTCCATCCCAGCTTCACCTCTTGACAAATTGTGTGATTCTGGAAGCATTTTTATATTTCCTTCCACCATAGGAGCTTTTTTAGCCAAATTATGAAGCATAAAACACATATAATATGTGTTGTTATATAAATGGAAAACAATTGCACAGCCTAAATCGGATCTGAGGTAATTCTGTACAGTCATTGATTCCATAGAGACCATAGTGAGAAAGAGCTCGCGCCCACTCCACCCGAAGGCCACGTGCACTCTATCCCAGGGTGCCACAGGAGGAGGTGGTGGCGCAGTCATTGCATCTGCACGCGAGGAGGTGCTCCGCGCGCTGGAACGGGCCTGAAAGGTCGTGGTGCCTCAGCATCACGCCCAGGCGGCACTCTAAGAATGCCATTTCTGAAGAAGGGAGGAAAAAAAGCATATAAATTACAAAACAATGCTTTATAAATGCTTGCCTTTCTCATAATGAAATACTCCTCCTGAAAGCTGCACTTTGATATACAAACTGCCCCTAGCAATGTTTATTTAAAGAAAGAACACTTGTTCGGCTAATGTATATTCATAATGTTTCAAAGGAAACAAGGGAGAGAAAATGGCAAAATGTGTATAATTTGAAGCATTATGCGCATTACGCAAGCTCCCACGCGCTGCCTGTAATGTGCTGAGCCGAGCTTGTATTCCGGGGCTTTTAGCAATCCTTCGTGTGTGTGTGTGTGTGTGTGTGTGTGTGTCTCTCTCTCTCTCTCTCTTTCTCTTTCTCTCTTTCTCTCACTCTCTCCCCCTCTCTCTCTCTCCCTCTCCCTCTCTCTCCCCCTCTCCCTCTCTCTCCCCCTCTCTGTGGCTTTGTGTATTCACAGTTACATTTGACCTGTTAATCTAATAGGTCATTGCGTGAGTATGTGTATGTGTTTCTCTTTCTCTGATTGTGTCTGTTGCTTTACCTCCCTTTCTTTTTGTTTGTATATTTGTGTTTCGTGTGCGTAATATGCCTGCCTGCATGCTCATCTTTTTGCATCTGCATACAACTGTGTCTGCAGAGCTCTAAGGCTAGTACATCTTTGTGTTCATTGTTGTATGTGCGATTTCATATGGCAGATTGCTCCTTTATAATGTAGTGAAGATGTCCACTGACTGGTCGGTTAACATTTTTGTATTTAGGTATACACGTCTAACTGTCACTTATTTGTCTTTTCGTTACATTGTCCGTTTTGATTTGGCATAGCTTTGGTGTATCTTTTAGAAGTCTCTGCCTGATTTGCCTGTCGGTGTATGTGACTCTATTTATGTGTGTGGGCAGACAATAGTATGCTATGCGCTTTTATGATCGGTTTGCTGTTGCATGCACGTGCATTTAGTTTGTATGGCTTTCCATTTTGTGCGTTGATATTTGCACGTGACGTTGTGTGTGCGTTCATATTTGTGGGTGCACATAACTTTGCACCTGTTTGTATGGTTTTCTAACTGGGCGTTTGTCTTTGCCTGGCATTGTGCCCATACATAGGTTTATGTGTGTGATAGGAATAGCCAGATAAGTGATTGACTCAGTCCTAACCTTATAGGCCTTCCAGAGATACCACTCTATCATGAAATATTTCGCCTTTTATATCGGCCAGGCTAACTGGACTGAAGCAGGTGAAGGCCTTCACTGATGCAGGCTAACTCTTATGAGAATGGCTGTATTCTTTAGACAGGTTGTTGGTGGAAATATTGCTAGTGAGAAATTTGGTCCAGCTATTGTCCAAGGAAGCTGAAAGCCTCTAGGCTTACCCATACCTGAGGCATTGTCTATTGCAAATTTTGTAAAGGTTTCCAAGTTAAGCAAGGACAGACAGACAGACAGTGGCGTAGGAAGGGTGGTGTGGTGTGTGCGGGCCGCCCCGGGTGTCATCATGAGGGGGGTAACAAAATGGCAAAAATATATATTTAAAATAAAAATAAAAAATTCCCTCTTTTATTAATTTCAATGTGGGGGGAGGGTGACATTTCAATGTGGGTGGGGGGGGGTGACAAGAAATTTTTCGCACTGGGAAGTCATTACTCTTCAATCAGGAGGTAATTGGTAGCAGGGATTTGATAGAGAGTAACAACTGATAAAACCCAGCGTAAGTATTAGCGTAGTATGAATGTATGGGCCCAAGTGAGTATCTGGTGTATGAATGTTGTTTGCTAATATCGCGCTGGATCAGTACCACCTGACCTTACTACGCCACTGCAGCCAGCATTGTGTACTGGCTGTGATACATGCTAAGATTAGTGGTGGGCGGTGAACTCCGCTCTGCCAGAGGAGTTTGCAGAGTTTTGCCAACTCCGCGCTCCGTTCAGAAAAAAAACTCAGATTCCGCCGCATGGCGGAGTTTGCCCCCGCCGCCCACCCCTACCTACGACAGAGTTAACGCGCCTTGAGGTTTTTGGGTTTCATTTCAGTTTGACTGTAAAAGTCAATAATGAGTGTGGTTTCAGTGGTATTACCAAATAGGCTCGCAACTGGCTTCCACAAGAGCGCCTACAGTACTTACATTTCATTAGATTAGGCATGGAGCGCTAGCCCTCCACAACATTCCGCTTGGAGCGCTGCCTCTGCTCATCCTATACTTTCAATTTCAGCCCTTCTTCAACGTTTCTGCTCCTACTGGCGAGGCAAGCAACGGACAGGGATGTGGCGAGGTGGCCTCGAGCGGGTCCCTGTGCGCCGGTGTAGTGTCTCAGCAGTGAGCAGAGACAGTGCTCACAGTTTCGGGTGTGGTATCTCAGCAGTGGGCTGGTGTAGTGTAGGGGTCGGGGTGGTGTCTTTCTCTGTGTCTCGCATATGCGCAGATGTCACGCAGGAGGCACTGGCTGATCCACACATCCCGTCACTGAGGGTCTGTCTAGACCACCGAGAGAAGATAACAGAGATGTCGGGTTCAGGAGAGGTGAGTGTCAACTTGTCGGTGACCCCCGAGGCCCCTTCCACCTCCCTTCAGTAGGCCCTGAAACTTCACAGATGGGGCCCCCTGCAGAATGTGACGAGGAGCTCTGAGCCTTACATATGTCACAGAACAGCCCCCTCCCCACCGTCCCCGCAAATACAAGGGCTTTGGGAGCTTATGTTACACCCCTACCCATGACACCCTCCTCATTCCTGTACCCACGACTGCACGTGTCTCCAGTGGCGTAACGAAAGTTTAAGGGGCCCCCCTGTAATGTACACGGAGGGCCCGCCGCTCCGGATTTAATCCGGAGCGCTCAGGCCTGAGTACTGTGCTGAGGGGGCCCCCTGCAGCTCGGGGGCCCCCCGCACCGCAGGGGATGCGGGGGTCTGTGTTACGCCCCTGCGTGTCTCCTGTAACAATAACCCCCCACGTTCGCTTGCTCATGGTTGCACGAGCCCCCTGTAACGGCAGCTCTCAGATGAGGGCTCCCTCATTGCTGACACAGGTGAGGTGCAGGTCATTGGTGGTGGCAGCTTTAATGAGTGTACTGTTAAGTGAGCAGATTGGATTTGGAGCAGGGCCGCTTTGCAAACAACGCACTTGTAAACTACAGACCCTTATTTGATTTGGAGACAGAAGGGGTGTTCTATTTTGTTGGCACCTGGCATCTGCTGGGCAAGCGTGGTACATTGTTTATAGGGCCGAGCGGAACTCCACGGAGTTTTCGTGCAACTCTGCGGAATTCCATGTAGTACAACTCTGCCAACTCCGCCCACCCCATGTGATGTAAACGGTGTAAAAGTGCACATAACTTCTGAACGCTGGTGACTTTGGTGAAATGTCAAAAGAACAGACTTCGTGGGTGCCTGAGTGGACAGTGGGGCAGTCAGTTTGAGGGGAGAGTTGGCGGTGCCTGGAGAATTGCCCACAGTGTATGTGGAGACAGTAGATAATTTGTCGTTGTGCCTCAGTTGGCTCGTAAGGAGATTTGGGAGCTGTGGTGGGTGAGTCTGTCCTTTTGTGGGGCGTCCCTGTAGAGGGCAGTAGTAAGCACCCGGTAGCCACACAAGCGCTGTGCAGCCCAGTGGGCCGGCAGCAGGAGCTGACAACTGTAGCAGCTTCTGTCATTAAGATGCAGATTGAGCACGAGCTAACATTCTGATAGCGCGGGGTCTCAAATTCCAGCACTCGACACTGTAAGTGGCATTATTAGAGCTGTCAGGCAGCTGCCACTAACAGGCCCTGATTGTTGGCAGTGCACAGATGGAGGCCCTTGATTGATTCCTTCCTGAGAATTATTTATGCGTCTGTTTTGCGGCCGCGTTCTGCCTCTGCGTCACGTGGGGCATTCATTTTTACTTCCGGGTACAGAGTTCAGCTTGATTGGCTTCAGGTATTGAATTCACACATGACGCAGTCACTGTCGTTCATTCCTGGGCTACAATTAGAGCTCTATTTCTGGTAGGTGTTTTATAATTGCTCGCAGAAGGAATACTGGATTTCTTTTTTTTCAACTCGACAAAATATTTTAATAGAGGGCCTCCGAGTGTGGAAGGCGGTGCCGTGAAGGATTTGGTGAGTGCAGTGTCATTGACTTCTGCAGGTGCATCAACTTACACAGACAGTGGCCGGGAATGGCCACAAATTTGTGCACATAGTGCCGCAGGAGGAGATGCAGGTCACCTGCCGTTGATTGGACAGGGGTTGAGGTGGAGCCAAAATTGTTATGCGTCTCAGGATCTCTAGAGGTCAGGAACAGTCCTATATGAGTCCATTGGGTTGTACCTAGAGTCTTGCCCAGGTTTGGTCTGAAGGTAGCTCTACCACAAGAAGGTTTTTTGATGTTTGCAAAATGGGCCTAGAGAATGTTATAGAAGCACACAGAGTTTTTATGCAGTGTATACTTGTGACACCATTCCGAACTTTACATCAGGAGATACTGATGGGATAATTTGGAATACCAATTTGGCGAACAACAATTCTCCCAGGAATTAAATTAGGAAAATGAAGGCTGCCTTCTTTAGTCCACAGATATATTGAGCGGTTCAAAGTCACTGTGCACTGGCGCTATTAATGAGATGCTCGATATATCATAGCTAAATTCATGGTTTAAAGGTATCATACAGGATGTTGCAATCAGCCAATCCAAATCCAGTTACCTAAGTATTAGAATTGTTACTCAACAGAACTCCCTAGTCTGACCTCAGAAGGGAGAGCCAAAGGGTTTGTCCTGCCTGGATTTGAATTTGAAGGTCTTGCAAATGAGTTTGTGCAAGGAGTTTCGACTTCTCAGGCAAGGTGACATTATGACACCCACACCCATTGAAATTGAGGCCGTATTTGATGATTCTAGTGACAATAAGGGGTGCTTTGGTTCTTTCTGCCCAGTACTGCCCTACTGCAGCGTCATCCCAGGATCCAATGACCCTTAGCTAGCAGTGAATTCTATATCTTATGCCACTCTACAATATAAAACAGGATGTTCAATGTCAGTCCAGGAGGCACTGAGTTATGCCGCATTTTCATGCTAACCACACACCACATTCAAGGCTCCTATTTAGATTAATTGTATGTAAAATTATCTGCCTGTGGGGGATCATGAAAATGTGGCCTGGATAGGCCCATCCTACACCAACATAGGACAATTCTACCATAAAAACTCAACTTTGGAAAACCAAAGAAGACACTGGCAAGGTCCCATTTGAGGCAGAGAGTGTCAGTCCACCAACTTTGCTTTTGCATAATTCATGCATCACCTTTTGCTTCCAAGGAGCTGGATTTTGGGACACAGAACCACTTACTCCGGCATCCCTCTGTAACAATCAACTTCCATGTCATGGGACATCAGTGGTGTGTGTTGTTGGCAATCCACTAGTGTTACCAACACTTCCCATCTCTCATGCCTGGAACACTCTTCTTAAATGCCTCTGGGCAACATGGAATTAACAAGGTTATTTTAGCAGAAAGTAAAGCCTTCCCTTTTCAGTTTTTCTGCAACTTAAGCAGCGCACAGTTTATCGTCATCGTTGCCTTCCGGTTCCTCGGGCTGCCTGACAGTCCATCCACCATTCTGCATTTGCAGCTCGGCATTAAAGCCTTGGGGCAGCAATGGCGCAGTTTCCATTTGTACTCATCATCGTCATCATCAGAATCACTCAGCGCCATGTCTCCCGTGCGCGCCTGCTATGCCGCTTGCCAATTAGTGTCACTCGCCATGGCGTTTTTTGTTTTCTCTTGGACTGATGAGGACAACTGCCCCCTGGGAAGGGGACGGTGGATCACAATGCATTGCTGAGTGCAGCAAGGGATGGGGCTCAGCTGTGTGAAAGCATGGCCGGGAATACCCAAGTGACCTAAAGTTCAAACGATGGCGACGTCAACAACGATTTTCACCATTCAAAGGGAGATACAAGCAGGGCCATTTGGATTTTAGTAATAACCTTCTGTCCCAAAGGTTGCTTTTCGCTCTGTTAGATCAAGAAAGTGTTCTGCATGTTGTAATGCGCGGTAGTTTGTACCAGATCACCACAGAAAGTAGAAAAATTGAATAATTTCTTCTCTGAGTGCTGGGCAAAATTAATTATGTTGCAACTGAATGAGGTGGATTGTGGTCCAAAACACTGCAGGGATTTACCACTCATCCTCATCTTGCTTCCGAAATTTGCCCTGGGGAAATGGCAAACACAAATTGATGCTGTCAAAGAAAATCAATTTATTCGTAAAGCGATTCAATTCTTTAAAAAAAAAAAAAAAAAAGAATTTCAGTATGAAAAAAGCCCTTTATTTTGCCATACAAGCCCGTCCTTCAAACGCAACAGGGACATTGAAGAGGAACCATCATGTGACCAAATATTTGTTCTTACAGCATTAAAGGCTTGAAATCAAAGGCATTCCTCTGGCTTCAGTATTTTAAGTGGAAGAAAACATGTCTTGTCACATGACATGTGATTCATTTGACTTAAACAGCCCCTCTCTCACACACTGCTACATCTAAAGAAGGAACCTTTGTGGTCTCGAAAGTTAATGTGCAGTTTGATGGATAGAGAAGCTTGGAGAAGTAGGGTTGGGTTCTGAGGAGGGACAGGACGCTCACGACTTTCAGCGAGGGGCGCATGCATTTATAGGCCATTGACCGCTATAGTCCTTCAGAGATTGCTCTTGTGCAGGATAAGATTCTACAGGAGACCACCGTTAGACAAAAAGTTATCTCTGAAAAACAGAGGAACAACAACTTCATCTGATAACTAACATCCCAATGCCATGGAGGTGGCCATTCAAGGGCTGTGAAATCGATGTCATGGTCCACACCTCTTCCAACATTCTAGCAATTCTCTTGAGCGCTTTCTCTCTCTCTTTCTCTCTCTCTCTTTGTCTCTCTCTCACGCTCATCATCTCTGTCTTTATATGTCTTTCTGTCTCTCTCTCACACTCACTATCTCTTCCTCTCACTCCCTCTCATGTCATGTTTAGGTCTGGCTGGACAGCGCAACTGACTTCTAGACCTATTAACACGCATCTAGAATAGTTTTTGGCTCTGTGGCAGACGAATATTTCACTCTGATCTCCTGCTGTTTTTTCTTTGGATGTATTCATTTGCCTTCCTTTGCAACGCACAAGGGACTGTTTTACATATAAAAGGTACCCTCAATCACTACAGAGTCTATTCTTTGTTTCATATGCAGAACATATGTAAAGCAATTATTTGTTATTTGTTTCCCCTGAATCGACCTTTTTTAATGGCATTATTATCTCCTTATTTGGACTCGTGTACAAGCATGACCCCTAAATGGCTGCCTGTGGATTTATTTTTATATTTAGTTTATGACAACTATTGTGGGGCCAGGCATTGATAACCACAACGGCTTATATGTTTATTGTGGCTTCTGGTGGCTTTTCCTCAATGTCACAGGTGCAGAGTATTATTTTAAACTTTCAGCTCCCAGGGCCTTTTTCCTCGCTGCTGATGGGGCTGAGTTTTTATTCTAAATAAATTTAAGTTCTTGGTGGCTTCTCCTCATTGTCACCGGAGCCGAATATTTTGTGCTTATTAAGTGGATGGCTGCAAAGCCTTAATTATAATCCTGTATTTGTATCTCTGCAATTGAAACGTATTTCGTATTGCAATGAAGGGTTCCTTGCCATCTGAACTTTTTTTCATGTCGAAACAAAAGTAGGACTATATTGCTTTTGTTTCTTTGTGAAATGATGGTTGGATGGAAAGTGAACCTTCTTTAAAGTCCTGCATTCTTGTCTAGTTTATAGAAACGAAATAGGACTGTGCATTTCAGTGCGAAATACAGATCCAAAGAGCACTTCATCAATTGCACCCAATTCCAGGTATGCACAAATATGCACTTGTGCATGCCTGTGTTTGCACTCTTTACCACATGAAAGCCAAACATATTGGTTTTTTCAGTGCATGTTAATTGTTCTGTCTAAACGGGCAAAGGCCCTTAAAGAAGATGGCATGGTTAAAGGGTAAAAGTCCATTCCGTTTTAAGTGAAATTAAGTCGTTTTCCTAATCCCCTTGCTGTGGTATCAGGTGTGCTGCTGGTAGCGGTCACTTGGCGCCTCTCTGGTCTTGGCTGTCTAGAATTTTTTCCTCTTGCCCTACAAGCAGCCTGGGGAGGGACAAGAGGCTGGTTGACTAGCATCCTTGCTATTTTACTATCTTTGGCAATGCCTGGTGATATTTGGGAGAAATAAGAAATAGGCCCAGGGGAGATAGAAGTCTCTGAGGAAGTAAAAGCAGCAAAAGCCTCTCCCAGGTCAACCTGGGGTAGGGCGCTGGCATTCTAGTAGATTCTTTCTAATAGGTTCTGCATAGATGCGAGAATTCAGCAAGAACAGCAAGACAAAAGTTCAAAAGCAAGCCTTTTTTTTGGCAAGTCTCCGTTCCATCTCATCCCAATTAATAAAACAGTAACCTCACATTCCTTTGGTAAAAACAAGTAACTCTATCTCTACATGCTAAAATGCATATAGTCATCTCACAAAAGTAAAAATGGAAATATAGCAAGCAGTGAGAGAGGTGATGGTTTTTTGGTCCTCCCTAACCTAGGGAGAGAACCAAGCAGATACCTTGAACACAAAGAGCACATCATGCTGAACGATTCGGTGGTGGTCCCATCCTCCTAGGACCACCCCAAGCACAGTTATGGGCAAAAATACAATCCCAACAAAAGGCCCTGCAAAGCATTATGGGACGAGATTCTATAGTGCAGTGAATATTATAGTATCCAATATCAAAACATTCCTCAAGCAGCAGTGGCTCTACCGCTCAGCTGAGAGCTAATACTATAATATTCGCTGCAGCATGTATTTTTAAGGTGAGCTGCGAATTCCCTAAGGATCGCCCCCTGGGTGTGTACTACGTCTCCATCACCTCCCTGCAACTGTAGAATGGGTGAATGCTCTGTTTCTGTGCGCAATAAGCGTGCCAGGAGCGTCCCGGATCTGTCCCCCTCCATATGCAGTTTCTGCCTATATGTGGTGTATACAAAATTTTCCAGCTTTGCCCAAGCCTCTAATAACTCCCCCCGGATTCGTGCCCAGTCGGCCACCTGTGCAGGCGTCTTATTCAGAGTGTCATCTAATCTCTTAAGTTGTTTTTCCAGGGCTGTGATATCTTCACTCAACTGTTTCCTCACCCCATAGGTGGTTCTCATGCACACCCCCCGTAGGACCACCTTCATGGCCTCTCACTCCGTAGACCTGCGAGTCGTCGACCCCCAATTGTCTGTAAAGTAGTGTTGCAGTGCCTCTTCAACGGTGTGTGCATAGGGGGGTGGTCAGTAAGCGCCTCCGCTCTGAGTCACCAGAGTGGAATGGGCGGACGACCAGGCCCACTTTTTAGAGTGAGCAATAGCGGCGCATGGTCTGAAAGGTAGCGGGGCAGGTACGATATTCCCTCCGTGTTAGCAGACAGACCAGCTGTTTGGCAGCAATGATCTATATGGGAATACGTACGGGCCGCCGGAGTGTAGCAGGAGAATTCTCTCTTTGCAGCGTAACGGGCCCTCCATTCGTCCCTGAGCTGCATGCCCTGCATCATCGTGACTAATGACCGTAACATGCGAGGCTTGGTGTTATCTCTGGGGGGCTCCCTGTCCAGCGCAGCATCAAAAATACAATTGAAGTCCTCAAAAAGGATAACTTCAGCCCCCACATATGGAGTCGCCGCTTTGAAAAGCGCTGGGGAAAAGTCTGGGCAATCCGAGTTAGGGGCATACACATTAATTATGCAGATTTCCTTGCCCTCCCATCTCCCATGTAGAATAACAAACCTCCCTTCTGTATCCAGGACATGATGTAAATGCTTGAAGGGGACCCCCGGTGCCACCCACACCAGAGCCCCCCGTGCGAAGCCCGAGTATGAGGTGGCGTATAGTTGACCCCTCCACCGCCTCCGTATACTCGAGAGAGTGTTTCCCCAGACATGCTTTTCCTGCAGCCCAGCTATCACTATCTTATATCTCCTCAGAAATGCTTGTACTCTACGGCGCTTCTCCAGGCCCGCCATCCCCCTAACATTCCAGTTAAGTATCTTCAGTGTTTGTACTGACATGATTACATTGATGTGTACGAGTCATTTCAGTCTCTCTCCCCCACAAATGACCAGTATTCCTTCCCGGCATCCAATGTGAAATATATGCAATGTCCCATGACCCTAAAACTCCCATAACAACTAGGAAAACATTGACAATCCAACAGCCTCTCCCCTCCCCCCACCCCCTGGGCAGTCGCATCACCTTTGATGTATACATTGTAATCCAAACAAATAGCAGCACATACTGCCCCAAACCTCCCCCCCTCCTACCCGCTGTAAACATTAGTTCCCCTCACAGAAGTTCAGAGGCAGAAAGGTATTCCGGCCTCGCTTATTACACGGGTAGGTCTATCGCATCTGTTGCTGTGCTAGAGGACCGAATTTGTGAATTGGTTATATGCTTTTTAGCATGTAAAGGTAAAGTTGTCTTATTGAAGGGTTGTGGCTGCAGTACCTAACTCCGCTACGTGGTGGAGTAGGAGTTTATGCATGAATTCTGTGTTTTCAATGTAATGCGTATCCCCGCATATGCAAAGAACAGATTACCAAACGACTTAATGATGCACATGGTTCAGAAGGAGCTAGAAGAAAGCCAGGCCACAGTGAAAGCAAGATGCAGACATGCAATGGCTGCAATATTTTAAGTGTATTTGTTAGAGGGTATCATGACGCGGGCGGGCAAACTGGAGGTTGGAAGGGCGAGGCAGACTTCCATTTTTTTCTCACCCATCAGGAGCGTGTCCATGTACCACAGGCTGCAGGCCTGTGACTCGCCGCCACACTCCTGATGCAGAATGCATACACTGTATGATGCAACCATTAGTAATTTACTCACTGCCTCATTAAGACTCGCTGGAGCCTGTTTGACATATTGAAAGTTATCCAGCTTGTCAGAGTTTTTTTGTTTCTTTTTTTGCCAAAAATGCTTCTCTGTGTTGGAGGAAGTTGCTTTAGTGAACAGAAAAGTGTGCTGATTAAGTCGCCTTGCCATGGTGGGCCGATCTACATTTTTTGTTTTCCCAAAGCAGGGGTTGTCTTTGGAAAATAAAAAAATAGCAATACCCATGGTGCCCTAGAAGTTTTTTCCCTGTAGGGATATTTTTTTCTATTTTCCTATCCGGTATTGCTGTGCTTTGTGTAGAAGACCGAAGAAGAATAACAGTAGTTGACGTCACGTTGGAAGGCCCACTTTTAGTAGGGAGGGCCTTCCAACACATTCAGTTTACTGGTCATGTGGGTTTTAATGACCACTTAAACAAGCAGTGGCAAAGCCATTTGGCTTTGTCAGTGTTTTTTTTTTATAGCCATAATGTACAGAAGCGCAAGTTCTGCTAAAAATAAAAAAATAAAATAAAACAGTGCAATGACACGGTCAACGCTGGCGTTGTTATAGGGTTTTTTTGTTTTCTTTCACCCATGCTGTACAGTACAGGCGCTGCTGTACAACATGGCTTAAAAACACATTGACTGGGCCAAATAGTAGAGCTGTTAGGCTTTGTGAATGTTTTTTTCTCCATGTTCTACAGGTCGAAGAAGCATTCAGTCCTTGGTCCATGCTCCATGGAAGGGAAAAACGAATGAAGAAAAAGTGAAACTGACACATGCTTACCAATCAAGAGCCAGCAAATAAGGATGACAAGGAAACCAACAAATGGCAAGGAAGGGACGAACTCTAAACAACTTTTAAGCTAATATAAAAGTCTCATAAGCGACAGTGCAAGCGGGGTCTCAGGCTAAGACCTAAAAATGAGGGATGGTGTGTGAGGGCTGGATAGGCAGGACATGTAACAAATTATTTATAGATGTCCTGATACCACCAGGCTTAACTAAGGCCCTACGTATGTTTTAAGTGGCCCTAGGATTCCAAGGATTTCAAAAGATGATGCTATAAAAGTAAATATTACAAATAATATTACTGTAGCAAGGATGTGTTACAATAATTTGCTTGAGACCCCCCGTTGCAGTGGCTAATGAATGAACTCCATGGTTCTAATGGGTTTTGATTAGAGCCATGCATCGTTTTTATTATGTGAGCATAATCTCGCAAATACCTCGATTAATGGGCTATTTTACATAACATATTGTTTTTTTTATACTATCGCTCCCTAATAAATTTGCAGCAGAAAGACTTGGTTGGAGCAGAAAAGTGTGTTGTGGGAATAGTGAAAACGGATGTATGTGCAAGAGCTGCATTATACTAGGAACTTTCTCTGCATACCTTGCCTACAAAGAATGGGTTTGGAGGCAAGACTTGGTTGAAGCGAAAGTGTCTTGAGGGAGGGAACAGCGAAATGTATGTTGTGGGGATGCATTGCATCAGAACATTCTTCATGCAACTTTCTAAAAACTGATGGACGAATGCCTTATTTTTTTTCTTCTTTGCAACAAACCCTTACCTATGTAATGCTAAGGCGTTCTATCCAAATGTTCGAAATTGTACAATGTTTTCACTCATTACATTTTGGATAACCTATAGAAATTACACACAATTTTGTTTTAGAGTGAAATGTGGTCCACTGCTACCTCGGGTCACTATTTTGATGCAAGGACATATTTCATGTTAAAAAAGAAAAAGCTATGCAAGATACCAGCAGGAGACTGATTCGAGCAGAAAATGAGAAACTTTATGCTCAAGCCAGGCTTTCTTGGGCTAACATTATGGAAAATTACATAACGCAAAATTTTAAGAAATTTCACATAGCACAAAAAATTATAATTTTGCAAATTTCACTAAAATAGTTCATATTTCACCCAAGCCTTCTTATATACGTGAACATTGGGTGTAAATCGGGAATTCATGATGGAAGCATTGCAAAAGTACTGATTTTTCATTTAGAAACCCAATTTTGTATAGCATGCTTAATACCCATAGTTCTAACAAGAATTAATTGTAAAGAACTTAGGGTGGATACAGAGCTCTATTTTAAAGAAAATGATGGTTCAGTGCAATCAGATGTTACCCTATGGGAGGCTTTTAAGACAGTGATACGAGACAGAGCCCAAAATATTATTGCCCACAAAAAGCGACAGGCGCTTCAGGAGGTTTTGGGGTTGGAACGTAAACTTGTGGATCTTGAAAGGGGGGATACTTCTCCAACTAATGTGCATATACTCCGCCAAATCGACATTACTAAACGGGAATATCAGGCACTAGTCACTGAAGAGGCACGGGCTCACCAACTCGCAGTACAGCATAGGCTATATGAGACAGGGGATCAGACGGGTAAATTGTTGGCATGGCTAGGCAAGAAGGAACAAGAGTCGAGATGGGTGACATCCATTAAGGAACGGGATCAGACTTACACCACGTCACAAGATATAGTGGGGGCTTTCGCCCGATATTATTCAGCATTATATGCAAACCAGACACAAACAAGTGAGGCACAAATAGCCCTATACCTTGCCGGGGTGAGGCTCCCCTGCCTCGCCCAAGAGGAGAGAGACAGGCTGGAGGAAGATATCACTCTGGCGGAAGTAACAGAGGCTATTGGTAAACTGAAAGCAGGGAAAACCCCAGCCCTAACGGCCTCCCAGGGGAATTCTTTAAAGCTTACAGTGCTTTACTGGCTCCATATTTACTTAAAATGTTTGTGGCAGCTAAAAGTGAAGGGATGCTCCCGACAGACCTTAGAAGGGCAACGGTAGTTGTTGTCCCAAAAGCAGGGAAAGCCCCGGATGATTGTGGGTCATACCGCCCCATCTCATTGTTAAATACTGAAACAAAATTTCTGTCTACTATTCTTGCGACACGTCTTGTAACGGTTATTACTTCCTTGATCCACGGGGACCAATCTGGCTTTATGCCGAAGTGGTCCACGCGTTATAATCTGAGGAGGGTGGCCAATTGGATGGATGTTGTTCGGGATAGGGGGGAGGCCCATCTGCTCCTCTCACTAGACGCTGAAAAAGCGTTTGACACTGTCCATTGGCCCTTTCTGAGGCAGGTTCTGGAGAAATTTGGATTTGGCCCAGGGTTTAGAGAATGGGTAGAGCTACTTTATAACAAACCTGAAGCGAGGGTTAGGGTGAATGGAACTCTTTCCGAGACTTGGCCGATCCAAAGGGGGACTAGACAGGGATGTCCCCTCTCCCCCTTATTGTTCGCTCTTATTTTGGAGCCCTTGGCCTGTGTGATTCGAGACCTCCCAGGGTTGGGTGGTTTTATAGACGACTCCCAGCTGTTGGATGAAGAACGCATATCTTTATATGCGGATGATATTCTGTTGTACGTTACGAACCCGGCGGAGACACTTCCCGAATCTTACAGACCGTTGAAGAATATGGGCGTCATGTGGGTTATAGAATCAACTGGACCAAATCTACCTTATACCCAGTGGGGGGTTGGTAGAGCCACAGAGATACCCGAGTTGTTTGCGTTGGTCGACGGAGGGCTTTACTTATCTTGGTCTTTACATTACCACAGATGTGGCAACTAGCCTAACGCGCAATATTAGGCGGGTGTTCCTTAGTTTCCAGGCAGATGTTAAGAGGTGGAGGAGACTCCCTCTGACCCTAATGGGAAGAGCCGCCATGTATAAGATGGTTACCCTCCCTCAACTGCTCTACGTGTTACAAAACACCTATATTAAGATTTCGGACACCATATTCAAAGACATTGATAATGAACTGCGCTTACTTATTTGGGATGGGGCTCATCCACGTATTGCACTCCAAACATTACAGAGAAATCCATACAATGGAGGCTTGGCCCTCCCAGATATTAGGGCGTACCATAGGGCCTCCCACTTAGTTGCTATCAATGAATGGATTCACGCGCCGGGAGACCACCCGTCATATAGATTGGAAAGGCTACAATTTAGAAACCATACATATCTCCATTATATTTATGGAGGCAAGGGATGTAGTCGACTGCTCCAGGCAACCCAAAGGACGCTGGAGGCATGGAAAAGTGCGGAGAGACAGATGGGGTGGGCTCATAAACGCACTAGGGAGACCCCTTTGTGGGAGGGGACACGGCTACCTGAGATAGGGAAACTGAGAGGTTTTAGACAGTGGGACTTAATCGGTATATCTAAATTAGGAGATGTCCTGGAGCATGGTGTGCTGGCTCCCTTCGATATACTCCAAGCTAGATACCAGCTCCATGACACACAGGCATATGCATATCTCCGTCTGAAACATGCATGGGCCGCAGAGGGGTTGGATGAGGCAGCCCTACCGGAGTATGCCCCACTAGAAGGCCGACTCCTCCAAGAGGAGATCCCAAATAAAGCTATTTTGCTCACCTATAAAACCCTACTTAATAATATGCCTGATAAACTGGGTCCACTCCGAGCGAGCTGGGAAAAAACCACTGGTGTGATGGAGGACATAGATTGGGAGGCCGCGCTTATGCACCCGCGCGAAGTGGCAATTAAACTACGATTGCGTCTTATTCAATACAAAATTTTACACAGAGTCTATTTTGCTAGAGCAAAATTGCATACAATAGGGAGAGCTGAAAGCCCAAACTGTCTTCGATGCCGTACAGAAAGTGGCACATTCATCCACACCCTTTGGGAATGTATTGAGATTCAGAATTATTGGGGGAAGATTGTGCGAGAGTTAACTGCCATACTAGAAGCCTTCTAGGAATTCCGTCGGATGTAGATATCCCACGACACAAACTAGTACTGGCCAATCTGGGGCTAGTGGTGGCAAAGCGGGACATAGCGAAATATTGGGGGGCCCCTCAAGTGCCAACGCTGAAGGAGTGGAGGGCATGTCTTGATTTATACATGATTGCGGAACAGGTAACATACAAGGCAAGGGGCTGTCCTCGGAAATTCCGGAAGATATGGGCACTGTGGATCAAATACTATGGCCTAGAAGTGGTGGGGGAGGAAGAGGGATTGCAGTTCGGGGACGTAGGAAAAGAGCCTTGAAGGATGTAATGTTAGTTCCTGTTATTTGTACCCATGAACAGTGTAACCATGACCCTGTATTTTTATATGACCAGGTGGCTCAGACCCCTCCGTGGATTCAACTAAAAAGGACATTCTATTTGTACAATTGCCATATGAGTTATTGTGTTTTGACACCCATGGTGCATCGTGTATTCATGCTTTGTTTGAAACTTGCTTTATTTTTCAAAAATAAAATAAAAATATTTAAAAAAAAAAAAAATTTTTTTATTGTAATGTGTGAGGGGGAAAAAATGACATAACTTAGCCTAGTTTTGATCACTATTTAGTTTGGTGGGTACTACCATAGATGGATGGATGCTTTTTAGGTTTCGTCTACATGGCGATTGCGCCGTGCTTGAGAAATCTCTTCTAACAAAAAAAAAAAAACTTAAATGGGTCTTAAAGCCCGCCCATTACTTACTATTGGTTGGCTTCCATATCACTCTTGTTTCCTTTCTTCCTGTTGGTCAGCACCTTCTCCTGCTTCCAGCTGCCAGTGTCCTTCCACTGGCCGCACACTTGTAACATACCTTATTTATTTATTTAGTTTTTACTTTCCAGTGTCCTCATTCTGTTTGTTGCTTGCTAGTCTCTACCATGACCTCACTTCGTTCGCTGCATGTCCCTTCCCCTCATGCCTCTTCCCGTTCGTTGCTAGTCTGTTCCTCCCACCACCTCGCTCCCATCACTGCATGCCCCTTCCCCTCCCTGTCACTTGTTGCCTCCCTCCATCATAGCTTGTTTTATATAACACAAAGTCGACTGGAAGGACTTTGAACGCTTTAAATAAGCACATGTTGCATTACACAGGGACACCTTTATTTTTACAGGCACGGGGAGATTACGTGATTTGCCCAGAATCACAGGATGTTGAGCCGCACGAAGACTCAAACTGTTTCCCCAGCTCCAAAGTCTGCAGCTCTGGCCGTAACTCCAAAGCCTCTCCATGCTCCATGTTCCAGCTAGTTACAGTTTCACACTCTGGTAACTGCAATGGGCATTTGCTCGAGAGTATAAACTGCATTTTAAGTATAGGAAAAATAACAATCTTAACTTATTTGTACATGAATAGCTTAAAGCAAAAAAGCTTGATGACGCGGTCTGGCCACGTCATATCACTTTTTTTTTTTACTTTAAGCTATGTAACACAGACGCTCGCACCGCTGTGCAACATTAAAAAAAAAAATTGATAATGCCAATAGATCTCTCATAGGCGAAAGCTTTTGGCTTTGTCAATGCTTGTTACTATGTGACGTGTTTCTGGGGCACCACATTACCTGTTGTTTCTTGTGTTCACACCACCCTGTTTCCAATATTTCATTTTTTTTTGGAACAAGGCAGAGCTATCTACCAACGTAGGAATAATCCATTCATTCTGTGCTGATAAAAACAGAGTGCAATAGGAGTGAACAGATGGACTCTGTGAATGCACCTCTTTGCCATTTTACTAGAGTTTGCACTCTCCATGACTTGAGATTCTGCATCAAGCAGGCTCTCAGACTATTCTTCGGTTTAAACCATCTCACCGGTTTCTCTACCCATTTTCCTTTGAATTATTTATCATCCCAATATTTAGGTGCTACCATTGACATATCCTGCTGATTGTCTTTGATACTACCCACTGCAGCTAATGAAGAGTAGGGACTCAGGACCATGCCATCTGTGTGACAATTAATGCATTTGAAATAACTTCCTGTCTTTTGAGAATTTGGAGGTCCCTGAGCATGCAACTTTTTCTGGACCAAACAGAAGACCTGGTGAGAGATTACCAAAGCTGTGCCCTACTGCACACACATGATTCTTTGCCTGGTGAAAGGTCTGATGCTTATTTTAGAAGGGTCAGCAATCCAAATGTTTGTATGCATGTATGTGGCATTTGTATAGTGCAAACCCAGCTAAACACAGCAGAGTGCTGTACAGGGTCCAAGACAAAGACACATTCAGGGGGTAGCTGCTTTCTGAGAGCAAAAGAGGACTGTTACTACATCATGATGTAGTGTTCTTTAAGGAGGTGTGTTCTCATCTCTTTCGTAAATTGGAACAGGATTGAGGCAGTTCTGATGTATATCTGGATGTCAATGCATAACTAGTGTGCATAGACAAAGAAGGCCTGTTGCCGTGTTTCATTTTTTAAAATTCTTTGTCTCCAGTCTTATTGTGTCTAGGCTGTGTGCGTGCAGAGAGCCCCTGGAGACATTGAGCTTGAGGCTGGACAGGGAAAGGTGTTTGTCGTGATGGCTATGTAGATGAGGCTGCTGGTTTTGAAGATAGTGAGAGCTTGAAAAGGCTGCCAAGGAAGTTCCTTCAGGGTAGGGATGATAAAGTCATATTTCTTCAGGCGCTTGATGAGGCCTATTGCTCTGTGTGGATTTCCTTAAGAAGAGGCAGTGTGGATTCTGGGTGACTGTGGACCCTGGCATTACCACCATCCATCTGTAAGAGTAAGAGTGGTTGATAGCATTTCTGCATTGTTTTCTGGGAGGAATGATTTCACTAGAGAGTGCTGGTACGAGGTCGCCTTAGTTTTGTAAGCGACGTGTTCGGTGAGGTGTGGATCGATGTCTAGTGTGAATCCAAGAGACTTGGCATTAGATAAAAGGTGGTGTTCAAATCCACCTAGGTTCAAGTTGTTGAGACAGGTTTGTACAAGTTGTTGTTTGTTGTTCTTGGAGAACAGCAAGAACTCTCTTTTAGTTGTATTTAAGCTTCAGATAGTTGGTGCAAATTCAGGATCTGGATAAGTAGTTTGCAGGTTTTTGAGGAACTGAATGTCTGGAACAGAGAAGATCTTCAAATACAAAAGTATTTCATCTGCGTATTTTGATATTGTTATCTGTGGGAAGAGCCTCCGGGTGCTCCATTTACAGGCTGAAAATGGAAACCTGTGTAACTCGGCAGGTGAGTGGGATCTTCTGGGACCTGAAGGTGCCCATGTGAACAAACTGCGGTTGGAATAGGCAGGAGGAGCATTGCTGAAGGACATTTCCTGTGAAATCCATTCAAGCCTTCAGGGTGGGTTGCGGATCAGTAAGTAACACGGGCAAAGAGTCATCTTTATCTGTGGTTAGCAGGGATTGATCTATGATGTGGAAGGCATTGTGCCTGCTCCTGGAGTGGGCCTTGCATTCAAAAAGCGTCCACCCTGAACCTGAATGCGAACATTGCCTCATGTAAATTAGGGAAGTGTATGCTGGCATTATTTTATTGTTGTGTTACATTGTATTATAAAATTGATATAGCACTTGCTACCCCTTTTTGGGGGTGCTGAACGTCTTGCCCACATGCATAGCAAGCTACTCCGTGCGGACATGCACACAGGTAGGAGTGACTTTGCAATGCCTTGAATGTGCACTACCTGCGAGTTAGTGCACACGCTCGAGGTGTCGTTTAGGCAGTGCCGGATTAAACCCTGTGGAGGCCCCAAGGCAGTCGAAATTTCGGGGCCCCTCTCTCAAATTATCTCCTAATACGTTTTTTAATTTTACCAACACCAACAGTTGTTGTGGGGCCCCTAAAAGGAGCGGGGCCCATAGGCCGGTGCCTACTTTGCCAATTTGGTATCCGGAACTGCCTTCAGGAGGCTGTAAGGAACGTCCCAGACTCCTTTCCCATTGGAGGCTGGGGGTGCAGGTATTGAGTGGGTAACCCAAAAGGTGGGGGACTTGTGGGCTTTTTACAATGGGGATCAGGAGCAGACACTAATGGTGTAAAAGAGGCTACGCATCCAAAGCCTGCACCCCGGCATTGGTGGGCACAGGGTTCCCTTCAAGGGGCCCAGGGTACCAGGTCCGTCTGTCTGCCGCACACGTGCCTGCTCATCCACTCACGTTGACAGGTGGTGCATTTATCCCAAAATTGTGGAAAACCCTCCCTTTTGTTCCTCAGAAAATGACCAACGGCAATTTAGATTTTAGAAAGGCTCTAAAAGGGTTCTTTTTACGTAAGGTTTGTTTAGTGTTCACACCACTCATGGCAACAGTCGATTAGAAGTGGTTGTGGTATGGCACGTGAACACGTAGTCACTACCGCTGGTGGGTTGTGAGGTCATGAGAAAGGAAGGGACTTGGTGAGCGGTGTGCTGGCTTTAAAAAGTTCCTGGTTCTTGTAATCACAGCGCACTTGGGATTGCACGTTTTGCTCTAATTGTTTTGTACGTTTAAGAATATTTCTGGCTTAAAAAAGAGTTGTCTGTTTTCTTATGCCAAGACCAGTTTGTGGCATATAGACGTGTGTTTTCACATTGGCTAATATCTCTCCATCACATTAAAACACAATGTACGTAGTGCTAGAATATCTCAATGCTGAGTAACCCTAAGAAACCTGCATCTGTTTTTCAAACATACATTTTAAGTACATACGTTATAAAGTAGATTATCCGAACAACGGAACGTCTCTAACACTGTGGAGCAAAATACAAATATAAGAGGTGCATAGAAAATATTGAAACCAGCAAAACCAAGTTGGATTATCAACAATGTAAGCAATAACTGCCTTTTTTAAATTTCCGTTCATCGACCTGTCCAACCCAATAATTTATCTATGCCTGAATTCACTGTTATTTACAAATGAGTCCACCGAACCCACTTTAGCCATCTACATATGTGTGTTGTTGTGATAACGTGTCTATATGTGCACCTGTGTATGCTCATCTGTGCGGTTTCGGTGTATATTGGTGTCTGTGATGTCTCAGCGTTCTTTTGCGCATGTAGGTCTCTGTGGGTGGGTGTCTGACTGTTTCTTTGTTGCTCTGTGACATGGGTGTGGTATCCATGGTGCTCTTTGGTGCATGGCTGTCTCTAGATGTCTGAATGTGTTTTTTGGAAGATCGAATATGGTGGATTCTCATACTAGACCTTTGAGATGACTATTGCTGCAGCAATAGCTTCAAGATAACATTTGCGGGGTGGAGGGAATATGACATTAGTTGATGTCAGTGTTTGGTGGGTATTGTGTTATTCATTGGCCCAGCACAAGGTTTTCAGTCATGCTTGCCCTCCTCTGTAACCTTTCCAAGGCCACTTTCTTGTTCTATTCTAGCATCTCAGTCTGGTCCGATTCTCTGCCTCCCGCCCTGTGAGTGGAACTGACTGTGTGCTAGATGAACACGTGGAATGAAATTTGTTTCTAATGAAGCTCCGGCACACTTGCCTGATGGTCTACAGAGAGCATGCCCAGTGTCGCTGCCAGCGTGTGACAGCTTGCGCCCAGCTGAATTAACTAGACGCTCACTGAGGTGGCAGGACCTTTAGAATTGCGCCCATCGGCAGAGATCTCTAAACTCCTTTCGTGTTCACCAGGTTCGGGCTTCCTGGACATGAAGAAGCTGACAGATCCTAAAGAGGCCTGCGCTGGCTCTCTGTGGCCCGTCAAGTTCAATTTAGGGCTCAGCGCCTGGTTCAGGGATGCCGGTTAAGTTCTGCCTATGGCTCTCCCAAGGGCACAGTATCCAGCCATCTGCGCTCAGGTAGGCAGGTTCTGTTTGTTATTCGAAAATGCAAACACCACAGCAGTTGTGGATACAGGCGCCTTAGTCATGAGGGCCCGCTTCTGATAAACAGTACTACTCAAAGCACCTGTCCCCGACCACCTACATCATTCCGTCCGTAAAGGCTCTGAAACTTTATTTTTTACTTAACTTCTTTCTTTGAGTCTCGCCACTTCGGTGCCATCTTTTCAAAATGATGGTGAGCAACACAAACCGATAATGCTCAGTTGAATTATGCAGAAAAAAATGAAAAAAAGTCCCAGAATAATTATATTCTAAAACCTTAAATCCTCTTTCAGCTACAGGTCACAGTTGAAGATTAAATCAAGTTACGATGTATGGGTTAGTGTTGTTTTTTAATTAGAGTGTTAATTAACAGTACTAACAGCTTAGTCAAACACATTTATCTCTCCAATGAACCACACTAAAATCCCATCTGAGTTTTGGGTTATCCAAATCTGTTGTTGTTATGTAAAAAAACTACAAGCATTTGCTTTTCTGCTCTCGTGCTATTTACATTTATTGTTTAATTGGTTTCATGTAGACACAGTAAATAACCCTGCAACATGACTCCATCTTTCCAGGGTATCAAGTGGCACTGATCACTTCCTCAGCAACATGCACAAACACATGCACAAGGGTGCCTCATCAGACCTACAACAAAAGGAAAGAGTACAATGAACGAACCCCAATCGACTGTACCACATCACATGCAGTACGAAAAGATCCCCTGTCCTACATCACTTTTCTGGACTGAACCAACCCACTGTGCCGATCTCGCACTCCCTGCCCACTTATCTCCTTGGTACGTGTTTTTGTCCATAGCCGATATGTTTATTCTCTTAGAAACACTCTGCTTACGACTGCAAACTCTAGAGTGACAGGTTTGGGTGTAAGGCGATGTACAGCACTATTACAATAGCTCAGTGAGCTGGTCTATACTGCAGAAAGATCTTGTATAGCTTGGAGGTCAAGGGTTACACCTCTGCATGCCCACTCAGCCGCTCATCCTTTCTTGTTTATTCAAATGAGAAATATATAGTCCCTTATTACGGGTGACCTCTTAATTCCAAAGGCACTGATAATGACCAACTCTGTCAACATTGAAAAGGTTCGTTTTTCATTCGGCTGCTGAAAAGTCTGTGGAAAATGAGGAATTATCATGGGGATTAAACTTAGATTTACTAATTCTCCCTTCCCTGGCAAGTCCTCATTTCTCAGTGGACTCTGAGAGTCCAACTCCTAATGGGCTGGATTTTACCCTACCCCGAAGTTACTGGTACCCCAGGTACCTGTAATTCTGTGGATGATGAATTTACACCCATTTTCTAGGCCACACGTAATGAAGGCCGAAGCTGGATTATAATAACGCAAGTGTGCAGCACATACACCTTCTGAAGTATATATGTGCTTGAGAATGTTTTTAACTGCAATGCTATCGCCCAAAAGGCTTAGCCCTCATTGGATTGATTCCAGAAAGACAAAAGCCTGAGTGTACTTGTGAGGGTTTGAACCTGTGACCAACAGGGCTGGAGTGGAAACCAAAATCAGCCCTGGCAACAATGTTCAAACTGGCCCCACACTGCGGGAGGCTGCGACTAGAATGGGATCTTGGGTACATAGTTGGGTCACAGCAACCCATGTTGTTACGAAAGCAACCCCTAGCGTGAACCTACTGGGGAAATAACAGAGTGGCAGTCTAGACCCAGTAGCGGCCCGTGGTGGGAGTGCTGCCGGGCGGTGACGTGGGGCGGGGGAGGGGCAGGGTGGGGGTAGTAAACTACGGAATACGGCCGAATAGAGGTAAGTAAACATATAAATAAATAAAACGAATTCCGTTGCGCGCGCTGCATCGCATTTGGCGGTGCAGCGCGCGCAACGAAATTTGTTTTATTTATATGTTTACTTACCTCTATTCGGCCGTATTCCGTAGTTTACTACCCCCCACCCTGCCCCTCCCCCGCCCCACGTCACCGCCCGGCAGCACTCCCACCACGGGCCGCTACTGTCTAGACCTAATGACCTGCAAGCAGAAACCTGCATTTTGCTTTTCTTCTTCATTGACCGCCTTGAAAGCTAACAGCCTGCTAAATGCTGTTGACGTTGTGCTAACTGTGCCGCATCCAGAGGACTGCATGACAACTACTTGGTGGTCTGCTAGACCAACCGTCTTAAAGCTGAGCAAGAATACCATTCTCTTCATATCTCTTCTGCTGATAAAGACCAGAAGGAGACATTCTCAGCCCTGATCATGAAGCTGGAAGGACCTGTAAAGCTGTAGGTTCCCTTTGATTGGGTAAGCGTGCAGGGTCCTGCCCCAAACCAATTTATCAAGGTTTGGTTTATGGTTGATCCATAGCTTGCTGTCATTTGTTCTATAGGCAAAATTGGACCTTTGAGCCATATTGTCAGGCCATTTCTGGCAGTTCTTTCTGGGTGTCTTATTCCTTCTAGAAACTTGGGATCCAGCACTTGAAAAAGGCTTGAGGTCACCTTACCTATTATTTATTAGTGGAAATACTCCCCCACCCCAACACCCACTTTTTCTACAGATTACAACTTTCCCTCTTTTTAGGTCGAGCCTGGGCAGCCCATGCGCTGCTCTGGAAGGCATGCTGTATTCAGGTATGGACTTGAAGCTCCTCCCACTCTCCACCCATTTCATTGGCTTGTGTCATTGCCCACTGTAAACTGTGGCTTTTCATTGGTCAATAGGCTTAGTAGTCCCTCCTTGGTACCACCTTGTCTCATTTTGTAACCTCCCATGGCGACACCCCCTGTTACGTGTGTTGTTACTCAGTAGGCTTTAATTACAGCCTCCGAGCACTATTTTCTCAAATAGCTTTGTCCTGCCTGCAGAGCAGGCAGGACACGCCCTCTCCTAACGCTTTTAAAAAAGATGTATAGCATGGGCGCCGAACGCATTTGCAATGCAATAGGTCTCGCATTTGCGAGAGTTTAAGCTATTGGCATTGTAAATGACAATGCCTTTTATTTATATGTTTTAAAAACAACGCATAAATAAAAGGCATTGTCATTTACAATGCCAATAGCTTAAACTCTCATAAATGCGAGACCTATTGCATTGCAAATGCTTGTTTCCTAGTGCAATTTTCATTAGTCAGTGTTACAGCTTTCACTTTTCCTTTTCCACCCAGACCTGGAGAAGCCTTTTTCAGGCAATGGTTGATGGTGGACCCCTTCCATTAGTGCAATGTTTATTATTCCAGCAGACACTTTTGTGAGTAATCTCCCTCCATGAAGAACACTGTTGTCTGCCTTCAGGCCAAAGGGTTCCGGCTATGGTACTCCTAATCCTAACCGGTATATACCAGAATGTCTTAAAACGTAGGAAATAACACGTGTCCTGCCAGACTTAAAGGTGATTGACAACCCTACATTCTCAGTTTCTCTTTTGATGTTTATTTCAACAGGGCTTTAACCGGGTCGTGTCCCTCTGGGTAACAAACCCATTCGTAATTAATAACAGCAATGAAGCTGGTCCTTATTGGGCCCTATATTCATGTCCTTTACTTTCTTGGCAAATAACACTGATTGATTTCTGAACAATTCATGCAAAAAAGTTATGGTAATCCATATCAGCGATTAGTTCCTGTTTATATTTCATATTTTACTTAATCTTGCACCAAAATACCAGTTGGGTGGCACATTGTAGGGATCACAGAAATTGAGTTTACTTGTTTAAGCCACGGCCTTAAATACATGGGCCACACCCCTTTTAGAGAGCCCCCACTTTTCTCATCTCACTTAAAGCTGTGCATTTTGATCAACCTGTTGAGAACATGACAAATAGAGAGGCGCTGCATCTGTCACTTCCCTCTGGATACTTAATTGCTCTTCCATCAAGAAGCCCTTAGGGGCTTTCTCAGGCTTACGATGCTCTATACAAATTATACAAATGCTACAGTACAGTATAGCACAATCCAAGAAAATGAACACAATACAACATAGTAATTAAACATTCTGTATCTGAATTATTAGGCAGTTATTCATGCCAGTTACATAAGTAGGAAACTACTTCTTCTTTTGTCCTTAATCTGAACCACTGGACTTTTGCAGCCTCTCTCGAATAGCCCTGGCTAACAGGTACAACAAGCATTGGTAAAACCAATGGATATGAATGACATTTGAAATCATAATAAAAAAATAAAAAAAACATGTTGCACTGCAAAAATAAAGCCATAATTGTGTTCTGTGTAGAAAGCATCTATCAGATAAAGAATTAGATGTGTGATGATTCAGTGTACTTTTGAGATGTAAAATTGTCCCTCATGCATTGCAAAATAATTTGCAAACACTTCATAGGAGGCAGCATGATACACCAAACGGCCAATGGCATATGGTGAGAGAAACATACTCACCTGGGTGCAGCTAAAGTCCATTCTATGTCTATTGTACAGAACTGATAGCAATAGGTCTTACAGATAGCTGTGATGTCAAGCCAGGCCTAGGAAACATTAGAGTAGTTTGGTATTTGGCCAGAAGTCACCTTGATGAATAAAAGTTGATCTCACTGCATAGATATTTCTCTTCATGTTTAGTTTCTGTTTTTAATGTACACAGTAGTCACAAAATGAGGAATCCGAATGAGGGCAAATCGATTTAACTTTGCTTTCACAGTAAAAAAGAAACATTCATGAGATCTGAGATGTCATTTTCTACTTAGAAATTTGCAATGGCAGAAACTTGCCAGCAGCATCCTCGCCCCTGCCACATGTGGAAGGGCTGGGTTCACAGAGGACGTGTCTAGCCCCGGAGCTGTGCACGCTTACACTGCTGTTCGAGGTATGGTGCTCTAGGCTGGGAGAGTGCAGGCCAGGAAACGAAAGGTGAGTGCGCTCACACAGACAGAAGGCCGACAAATCGTGGCATCAGACTAGAGATCAGAGGGTCCAAGAGATGGTGTAAGTGTGAAAATATGGTGTTTCGATGCATTGGAGTGTTTCCAGTGGACCGATTATTTATTATTTTATTCGTTAAGTTGTTTTCTTGTGGAAAGTCATGCTTTCTTAAGGCCTTTGTGATGCTATATGAGGCAGTGAGCATCCCCAGGAGCGCAACATCCTCCTCAAGTGTGAGACTCGCACACAAGGAGTGAACCTGGAGCTATCTGAAATAACATAACATAACCAGATCTCAGCAGAAAAAATGTGGTTCATGCTTAGGGCAGGAACTCGAGTTCTCTTCGGCACTATTTTGTATTGAACTGCAGTAACAGACCCGGGCTGCACTTACTCTGTCTGCGGAGCGCTCTGGACATGCTCTCTCTGTAGCACAGTCCCTGCAGGCTGCATTGACATGCCAGCGGTGCCGTGCTCCAGGAGTATGGCGCGCGCCTCTGCTCCCGGGTCTTGGTATGCGCGCGGGTCCTCGCGGTGCCGGGCTGATAAATGAGCACAGGGCGCGAGCCCCGGCTCATAGGCCGCATTGTGCGCAGGCAGCCGCCTGTTCAGTTCACTGTGAAATTGACATTGTGAAATCCGGCTTTGGAAATGGCTTGATCCAGATAAAGCGTTCCACCTCTCCGCTCCCATTCAGGCTCAGCCGCTTCCCCTATTTGTCCTTGTGACATCTCAGGGGTGAATCAGCATCTTCCAGAAGAAGAAGGGGGGGTTGCAGCCGTGCTGGTTTAGGATGCTCAGTGGTTCGTTGTCCGAAGACAGATAGGGCACAAGAGAGGCTGGGGGGATTCGGGACAGTGCCGCTGGGCGAGAGTCAGTCGCACCCAGACACGCTGGCCTATCTGGAAATGCCTTCATTCCTCCATAAATCAGTTTGCTCGACAGTAGGGAAATCTAGCCCTGTCTCACGCCTTAATAACTGAGTACATGTACGACAGCTCTGAAAACGACGTAGCTTCAAGGCACTTTTTATTTTACTATATCAAGGGTCAGGCAAGCAACACCAAAAGAGGAATCCTAATGTATTTTACGGAAAAAGGGTTTTTCCTTTCCAAATGCCAAATATATGTGAGTTCCGTGATCAGGGTCTTAAGACCACAACACACCTACCACAGTGGAAGTCTAGTGGCTTTTGATTGATTTGGCGTTGTAAGTTGTTCAGGTGTAGGCCTTTGGTGTTGACAGCTGACCCCATGTGCCTTGAGACGACATGCATTCAGTCCTAGGCTTTTCTATTATAGCGGATTGCCGCTTGGCACTTTTGACCAACATCAACTGAAGTGAAACAAATGTATCATGAAAGCCCACGATGAGGAAGCGGTGTCCCTGCTGGCATGATGTCGCATGGCGTACCAACAGAAGTGGTATTCAGGAAAATGGCGCTCCAGAAAAGCATTCACCACAGCTGGCGGGAGCCTTGTTCCGCGAGGCCTGCTGCAGGGACAGGTCTCTGGAGCTGTGCGTGCTTGCACAGCTGTATGGCGGACCGGCTCCTCTGATCACCATGGGAAAAGCATGTTTGACTGTGTGTGATGTCGCTGCGTGGGGTGCGTAACACAGAAAGCGTTATGCAGAATACAGCCCCCACCCCTGTCCCCAACCACGCAGGCTTTTCTGTCCATGGCAGACATTATTATTCATCTTGGGGTCTATTGTGCAAGCATTGTTAATAATCCCTGCCGCACTCCGCTGCCTTTCTCTATCCTCCTCTTCCTCCCAATCAACCCTTCTCAAAAGGCACTCTCCATCTGCAACGTCCCTTTTTCCAATTCTCTGTCTTATGGTCCTTGACTCTCCCTTTTTGTCTCTCTCTCGTTCTGTATTTCCCTCTCTCCTGCTTTAGTTTTAGCTCTTGCCGAGAGACCGCTTTAGTTGTTCATCAACCTTGTGTTTTTACAGTAAAGTTCATAATAAAAATACATATGGGCATGCATACATATTCGATCAGCTCTCTTCATTCATTGATCTGTCACTCACATTTTACTTCTGTCCACCAATTTATACACCATGGGGCAATGGGTCAGCCCAGTTCATCCATTGGCTAATTTGCACTGTGAGTGATGGCATGTTACCTGAACACAAGCGCACAGCCGCTTGAAAAGGAGCGTGCTTCAGAGCCAGGGCTGCTGGCCCACTCCTTTATTTTTATATTGTTTATAGTTTATAGACATTTTACATATTGCATGTATTTGAAAATAAAAATAAATTGCACATTTGTCATGGTCTGATCTATTGGATTTGCAGTGCTTGTTTCCTCTCTGCCCCGATCCCTCACCGCTTCCTTGACGCTCTCTACTTTGTAGTAGTCTATCTCTAGCGGCGTGTTAAGACTGTATAGAGCACTTTTGCTTTCTACCTTTAGCCGTGGTGGTGTGCCCACTTGTCGTAAAACTATGTGACACTGCTCATCTTCTAAGGTAGAGAGGTGGGTGAACTTGACATTAGTGCATGTTGGACCCTTCAATGAACAAAGAGGGAAATAACCCAAGTAAAAGCGGATAAGCTACTTGGATCGTAACTGTCCGTGCACATTCATTATGCTACTCTACAAATAAACGTAACCATGCGCTCTAGAGACCCTTACCCTCAGGTCCCACACAGACTGCCTGGAGAGATTCCTATGCAGAACCTAGAAAGACATATGCCTCGTCTCACTTCCTACTTGGAAAGAATGCTATACGGTGTAGTACAGATATATTGCTGCCCCACCACCTTCCTGCCATGAGGTTTGCACACTGATTAAGCCTGCTCCTAGCTAGAAACTTATTTGTCCCTCATTTTGTGCTTGCATGCAGCAACCCAAACAAAGTACATTTTGTGGGGACAGTTCTCATAGCGGTATCAAGAGTAGCTTCTCCGCTATACCAAACAGAACTTCTGTTCACCTCCAGACGTGCCAGAATCTGCTGTGGGAATCTGCTCTCTCACAGGCAACTAGAAATAGAGACATTTTAGGGGGTGTCTCAACCTACCAACCACTACAAAACCATAGGGTCTTGTATCAGAGAAAAGTAAGAGCCACCTGTAAGACCGTATTCCAAATTTCTTGTTTTTTGGACTGTACATATTCCTGCCTAAAACATTCATTTCAAATGTAATTTGTTTGATTATATGCTAATCATGTAATGCAAACATATTTAACCAAAAGAGGCCTAAACTGCATATCATCATCCTAAAAACATTTCCACAATATTAAAAAATTACCTAATTTATAACATAATAAATAATTTTCACATGTCATTACAATACAAAGTAATTATTCGCCTTACCTGTAAGCTTCTAAATACAGGAATCAATAATTCTTAGCTTACAAAAGGGCATACTAAAATGACATCACCAATATTACTTTTCATAGTTATTCCCTGTTTCCACCAAATGCATTGAGGGAGCTAACCAAGCATTATTTTAGTCATCCATCTTCTAACTTCCCTTGGTGGATATTCGTTAGGCTGGTTTGTATTGTTTATATGAACATATATTGGGAGCTTCAGGCATGAGTGTCCGTCCCATTCTTCTGAAAACATTTTTTTCAGTGTCTTTTATTAATTTCTTCCAATGTGGTGTCGATTGAGAGCAAGCTCTTTGAAAGTCCCAGGGTTGAAGTTCCAAAGAAATTTGTTTTAATTCATTGCACTACTGACTTTTATTAGTTTTGTGTAAATACGCCTTAATCATGGCGCAAACTGTACTCAGTTTTGCTCTTAAGAAACAGTGCCAGTAATTAAGCAACCTTTGGAAATATTTTATACAAAATATGTGACATTCCCAATGAGTCTCAAGGCGTGTGCTGCAGACCCTTTAGGGAGGCCAATCTAACATTTCCATAGGACCCGGACCCCCCAGGATGATCCCCCGCCCTGCCCCCAAGTGGTCCAGCCCACAATCAATACTACTACTTCGAGAGAGTGGGTATAAATCGGCCATGTTTAATTTCCAAACAATCATAAACATGACAAAAACGTTTACATCTTATACATTTATGGTCTTAATATCTCACTTTTAATATCGACATTTATCCTCCAATATCATCAGCACTAGTTATGGAAATTTACTTTGCTCCAGCACCAAGGGGCCCTCTGGCTCGCATCCCCTGAACTGAGAACCACGCAAGGCGCAACCCACCTGCGTCCTTGAGCGGTGGGCCCCAGCCCTCTGGTCCTTGTCCGCCATTTTCGGGGTTCACCCCTCTACCACCAGGCTGCCAAGGAGGCTCGTAGGGAATACCCAGGGGCCGCTGCCCCATGCCCTAGTTCGTGACCTGGCGCACTTGCCTCCCCAGCCGGTGACCCCATTCTCCCTGCGGAGAGCTTACCGTCTCTCCCCTCAGTGCTGGCCTAGGGAGTACGTAAGGAGGACTCCCGTTAACCCTGTAAGTCAATGTTCTGTGGTCTCTTTTCCGCCACCACTCTCTCCTCCGAACCTCCCCTCAAACCACTACTCATAGGGACGGGTGGGTGGGAGATTCCGCGATGCCGGCAGTCCCGTGGTCCGGCGCAGGAAAAAGAGAGGCAGAGCTGGGTGGCACCGAAGCCTAAATAGGCTTATTGCCTCCACCCCTTCCCACGCCGGAAACACGTCACTGGGGGACCCGGAAGTACTTCCCCGGGCCGGTCGCCAATCGGGCTAACCCGGCCGATGTGTGGGGGCGTGGCGAGGATCCGGGAGGCCAGGCCCTAATGGCGCGCTCTTCAAATCTCGCGCTTCTCCATAGGACCCGGACCCCCCAGGATGATCCCCCGCCCTGCCCCCAAGTGGTCCAGCCCACAATCAATACTACTACTTCGAGAGAGTGGGTATAAATCGGCCATGTTTAATTTCCAAACAATCATAAACATGACAAAAACGTTTACATCTTATACATTTATGGTCTTAATATCTCACTTTTAATATCGACATTTATCCTCCAATATCATCAGCACTAGTTATGGAAATTTACTTTGCTCCAGCACCAAGGGGCCCTCTGGCTCGCATCCCCTGAACTGAGAACCACGCAGGGCGCAACCCACCTGCGTCCTTGAGCGGTGGGCCCCAGCCCTCTGGTCCTTGTCTGCCATTTTCGGGGCCCACCCCTCTACCACCAGGCTGCCAAGGAGGCTCGTAGGGAATACCCAGGGGCCGCTGCCCCATGCCCTAGTTCGTGACCTGGCGCCCTTGCCTCCCCAGCCGGTGACCCCATTCTCCCTGCGGAGAGCTTACCATCTCTCCCCTCAGTGCTGGCCTAGGGAGTACGTAAGGAGGACTCCCGTTAACCCTGTAAGTCAATGTTCTGTGGTCTCTTTTCCGCCACTAGGGTGACCAGGGCCCACAGGTCCTTCACCCTCCCCACCACAAAACAAGTTCTGCACAAAAGACCATATTCCTTTGATCCATATGTCCGTTCCAATGTCTGACAAGTGTGCCCCATCCTGGTGAAACATTATATCTCCTGTGATCATCCGGTGCGGTATATGACACAAGCGGCCCGGAGCTGAGCACAGCTTGGCCAATTCCCCATTGAGTCGCCTTACTGACACATTTAAGGCTCGTGATCTTACTCCAGCGCCCCATGTCCGGCGTGGTATCATACATGACCAGGCTATCCGTGCCCGGGGGAAGGCCCGCCCCAGCCATGCACACTCCGTCAATATGGCTTCCCTGACCGCCAGGCGTCCTCGATCAACCATGTCGTTGCCGCCCAAATGTAAAATAATTAAATCCGGGGACTGCTGTCCCTCGTGTGCCCTTGTCTCCTCAACCAGCTGCCGCAGCTGCCGGATCCGCAAGCCCCCGACACCTCGCCATAGGAACGACATCCCTTTCAGACCCGGTGGTTTCGACACTCGCTGCTGTTGTAACCGGACCGTGGCGCGCCGTACGAACGAGTGCCCCAACACCCATACCACCTTCGCGGGCATACTAATTGTCGGGAAAGAAATGGAAAAGTCAGAATGGGCCTGTCAACAAATCTGTGTATCCACTTACAGTAATTCAGCCGCACGTATCGCTTAAAACACTCTGATGACCAGCGCCCAACCCTTTTTACTGCCTCTGCTGGCAGGCCGGCGCCCGCCGCTAAAGTCGCCGCGCCAATTCTAAACGAGTGTGACGAATATCCCGCCGAAATCACCCCCAGACTTGCCAATGCCTGCCTAAAAACTGCCTTGAATTAATATTGGGACAGGCAATCCCCTTGTTCATGTATGAACAGAGCCTGCCCCTTCCCTACGGGGCGGATCGCTAAGTATGCTTCCATCAAAGCTACCGGGCAGATTATTATCCCAGGGGCAGGACTAAGGCGAATCGTGGACCCCTTCCCTAATGGGTCGGTTTTTGACTTCCGAAGGGTCACTACCAAACTACCCTGGACTAATTTGGAGTCGCGTAGCTGCAGCCCCCTAACTGATCGGACTTGGAGGTCCCTACCAATTCCCTAACCGAAAGGCCCCGTAAAAGGCCAGGGAGAAAGCGGCCCCAAATAGGGTGCTCTCATATGATGAGCGGCAAACCGCGTGCAGAGACCCTATCATGTCGCCCAGCATCTTCACGTCTATGGGCCTTCTGCTGTCCCTTTTGACCCCCTCCAACCGGGCCCATCCTGTCAGAGCTTTCTTGACTACAAATGCTGCACTTGGGTCGCGCTCCCCTGCTAACTTGGCAAAGAATCCTACAGCGGTCACGTGCGCCCTAGCATAAGAGACTGGCCTGCCCTGATCCTTCAATGTTTGTAAGAAACCGCATATTGCCCCAGCCGAAAATAGGCCCATTATCCCTGCGCGCTGGACAAATATCCTGTATGATTTGAAATGTTGTTGGTAAGTTCTCCTAGTGTGTTTACTCAGTGAGGCACCTACCAGCCCCGCTAAAGCGGGGCTCCAATCCTCCACAGTGATGTCGGGAACACTGTCATCTGATCCTCTGCCCGTGGGTGATACCTCCGGAATTCCTGCAACTTGGAGCGAGACAAAGCGTCAGCAGCCTGATTCTCTACACCTGGAATATGTGCCGCTTTAAACAGCAGGTTCAGCCTCAAGCATGCCAGCACTAAATGTTTCAATAACCTCAGTATATGTTTACACGTAGCCCCCTGCCTATTTATTGCCTCCACTACTCCCATGTTGTCTGACCAGAATACCACCGATTTGTTCTCAAAGAACTTGGCCCACACAGTTACTGCCACCACGATTGGGAACAACTCCAAAAAGGCTATGTTCTTAGTCAAACCGCTCTCATGCCATGCAGCCGGCCAATCGCCCCTGCACCAGCGTGATCCTAGAATTGCTCCAAAACCTATGCTACCTGCTGAGTCCGTGAGCAAGCCTAAGTCCGTACTGGACACTGGCGGAGCAGGCCATACCACCTTACCATTGAAGTCGCTTAAGAAACTGCGCCATACTCTCAGGTCTTCCCTCACCTCTGACTGCAAGCGCACATGATGGTGTTTTTGAGTCAATCCCACCATTGCCCGTGCTATTGACCTTGAGAAGGGACGCCCCATCGGGATGATCCGAAGGGCGAAGTTCAACTGACCCACTAACACCTGGAGTTGGTGTAAGGTTACTTTAGCACCTGCCAGTGCTGAATCAATTGCTTGGGAGAAGGCCCTCACTTTGTCCATTGGTAACCTGCATTCCCCCGCTACTGTGTCTATCTCAATTCCCAAGAACGACATGCATGTTGCAGGACCTACCGTCTTCCCAGGCGCCAATGGCACTCGAAATTCTTCAAACATGGCGACTAGCTGCCCCAACGCCTGAGCGCATTCCCCGCGATGCCGGCAGTCCCGTGGTCCGGCGCAGGAAAAAGAGAGGCAGAGCTGGGTGGCACCGAAGCCTAAATAGGCTTATTGCCTCCACCCCTTCCCACGCCGGAAACACGTCACTGGGGGACCCGGAAGTACTTCCCCGGGCCGGTCGCCAATCGGGCTAACCCGGCCGATGTGTGGGGGCGTGGCGAGGATCCGGGAGGCCGGGCCCTAATGGCGCGCTCTTTAAATCTCGCGCTTCTCCAGATACTCAGCTCCACAGACTGTATTTTTAATAAATCAATTTGCATTTTCCTTTTCATCTTGAAATAAGGGCCTATACCAAGGGACAGGTTTTTTAATATGACATGATACGTACGTTTTATTAAAAAAGTGTCCATTGAGAGCTTTGTGAGAAGATACAGTGCTGAGTAAAGAACTTGGGCATTCAAGTTCTGAAATCCCACCACAAAACATCAATACCAGCATGAACTGGGGAGCAGAAACTGTTGTGAGCCCCAAATCCTCTGATGCCAATGGAGTTGGAAGCCGCTCCTCCAGCAGGCCTCTTGGCTGCATGTCAGGCAGAGCTCTGAAAGAGGTTGCTTCTGTTTGATGAGCTCTGTCTCGCTGGTGTAAACCCCTGTAATTAGACAGCGATGGACTCGACTGCAGCCGTTCTTTATCGGCCGGGAGGTGGGGGTTCACTGCCTGATTGTATTGAAATAATAATTTGCTAACAATACAAACTGGATTATAGAGCATGGGCAGTCAGATTCCTTCCCACACCGCGAGGAATGCCAGGGGCTGGCGAGTGTGCTGAGGAGGCCAGTAGAACCTCAGGAACGGCATTGATGGGAACCAAGGTGGGTGGGGGAGGACTAGTGTCCTTCAAAAACACCTCTTTCTAATGCTCATCTTTCATTGCTTGACCTCTTCTGTGGAGTCCGGGTTCTTCCTGCTGCTTCCTCCTACTCCGGATCCAGATTCGCGCATTGCTTGACCCAAAGGCGTGTTGAGTTGTTGGCGGTTGTAAGATGTTGAGAGGAGAAGATTTTTGAATTGTAAGCCTAGATCTCTTGTTTCATTTTGTGTGTTAAGTCAACCAGCGGGGCACATGGAATGGGCTACTGGCATAGCGGGGAACACTCAGTCTTTGCAGCCATCTGCATATCAGTTCGACCTCACTCCGAAAGAGGAATAGACTGGACAGACCTTCTGGACCGTGATTTCCCTGCCTGGAATAACTGCAAGCCCAGGAGTATTGAAGGAACCACTGGCCTGGATCTGCATGCGCAGCTCACTGGTGTGGTTCAACACATTGCATCCTCATGTACAGCTCCATGGCGTGACCCAGCACAGAAGCCTTTGGACATTCACGTACAGCTCAATGGTGTGATGCAGCACAGAAGCCTTTAGATACTCACGTACAGCTCCATGGTGTGATGCAGCACAGAAGCCCTCAGATACTCACATACAGCTCCATGGTGTGACCCAGCACAGAAGCCTTTGGACATTCACGTACAGCTCAATGGTGTAATCCGCACAGAAGCCTTTAGATACTCACGTACAGCTCCATGGTGTGATGCAGCACAGAAGCCTTTAGATACTCACGTACAGCTCCATGGTGTTATGCAGCACAGAAACCCTCGGATACTCACGTACAGCTCCATAGCGTGACGCAGCACAGAAACCCTCAGATACTCACGTACAGCTCCATAGCGGGACACAGCACAGAAACCCTCAGATACTCACGTACAGTTCCATGGCGTGACACAGCACAGAAGCCTTTGGACATTCATTTACAGCTCCATGGTGTAATCAGCACAGAAGCCTTTAGATATTCACGTACAGCTCCATGGTGTGATGCAGCACAGAAACCCTTGGATACTCACATACAGCTCCATAGCGTGACGCAGCACAGAAACCCTCGGATACTCACGTATAGTTCCATGGTGTGACGCAGCACAGAACCCTTCTGATTTTCACTTACAGCTCCATGGTGTGACGTAACACAGAATCCTTTAGTGATTCTCGTACAGCTCCATGAAGTGATGCAGCACAGAACCCTTTGGATCTTGATCCACAACACCAGGGTGTGACGCAGCACTGTACCCCCTGAATCTTCAAACCCCGCTCCTTTCTGTGGCAAAGGAACAGTCCCTCTGCTTTTATCCACAGTCAGCTGTCAGGGTTATTGTGTTTCACACTTTGTGAATGTTGAGTTTTCAGGTACGAAGTTAAAAATTATATTTCAAATTCATTTAAAAACCACTGCATCCTGTATTTGCATTTATCTTCTTAAAATGATTGCCGTGAGGCTAATAAATCCATTGGCACATATAAGCAGACCTTTCAGCGACTGGGAGGGATTGCAGTCTACTCCCTAAAAATAAACCTCTTTATTTCGTATATTGAGCACACGAGCCTAGCCCATGTGTTTGTCTCTTAACTCTGCCCATCAAATGGTCAAGGGGCCAAGGCGTTAGATCCCGGGCCCCGGAGACAGGTGTGGGCCGGATTGGACCGGTCAGGTTCAGTGGCCGCATTTTGAATTTCGCGGTCTCTGGCGCATGCAACCATTGGTTGCTTCATGACCTGTGGGGTCGCCTGGGCAGTCATCAGGGATGGCAGGACACGTTAAATAATGGGCAGGTACCATGGTCACTCATCACTGCCTGGTTGCCCTTGATGACTGCTGACACTGCCCCGGCCCCGTTCTGAGAACCAGAATTGGACCACTCGTTAGACACGACCAGTTCCCCGAGGGCCCGAATAATTTGTCCAGGCCCCTCGAAAGCAGAACAGTTGTCATTTCACAGAGATGTGATTTCATTTGTCAGTCCGGGCGACGAGTTTCATATGGAGGACTGGGTAGCATTTGCTCCATGGCATTTTTTATGCAGTACTAAGCAGCAGTCTTGGGAGGCCTGGTCGGTCGGGTAACCACCCAGGCCTGTGGCAGGGGAGGAGTCATGTTTGGCCACAAAAACAGGTAGACAACCTTGGCATCAAGAATATAAGTGTAGGCGAATTCAAGATGGAATTGGTTTTTGAGCCTTTAGCTCAAGCCAGGGCAGGGGTACTATGGTCTCTACTGAAAGGCTGGGGAGGCCTGCTACCACGATTGTCCATAGCCAGCCAGGGCACTCAATTACACTGCCCTGGGGATATGGGTGGATAGTGACTGCGCCAGGGGACCAAGGTATGGCTTGGTTGGCAAGGCCCATCTCACCAATGGGCACCAGGGGGAATCCCTTTATTGAGTGGCTCTGGCATGGTTGTTTGGGGGGCCAGCTGTTATGCTGGTCCAGGCTCCCTCTGTCTTGAGGGACCAGGTGAGTTCGCCTTGTAGAGGATAACTTATGGAGGGACCAGTAGGGTTTTTGTCCTGGGTCCAAGTCAATTGAAGTAGTCAATGCCACAAGGGCCTCAGGGGTGGTCAACCATGACTCCTTTGGTTTTACTTGCTAGGAAATTTATTGTATTAGCTATGGAGTATTTGCTAGGAAATTTAATGTATTAGTTATGTCCATGTGATAATCATCATGCTGTACTGTACATATTGTAACTTTATATGAAAATGTGAAAAGTAAAAATTTGTCGTGTTTATGAGGTGTAATAAATACGGCCAGAGAATGGTATATTCTCTAAAGCAAGAATTATGGCTTGCATTGGTACCTTTTGCATAATCTGCTATATGGTTATGAGTGTGTAATGTATGTTAGTTTGAGATGACTGGTCTCGCTGCGGTCCCCCACCTGTGCAAACCATGGCACAGTCTGCACTAGTGCAAAACGTTCAAGCGTGCTCTACGCTGCCCGTTGGGGTGTCTGTGTCCCAGGCCCATTCCATCATTGAACTCTCTGCAAGGAGCACTTAAAGGGCTCTTGTTATATTGTTTATGGGGATCTGGGCTTCTGCCTGGTGGAAACAAGTGTACTAAAATAACAAAGACATTTCATGAGGGGCACAGGACAGCATGATATTACGACCCTACCGTCCTAGGTTGAACTTCAACAATTGTCCTTGAAGTAATCGATTTTTCTCCTTGCCAAACCTGTAAACAACTCTTTCCTAATCCCCAAAGCTCTCTGTTGCACTGTATCCTGTTACTGAAGTAAATAAATCAGAGATCGGACTTGCATGGTAATTCACTTTACATTTCATAATACAAAAATGCCATGTGGAAAAAAACAAATCCTAGTTGAGCAGGCAACATTTTACGTCCTGGTATTATTGTGGTTCATTAAATTGAAGCTAGAATTGGAACCAGAACCCACAGCAAGGTATTGTGAGAGGGAAATCATTCACAAGGCCAGTAAGCCAACGCCATCCTCCGTTTCGAAGGGCAAGGGCACACTCTGCTATCAAGCGCCTAGTGGAGGGCATTGTTGGAGGTTCCAAGGATCTGATGGGTTAAATGAGGACAATTTCCTTTCAGGATCCATAATGTCCCAGAGGGGGCTCTTTTTATGCAGAATTTCAGAGGGCCGCCACCGCCTCCTTGGCACTGGGGCTTGATTGAACAACGTCCAATGGTCACGTTAAGCACCTGGGGCTCCGGGCATTGTGTGCCATGGATCGGGGTAGGGTGGCTTTGCATGGCCCTGTTGCTGGGATTCTTACACACTGGCATCCACTCACCACCTCCCCGGTGTCCTGGGAAACAATTGGCTATGCGCATGAAAGACAAGAGCGAACCGCGGAATGCAATGTTCGATTTGCACATGGCCAAGGCATGAAGGGGAATTTTGACCCCAGGAGATTCCAGGCAGCGTCCATCTACCCCTCATTGTTTTTCTTTCATACAGGAAAACTAAGCAAGGTTCATACTGTTTTCATAGCTGCAACTGGGCAGCGTGCAGCACAATACTAGTGAGCATCACAATGCAAGGCTGCCCTTGCCCACACCCCAGCGCTCCACAAATGGACTCGAAAGCCCTTTGTCATCAAAGTTCCTGGTGGACCCCCAGCTTTGTTAACCACCATGGATGGACAGACATCGCCCTCAGGCCAACACACTCAGCTGTCTCCCAGTATTGTCTGCTGTATCTCTTCCAGCTGTGGATTCTGTGCTATGGTGGTAAATCAGTGGGTTGAGTGCCTGCTGCAGGCATGAGGCACAGAAGGACTGGCCCATTCTGAGTCTGAAATGAGCCACACAGAGATGGGGGATATCAAGTCACGCTTAAGTGCCCGTTTGTTTAGGTCTTTTGTTGATCTGACGGCCTCTTCCAAACATAAACTTCCAAAGCAAAAGATAAAATGATGTGAGGTCGGTATGCTTTATCCTAAAGTTCCCTAGCGTAATTAGGTATGTCTGATGAGTAGTGAATTTTGAGCCTGAGAACTGGCATAAGAACTCACAAACTTCGAATTAGGCTCCCACTTCAACTGCCCACAACACTTGTCTGAAAAACTTTGTGGCCGTAGAAAATCCTTCACTTTCTATCTGTTTGGTCTGTTTCTAAGCCCTTCTGAGTTCAGCAGATTAAGCAGCAAAGGCGGAAGCAGATACAGTGGCCTGCCCAGGATCAGAGTGTTGGTCCACACAAACTCTGATTAGAACCCAGTGCTTTTGGTTTCAAAATCCACAACTAACCAGTGGATCGTACACCATTCCTAAAGTATCATTTCCTTGTATGTATTTCACAAAGATCTAAACGCTACATTTTTTGCAGTGTTCCCGCTCACATAAACTAAATCCACTTATTAAACGGGAACTGTGATAGGTGGAAGGCCTGACTAAATGCATGAAATGCACCTAGAATTGAACTGTAGAACTATAAAATATTTAAAAGCAAGAGGAAAATTACACATTTTAAAAACCATTGGAGTGCGCACCTTCAAACATATCCTATCATTAAATCCTTGTCTTTTATTTTAGTGTTTTCAGGATGCTCCAAAGTTCCTGACTGGGGCGAATTTCTTAAAAGAAGGGCCCAGTGCATTGTGGGTAGTCACATTTACAGTGTGGACGGTGGGAGTGAGGCAACAGAAGCAGGATGGGCGATTGCAAAATGTGGTAATACGCAAAGTGTCGATGCCTCTGACAGACTGGTTGTGTTGATGCAACGTTAATCACGTGTTGCATTTTGTGCAACTTCTTTTGCCCGAGCTTTACTGTCCTTTCTGCGACCCTTGCCTTTCTGCTTTGTGACATTTCACCTTTGAAGGAAAACACAACGATTATAAGAATGACCAGGGCTTTAAGTGGGAAAAAAAAAGTGGGGGTGCTCTAAAAGGGGCGGGGCAAACCTCAAAGGGGTGTGGCCTATCTAAGTAGGGGTGTGGTCTAAATAAAGATAACTAGTGTAGCAGTACCCCCTGCTCTGACAAGCCGTCAGCTCTAGGACTCCTCAGAGTGTCATTAGATTTGGAATTCCCCGCTCAGGCTTGCTCTCTCCCCTCCTAAGAAAACATGCCTCTGTCAGAGACCCACCCACCCCCTTCTTTTTAAAAAAACTTCGCCAAAGCAGTGCTTTGCGGAAAGGCAATCTGCAAATGTGGGCCACTTTTTTTTAGCGTGCCCCGGATGATTTTTTTTTATCCCAATCCAACCCTGCTGACCTGCAGTAAACTGCGTGGTGGAAAGGTCTATTTTCAAAACCGCTTTTAGGAAGCAGTCACTTTACCTGAAAGAAAAAGCTCAAGGGTAACACGTCCTCTTTCATCGTATATAGTACTTTAGAAGTTGTCATTTGCTCAAAATAAACCCTAAATTTTCTTGCGTGACACTATCCTTTTTTTAAAAATCTCAACTGATTTTGTGGTTTGGTGCTCAGACCAGACTAGTTCTGCAGTGCTCCGCACCGTCCTATATGGTTACGTCTATCAGATAGGTCCAGTTCACATAACGTTTCTAAAAAGGTATCTTATCATTGGAATGAGGTGTTTTTGAAAAACATGGCGTCCGTTCGGTATTTACATAAACTGGAAAATCCGGACGGGGTGACCCCAAATGCCAATGTCGAGAGCTCTGCCGGCCTCGGGCATATGCGCGATACTCAACTCAGAAACTGGCAATCGAAGAGGTACCTCAGAATCGGAGGACCGAAGTGGACTTTAAAGGAAGACCTTATAATCGAGCTCAGGCGCGCAACGCCCATTGGGTTCAAAGGGCTTCAGCCCCCCCCTGTGGTGTGTGGCAGCCCGGGCTGAGACAACTTCCCGGGCACACACACAGCCGCACCCGAGTACTTCACAGGTCTTTAAAAGACCATTTGCATGTTAATGATTCTTTGTCGTTTTTTCACCCCTTCTTAGAGCCCCTGCATCTCCACACTTCCTACTACTGGAATAATGAGCCCCCCCCCCCCCCGAAATTTTTCCTTAGCCCCCTCCCGAAATTTGGCTCTAGTTGCACCTCTGATCGAGCTGGTGTGGGGATGCCAGGGGTACTGGGAGCGCATTAGCTTGATTTGCTTAAGTATGTGTGTAACAATAGTCCAAGAAAAAAAAAAGAAAACAGACTACCTCTGCGAGGCCCGAAAATAGAGCCCGATAGAGACCCGTTTCGAGGGCCCGTGAAAATAACTGACAGACCCGGCCCACTTAAAGCCCTGAGAATGACTCTGAACGTCTTATGCTTTTCCCCCTCATTGCCTGTCCCTGTCCCGCTGTGCTCCAGGCACCACGAACAGTTCTCTTAATTACCTCATCATCAGCAAGGGGCAGGGCCCAGGCAGCTGGGAGCAGAAGGTTCCCGCGTGACAGATGCTTCAGCCCCCCCTCATTCTTCCATGAAAGGCTTCGTACCCCGAAGCCGTGGCCCCTTTGTGTGGGGAAGTGTCTGTGGCAGCTCTTGACACAGTTGTCGGTAAACTTTATTGTTTCTGGGAATGTTCTGAAACTGCTGTCTTCCATCTGGACTCCCTGGCAGGGAGCGCGCTTTCAGTTCTGCAGCGACGCCATGTTTTGGTCCCCCGCAGCAATATTACATTCATGATTACAGTCAAGGTCTGTGGAAGCTGTCAGCTCGAGGCTGTGTCCTGAAACACTCCCTGGAGTTGGAACCTGGCCAGGCGGATCTCCGTCCCATGAAGTCCTTTCCTTACTCCATGCTTAGTGAGCCTATTCATATAGCCCATAGCTGCCAAGTTTTCCAGGTCCATTTGTGACAGCTAGACCAGTCCTGTTTTTCCTAAGAATTCTAGGCATTGTAGTCTTATTAATCCCCATATACAACCAGGACTACAAATCCCACAATTTTTCGGAAAAAAAACGAGACTGGACTAATTAGTCACGTATGGACCTGGAAAACATGACAGCTATGATAGTGATCAATTACAGAGCAAACCACCTGTGGGCACGAGTTGGGCTTCCGTTTGAGGGTGGAGAACGTAGGCATGTTGTGAAATCAGATCATAGGAGCGTGTCCTCCTTCATTCTTCTGGGCAATAAGGCTTGCATAGCGTGAGACAATTTTCCCACGCTCACTGCATCCTCGAGCATTCCCTGGACTGCTTAGTGGTAGTATAATACTAGGGATGGTGTTGGGTGCCATATTCCATTATAACTATCCTCTGAGATCCTCGGACATGCAGAAGTGAGCTTAGTATAGCTGGGACCTTTGAAATGTTGGGCTGTTGTGCAGCTCTCCAGTGGGTCTCCATCATGGCCTCAGCCCTCTGAACTCTGCATCAGGATGCATGTTGCACATATGGAGTTAGACAGCCTTCAAAGGTTTGCCAAGAAGGAACTAATGTATTCCTGCCTGGTGACCTGCTCTGTCAATATCTTTAATCCAACTCTCTTCCTTTTAAGGAGGGAAGGGTGCATCTAGGGCCTCTGTTGGTGCGTAGCAGCATGGAACAGAGCATCCCTTCTGACACCTCACAGGTCAAGGTACAGTGGGCTTCTAGCCTTTCAGTGGTCCTCTGAGGCCTCTATGCAGGATGATGCTGTCAACAGCAGGCAACCACTTCACACACAAGCCACCTTTGTGAGTAATAAGGGTGTTACTACTCTTTCCCTCAGTGTGGTTGGAGGTAGACACGCAGTGAAGAGTATTCAACCTTGGGTGCGGGGCGATGTTTGGGGTTTCTGGCTCTCACAGGTGGACTGGCTATAGGGGGGAAGACACATGAAAGCTGCCTAGCGGGCTTATGGGAAGGGTATTTCTGCTGTAGATGAAAGACCTGATCACTGCACGAGATATTTCAGGTCTGACTGAGAACTGTGCTACACCAGTCGGTGGATCTCCTAGAGGTGACGTGCTCCGAATCCCTTTTTTGTTAGTTCATTGTACAGCCGGGTAAAGCCTGATATCCACCGGCTGCGCCACCCTCCGCATCCCCCATCCAGGGGTGGACCCTTGAGTCACCTGTTGGAAATCCGCATTCTGACTTTGGCTCTGGCCCATCTCACTAGCATCCAATTGCTGAGAGTTGGTGTTGCCTGAATATCCTCACTGCAGAGTCTTCGAATCTCTGGTTGTGAGAGTCCGCCTGAAAGCCCCTTTGAGTGTGTCTGAGTCCACACCAAGTGCAATGCAGGCGCACCTGTGGGGTCTCTGTAAGATGCCACGTACGGTGTGGCCATTGATTCACCCGTGGGCCCTTAAGCAGCTTTCTGCAAGCTCCCTCGCCATTTCCTGCAATGAATGCTTTAATGGATTCTGTATGGGCTGTGCACCGGTTATTTTGCTAACAATTGTTTTTGCTGCTTTTGCAATAGGAGTTTGACGTACTGAGCGGTGTGCGATAAAGGCAGTCTCATTTTCTTGGCGGCTGTTATCTTTTGCTTCCACATTATTTGTTTTTTCTTCTTGTAATCAGCAATTTTGAATTTCTGAAATGAGCCCAAACATATCCTGTCACTCTTCGTTGTCCCTCTCATACCCATTGGTGCAGTTTCACCTTTCGAGAGGGGGGGTGGGGTTGGAGGGGGGTGCGTGATAACTACTGTGTGATGAATGGCTTGCCTTCCCTTTCAGTGCATATGTGATGAGAAAAACACATCATGGCTGTGTACACAGCGCATTGATAATTACCAGCTTCTGTATCTCTAGCTCTGTGGCTTCGGGCGAAACCTGTGGGATGTGCAATGTTTACTAATTCGGTACCATTGGCGTATAAGGCAGCACAGGGTGCTACGCAACCTATGGAAGGGACAGCTTTGACAAGGGCAAGCGTTCTCTGAAAGCAACACGTCTCTGTGTTTTCTTCATCACACAAAGGGGTATACAGTCTTTTCCAAGTGGCGATTACTCCGTAGGATGTTACCACGCATGTCTTTACTACTCATGCCTTTACCACTCATGCCTTTACCACACAGACAAGCACCACACAGCCCTTTTTCTGGTACTTTACCACGTGATACTTTAGCACGCAGATATTTTTTTAATGGCATAATTACTATGTCATTTAAAAAATATAGGGAAATATACGGATTAGAGGATGGGTAAGGGTTCAGGGTGGTAATGGTTTTAAAGGGTTTTTTAGGGTTCAGAGTTATTAAAAGGGTTTTTAAGATTCAAGGGCAGGTAGTGGTAAAAGTGCATGGGGCGTTTAGGGTTCAGGGGCGGATAGAGGGAAAGGGAAGTAAGGGGTTTATAGGGTTCCAGGGTGGGTAGTGTTAATGGGCAGTAAGGGTTGTTTAGGGTTTAAGGGTGGATAGTGGTAAAAGGAGGTAGGGGATTTTTAGGGTTCAGCAGCAGATAGTGGTAAAGGTTTTTAAAAAAGGGGATTTGGGGAGTTACCCCAAGACAGAGAAAGAAAGATTTGTGGCAACGTACCTCGATGAAATACAAAGCATTGTAAAGGTCAACTTATTGTAAAACGTGTGGTAATGACTGATATTCACACATAGGGTGTGAGCAATTTCTGTAATTTGCTTTTGTGTAATTGCATGGATTTACTTTTATTATGTAATTAGGCAAAAAGCAAATCTGCTATTTAGTACATATTTAACTTAAAAATGTATCATTGCATCCATTTTTGATCCGAGGATGCATTCCATGTTAAAAAAGCAACAACAAAAAGTGGCATAAACAACATCTACTCACATTCTAGCTGTTTGCATTGTTCCCCCACTCCTGTGCTATAATTTGGATGTGTAAATATGCGATGTGGCCTAATGTCACAATTTCAGGAATTGTGTGCAAAAAGTGTAAAGTGAAATTATGCAAATTGTGCCCGCGCAATTCCAATTTTGTGCAGTCATAAAGGAGATATGTTGCAGTGCTAAACTTGTTGGTACTGAGCCACTATGACTTGGGTAAGGAAAAGACCTAAATATGTATTATTGTGTTTTTCACATTATCGGCTCTTGGAACACATAGGAGTTAGGTCTGGGCAAAATTTGAATTCTGCTGGCAAAATTTTCATTTTACGCGGAATTGCTTAAAATTTTGCATTATGCTATTGCGCCTAACTTTATTACACAAATGCATGCCTTCAGAAAAAAAATTCTCAGCCGACACCAGCAGGAGAGTTTCTTACATGTAAAATGTCTCAACAAGAGACATTTTCTACTTGACACTGGCAGATCACATTTCGTTACAAAAGCGTGTTTTCAGAAAATGTTCATGGAAGTACACAAAAATTTGTGAGAAGAGTTACACAAATTTACCCCCCCCCCCGTCTGAGCTACCTATACATTGGCAGGGAGTAGTTCACCCGCAGTGGGAATGGCCCACGAATGCTAGAGACGAGCTGTGAGCAATATGAAGGCAGATGTGCAAATACTGTAGTGTTGCACTAAGTTTGCGGTAGACAAGTGGGAAAGTTTTAAGAGGCCGCGGCGCATTATTTTCAATGTGGAAAATATATTGCGATGCCGTATGGTGAGACACAAAGAGGATATTGCTTTGGCTCATACCTCACAAGTCCATGGGGTAGGAACTATTTGCAAGCGAAAGTACTTCTGCAACTCTGGAACCACATATGGGGCACAAAGTGGTAAAACATCGATAACTTGTCAAATTGTTCCTCCTTTGTAACTATTGTGTAACGGGGGAACTCTCTAGTTACCCCTTCGCCCGACCTCTTCGATGTGTCCTCCATCTGCTATGTGGCAAATTTAGATTTTCTGACTTTGGTTCATTCACGAGACAGAGATCCTTATATGAAACCCAAGAACAAGCACTGTTATCCACAGAGGGGCTTGTTATTAGAGCCATACCCAAGGAAGGAGTTGCGCGGCGGGAGCCTGCCTTATACTCATGAAGCCGGCCTCACCAATATGATATCTAAAGTAAAGTTAATATCAAGAGCACAGCTCCCGGCACTGTCCGCGTCCTCAGGAGATATAGAGCCAGGGTTCTAGATGCACACCGTTACTCACTAATAATTTCCATTTTTCACTTCTGTTCTCTAATACGGAAATTAACGCGATCACCTCGAATCTGTTGGTGCGCGCTAAGACCCTACTGCAGATATTGTACCAAATACTCCAGCATTCTGATGTAGTGCATTTTCGAATAGCAAGCATTCTCCTTTTTTCCTTCTATTAAAATTTATTTAGTGCTGTTGGCATAGACTAGAGGTTTAGACGAAATCAATTACTGGGTTTAAATTTGGAGGTCACCGTTTTTGAATTGGAAGCTTTGGATGAACTATAAATGTATGTATATATATATATATATATATATATATTTTTTTTTTTTTAAATACATTCATGCTTAGTGTTTGATTCTTCTCAGCTTCTTTAGTTTGTGTCAAAATTGCTGCAGCACGTTGCTGATGGATAAAAATTGTGAACCATGTTTGAGTAAAGCAAAATTTATGATGTCAGAATGTAATTAGAAAATTACTATTGACCACTAATTGAAATGTACTTTTTTGCTCTTTTACAGGGAAGTAAACATCTGAAAATCCAACTCTGAAGGTGTTTGGACGTGGCATCTGCTTGCCCCGTCCATCTCAGAAGCATGGCTATGGTGAGTTGGAGGTGGACAGGTTGGATCTGCCTGTTTCTTCTAAATGCAGCAGTGACTGCCCTATCAAGACAGCCAACCCCCACAAAAAGAAACTTTACCACTTTCAGCGTTGAGAATGTAGACTGGACGTTTAACCACTTGGTAGTCGATGAAAGAACGGGACATGTGTTCATCGGAGCGGTGAACAGGATCTATAAGCTGGACAAAGACCTCAAGGTTTTAGTAACCCATCAGACAGGGCCAGATGAGGACAACCCCAAATGTTATCCCCCTACAATTGTCCAGCTCTGCACAGAACCTTTGACCTTGACCAACAATATTAACAAAATGCTGCTTATCGACTACAAAGAGAACAGGCTGATAGCATGTGGCAGCTTGTACCAAGGTATTTGTAAGCTCCTACGACTTGATGACCTTTTCAAGCTTGGGGAGCCCTTCCACAGGAAGGAACATTATCTTTCTGGATTTAATGAAAGTGGTTCAGTGTTTGGAGTTATTGTTTCCCATAGCAAAAATGATGACAAGCTCTTCATTGCCACAGCTGTGGATGGCAAACCAGAATATTTTCCTACCATCTCCAGCAGGAAATTGACTAAGCATCCAGAAGATGATGGGATGTTTGCCTATGTGTTTCATGATGAGTTTGTGGCCTCGATGATTAAGATCCCATCAGACACGTTCACTATTATCCCAGACTTCGACATCTACTGTATCTATGGCTTTAGCAGTGGTAACCATGTGTATTTTCTGACCCTTCAACCCGAGATGACTTCCTCTCAGAGCTCCACCACCAAGGAGCAGGTCTACACATCAAAACTCGTTCGTCTTTGTAAAGAGGACACAGCCTTTAACTCCTATGTCGAGGTCCCCATTGGCTGCGAGAAGAATGGCGTTGAATATCGGTTGCTGCAGGCGGCCTACCTCTCCAAGGCTGGTGCTATCCTAGCCAGGTCTCTGAACATTGGCCCAAATGATGATGTCCTGTTTACCATCTTCTCCAAGGGGCAGAAGAGAAGAGTAAAGTCCCTGGATGAAACTGCGCTTTGTGTTTTTGTGCTGAAGGAGATCAACGACCGCATTAAGGAAAGGCTGCAGTCCTGCTACAAGGGAGAGGGGACGTTGGATCTTGCTTGGCTGAAAGTGAAGGACATCCCCTGTAGCAGTGCTGTAAGTACAACCAGGCCTCTTTAACACTTGCTGCTGAAATGAAATGATAATTCTGGCATAGCTTAGAGGTTACATTTTTAAATTATGTGCAAAAGATGACTTCATGTTATCAGGGTCACACCATTTCAAATCTTGGCTTTGATTTAACATTTTAATGAACTCTGTTGTAGTCTTGGACCACTTCAGCTGATTCAAGTGGACCAAACACCACATTACTGTGATCTCTAAAAGAAAAGCCAATATTCAACAATGGTGCCCCCAGTGACAGTTTGACTTTTAACCCTGTGCTAGACATGACTTCTTAACTTGAACTGCGATCCTATCAAATCTGTCATTTGCAATATTTTAGAAGAGATAAAACCAATTTGCCAAGTACATATTTGTATTTAATTTAAATTGTTACCCCTCGAAGAAAAGTGCTGTAGGTAGTGTTGAGTAGCAGATCAGAACATTGCAGCTGGGGTTGCTCTGTGCATATAGATTGGTGACGTCTGATTGTTTGCATAGCTGTACATGGGCAGCTAAGTAGGACGCAGACTCAGACAGTACATGGCAGTAGAACAACTATGGGGAACAACGCATTAAAGTCAATGGTTTGCTTTGTAGTTCTAAAAAGTCCTTTGTTTTCAAACCATTCTGGGGGTCTTGGGGGTTCCTTCTATTGCAGCACGTGATGTGTTTCCTACAGTAAGAAGTGATACAAGTAACTGAGTGTGTTTGCATACATGGACTTGAACTTAAGACGTATGTTGCTTGCTAGACAACCTCATTGCGAAATTCTACTGACGCAGTTCATAATTTTGAACAGAGCCTGGGGAAGGAACTGCATATGTTCTATATTTTAATTGTGTTTTAACGTTCTATGGCTCCCAAAAGTAAAACAATTACCAGAGGCACTGCATGCACCGCATCTATCCTCTGTTTACCTCCAGCGGAGCCGGGGTGGTCCTGTTTGCGCAACTGCAATCTGGAACTGTGTATTGCGAACAAGTTGATCTGAAGCCCAAGAGCAGAGCAGAGGCCTAGGGCGGGAGAGGCAGAGGCAGGCGACAGTGGAATAAAACCCTCCCACTACTTGAGCACAACTAAAACATGCCATGGAAATCATGATTGTTGCACAGTTCTGGGCTTGTCTTACAGCCCAGTAAGGCCAAAGCAGCCTTTTATGGTTCTGATGTTGATGAAAGGAGTGCACCTGGGTAACAGCATCACATGTTATTTATAGCACTATGTGATTGTACACCTAAACACCAACCGACGTATAATGATTGTTGTCTGAATTTTCATGCGATTGCAACAGCGTAACAACACCGGAACCTCCCTTCTATAGACATGCCTGGGGGGTTGAGGATGTTCAAGAAATTAAACATCTTGAGTTTTGGACTCACTGTGCTTTGTCACCAGAAATCATAGGTAGTGTAGGTACTGCCTTATGTATGGTTGTAGGTGCAATATGTGACACACTCACTGCCCACTTACCTTTCACTAACCCATAACCTCCAGAAAATCCAGTGTTTGGTTCTCGCACAGAGCTATGCGCGGTAATGCAAGAATGCCGCACAGTATCACCTCATTGCCCAAGCAACAATTAGGAAGGGATTAATCATCGATCCTAACTCCTTACAGAGGCCTTACCTGGCACATAAACCTACACTGTAGATAATAGAATCAATGTTTACACAATATCAGATACCAGGCGGTGAGTTTAATGAAAGAGGGAAGCTTTTTCATCCTGTCAGGTTTGGGAAAAAAACGTCCACAGTCCAATAGATGAGGACGATGAAGACCACACTTTCATAAAGAGATGCATAACACAAGTGTGCCAGGGAGCCGCAGGGAGAGCTGCAAAGAACTTGGCACTGACTTTTCCAGCTTGGAAGCAGAACATATGACTTTGAATTAAGTATAGTTTCTGAGACATTTAGCGCACAAGAGTATAACCCAAGCCCCAAGGCAGACAGCTGGTTTGGGGCAGTCTCCTCTGGTTGATGGTCACTCTCTTTCTCAGTCTCCTCTGGTTGATGGTCACTCCCTTGTTAGCCACTCTCTATCTCGCCCTCCTTTGGTTGATGGTCACTCTCTATCCCAGATTTCTCTGGTTTGTAGTCACTCTCTACTCCAGTCTCCTCTAGTTGGCAGTTACTCTCTATCTCACCCACTTTGGTTGATAGTCACTCTCTACCCCAGTCTCCTCTGGTTGGTAGTCGTTCTCTATCCCAGTCTCTTCAGTTTGATGGTCATTCACTATTCCAGACTCCTCTGGTTGGTGATCACTCACTATCCCTGACTCCTCTGGTTGGTAGTCAATCTCTTTCCTGGTCACTCTCTCCCAGTCTACTATGGTAGATGGTCACTTTCTATCCCAAACTCCTCTGATTGGTAGTCTCTCTCTATCTCAGTCTCCTCTGGTGGGTAGTCAGTCTCTCTCCCAGCCTCCTCTGATTGGTGGCCACTCTCTCTCCCAGCCTCCTCTGATTGGTGGTCCCTCTCTGGTGGGTGGTCACACCCTAACCTGGTCACTCTCTCCCAGTGTCCTCTGGTTGATGGTCACTTTCTATCCCAGTCTCTTCTGGTTGATAGTCAGTCTCTCTCCCAGCCTCCTCTGGCTGGTGGCCACTCGCTATCCCGGCTCCTCTGGTTGGTAGTCACTCTCTGGTGGTTGGTCACTCCCTAGCCCGGTCACTCTCACCCAGTCTCCTCTGGTGGGTGGTCACTCTCTATCCCAAACTCCTCTGATTGGTAGTCCCTCTCTTCCAGTCTCCTCTTGTTGGTGGCCACGCTCGCTCCCAGACTCCTCTGGGGGGGTGGGCACTCACTATCATCTACATAACGGATCCCACCAACCTGTGGCATCGATTTCCTTGTCATGCTCATGACGCGAGGGCTTGCTGCAGACTGTGGCTATATTCCTAGAAGATGCCTATTGCCACACACGAGCGGCAGCTGGTCTGTCCTACCTGGCTAATCCACCATCAAATTGCCATAGATACTGAAAGATAAAAAACTATCTGAGAGTATGGGCAAGTGTAGGCCGAGTGATACTTAAATATGTTAGGACGAATAAACACGCAAACTGACATGATATGGTAGGGAGTGTAAAGACACGAGATAACGTTCCTCACCCAAGCTCCTCCTCCCTCAGCTAGAACACGGATTATTAATATTAACACAAGGGAAATGAAACCAGTGTTGGGAGGTGGCATGTATTAATAACACTTTTAAAACATTGCAGATGGGATCCTCCGCGCGCATAGACACATATAAATGACAAACAAATGACCAAAGACATTCAGTGTAAAGAAAAAAGGGTCTTTGCATAATCCATCCATTATTGTGTGTAGTAACTGCCACTTCGGCTACTCGTTGAAATCTTCAGTTTACAGAAGTTATAGAAAAAACAGTCTCTGGGGGAGCAGAACTGTTTGTTTTACTCGTTTTTCTAAACCTTCTATATCCTATGTCTAGATTTTTTTTACAATTGCTGATAATTGCTCGTTGGTTAATACCAACGTTATACAATATGCCAGTAATATTAACCATACGAATGATGCAGACAACACATTGAATTACCTTTGAGTGCTTTAAGCAGTGGCGTTATTGTTGCCCAGCAGAAAGATAGCGGTTTTCTGGGATATCCTAGCTGTGGCTATCCGTTTCCCATCTTTGTTGGTGTCAGAGGAGAACAGTGAAGGACTTCTTCGGTAACCACTGTGCACGGATGGTGAAAATCTCAGGGTCCTGCTGAATATTGAAAATGATTGTAAATGAGAACAAAAATGCGTACTCGGGCTATCTGCTTTCTGTTCTACTTCTTACATGTTCTCCTTGAAACCATACAGCAGCATCTATGCTCTTCCCGAATAAAATAATTCAGATCATCATGGTGCTCGCAATCATACACAGACCTACGCTGCAGGCTTTTTGACTAAAAATGTGAGTCGTTAGTTCATCTCCTATATTGCTGCCCGGCGGCTCAGCTAGAGCGACAAATCTACATAAAGCAGATCACGCACATTCACACATTGACGAGTTGCAATGAGACATTAAGACACTTCCCAAACACATATGTGCAATGGCTCCAGCCATTAGGATGGAATTCGGGGCACTATCCTTGTTCGCTACCACATTGGTTCGCTCGTTCAGGTTCTAGAGGAACGTCATAATGTCTGAATAATGTAAAATAATCACACTATGCAAGGATGAGATCATTGAAAGTGACCTTCGCTGAGCTAAAAAGATAAGGATGTAGCTGCAGGTTATGGCAGAGGCATTGGAGGTTAGTAACTATTATGTCGCTCAACCCTTCATCTATTCTAAGAAAAAATGTCAGAGTTGGGTTGAATCGCTTCACCAAAAAGGGATCTTTGCTATTTCAGCCTTCAACTGTTGAACTTTGTGAAGTTTGAGAAACTAATTCTCCCTTTCCATATTTACATGGACTCTCAAACCCACAAATGCTAGCACTATTTTTAAATGTATAATAGGGTTACGCCCACGTCATGAACACACGCTAGGAGTTTTATCATTAAAGAGCTCAGAAGGGCTGTGCGGTTGGTTGCAGATGCATTGCACAAAAGATCATATTGTACTAGATTGTCGATACTTTTGAACTCCGCGGTGAAACATTTTAAAACCTAACTTTCAAAAATACAATATAAGATCAAGATTACTAGGAATTCGATTTGTATTCCAGATGCAATGTGTGGTTGTAACTGCTCTGGCTAGATTTGTAATGGTTCTAAATGATTTTGCACCTTGGGTATGTTTTTAAATTGATTGTATTGATAAATATCTATTGTTAGCAGTAGTGTTCGTCTAATGGATGTTATGAATTTTTGTTTTATTGATTAACAGACTGTCTCTCAAAGGAACATTTCTTGAACTGAAATGAACACAAAGAGCGTATCTGAATTTTGCACCTGTGTGAAATGTTTACAAATCGTTTTTACAAAAAACTTTTGCAAACTTCTTAATGCATCTTTGATATTTTAAATCTTTTGTCCGTTTTTAGAAACACTTAAACAAAAGCAATTCGATTGCCATGCCTATTTATAACCTTTCAAGTATTTATCTTTTTCTGATGATTTTCATTAATCAAGCACAACAAAAATATACTGTTTACTGTTTATCGTACAGATGGAACTTTGATCATTCTCAGTGTGGAGATGGAGTAGAGCTTTTCTTGTTGGTTAGGGAGACCATGTAGAGCAAGTGGGTGATGGTGCCAGACTAAAGATCACATCCAAGACGAAGACGTCAGTTGATGGCTCTTTGGAGGTAGAAGAGGAGGAAATATAAAATGCCGATGGGTCAGACCAATAGGACAGTTTATTGGCTCTCAGCACAGTGCTGCCGTAAACAGAGTTACATGAATCGTGGCCATTTCCCACATTTGGATCTTCATGAATAGACTGAGTTTAGATCATGATGTCCAGTGCAGTCCAGGAGGGCTGGATCCATGTCAGATAGGTAGGACATCTGAATAAGGTATAATTTACATTGAATAACTCTCTATGGAGATCATTTAAATAGTCATTGGCTATGTTCCATGAGGGGGCTCCACTGCAACCAGAGCCGCCTTGCCTTTGTGAGTAATTCTTGTCGCTTTTACAGCACAAGCGACTGCGTACATGGTAACTCCAGCAGACACGTGCCATGCTCTTCCAAAGGCACCCATGCACTACTCCTCGCGGCTGGCGAATGGAGACCGACACGCCCCAGCCCTGTCCCTTGGTCAGGATCAGGTTCTGCGCAAACTGTACTTCCTGATGTGTTGTGACGGCTGGTGGACGGATCCTCTGCGTCAGCAAGCGGCCTTCCTCGGTACCTCCTCCTGTGAGCAGGGGACTCTTTCTCAGACGCAGGGCTCCATTACTGCTGCTGCAGCAAAGCGTGCTCCGCAGAAGGACACCAGAACCTCATGCTCCGAGGCGAGGGACACCGGAACCTCATGCTCCGAGGCGAGGGACACCGGAACCTCATGCACCGAGGCAAGGGACACCGGATCCTCGTGCACCGAGGCGAGGCACACCGGAACCTCATGCACCGAAGCGAGGGGTTCGACGGTTGAGGCAGAACTGCTGAGTCCATCTGGAAGAGCTTAGCCTTCTCGTTTACACACACTGCAAAGCTGTGTATCTGGGCTTCCTGTTTGTACTACACCAGATGTAAAAAGGAATGCAACATATCACGCAATACATGGGTCCTTGTGTACGTTGTGCATAAGGGCAGTGATTACTGTAAACAAGCCTTCGATTGTTACTGATAAAGGGCATAGCAGACACCACAAATGGAATTTCTTATTGCTAGTTTAATATTAGATATTATTGTTACACATCTTAATAGTTCAAATGTTGTTAACCCTCAAAGCATGAAAGGCTGTGTTGTCTCCACGGAGATTGGAGCCTGTGACCCCAAGATGTCTTCAGTGGGTTCTTAAGTGCATGCAGACGCATATCCTACCTGCAAGCGTGTGCACAAAATCGTGCACGACACCATACACTCAGCGTGCTTAGGCAAAAAAAAAAACACCACCTGCATACAAAAAGACATACAAACCCTGATAGCTTACAGTTACACACAAATCCACACCTTCCCTTTGCACACAACAATGCACACTCAGTCCTCATTTTCACACTGGCACTCTTAAATTGCATACAAAATGGCGTCCATAGTGAGAATGCGCTATTCTGTCATAATAATGGTAGCAAGCCCTATATACAAACGCCAACATAACGTAACCTACCAGGCCCAGCTCTAGGATTCGGGATCTGGGAGGGCCATAAAACAGCATGGGTGGACCATGAGGATGAATGGAGTTGCCCTGCATCTTCCAGGTGTCTGAAAGCTGGCTCTGAGCATGCTGGATGGTCTTGCAGAGGGATGAGCTACACACTCACCTACTCCAGGGGTCATGCTTACTAGTTTGAACTCTATTTTTAGGGGTTTGTAACGAACTGCTTTGTGTTGTTTGCTCTCTCCGCCACATCCTCCTTTCTTTCCGCCTCACACTCCTTTCTCTCCATCTCATCCTCTTCTCCCTCCACCTGCATCAGCAGTAGTCTTTCCTATTCCCATCACCCTCTCTGTCTCCATCACCCTCCCTGCCCTTCACTCTCTTCTCCCTTCTGTTCTACCACTCTCCTCTTAACACTCCTTCTCTGCTCCACCACAATGTATCATTTGCTCATCACCCTTCTCTCTAATTACCTCCTTCTCTCATCATCCTCACCCTTTATCAGCCCCATACCTCACCCTTCCCTACTCCTCTCACTCTACTCACCTCTCATCCTTTTCTCAGCACAAGCCTACCAATCACCCTATTCCCATCATCCACTTTGCTCACCATTGTCCTATTCCATCTTTCTCCATCTTCATCTACCTCGAACACCATCTTCATCGCCTTCTCTACATCATGACATACATCACTCTTCTATTCCTCGCTAATCTGCCGTTTCTGTCATATTTCTTCTCTTCCCTTCTGTTTACTACTTTACTCTAATTTCATCCACCTCTTTTCTTACCAGTCTTTTGTCTTATCCTTTTTTTTTTTTACTTACCCTCATATTTCTATCCTGACACTCTTCACACTCTCCTCTAACTCGTTCTCATCTCTGCACACCATCACCATTTCCCGTTGTCCAGATTTTACACTTTTTGATTGTATTTGCTGCCCTAGAGAGCCACGGTTATGAAAACTGTCAACCTGGATTTCCATGACTTCTGACGAAAGGACCCCACCCCATCCTCAGCTGCAAGTTAACTGATAGCTAATAACATTAGTTGCCTTAGTGGGTTATGTGCTCTACCTTTCAAGATGCACCAGGACATCTCAATTATTTGAAGCTCAGATAAGTTTGTTCTTTATCCAGATCATGGATATCTAGCAGCTCAGAATTTGTATACCGACGACGGTACATACAAGTTTTTACAATGCTTTCTGTCCCACTCTTGTGTCAGAAATGAGTAGAAATAGTTGAACTTATGAAGCCACAGATTGCAGGAACATCTTGTCACCAAGTGCAATCGACCGCTATATTATATTATATGTGTAGGACCCGAGGAGTTACAGCAGTGCTATAATCCATTTCTATCTACTCATATCACATAAAGAGAGAATTTGTTGGGGGAGAATAAATACAAAGTCATTGGCGCCCCAAAGTGTAGTGCCTGTGCCTTAAGTTCCTTCAAATCGTTTTAGAGACTCAGCTAGCACCTCTGGAGATTGGAGTAGGCAGGACAGTGGCAGTACGTGTTGCCATAGAAGAGTTGCCAGTACTATGCTGTGTATAATGGGAATTTCCACTGCTCCTGCCCATGCTGTATCTGTGTTGTGTTAGTGAAACTTGGCAAAAGCCTTTTCACTTAAAAAAAGTCAAAAAGCGTGGCATTGGCTGTTTTCTTTCTCATAGTACCACAAATTAAGAATAGTGTCACAGTAGGAGGAAAATAAAACAAACCACTACTGAGATGTAAATTGATTGTGTGAACATTTTCAGTTACTTTTCTGGCAATGGCAAAATCAAAATGTTTCTGCCATATGTAGAGCTACTGGAATTATCCGGCAGGGGAGGACCAAATTATGTGGTAGGTTTCACTAAATTATGTTTCAAGAACAGGCAAATTATGCAGTTTGAGGTGGCACATTTTATATCCATATTACTTCATCATTTTAACATGTTAACACTGTCTGGGCAAATGTATCACGCCATTAGTACCAGTTTGACAGCTAAAACAGCAATAGACAACTGAAAGGTGACCAAACAACTTTTGCAAAGGGTCTTTGCAAAGGGTGCAGCAACACGTGTTGCTGTGTTTTTAGTAACTTTTGATCTGTTTGAGCTAGAAACTATTTATTTCTTAGAATCTGCAGATTATGTAGCAGTGATGGATTATGTGGTACATGTGCCAAATTCATAATGACGTGGAAAACGCTGTGGCTGTAGAAAGGCATGATTCCAGCGGCCTGGCAATAGGTCAGCTCTTAAATCCAGTGTAATGGAAGCTTCAGGGCCTCTTTTGATACAATGGGAGTGTCACAGGTACCCTTGCTTTTCACGTGCATGATAACAACCACCATTTCCACGGACTTCCCACCTCTCCTCAGGCACTTTAAGTAGCCCAAGGCGTGATCTTCATGAAAGTTCAACAATTAGACCAGAAAGCAAGTCTGCGGCCCGATTAATCATTAAAGGAAAAAATATGTTTTTCTGCTTGTAAATGAGCCACGGAGCTACCTTGGTGGGTATCCCCTGCTGAAACTGGGCCTGTAACCTACACACAACACCTGAACTCTTGAGAGCAGTGTTTGCGTCGGCCATTTTAAACCAAGCAGGCAGGGTAATTAGTTACAGGACCCAGTAAATTCAAGCAATTACTTTTGTAAACCTTTTCCTATTTCACAACGTCACATAATAAGCAAGATATGGGCAAAAGGATGCGGTATCCTTCGGTAGTAGAATTGGTTTGCGCCGTTCTTACTTCGAAAACCTCGTTCGTGCGCAGTTCTCTTGATATCAGGAGCAGCCGGAACTCGGAAAGGGGCCGTACTGTTATCTTAAGCAGCGCGTTCCATCCATCTGATACAACTGTCAGTCGGGTACCACGGTGGCTGTCTGCCCGACCCCCTGTGATTGGTTTGGGGCTAACCACCGCTGGCGTGACCCAGACTGCAGGCCTCTCTCAGTCTTTGGCGGGCTGGGACCTCCTGTTTAATGTTCATGTGCCGTGTTATCTATCAGTCACTTTTAAACTGTTTCCGAACCTTCGAAGCCACTTGTGCTGTCAGAGAAACATGAGAAAATCACACAGTGCACCAAATATCCACTCAGGAAATTACCCAGGCAGCATGCGATGTGAAGCCATGCGAGAGACGCATCCACTGAGCACCTCGACAGGTACCAATTTAAAATATGGCAAAAAATCAAGCAGCAAGATTGACTTTTTTTGGAGGATAAAGTCATTTTCGTTCAGCTCGCTCTGAAGTGCATTCTTATTACACAAATATAGGAAAACATGGCTGTGGCAGCTCTAGCAAACATGCATTTCCTTATATCTTAGCTCTCCATGTTCAATAAACTTCTGGAAAGTCACTTGGTCTGACTCTCGCAGGTCCAGGGTCCATTTATGTTCATTCGGTGGCCACAAAAGTGACAAGTGCTAGGAGGTCACAGAGTTTGCAAGACATGTCCTATTACTTACCGGTAATCTTCATTACTCCTGGTCCCGTTGTCCTCGTCCCCTTCATAACAAATGAGATAGTCCTATCTCGCATACAGAAAAAAAAAGAACGAAGGAATGCTGGACCTACCCCTCCCCCTCCCTCTGGGAGTACATAAGCGTACAGGTCCCAGCATTCCTCCTGACAATACCAAGCCCAGATGAAGGCCGGCAAGGCAGGGAGGGAGGGAGGGAAGCCATGAAGGGGACGAGGACAACGGGACCAGGAGTAATGAAGATTACCGGTAAGTAATAGGACATTACCCCAGGTCCCTCTAGTCCTCGTCCCCTTCATAACAAATGAGAATACCCAAGCAGACTCCGGCATTCATCAACAAAAAACCACCAGAACCAACAGAAATGCAAAAGGCCAGGGATTTATTGAACAGCAAACACAAGAAATTCAGGAGCACCCAGCATGTAGTACACCCAAACCAAAATTAACATCATCCCCCAACAAATTCTGAAGGCGATAATGCCGAATAAAGGTATTAGAGGACGCCCAAGTGGCCGCCCGACAGATCTCAGACAGGGGAACACCACCAACCTCAGCCCAGGAAGCAGCCATCCCATGGGTAGACCTCCCCTGAACCCCCGCAGGAGGAGGAGACCCTGAAAGAGAGTAAGCCAAAGCAATGACCTGCTTCAGCCAACGACCAATGGAGGCAGAAGAAGCCTTCCCCCCACGAGAAGAAACCCCAAAGAAAACAAAAAGGGAGTCAGACTTCCGAAACTCTGCAGTGCGCTCCAAGTAGAAACGCAACGCCCTGCACACATCCAACAAAGACCAAGGAGGATCCCCCGGAGAGTCCAGATCAGACCCCAAGGCCGGTAACACCAACTCCTGAGAACGATGAAACTGGGAGGAAACCTTCGGAACAAAAGCAGAATCCAAACGGAGAACCACCCCATCCGTGGAAAAGGACAAAAAAGGCTCCCGGGCCATCAAGGCCCCCAATTCCCCCAGGCGACGGGCAGAAGTAATAGCCACAAGAAAGACCACCTTAAGAGTCACAAACTTAACGTCCACCTCCGACAAAGGCTCAAACGGAGGAGCCACCAAAGCCCGAAGAACCAAAGGCAGATCCCACAAAGGAAAGGAAGGACGCACCACCGGCCGAGACAGAGAAAAACTCCGAAGAAGACGAGAAACCAGATCTTCGACATCAGACAAATTCCCCCAAGGGGAACGGAAAGCCCGAACAGCAGCCCACTGAGCCCGTAAAGTGGAAACAGCCAAACCCTTCTCAAAACCTTCCCAAAGGAATTGCAGCACCACCTGCAAAGAACACACCAAAGGGGACAAATCCAGAGCCAAACACCAACGGCGAAAATTACCCCAATGACGGTCATAAGATTTGAGGGTAGATGGACGACGGGACCCCTGAAGAGCCACAGCTAAATGTTCAGGGAAACCCCTCCGACGCCAACCCTGCCTCTCAACTTCCACACCGACAGACGCAACCTCAGAAGAGACAGCGACGGAGCAGACCGCAGGGGGAAAGAGACAGAGGAAGAAACCAGGGACCCTGTACAGCCAACAACCGCAGAGTCGGAAACCAAGACCTCCGAGGCCAAAATGGAACCACCACCACCACCACACGATCCTCCCGACACAGGCGGGCCAAAAACCGGGGAATCAACGCCAGAGGAGGGAAAGCATAGAGGAGCCTGGACGGCCAGGGAATGGTCAGGGCATCCACTCCCCAGCAACCCACCTGAGGACCCCGGGAGCAAAACCGTGGCAGCTGGGCATTGAGCCGGGAAGCAAAGAGGTCGAGAAAAGGAAGACCAAACCTCCCGCACACAAGCTGAAAAGCCACTGGAGTCAGAGACAACTCCAGAGAGGCGGGGAAACAACGGCTGAGGGCATCCGCCACCCCGTTGTCCACGCCCCGAATATGGACCGCCGACAGAGACAACAGATGCCCCTCCGCCCAACAGAACAGGGGGATCACCACCGAATTCAGGGAGGAGGAGCGAACACCCCCCTGATGATTCAGGAAAGCAACAGTCACCGTGTTGTCCGATCTCACCACAACATGGCGACCTAGCAACCGAAACCGAAACCCCATCACAGCCTGGAACACCGCCGACAGTTCCCTCCAATTGGATGAACGACGACTCTCCCGAAGGGACCAACGACCCTGAAGGGACAGGGAACCCAAGGTCGCACCCCACCCGAAAGAACTGGCATCCGTAGTCAGGACGACCGGAGAAGACGGTTGCAGAGGCAGACCCAGCGACAGATGGGCCGACACCGTCCACCAAAGAAGGGCAGGGAGGACCGAAGGGGACACAGGAAGAAGATAATCCAGCTCGCGAGAAACAGGATTCCAGCGAGACAGAAGGTACAACCAGAGAGGACGGAGGTGAAAGCGAGCCCAGGCCACAGTAAACACCGTCGCCGCCATGAGGCCCAGAAGACACAACCAGAGGCGAACCGGAAAGGAACCCCCCCGCAGGAACCGCCGAGCCAGAGACACCAACGTCAAGACCCGAGGCACGAGCAGAAACACCCTGCCGAGATCGGTCCGAAACCGGGCTCCGATGAAAGTCAAGTCCTGGGAGGGCGACAGCTGACACTTGGGCAGATTGAGAAGAAACCCATGAACCCTCAACACAGAACACACCACCCCTGAGCCTCCAACAACAGGGACCGAGATGGAGCATGGATCAACCAGTCGTCGAGGTAAGGGTACACTAGGATCCCCGAAGATGCAACACAGCCACCACCGGAGCCACCACCTTCGTAAAAACACGTGGAGCAGACCTCAGGCCGAACGGCAGGACCAGAAACTGAAAGTGACGCCCCTGAACACAGAACCGCAGGAAGCGACGGGACCGGGGATGAATAGGGACATGGTAGTACGCGTCCTGAAGATCGAGGGTGCACATGAAATGACCCGGAAGCACCAACGGAATCACCCGCTGAAGAGTCTCCATGCGAAAAGGCAGACGAACCACCCATTTGTTCAGGGCCTTTAAATCCAGGACCAGGCGGAACCCCCCTGTCACCTTGGGAACCAGGAAAATCCGAGAGTAAAACCCCAGCCCGACTTCCAGAGGAGGAACCACCTGAATCGCACCCTTCTGAAGAAGAGCATCGATCCCTAGAGACAGCTCGGACCTCCTGGACAGACAGGACGGCCAAGGAGTCGGACGAACCCCCGAGTCTGGAGGAGGACATGAGAACTCTATGACATGACCCAAGCGAATGATGTCCAACACCCAAGCGTCGGAACAGGACTGCACCCAGGCAGGCAGGAAGAAGCGCAGCCGACCTCCTACCAAGGATCCGGGATCCCCAGTCATATAGTCAGGAACGCGGCTTCGGAGGGGGGGACTTAGCCTTCCTATCCCGGCCACGGCCGGAAGAAAACCTACCCCGTCCCCCAGAAAACTGCCTACGAGAGGAAGGACGGAAAAAGGATTTAGGCCTAGAGGAAACAGAAACAGCGGAGGCCTGCTTAAAAGAAGAAGAATGCTTCTTTTCCTTAAACAATTTATGTAACTTATCCTCCAACTCCTCCCCAAACATCATCCTCCCATTGAAAGGCAGACGTAAAGCGCAAGCCTTCTGGGCAGAGTCAGTCTTCCAGTCCCGCAACACAAGATTGCGACGAGCAGCCACACACGCCCCACTGGAAAGGGCAGAGGCCCGCACCACATCGAAGGACACATCCGACAGGAACTCCACTTGTCTCTCAATCTGCTCCAGGAGACCGGAACAGTCAGTAGCATCGTCCATAGACTGGTACAGGGTCTTGAGATCCGAAAGCAAGGACTGCGAAACATAGGTCCCATAAACGCCAGCCCTCAAAGCCAAATGAGAACCAGAATAAACCTTTTTAAGGGAGGAATCAACCTTCTTATCAACCGGATCCTTCAGAACCGCATCCTCCGCCAAGGAAGTGCGACCCACTAGACTGGCCACAAAGGAATCAATAGGAATTGAGTCCGGCAAATCCGCAGCCATATCCTGCAAAGGATAAAGCTTAGCCATGAAACGAGGGAGCAAGATCCGATCAGGATCCACCCACTCCCGCTGCAGGACATCCTTAATAAAAGGATGAACAGGCACATCAACAGTAGTAGAGCTTTGAAACTGGCGCAACAAGGGACCACCAGACGTACTGGGAGCCTCACCATCCGGAAACCCCATGTTAGATTTGACATGTTTCAGCAACCCAGCCAACACGTCTTTGTCAATGTACTTGCCCTTGTGCTCAGAATCCCCCAACCACTCAGCCTCGCCACCAGATGAGCCAGAGGACACCGGACCAGTGCCCTTAGAATGAGCACCATCACCTCCCATCTCGCAAAGAGTCTCCTTGATGAGACGCTTAATCCTGGCATCACCGCACTCCCTGCGACGCCGAGACCGGGCAGGAGAAGGGGAGGAGGAAGAATCAGAGGAGGAGGAGCGCTCCCTATGTCGGCTCTTACGAGCATGTTTCCCCATGACGACTGGTAACCAGCAAGCCAGCCAACAAGGAAACCAAGAGCCCAGGTGAAGAGCAGGAGAAAGTATGCCCCCAAAACCGCAGAAGCAAGAAAACCGGCAGGAAAATAACACATCCAAAACCGCTATGCGGTACTCACCCGAGCGGGCTCCTAAAAGCACTTCAAACGAAGGAGCCCGCCTCGAAATGCCTGACTTCCGCCGCACCGATGACCCGGAAGACAGGCAACACGACCCGGAAGGCGGAACCACAGCAACCCTCCTTCCGTCGGCCGTACACGCCGCGCTCCCCCCAGCAAAGCCCGGCAAGCCAGGAGGGGCGGCCAGAAGACCCCAGCAACACCAGGAGGCCAAACGGAGTCCCTACCACACCCCCCAAGCCCGGCAGGGAGGGTGAGGAAACAAGAAAAAGACACGAGGACACTCGCCCGGCAGTATCCCCGTGAGTAAACCAGCACATACAGGAGCAAGAGGCTCCTGCAACGTTCTCTCTCCGATAGGCAGAGATAGAAAAAAAGAACAGGAGGAATGCTGGGACCTGTACGCTTATGTACTCCCAGAGGGAGGGGGAGGGGTAGGTCCAGCATTCCTTCGTTCTTTTTTTTCTGTATGCGAGATAGGACTATCTCATTTGTTATGAAGGGGACGAGGACTAGAGGGACCTGGGGGTAATGACATGCGTGTCCAGAAGCGCTGTATGTGTCAAGTGTGTCTTGTATGGGAAGCATTTGATGTTGTGTGCAAAGGGTGGAGATAAACTCCGCTTGAGTTCCGGTGAACTTGCTGCAGTGGGAGAAGGGTGGTAATGTCCACAGAAGGTGAGATGATAGAGGGGTGGTTGATCTATGTCAGACATGCACAGCTCTAGCTGTGGTATGTGGGATGAAAAGTATAGAGGAAGTGATTTGCTCAAATCGTATTTCGACTACTTGTCACTACAACCAAGAGCACTAAAATCATGGAGGGGTGTGTTAGGTACGCAAGGATGGTGTATATCGTGAATATCAGCAGGTTGGAAAGTGCCGATGTTTGGAGGGTTGGCAGAGCATCATCGACAAACAGGTAATCAGGCCGGTTATCAAAGCAGCAGGAATGGAAACAGCCAAATGGTCATTTAGGAATGGGGGCAGGAGTCATATTTTAACAGATATCTGAATAGAGAAGTGCTCCTCAATTTTCCAAATGTGAAGAGGAAGTAAGTTTGATTGCTTTGTAAATTCTATAGTGAAATATGATCCTTTTCTTCTGCTGGCTCTTGGAGTGAAGAATCTGCCTGAACTGAAACAGCTCTTCTTTAGGTATAGAAATTTTGGTCCAAATCTGGAGTGTGGCCTGTGATATGAAGGGCCTTAAATGAGACTCAGGGGCCACTGGCAAGTAATGATGGGTTTCTAAGGGTGGTGGTAGGCAGCCCCAATGTGGTAAGTGGAATTAAATCTTGTAGCAAAATGTTCAGTCTGCTGAAGTCCGTGCAGGACAAGTAGGGGGGTGGCACAGTAGAGTCCACTGGTGCAACAACGGAATGAGAGCACAAAAGGCATGGTGCCTTTAACTAGTTGATGCATCCAAAGACAGTGAATTCATCAGAGGCATCTTAGAATGAGGAAGAGTATTTAAAAACGAAATTACCCGGGGGCACCAAGTTGTACTATAGAATCCAGGACGACACTGATGCTTTTAAGGATTCCAATGGTGGCGGTATAGGGCCCAACTTGGTGGGTCATGTCACGGGTTAGTCTGATGTAAGGTTTTAATTTTTCGCAGTTAGTTGATTCTTGGTCATGCAGTCCTTGAAGCAAGATGGCGCAGCCGTAAGGTGTAAGTCATGGTTGACAGACTGTTCAAATTTGGGGACGGTGTGTGTCATCTGCACAACTGAAGCAGGTAAGACCAAATGAGTGGCTCAAGGAGGGATGGGGGCTTAGAAAGAGATTAAAATGATTGGACAGTAGTGGAGCCTCAAGAGGCATGGAGAGGAACAGGTTGGGTAGAAAAGAAATGAGGAGACAGGCGGCTACACTGAGTGTTATGTGAAAGCATAGTAATAAGCCCGCACAGGGCCTTGTCCTGTGTGCCCATTTTTTTCATAGTGAAAGAGTAGAGTAGGCTCATCGGATGTGGCATATCATGTCATCTTTTACAGCTAGACACAAAAACAGGAGAGCAGCTTTTGTAGTACCATTCGGTTGTGGTTTGAGGTCAACCCAGGTGGCAAAACCGTAGGTTATCAGACAGCTGTTAGGTTAGCTGAAGAATCAAATGATCAGGAACATGGTCAAGTGCCTTCGAACTCTGCCTGGCACAGTGTGGTAAAACTGCAAGACTGGCTGCTGAATGTTGTGGTGGTAGAATAGAGGAATGAAGATGTTTAGTGTCTGGAGTGGACATTTTCCGAGGCAGTTATGATCTCAGGTGCTGAGTTTTTTTCTCATAGTGGTCAGCTAGGGCATCGCAGAGTTGCTTCATGTAGGGTGGTACCCTCTGCAGAAGATGTGTTACAGAACTCTGATATTATCATGAATACTTACATGAATGTGCCGAAGGGCAAGACATTTGGAGCAGTTACATTTGTTAAAATTGTTAAAGATGTCTACTGGTTATCAGGAGGACAAAACACTGGCACACCACATTACGCATTAAAAACGTGTCTACTATCAATTAATGCTCTGGGGTTCGTATGGCATGTTTGTTGCAATGCTTAACAAAAATCTATGACTTCCACGGTCTAGAGTGTGTCCATTGTTTATCTGTTTGATGGTCCTTCGACAACATTCAGAGAAAAAGTCCAAAGTTTATAAGCAGGAAGCAATCCATAATTTATATTTACTGTTCTATTGTTCCAACACTTTTCAATTCAAAACATTTTATTGCCATCCATCTGTCTCCAAACTCCCTCCTCTACTAGACTACCTTCTAGATACTGTAAAGTATATCTAACCCCCTCAAAACAGGGCACCTTGAAGTTTTCTTCCCATCTTCAGGGGAAGTACAGCAGATTCTTCAATGATAACATTTATCAACCATGGTCACCATCCACATATAAAATTGAAACCGTCATCCCCTAAGTGTCCTAGTCTATCATGCCTCAAGCAACTTTGACTGATAACTCAGACATAGAGTGTATGACACTGAGTCTTACTGGACACAACAGTTACTGTTGCCTAGTGTCAAGATACCAAGTACAGATGCTCACATTGCATTTATATATTTTGTTAGCTCTTTAACTTTAACAGTGAGGAGTTCCATTACCAACATCTTCCGCAGTGTTCCATACCACAGTTATTTCCACAATTCAATGTCTTTCTTTGTGTTAAGTCACACTTTCTTTTTTACAATTCTTGTGGATACCTTTTTCTTCAAGCTAATTGTGTCATTTCTGTTTCTGATAAGCTGGGAGGCATCAAATTGCAACCTGCTTTGACTGACAAGCATCCTCTCCATTCCAACCTCCTCCACTTTCTTGCAAGCTACACTTTGGCCTTTGCTACCTAAACACCATAGGTAAAGGGCGTGAACCCAGTTGTACATAATGCTGAGTCATTTCATATAGCATTCTCACTGCATGTGGCAGAACTTTGGAACTCCTTGCCAAACATGACACAAAATATACACGGCCAGCTAACTTTCAGGAAGACAGTGAAAACTTGGCTGTTCCTGGGATAACTCAAAACAGAATAACACTCAAGATCAGATCACTCTCCCCAAGAGTGGCAAAAGTCAGTGGAACACCACAATTGGACTCTGTGGCAGCTGTGATCAGTGCAGGTTGCAAAAAAGGTGGTGCCCAAGCCTCACAATTATCACTAGAATCTCTCCAATTAGTCTCTACCGTGCCCAGCAGTCAGTGCCGGATAGATAACCATGTGGAAAAAATGTCTCCAGTACACTAGAGTGGACTCCAAAATGGGAGTCTGTCATCAGTACATGCGGAATGACAATGATTTTCTCCCTACGGTCCTGATGAAACACATCCAGCCGAGGTGGCGGTTAGCAAAACAGATCCAAACTACCACATGATATGCTAAAGAGTCAGTCACCATCAATCCAGCTAAATCAAGCTGATCTACACCAAAGAGCCCATCCTATTCTCATCCCTCATCATATTCAAATTGGACAGTCTAACGCATTACTCATGTAGGGGAAGACTGTGATGCAGACCGTTCTAGCGGATCTCTGTCCTCTCTATGCTATCTCTCTCCTCCTATTCCCACGAGATTTACAGTTTGGATGGCCAAATTGTTGCATCAACATGGGACTTGCAAAGTAAGCGATAACAGTCAGCTGATGTAATTTGGCTGAACTGGATCTCTCATACATGCTGTCTCCATCACACTGGTACGTGCTGCGACCCAACGCACAATAAGAGCGCCACTGTAGTCACTCATTCACAACACCAGAAGGCTTTGCACACAGGCTCACAGCAAGTACAACACCCTTCAAACCATGCCTACCCAACTGTGTGGCATGCTACCCATCCAAAAATTACTTCGTTATCCCACAATGGAGTAGGAAGCCCCATACAAATGCAACTACTATATGACGCAATACTATGTACAGCACTTCATCGCGTGCCAGCTTGGCTCATGGTCCCACTCCCTAAATACTAGAACTGAGCAAGTCCCCAAATTATCATGGAGAACTGTTCCAGAGCTGAACCAATGGTCAGGCTTGGCTCTAAGTGCCCATGCAGGAGCTGAGCTGTGATAGTTTTTGGCATGACAATCATGCTACAAACAGCATGTAAAATATGATCAAGTCTCCTTAAATTCAAAAAAGTTCTTTAACATGCTGAAGTGTTTCACCCTAGAACGTCAGATTATGTTGCTGCAATGAGTATTATTTATTAAAAGTTAGAGTTTTAAACATGAACTTAGAAACATTCTTGTCCCCGCACCATGATGATAATGCAATTAGTGAACTAAAAGCAAGGCAATTGTCATGTGTACCATAGACGTGGCCTACATTCTTATTTTAGATGGAGCAACCTTATAGTCGATTATATAAAAAACAAGAGGTATTTTTATACTGAGCAGATCATGTATTTGAAGGTGCTCATATCTGATAATAAAGAAAATAGAGGCTCAGGGAAATAAAGGATTTGCCTCAGATTACACAATCAAGAAATGATGGTGGGATTCAAATTAAAACACGAAAAAATATCGGGGTGTAAAGCCCTAGGTGCACAGCCACATAAAATTAATTCAGTTTTCTTTTTGTTAATTTTATACCCGCTAAGCGACTCATAAAGATCAAAAATCCGGAAGGCTTTTACCTGCACTTCGTCTTCCGGCTTTATGATGAGCATGATGTCGTCAGCGTATAATTTGATTTTGCTCATAGTTGGAAGCGGAGGGCAAATATCAGCATTATTTCTAATTGCTATCGCAAGAGGCTCAATAAAAAAGGCAAATAGTACCGGGGATAACGGGCATCCCTGCCTAGTTCCCCTTTTAACTATCACTTGGCCAACCTGAGTAGCATTAACAATAATATTGGCCTCTGCACTCGTATATAGCTTTTCAACCAACTCAATAATTTTGGAAGGAATGCCAAATTTTAACAAAATATAAAATAAAGTTTCCCAAATAACCAAATCAAATGCCTTTTCGGCGTCTAAAAAAGTACTAATGCTGGTATCTGCCGGGTCTCAAAATAGTCCAGAGCCTCCACTAAAAAATGTGTGTTAGTTCCAAGCTGTCTACCAGCAATAAAACCATTCTGATCAGGATGTATTAAATGTGAAGCAATTCCGTTAAAGCGATTGGCTAAAAGTTTGGTCATTAATTTATAGTCGGAATTTAAAAGCGTTATCGGGCGATATGAATTAGGGTCTTCGCTGTTTTTACCTTTTTTAGGAAACTGACTACATTCCCCTTCCTAAAAGAGAGAGGTATAGAACCACCTTCAAGAATTGAATTTGCCAATAAAAGAAAAAAGTCCTCAATTACCCTCGAAAATGTTTTAAAAAACTCAGCAGGAAGGCCATCCGGCCCACAAGCTTTGCCATTCGGAAGATTTTTAATTACCTCCCCCAGCTCTTCTTTTGTGAATGGTCTCGCCATATCCCTATTTTCTAAATCTGTTAAAACAGGTAATTCATTTTCCTGAAGAAATTTCCCCAAAGAGGGCTTATCTATAGAATGATTATGGCCATATATCCTTTCATAATGTTGTACCATTACGTTGCCTACAGCATCCAAGTCCACCATCCGAGAGCCTGAAATAGGGCATCTCAGTGCGAGTATTTGATTACTTGCAGCGCTCTCCTTAGCCTGCCATGCCAAGAATCTGGCGGTATAATTGCTTTCCTCATAAATTTTTTGCCTAGTCTGCTGGAATAGACACTCACCTTTAGCATAATAATTATTGGCCAGATTTTGTTTAGCCTGATCCAACTGTCGGCGGAGAGCCACCGAAGGGGAGGAGAGGAAGCTATCAAGAGACCGCTGCACTTTTTGCTCGAGTAAAGACTTCTCCTCTTTCTTAGCCCTCGAATTCTCGGCGTCTTTAGCAATAGCAAGCCCACGAAAAAACGCCTTAAATGAATCCCAGACAACATCCAGTGGAGCTGAGCCATTATTTCGTTAAAAAAATTCCCTAATTTCTATTTTAATAGTAGATACCCAATTTTCTTCTGCTATATATTGACGGTTCAGCTGCCATTTTTTAAAAGGTTTTTTATATTCGCCAAATTCCAACTCTAAAGTAATTAATGCGTGATCAGAAAGCCCATTCTGGAGGGTTTTTGAGATTTAAAACCAAACACCTAGAAATAAGAAAAAAATCAATACGAGAAAAAGTGTGAAATCTCCCTGAAAAACAGGTATAAGAAATTCCACTAGGAAATGCAGCCCGCCAAGGATCCACTATATCAAGCGTCGTACTATAGTTCTGAACCATTTTGAGAGATTTTGGCTTTAACTGTCTCTTTGCTTTGGATGAAAAATCGATTTTCGGGTTCATTAACAGATTAAAATCCTCCCACTATTAAATCTCCTGAGACTTGAATTAGGGATTGAAAAAATTCCTCATATAGACCAGGTTTATCTTCTACCGGAGCGTATAAACTGGCGAGAGTTAAAGATCTCTGTCCTAACTTACAGGTGACCCAACACCATCTACCGCTTTGTCACTCGCCTCGTTTACTACCTCCGCCTGCAGTTTTTACTAAGAAAAATCGCTGTCCCTCTATGGGCTGCCGAGGATGAGGAAAATCCCCTACATGCTGCCCAAAATTTAAACATTGAAAAATCCTCTAATTTCCCTGCTGATATATGTGTCTCTTGTAGCAGGATAGCGGACGGATTCTCTGTCTTAATCCAGGCTTCGATTGCTCTCATTTTCCTCTTATTATTGAGGCCATTCACGTTAAATGAAACCACTTTTAGAGATTCCTTACTTCCCATTTAATTTATAATAAACTAAAGGGAAAAAAAAAAAAGAAAGAAAAAAAAATTCCACAGATTTAGCACACAATATGCAACCAATGACCAACAAGATATCTAGGCTCCCCCATCTAGCTCCCTTCTTACCCTCTAAAAGAAACTGAACAGATGTATCCAAATCAAAATCAAAATTATGGTTTTCGTTTTTTCCCAATGCTCCCTTACCCCCCGTGTCCCAACCCTTGGGCCGTTGTCGCCTGAGCAGATGGCCGCCCCTGCTCAGAGTCCGACAACCTGTCCTGCCCACCCACCCACCCATCTACAGGCACAATGATTTGGTGCCTAGTGCAGCTGAATGGCACCCCCACCTTACCCTCACTTCCTCTTCCTAGACTACAAAAGCAACAGTTAAATCAACTTTTACCATCATTAACCTTCCTTACCCTCCACCCTGCTAACCAAAGACTAGCTTAAAACCATTAAGGTTTATCATTAGAAATCTGATGTAACACTTCCTGCGCCTCTGCGACATTACAAAAGATATGAAATTTGCCCTTAATTAGCACCTTCAGCTTGCTCTGCTGAGCTATCATAGCTTGTGCCCCTTGTGCCTTAAACAAATGAAGCATTTTGACAAATTCTTTCCGCCTTTTTGCTGCGGAGGCTGACATATCTGAAAAGATGCGACATAGTGGGACTTCTGTCGAGGAGAACTGTCTTTGCATAATCGCTCTTGATAGGATCTGCTCCTTGACCCTAAAATCTCCAAAGTTGACCAACATAGTCCGGGGAACTTGGCATTAGCAGGGAGATGTGCAGGAACCCGATGAGCTCTCATTATTGTCAGATCCCCGCTAAATTCAGGAAGGACATTTTTCTTTATAAAGGAATCCACCCACTGTAGCGTCTGCTGGCCCTCTAAACCCTCCGGAATGCCCAAAATTCGAAGATTTGAACGTCTGCAATGGTTCTCTAACTCCTCCAACTTCAACTCCATTAAGGCTCTCTGAGACTGAAAGGTGGCCACTTTATGATTCAGAGATGACATTTGATCTTCCAATTGGGAGATCCTGGTTTCGGCTTCCACGAGCCGCACCGGAATCTGAGCCATGGATTCCTCAATCTTCATCAGGCGGGTATTTATTGCTGCAATCTCAGCAGACTGGGAAGCTTTTAATTCACAGATTTCTTCCAAAATCAAATTAAGGAGGCTCTTAGCGTCCCATTGCATAGAAAAGGAACCTAAAGGGGGATCAGACTGAGTTAAATTGGGCCTATCCTCCACCTGGGGGCCCTGGGGAGCCTCTGAATCAGTAGGATCGGGGACCACTGGTGATGTTGAAATAGACTCCGTTAAGACCTCCAGCATAGAAAGAGGCATGGGCCCTCCCCCTACTGATGGAATTAGAAGATCTGAAGATGACGAAGAAGGAAGAGGAAAAGGAAGAAGACTGCCAGACTTGAAGATTAACACTTCTGGACCGACGTCCGAAACAGGTATCTAGGGATTTATTTTTCGTCATTTATTTCGGAATTATATGATTTGAATTTTGTCCCACTGTTACGTAAAGTTCAGGACTTATTTACAAGATGGAGTTCTCTCCCTTAACTATTCTCGGCAGGGTCGCTCTTATCAAAATGTCGGTGCTCCCACTGTTTAATTTTCTGTTTTCAACAATTCCATGTGTGTTAGTTAATTCTTTTTTTTTAAAAATAGAGTCAATGTTTACATCATTCTTATGGCATAAAAAAACTCCCCGTATCGCACTTAGCACTTTATATGAAAAAGTGGAAGATGGCGGTCTCACCCTCCCCAATCTGAAGGAATACTATTTTGCATATTTTGCACAATACATGTCTAGATTCAAGCAGGGCTTACAGTCTGGCCTTTTTATCAACTTTTTTATGAATTTAATGTGTAAGGAAAATCAGATTCACTGTCCATTATCAATTGTTAGATCTCCAAAATTGGTCAGATATAAGTGTTTAATCTGGTTTTTTCACAAACACCAGGCATTTTTAGACGGTACTCCATTCCAGTTATCAATGCCACAACCCCAATTGTGGATCTTCTTGTTTCAGCAGGTGTTAGAGATCCGTTTTTAACTATACAACATTGGACCAAGGCCAGTTTCTTTAAACTTGATGATTTTCTCCGGAATGATAGATGGATGACCGTAAGCGAAATGTCTCTATTGATCCCTGGCAACTTCCTGCTCCTTGGCTCATATAATATCCTTAGAATTTTTTTACTAATTTAGATCTCCCTCGGATCATTGGTCAGAAACAGTTAGTTTTTGATCTATTGGAAGACAGTGTAGTTAAAAAGCCGGGGACTGGAAGAAGCGCCTAGCCGTAATTAAAGGGGTTGATTTGGCGGCTAAAGCAATAACAAAATGGGGCAAAAATGAGGACTTAGAAATTTCTTCAAGTACATGGTCCACAATTAATAATCTGAATTTTAGTTCGGTCAGAGGGGCTAATTGGAGGAGGATGTTATACTTCAGCAAGTGGTTACTATACAGAACCCCTTCTTTTGTAGCCAAAGTATATCCTAATCAATCGGGACAATGCTTCCGGTGCCATACTCACCCGGTAGCTAACTGGTCTCATATAATATTACAATGCCCCTTGCTCCAGAAGTTCTGGAATTATATTTTTGAATATTTGGAATTAGAATGCTGGTTATCAATGGGGTTTAATGATCGATTAATTGTCTGGGGTTATGATCCAGATCTACTCCTCCCCATGATGTCGATTACATTTTTATATATCTGTATGGCAGTCGCCAGATCGCTCCTTCTCCAAAAATGGCGAACGGATCTAATTCCGACCAAATTGGAATGGATTCAGAAAATGGGTCAGGTAAAAACAAGTGAACGAATCTATGCGGCACGCATCGGGGGACTGAAGAAATTTGAGAAGATCTGGTCATCGCATTTTGATTGTCATTTATAGACTGAGTATATAGGGGCTTGTATCCCCTTTAAATGTGTCATAATATTTTTAAGAATCAAATGTTTTTTGGCATTTGTTAAATATGAAATCTTTTATTTAAAGTAATTCAATCTGCTTTACTGGAATCAGATGATACTGTCGAGATTTTTGGAGTTCTAATTTAGGGCTTTTAAGCCTTTTGTAAAATAAGTATTATAAGTACGTTTTTGATGGTGTTTGTTTATTCCTTCAGAGATCATGGATGAAGCTTTTAGGATGTATATTTGTAATTAATATTGTCTGGTTTTATGGTTTTCAATAATAAAAAAAAAAAGAAATGATGGTGGGATTGAACACAAGTTTTCTGGTTTCATATTGTGCAATTGAGCCACTAGATGAGTATCTCTTGCTCACATCTAAGGGTAATGTTTTGTCTTTAATTCCTTGTGTGTGAGGTTAGATTGTGGGTGACAAGCAGAAGCCACATTGGTTTAACAGTTTTTCACAGCGTGTACCTGACCCAAGGACATAAGAGCACTTTACAATAGACCCCGATATTTGCCAGGATTCCAGGATGTGGAGCCAAGGGTGGGATTTGAACCTGGTTCCCCATGTTCCACGGCAGCATTAGCCACTAGGCCACTTCTCCTGCTGTGAATGCTCAGCTCTTTTTGAGCTTGAGGCTCCGAGAGGCCCTGGAGCTGAGCCAGAGCCGGGCATCAGACTCGAGCTTTCAGTGGCTTGAACACCTCTAGAAAATGCATGCAAGAGGGATGCAGGAAATGACGCAGAGAGGAGCATCCTGTTATCTCATGTCGGTTGCTTTTAGAGTACTTTTGCTGTTCTTCGGATGCTTCAATGTGCCATGTATTCACTCTGCAAGGCCATACAAATGAAAGAAATGTGCTATACAAATGCTGAGAACAATGACCTAATGTGGTTGTAATATGCTATGCTGGGCAGCTGCATAATGAGCCAATGAGGTAAACCTGCGTGCTCACCACCCCTTATTCAGGGTGTAAAGCTGGAGCTGTGTGCTTCCCTTTGACTTTCCATTAATCAGGCTGGTGAGAACGTTCCCTGGCCTCAGTCCCTTGGTAATGACACAGTGCGTACCCTGTTCCTGTGCAATTACAGGCCTGCACGCGGTGTCTCAGGGACTAATAGGATTCCTTCTGCTGATTTTTCAGCACTGGTGACATCAGGCTGGCGCACAGGCAGAGTGCTATAATGCAATTTATTTCTTTTAATGAGGACATGTCCTGCGACTTCTGAATGTGGCACAGCAACTGCGGAATGCCAACGAACCTGGCATTGTTAATAATATAACAGACACATTTCTAGATCAAATGTTCACCTCCAAGGCGAAGTCTGATGCCATTGACAGAATCGATATGTATTGTGGCCCAACTAAACGGTACTCATTGTATTGACTTCGGGAGAATGAAAGGGTGCGTGGACCTGCCAAGATGCTAACCTGTGACCATGGGATCCATTACAGATTCCTTGAGTGGATTTATTAGTCCACTGAGATACCATGCATGGCTGATGATCTAAGGGCCCGATTTAAATGTTGGTGGGAAGGGAACACATGAACAACAATAGGGGAGGTAGAGGGAGGGCGTTTACTGTGAGGAATCGTACTCTACAATATCTTACAACAAAACCAAAGAGATGAATTTTGCTCCTTTCTTCTTGTACTCCTGATGTTTCTATAGGAGGAGAAAATAAATTTCTTTAAATAACCCTCACCTACCAGGGTTGCCCCTAGGTGGCATGCTTCATCATAGGGTTCTTCCCATTCCGCTGTGGAATGGGGCGTGCTACGACACACAGATACGTGCGAGCACTTGTGGTTTTATAACATAATGAGAAGAAAAATAGAAGTGGGGGTTTAAGTGAGGAGATTAAAAAATACCTGGCTAGTTGGAGGAGAGAATCTTTATTGGTTCCTCGAACCGGTATGGTTAAAAATGGGGGGGAAAAAAGAAGAAACATATAGGGGTAATGTCCCCGTGTTTCTTTGGTCAACTAGTTTCAAGCCCTACCCCAAGGCTTTTGTTCAGGACCTAGGAAGGCTGATCCCTTAAGCCATTCCTTCTGTCTTAAAGTTCACTGCAGTATGGTAAGATACCAGAAAAGGAAATATTGATAAGTAAAAATAAATTTTGCGATAAATATATTTTTCTATATACTGCACCTAATTGGTCTGTAATTTGAAAACATATAGTCAGCCTAAATAAGGCACCATGAGTCCGACCGGGGGTAGAGGGACGCCTGTAGTAACACTTTCTTCTAGGCTGCTCCCTGACTCTAAGGAACAACATGCCAGTGGCTCCGATTTATATGTAGGTGGGAAGGGAACTCCATTGCGGCAGCAACAGAGTTCCATCCCCGCCAACCTAGTGGTCTGCCCATCCAATTTAATTTCGGGCTGACCATCAGTTTGGCCACGGCTGAGACCACTCTGTCGCCACTGTGGCCAAACTTCTGTGACGGCTCTGAGGAGTAAGGGCTGTCTGAGAAATGTCTACATGACCGCCTGCCCAATTTAGATGGGTAGACATGTAGTCATATTTTACTGCTTCTCACCGCCAGGCAAAACCTAGCGGTAAGGGATAGTAAAATCGTAACAATACTCCCCCCACTATGGGAGAGGCATCCCAAGGCAAGGGGAGTATTTTTTTTTCTTTACAAAAAGAAATTCCCGTTATGGGATTTCCTTTTTAAAAAGAAAAAAAAATACTCTCTGCTACAGGGCTGAGTCCTGCTGACGCAGTCCCGTAGCACAGAGTAAAATGCATTGGCAGGAACTGCCGTGACGGTGGTTCCTGGCAGTGCTTTTATAAATGACTGTCTGCTTGGCGGTCATTTATAATTTGGCGGTCTTCCCCTCCGCCATGTGGACGGAGTAATTTACTCAATCCCCATTATGGAATGGCAGGCCGTCCACCTAGATATAATCTGTGCCTAAGTAACTTTAACTGTTTTAAGAGTTTGTGAGTTGTTAGCATACTTAGTCACCCAATAAATTAGGAATTAGAGATGATATCCAGGATTCTTTTTCTCCCTCCGAAGTACACATTAACACTAAAGAAGAGCTTGCAGATCACAAGATACAGAGTGGGCCTTGTCAATGACAGAAGTTAGTTTTGTTGCACCATAGTCCAAGTGGTATCTACTCATAGGTGCTTGCAGCCCTCAGCCACATAGTGTGTCGCACTTCATCAAAGATCTCTCCCTCTACCACAGGGATAAGCACTCGTATAGGTGGCGATGAGTCCAAAGGAACATCAGTGGTTTTCTAAAGAGAAGAAGTGTCTGACAACTCTATCCTATCCCACTCCCATCTACATTTGCTTCATGGGTACCTTACTCGGGCAAAGTGTATCCATTTTTGTACCTTAGATCTAAAAATGTATGAGGACACACATAGAAAAGTTTATTGATAGTCTTCTTCTACATGGTTGAAAAAAGAGCGATATGAGTCCTAAAACTGAGTAAAGAGGTTTTGGTGCTCTCTAAACAAATTGATGGTTTCGTCACAACTAAGCAGTTATGTGTATTTTTGGAGGATGCACCAATACTCTCAGTTGACATCAAAAAAGGATATGTATTCAAAGTTGTTGCTGAGTCCTCCACACCATAGGGAACCTAAATAAAGCATCTGTTCTTTGGTCTGGAGCATTCTTCCCCTGTGCTGGTGGCTGCCATTAGTCAGCGTGCAACTTGGTGAGGTTTAAGCTTGACTGTTCAGGGTTAAGTATATAACATTTTATCCTTTTTAGGTCTCGCCTGAGCCAGCGCATGCGTTGCGCTGGCGAGAGTTTTAGTAAGCGGGTTTTGGAAGTGCAAACAGCAGTTTGCTGGCGACCAGCTTGCGTTCATGCGAGCGTGCACGCGCGATCAGGCGCCATATGGCTTCCCTCGCGATTACTTTCACTTTCGCGGCCGCGCGGCCGTGTCAGTTTCACGGCCGCGCGGCCATTGCTTGTTTTTATTACTTGTCAGCATGACCCTATCATGGCCACTGTTTTGGCCTTTGTTTCTTGACATGGGGATACCTGACCCCAGCATGTTGATCTAGATAGTGCCAGACTTAGGTGCAATGTTAAGTTCATGCTGTCCCAATATGTAAAAAAGAAAAACCAACATCGCCTCTCCTTTCGTCTGTTGCTCCTTATTCCTCCTTTCGTCTGTTGCTCCTTATACCCCCTGCTCACACCTCCCTGTCTCTAACAAATAAAAGTCAGAAGGTAAAGGAGTCTTCATTATACACCGCCTTTCGTTTCTTACATTGTCTGTCTGGTTTTAAATGTGTAATGCTGCTTTTTTGTGTACTATCGCAATAGACCCAGGGCTTTTTGCTTTTCCATTCCTTGTTTTTAAATGCAGCCAGAAGTCCATATTACGGCACACAATATTTGTGTGTTGTCTAAAAGATTTCCTTTCAAGTGAAGGAATGTAGTTAGTAAATACGTCATCTCAACTTTCACCCCAAATACATTTAATTAGTAGCACACCCCTTTTCATGCGAATTAGGCCAGTATATGACTGTGTGCGATGTGAAATTATGGGATGTCATTAATGTTTTACCAAATAACAATTTTACGATCCTTTGCTTAGGTGTTGAGGCGTAAAACATGCACTGAATGCCAGCCAGCTAAGCAAGGTAGCCCAGATTATTCTAGATTATTCTTCTCACTCACACTTTTATCACTCCCCAGCGCTCACCGTATTCATTCTCAATCACTCACTTATTCCACTCACTCACTCCTCATTACTTACTTTCTCTCTTGCTCTCACAATAAGCACCCACTCTCCTTAACTGTGTATACAGCAGTTTCTTTTCCTTTGGGGCTGACAATATTGGAACTGCTGTGTATTCCTCCTTTCCACTTCCACGGAAGGTGGTAATTACAATCGGCACACATGTGAGCATTGCTCTGTGCTCTGCCCAGAGGATCTACCAGGGACCGGATGAGCATCTGCACACCCTTATGATCCACAGTCAGGCCCGTGAGAATCTTAAACTGACTTCAGCCTCGATTCTAGAGATCTCAAATGTGTCCCATCATGAACACCTCACCACAACCTGTACTCACCCAGGCACCACTAGAGGCAGCTCAGGCTACAGTAGGCCCTATACAAGAGTCATATGCTGCATGAAAAAAAATCAAAACACTCACAACATTTAAAACAAGCATTGGCATAGCCAATAGGTCTCGCCTTTGGGACCTTATAAGTGTTTAGTTATCCAGCACAATATCCTTGGTGCAACATCAACTGTTGCATGGCTAAACACTTATAAGGTCCCAAAGGCGAGACCTATTGGCTATGCCAATGCTTGTTTTAAATGCAACCAATGAAGTCACTTCTGGACTGCACCAGTATCAATACCTGGACTTTATTTCTCAAATAGACCTCTATTGTGCAGCATCTGAATCTTGTTGACTGGTTTTTAGTCACATCTGCACTTGGCGAACTGTCTAGTAGTGGTGATTTACTGTGCAAACTTTACATGTTTGGGTAAACGGTGAGGTTTAAAACCAATCACAATTGTTCATTGACCTGTTCAGCATAGTTTAATTGTGTTTGCTTATTTGGAAGCTGTGAGTCAAAATGAGCACCCATGTTTCCTACAAAAGTTGCTAGGATTGGAGTAGAGCTCAGTACACCGGATACTAAGAAACATAGTAGCAAGAAACATGGTCGGCCAATATGAAGTATGGTTTTCACACCGTTCAATACGTTCCTTTGTTCGTGAGTGGATGTCTGTAAAATAAGGTGAAGTGGTGCAAGCAATGGTCACAGGCCTACCCTCCTCCTTCTTCTTCTGCACATATAGATGTATTGCCCAGCAGACACCCAGTGAAGAGCTGCCTGCTGCCAAGGAGGTCCTATTAATGAGGAAATGGAAGAGAGCCCTTCTGTTCCACACAGTCACAACAACAATAGCCCGTGGTAAATATCCCACCATGGCGAGTGAGAAGTAACATCATCCTTACCCGAACTTGACGGAAGCCTTCTAATTGATCATTCATCTTGTCCAGTTTGAAGTTGTTGTACAAGGTGGAGTAGTCAGATGGAGAAGCTACCAGCTGCTTTCTATCCTGTGCTTGCAGCAGCCTATCTCTTCTATCCAGAAGAACAGGCTCCGTCCCACATAAATGATGGGATCCTATCTGGCTCATAAGTACGAGCGTACTACCTTCAGGATAGTTCTGCAGGCGTGGTGTAAACATACGCTCGGGGAGTTCGGCAACGCAAAATAACTTTATGCCTATCGTTCGCCGGAGTAAAAATCTCTAACCTGGGCTATATATGAAGAATTGCCCCTAAAATGTGTTTTAAAGGTTAAGGGACAGTTTCCTGATCTGGGGAGGAATTGAACGAATAACAGAGATGGAGCGCTAGAGTGCAAAAATTGTCCTCATCGAACCAATAGAGCTGGTAGCGTTTGCCCAGGAAGAGAAACCTAAGGCCTCGGCAGCTTTGTGGATCTCCTTGATAAAGACGTTTACAAACTGTGAGAGGTGGGATCTGGGGGCAGAGACTTGGGCAGGATGCAGCTCTCAAACAGGCAGAGCTAAGGTCATCTTCTCTTGAATAGCCTGAGTTTAGTTCATCAAAACAACTCCTGGAGTAAGTTCCATGGACTTTAAGAATTTGCAAAGCGAGATGACAATCCAACTATTGTTGAGTTATGATTGAGCATCATGGGTAGACCTCCTCTGTTGTTTTTAGACCTTTTTCAGTATCCTCAGATTAGAATAACATCCGTCTATTTACTGGTGATTTTCACCTAAACGCACCTGCCTTTCAATATACTAGAGTCGCAGAATAATACATACATCAGAAGGATGCTGAAGGAGGAGGATACACCATATGAGGAACTAGCAAAAGGATTCTGTACAACAGGGGCATCCAACGTGGACTCTAAGGGGCTACGTCATGCCAGAGTTTCTATCTACCCACAGGCTATGCGTTTACATAGAATTATTCTAAATAAAGCTCATTTATCCTGTCACAGCTAGCATGAAAATCTGACATGCAATCGATCCATTCCATTGTAATGGTTCCATCCCTTCTAGAATTAATTTGAACAGACCCTTTTCTCTAAGCTGTGAACATTTCACGTACCCATTCACATTTTAATCACCTTGGGATAATGGGACGCTGAATTTTTTTGAGACTGGTCTGCAATCTGAAACAGTATTCCTAATAAAATTGACTCCAAATAGGGTGTCCACCTCACTCCGTGCTATCATGGATACTGCTTCCATTCCTGACATTTTGACCTACAAATTATTGCTGTTAGGTGTATCAATCTAATTAGTTCAATAGAAGCAAATCAAAACTATAACACTCGTAATGGACTAGGCGACACACAAAAGCCCAGAACTAGAAACTGTGTCCGTAATGACATGGAGTGAGGTGGCCATCCTAATCCAAAGGAAAAAGGAATTGCTGTGCACCACGCCCTTGAGTGGTAGGAGTTATTCCATCCGAGGATGGCTTGTAGTTTCATTGTAGTCTCTCTTCTTGTACAGTTGGAAAATTTCAGACCAACAACATTTTTTCTTTGACTTTGCTTTGAAGTCAACTCTAGACTGGTCTGAAAAATGCTGATGGAAATCATTGTTAGGTACATTTTCGTCAAACATACGGCATCATGCCTTCAAGCGTTGATCTGATCTCCTAGGTTAAAGTAAAATTGGCTGCACGTCATTGTAGAGGAATATAGAATATTCTAAGTTATCATAGAGGAATGTAGAATGCTCTATGCCATTATAAAGGAATGTAAAATGTTCTGTGTCTTTGTAGAAAAATGTAGAATGTTCTTTGTCAATGTAAAGGAATTTAAAATGTTCGATGTCATTGTAGAGGAATGTTCTTTGTCATTGTAGAGGAATGTAAAATGTTCTATGTCATTGAAATAGAATGTAAAAAGTTCGGTGTCATTGTAGAGGAATGTAAAATGTTCTGTGTCTTTGTAGAGAAATGTAGAATGTTCTTTGACAATGTAAAGGAATTTAAAATGTTCGATGTCATTGTAGAGGAATGTTCTTTGTCATTGTAGAGAAATGTAAAATATTCTATGTCATTGTAAAGGAATGTAAAATGTTCTTTCTCATTGTAGATAAATGTAGCATATTCTATGTTATTGTAGTGAAATGTAGAATGTTCTATGTCATTGTTTAGGAATGTAGAGGAATGCAGAATGTCCTATGCCGTAAAGTAATGTAGAATGTTCTATATGTAACTGTAGGCCGTTTAATATTCTATATGTCGCAGAGTAATGTAGAGAATACTATATTTCATCTGTGGGGAACATTCTGTGCAGCCCTCTGTGGGTATTAGGGCTATTCCTTCTGCCTTCAGGTGGTCTTCAGAACTGTTATCTGTAAGTTTTCTTCAGAAAGCATACATCGCTCCAGAGTTTATACTGTGTACGAAAACAGGGAAACCTGTGTCAGCATGTTCTACGTTGATTTACCTTTTATTTTTCACTGCTTGGGGATTTGGCATCTCCAGGGCTGGAAAGTTTTTTTGTTGTTTTAAAAAAAAAAAAAAAACAGAAAGTGATGGGTGAAATGCTTGAATTAATCACAGCCACTGGTATTTACTCTGGATGCATTGCAGTCCACCATTTATTTCCCACTAATCCAATCTAGACCGTGACTAGTCGTCATCCTTCTCCAAATGGAACAGTCCACCCCAAATACTGGGTCAGGTCCATTTCAGATCATAATAACTATTATTATTGTTGGTGTTAATAATAATGACAATAATAATGTTATTAGTAATATTTTATATTTCTATTTTTGTTTTTCTCATAACAGTTTTAGCTCATCTTCAAAATGTTTGTTGAACAAGGACCTGTGACTGTAAAACCTGAGAACACCACAGACTTTTTTCAGCAAAGTCTGAGTTTTCATTGATACAGCACTCATGCCAGTACCTGAATCTCTGCTCTTCTCAGAATGCATCACACAATTAAAGCCTTTCCAATTAAATGAAGTTCTTTGGTGATATAATTGAATTGCGGTAAACAGCTTTATAGAAATGTAAACATTGAGTTAGTATCTATTTTTGTGAAATGTGCTTCATCCTAATCCCATCTCCATCTGGTCTGTCTGAATTATGTAGAAGGGTTGGGTAGCAGAGAGCATTAAGTTATCTGAAGGCTCCATTTCCATTACTCAGACAAACAGCATAAGTGAGCTATTATCCTCCGAGAAAGCCTGCATTTCCTTGTAAGAGGGACCATGGCATCCGTCCTAAGAGTCATGCTTGTAAAGTGCCCTTATGCAGCACTGCGGACTTCCGCGCTTGAGCCATTCAAGGGATAATGGACTAAGACCATCAGAATGTTGACTTTTACTGAACCACTAATGCACGCCCCTCTCCAAACCAAGAAGTCGGAGACTTTACTGAGACTGCAGGAATGGGTGACTAAAAAGGTACAACTTTTTAGCTAGACTTAGACCATGTGAGGTCAATTTCATGGTGAAGGAGCCTGCTCAGCACTTCTAGATATTTATGTATTCATAGAATAATTGTGAATTTCAGGATAACCAAGCATACCTTTTGAGGAAATGTACAATATATAATGTCAACCTTCTTGCCAACATCACTGTCTGATGGTGGACCTGCTTGCCTATGTTATTCATGCTAATTTTCACCTACTCTGAAAATCGTCCCTAAAGCTGCAAGCAATTTTATATCTTGAAACAAGAATTTCAAGCTTGGAAAATTCTAAGATTTCAAATTATTCAAAATAAAGGGCTATATGTACTAAAACTGTAGTCCCAAAAAGCAGTTGCAATTTGCGTAACAACTTGTTGCGACCTCTAAATTATTTTGCAAACAAACCTATGTACTAATGGTAAAGTTGATAAATAAAAATTTGGAGGGGGGAGGCGTCGCACCATGACTTGCCAAATTAATCTTAATTAGGCAGGCTGCAAATTGCGACTCACTCCGATTGGTTGCAAAGACAGGGAGATTAGCCTGCGACGGACAGGGATATTAGCCAGCAGTAGATCCAAGACTACTAAGCGTTAGCGCGGGCTTCTGAGCAGAGCTTTGGGCACTAGCACCCATGCTTTTACAAGTTAATCACTGGGCCCAATTGATGTCTAGAATACAAGACTATTGTTTACACAAATGCAGTTGTTACTCCAAATAGCAGCATGAGACGGAAGCCTCCATTCAGTAGATTTGGATTTGAGTACGTTCTTAAAAGGACCTTCTAATGAAAACACAACATAACAGCTCTATTCCGCCACTCCTGCTCTACTAAAAATTACCAATAACAGGAATTCTAGAATGTCTCTTTCTTTGATGATGCCTGCTTGGGTTTTGAGAATATTTGTGACATCATTCACTGAACGGTCCCTCTAAGCACTGATCTCGTGGAACTTCAGCTCAACAACGGTCGTTCTTGTTTGTAGTAATTTGGACAATAAATGACTTCAATTCTTCATCTCATGTCATTTGTTTCTCTATGCACCAAAGAGTAGTTTTCCTCGGGCGGCATCCGTACTTTCCACTGACGCGTTATTGTTTGAGAAGTCTAACCTCCCACAGGCAATCATACTTAAGTGTTTCCACGTATAAAATTGCTGGAACTGCGCATGCGCAATGGGTGTGCGCTTTTGCATTTAGACGACTGGTGGGAAAAGAGAGTAGTCAAGCTCAAGAAAAACAGAATGATGATTTAACTGCATCATCTGAAGCTGGTGTTTACCGGCGAGCCCATGCCTGGCAGCCAGGCTCTGTGGTGCATAGCACACTCTGGCAGGTCACCATGTCTGAAGGTCGGGCAAAGCAAACAATGTCCTACACTCCTGGCGCTGCACATGAGACTTGACTACGCACCTTTCCCCGCTCCCATTCCTCAAAAGTAATTTTTACAGAGCTTCATGTCCTCACTGACCTGCCTGTCACTATGCCCCGCTTTCCTCAGAAGAGTATTATAATGAAATGCAGGCTCTCCCATCAAAATAGTTGCCTAAGCCCCGCCCTGGTTCTGTTTAGCGATAGCTCACAGGCTCCAGCATCTACCACAACACCGGATCTGTGGAGCAGCAATGGTGCCGCACCGGCAGCCCGTGCTGCACTTGTTTGAGGCAGGGTGCATCACCGCGGCATTGCGAGCGCGACACCTAAATCACACAAACCCCCAAGAATGGGCCGGAGAAGAAGGGGTGAAAGCTCATTATTTTCCTTTTCTTTTTATCTCTGGATACTTCTAAGTTGCTGAGGCTCGCTCTGTACTGGTAAACAGGTCTTTTAGGCAAGCTGGTTTTCCAGGAGTGTTAATGTTAGCCCATTAGCAGCCAGGAGATACTTGCATTTACACCGGAAAGGCTACTGCTGCCCTCTTACCCACGGTGCTGTTTAACCGTGAATGCCTACAGAAAAATGGCAGAAAGCCAGAAATAACATTTTATTTTGTATTTTTGATAAAGGATACCATTGTCTATTTCTTCCAGCCAACAGCATGTTGCTTTGTGAGGCTTGTAGTTTTGCTTTTAACAGTTTTATTATAGGATCAAAAACCCAGCATGCAAAGTGCTGTTGGCTAAAATGCCAACATTTGTGGAGGTGTTACACATCACATGGAGCCACTTCTCAATTCTCTTCTAAAACTTTACAAAGCTCCCTACTCCATTTCAAAAATTGCTTGTTTAATGTGTAAAACCAAAAGCAAATTCTGCTCACATATTTTGTTAGGGTTTCACTCTTTCAGTCACAACAAGCATTGGCAATGAGGATCCTTTATTTCCCTGCCTGAAGTGGATAATGTTATACTGAACAATACAATGAAAGTAGAACATGGACAGCCGCAGTGCAACCTTCCTTAACACAAATAATAAGCAAAGGGCAGATAGCAGCAGCAGAAGGAACATCACACAATTGTCTCACACGATTCTCTCACACATGCAGGACAGGTGTAACGCAGGCAGCTAACTCACTAAATATCAAGGAGAGGAGTTAAAGGACTGTTGTATAATTTTCACAAACTGACACAAACGTACAGGAAGTACAAAATTCCTGCAAGAAACGAACAAATCTGTTATGGAACATGTACTAATAAAGGATGATGAATGCTCACCTACCCAGTGTGTTATGCTTCATCAGCGGGTTCCATATCTTGCACTGGGAAGCATTCACTTGTACAGTTTCTCAGTTATGGGTTCTTTAGTTTGGGTGAGGTTTTGTCATGTATGTTGACAATTATGTACTCCCTTTGTTAAACTGTGAGACCTTTATGTTGGTTAGCTAAAATGTTTTTATAGGGGCCTTCCTCCCATGATTAAAAACAGGAGGGCTGAGCAACGGACCCTACTTCTCCTTTCCATCAACATGTTTCGGTGCTTGAATATTACCCCTTTCGGCTCTGGCATCTTCCCCAAGCATATGGTTATCTCCTGACGAATCTTGTGAAGCAATCTCTGCTTCATAGGGCATGCTTTCCAGCCACAGAAGTAATAATAATAATAATAAAAGGCATTTGTAGAGCGCGCAGCTACCCCAAATGGGGTGTCCCGGCACTATTGTTGGCTATAAGTTGGTGGGATGATGGGGCAGGCCTCACGGCAGGCTATTGGCGAAGTTGTCAGTATGTAGCATGTTTCCTGGGGCGAGCCATTGTAATCACAGGCTGCACTATGAACAGACCAGGAGACAGCCCATGTTGCCATGTCACGCTTTCAACTGACTGGGTGAGGGCAGCAGAAGGTCATACGCTTGAGGCTATATGCCCAACACCAAAGCATCTCCTGCCCTGCTGCAACCCCCAAAAGGGCAGAGGTAGTGAGGCGATTACGTTGGGTCCCATAATTATCCGCAGTCCTATCTATGTTGCATCCTGTCTGGGAAAGCAGTGCATGGAGGATTAAGTGAACATCCTTGGCTCAGTTTGGACCTACAGCTCTTCTTCAAATGTTGGAGACTGCTGCTTTATTTATAGCTCAGTTACGAACTTTTACATAGAAAAGTCTATGATGGATTGTTCACTTTAGCACACTAGATTATATCTCTGCAAGTCAGTGTTCTTGTTTCCTTTTATTGAAGCCATTTATTTTTATAGTTGGAGCAACATTATGATCTGTTCATCCATACACGAGGTTGTTGTCCAGTGTAAATCCTGAACTATTTCAAAGTGCTCAAAATTGTTGATTATTGAAAAGGAAGCACAGTGGAGAAAAGTAATTTCCTAGGTTCACATTGTTTGATCGAATTTAGGATTGAAACCAGGTTTTTCCTGTTTAGACATTGTGCAATTCAGATGGTTGTATGACGGAACAACGCAGGGAAATACTCTGCATGCTTTTACCACACATTTTTTAAGATCGCATATTCTTTTACAACGTATGCCTTTACCACGCATTGTTTTTATATATATTTGTATACATAAACTATGTATTTGTGGGGGGTGACCCTCCACGCCCCCAAACTTACCTTGAATGCATGGTAAAGGCATAAGGTGTAAAAGCATATGCGTTCTAAAAACATGCATGGTAAAAAATGTGTGGTAAAGGTACAACGTGGTAAAAACCTCGTTGTAAAGGCTGTTTCCCAATTCAGATCCGGGATGGATATCACATTCGTTCCCCCTTCTGCCCTGATGAAAATTTTACTAGTGACCCAAGATGCAATTCTGTTGTTTTATGCCTCCTATGCAAGTAATTTACTGTTGTCATAGATGCAGAAACGTTATGGTCTATTAAAACATATAGAAGAGAGGTTTCTGTACAGTGCACATCCTGAACTAAATTATTTCAAGTTGCTCTCAGATGTGATGATCACTGAAAAGGAATCAGAGGGAAGAAAACGAATTGCCCTGGGTCACACAGTTTGCTCAAGCTGGGAAGCTGTGATTAAAACCAGGGTCTCTGGGTCAGTGCCCTGTAACTAGATTTGTCCTGGGTTCAATAAAAACTTGTGACTGGCCTGGGCATGTTATGCAACAGCATTCAATTAACATTTGTTTTTTTATAAGATGGGGAAACAGCAGTGGAAACACCCCTCTTCATAGAGCAGCTACACCTTGGACAGAAACAGTGCAAGCATCCCTCTTTCAGATGTCAGGTACAGCTAGAGTAGCATAAGCACAAGCAGGTACAAATTGGGCAACAGCAGTGCAAGCGTGGGTCCTCAAAGAATAGGGACAGCATGGCAATAGCTTCTCTCTCTCGCAGAAGGCAATAAGTGCAATCTTCTATTTCCTCAAAACGTATCCAGCATGGCAGAGTTGTACAGGCTTTCATTGATCGTACAAGATAAACGATTAAGGCATGAGTAACATGTAGGTTACAGACAGATGTCTGGAACAGGTGCTTAACTCACTGAGGGGAATGTATAGGTGGATGAGTGAGTGAACATGCAAGTTCTAACACTGGTCTACCTTAGGTGATATTCCACATCAGCACCCTGAAAATTCTGCTGCTGTCACTCGGAGACCTCTTTTTCCTGATTATTCCACGTATTGAGAAATTGCAGTAACCTAATAGGTCATTGCTATTTGTAACAGCCTCACCAAAGCCCAAGTAACTATGCTCTAGAGAGGCACACAGGTTCCAACTCTTTAAAAAGATTTGGAATTGGCATGCATCAGGCTGTGTGCAATCCCAGTCTCAGTGCTGCACCTGGTCAAAATGTTTAGTGCCACCTGGGTGCCACGGGTCCTAATGGAAGCTTAAAAAATGGGCCCCTCCTCCCTGGTCATCAATAAAGACAGCCATTGTTGGAGTCCAGTGGGCCCTTCACGCCCCCTGGGTATTCGGCATGCTGATTTTTACTAGCACTGCCAGAGTAGTGCTTTGGGGTCGGGCTCTCATTCTTGTACAAATGAAGTACTGTTCCCCGCCCCGTTTCTAGTGTAGTGTATTTAGTTGTATTTATATAGCACTTACTACCACTAACATAGGTGCTTTACGCCTTCGTAAGGTGAAATTATACAGTTGGGGCACTGAAGATGTCACAAGCCTGTGCTGCCCTAGTGGTAGCTGTGCCCCTTGCACTGGATGCAATTAGTGTGAAGCATAACATGGCAGGTTCAGTCTTAAAGTCCTAGTGTACTATTGCTGGAGAAAATGTTCTATACTCCACCTAAACATATATCTTGTGCTTGTAGCTTATGAATGGTGTAGTGGATCACAACTTTCTACCCATGTGTGGTGCGGGAACCACTGCTCTATCAAGGCACACTGGTATTGTATTTTTAAGTAAACCCCCAAAAATCAGATGATTCAAGGTTTGCTTGAATTTGTACCCAGTTCTAATTTTGCAACTACTATGTTCACTATAATAATAATAAAAAAATAACACTACAGTAGTGTATAATAGTAAAGAAACCTGCTGTACACTACACTGCTGTTTCCCTTTCAGCTCCATTTAGAGCATTAATGAGTTCTTTATTAAACTCACTGTCAAGGGGATGGGCATTTATGTGATGGTAATGTGATCTCCATGCAAATAAAAAAAAATAAGAGCAATGTAATAATATGTATATTTTACTGAAGCTGTCTGGCATTTGCCTTGGGGACTCATGAAAATACAGTTGCATTGTAATGTTAAGTTATATGACTGGGTAGTAATGAAGTCTCTGCAGGATTGCCACCATCTCCAATATAAATTCCGTGCACTCGGGTGCCCCCACGCCCCCCTGTCCACACAACGTCTTCAACCTCAGAAGCAAGATGATTTGCGATGAACTCAAGAAAGTTCTGAACACCTCCATAACCTCAGCCTCCTTCCCTGAGGACTTGAAAAATGCGCAAGTGAGGCCCCTCCTGAAGAAACCATCAGCTGACCCAGCAGAACCAGAGATCTAGCAAAGGCCCATCTCCCTGCTCCCCTTCTCAGCGAAGGTTCTTGAGAAGGCAATCAACCAGCAACTCACCTGGAACACAACAAACTCCTGGACCCCTCTCATTCCAGATTCTGGGCCAACAACCGCACCGAGACAGCCTTGATCGCAGCCACCGATGACATCAGGGCCCTCCTGGACCCCGGTGAAACAGCAGCTCTTATACTCCTGAACCTGTCAGCCGCCTTCAACATCATCTCTCATCACATCCTGATCAATGGACTCCACCACATCGGAATCCAGGGAGATGCCCTCAAATGGCTTGCCTCATACCTCACACCTCACCGGAAGAACCCAGAGAATCCATCTTCCACAGTACACCTCGGAACCTAAGAAGATCATCTGCGGTGTTCCCCAAGGACCATCTCCCAGCCCCACCCTCTTCAACACATACATGACCTCCCCTGGCCAACACCATCCAATCACCCCTACTCAACATCATCTCCTATGCAGATGATACCCAGCTAATCCTCTCGCTGTCAGAAGACCCCTCCACCACCAGAGGCAACTTCAACGGAAACATGATGAACATCGCCGACTGGATGAAGGACAACGGCCTCGACAACAGTCCTCATCTTCAGGAAAAACACATCAGCTTGGAATGAAGCATGGTGGATTTGGCCCACCCCCTCGCCCTGACAGACCACGCCTGCATCCTGGGCATTATACTGTACAGCAAGCTATCCATGAAGAGACAGGTAAACACAGTCTCATCTGCCTGCTTCCACACCCGTACGCAGCATGCTCCACAAGATCTTTAGATGGCTCCCAGTTAACATCAGAAGGACTGTCACAGAGGCCCTCATCCCCAGCAGACTGGACTATAGGAACACACTCTTCATAGGAATCACCACACGCCTCTTTAAGAGACTACAGACAATACAAAACACAGCGGCAAGACTCCTTCTCAACATTCCCAGACGGACCCACATCACACCACACCTCAAGAAACTACACTGGTTCCCGATCCAGAAGAGATGCCAGTTCAAGATGTTGACTTACACATACAAAGCCCTGCACGACAAAGGACTAATATACATTAACAATGCATGACCTTTCATCGACTGACCAGGCACTCTGCTACGATCTGCCGCCCTCTTACCCGCAGACATCCCCTGGATCTGCCGTGGCAACCACGGAGGACACTCCTTCTCTCACCTGGTGGCCAAATCTTGGAACAACATTCCCCTGCACCACAGGGCAAACTTATCACTCTGGGAATTCAGGAAGGGACTCAAGACCTGGCTGTTCAAATTAACCGGTCACAACATTTCAGCTGCACCTCCAGCGCCACGAAACCCTCACAATTGATTTGCCACGCTTTACAAATCATTGATTGATTGATTAATGTGACATCATATGTTTGGGCACTTATAAAAGTCACTGTATTTTTATAATGTGACATCAAATGACTAGCTCTGATGAAGTCGCTATAGGATTGTTAGGTGATGTGAAATGACCAAGGCACTTTTGAAATCACTGCAGGATTCTAATGCGACATTCTATGACTAGGACACTGAAGATGCCACAGCAGAAATGTAATGTGAAGTCACATGACCAGGGGACGGATGCAAATTAAAGTAGAATTGCAATGTAAAATTATATAACTAGATCAGTAATGATATTACTGTTGGATTATAATGTAATGTGATTTGAGTAGGGGCATTGACGAAGTCTCTATAGCAGCTTTTCTTAACCTTTTGATTTCTGTGGACCACCACTTAATCATTAGTGGAACTCTGGGACCACCACTGAATCATTATTGGAATCCGGGGACCCCCACTAAGTCATTACTGGAAGCCGAGGATGCCGGCATAGTCATTTTTGATGATTTGAACCACAAAACAATACACAAAAAATGCAGGCACACGCATTCATCAAACGACTACAACAAATGATGCAATATTTTTTCAAATTTGGAAACATAAAAAAAAATCAACATTTAAGTAGGAAGGTTGGAGCTTTTCTAAATTCAATTGAGGCCATTCTTCATCCATACTACATTCTGTTTGTTGCACTTGTGCTCCCGGGAATTATTCAGAGGATACTAACGAAATTTTTAGCCCCCAATTTCAAATTTCTTCACATTTACAGAACATTTAAAATTTTGTAGTTGTATATTTTGCTACTTTACATACACTTTATTAATCTGTTAATATTTAATTTTCTAACCAGTCGTGGACCCCCTGTGAGTAGGCTTTGCGGACCCCAGGTTAAGAACCACTGCTCAATAGGATTGTAACATGACGTTGTATGACTATGGCTCTGAAGATGTCACATCAGCAACGTCATGTGATTTCACTTGACCAGGCACTGGTAAAATTACAGTTGCATTGGAATTTGAAATCATGATAGGTCAGTTATGAAGACAATGCAGGATTGTAATGTGACATCATATGACAAGGCTACTGATTAAATCACTGTTGTCTTGTAAAGTGACGTCATATATATCTAGGACACTGAAGATTTTGCAGCAGGAATATAATTTGAAACTATACCACTTCACAACAGATGAAGTCACAGTAGGATCGTAATAGAAAGCCGCATGACTACTGGACTGAAGAAGTTACAGCGGGAATGTAATTGAACTCACATGATCAGGGGATTGATGAAGTCACAAAAGGATTGTAAAGTGAAGTTATATTACTACGCCACCAATATTTAATTTGTAAAAAGAAAACATGCTGAGACCAAAGTTTTGCTCAGAGGCCTGTGGCAGTGCTATCAAAGGTCAGGGTGCAAAGTACCAAGGCAGTGCAGTCTTCATTCCACCTCATTCCTCTATAATCCATGACCAGACAATCCCTGCCCCTTAATCCCACTCTTTCAGGTTCTTTTTCTTCCCTGCTTTCTCCCTTTGTCACTATTTTTCAGTCTTCTGTTCACCCTGCTTTCATCCTTTTGTATTTATTTCTCTCTTGTTCTGGATCAAAGTCTGTTGAGGGAAAATAATTGCGGGTCCTCAAAAATGAGTGACTCAAATTAAGCACTGTACACGAAAGATGAAGGCACAGCAGAATCATATCAACAAAGGCGGGACCAGGGGCAATAAAGGTCTAGCACAAAAGCCCCAAATTTATGAACTGTAAACCACGAGGTGTGCTGTTCCTAACAGTAGGAAAGAAGAAGGGGTTATGGCTCCTATAAGGAACAAGGGCTCTCACACACCTCGAAAGGTGTCATGCTTCATCATAGGGCCGCTCCTCGTTGGGCCAGTGCTGCAATGCCCAACGGGCCCCGTAGGAGGGCTCTTTGCCGGAGGCCTTTTATCTGTGGTCTTGGCCGTAGATGAAGCGGGTGTGTGTGGGATGGGTGGTGTATTTATAAGGTGAGTAGAGTGGGGGGAATATGTGAATTAAAAATAACTATGGGCACCCACTGGACCAACTTTAATTAGCGGGTTCCATGTCATTATTAAGAACAATAGTACTTGCACGTAGAGACCCTAATAGTCTCGTCAAGTTTTTAGGTGAGGATAATGGTCGACATGTTCCATGCCCTAAGATGTCCTAGAGATTGTGGCATCTCTTCAGGACCTAGAAAACCTACTTGCTACTCAAACAGGGGTGGTTCACATCTATGTATAAGGATTGGTAACCATACCCCCACCAAATACACCAACTGCAACGAGGTTCCTCTTCAGTAGGGACCCGTAAAGCAGTAGAGGAAAGAGCCATACCCCCCTTCTGCTTTACTACTGTTAGGAACAGCACACCTCGTGGCTTACGGCACAGCAGAATTGTTATAGAAAGTAAGTAATATGGCTTGTGGGCTGAGGAAGTGACAGTGGGAAAGAAATGTGAAGTCACATGATCAGGGCAGTGATGAAGTCGCTGTAGAAATATATGTATGTATGTGGCGTGTGTGTCGTGAAAAGCGTTGCAGCTGTGCACAGTGTCGTAGCAGCGACCCAATCAAAGAGTGAATCTAGGCAGATGATGATGAGTTATGCCTGGGCCGGTGGACTATTACTGTGTCGAGATGTAAGTAGCCCCAGGGGCGTCTTAACAGCATGATACGCCCCCGGGCAAAGCAGTGCACAGGGCCCTGCCTACACAACCACTCACAGGAATAAAAATGTTTAACTGAAAATTTGTGTTGAATTCTGGTCTGCATGGGGCCTCTATGCTCCTGGGGCCCCCGGGAAACTGCCCAGCATGCTCATACATTAAGAGGGCACTGAGTAGCCCACCACCACATTCTATTGTATTGTAATTGCATTTATATAGCGCTCACTACCCCTGACAAGGCGTTGAGGCGTTTTACACCTTTATAATGTTTGGTCACTGAAGATGTCACAAGCCAGAGTGTGTTACTTAGATGCAGGGGACTAATAATGAGAGTAGATGCAAGAGAAGCTGAACTTCATGTGGAAAGGGTACCACGATGATGGTGACGTGTAAATAGGCTGACCTATGAGATTGCAGCTGCAATTTGAATAGAAACCCAGGGGGTTGTTTGAAAAAAATAATAGCACATAATAATTGCGGATTCAGGGAGACATAATGATGTTGTAAAATATGCTGTCGCGCAAACCTGCACTCAGTGGATGCCTTTATTGACACATGGGTCGAGAGGGGACATGATCCCGGCTTCCGGTAATAGCATGGTCTGTGTGCAGTGCAAGATGACGATGTTGCCATGGCATTGGTGCACGCGGCTGTTCCCCGCTGCAGGGACGCCTGGCCAGTTTGCCATCGCATTGCAGTGCCAGGTTTTGTGTGATTCTGTAATTGCCCGGGTAACAATAGCGAATACATTGCTGCTTTCTACAATTATCTGCAATTACGGAGCTTGGGCCCTGCTATCTGACTGACTGCAGCACAACATTCTGCAGCAGTTTGATTCGTGCTTCCCACGATTGGGAGCTCAATTATGTATTTCTCACCAGTAATGGCCTGAAGTTTCTATGCTAACTGCCTTACAATTGACGGTTGAATTAGAGGGAAAAGGTTTGTATAAGAAGCTTATATCACTGTTAGAGACACATTTTCTCGAGGGAAAAAAACGATGGGTTTAATATCCAAAGTTTCATCTGAGCAGAAAATGTGAGAAAATAAATCATTTGTTCCATTAATTTGTGTCTGAAAAATGAAAATAGATGTATATTAATTACAAAATTGCAAATCCTAATAGCACTGAAACAACTTGCCTGAAGGGGAAAATTTTGAAGGTCCACATATGCACCAAATATGGTACCTTTCTACGCCCGCCCCTGACATCTGCTGTGATCTGAACGTCATAAGTTTAAATTCCATGAAAACCAACTCCGCCTTTCATCTTTCTGAGGTCATAAAATTGAGTACCATTGCATTGGGTAACAGCAATAAATTACATTTAGTTCACTTAGGAGCTTACAGGCAATAAGGAGTATGACATATGGAGTATGTTATTATTATATTGTATTGTAATTGCATTTATATAGTGCTTACTACTCCTGGCGAGGCGCCAAAGCGCTTTTTCAGCGAGTAGCACGCTACCCCGGAACCCATAAAGGATTAGTGGTGAATTAGTGAAAGTAATTTGAGCGGTGGATATGTTAGTCTGTTATTTGGATTGAGAAGGATAGTGGAGGGATAGAAGAGTGAAAAGGTTTGCATTTGTATAGTGCTTGCCACCCCTAATGAGGTGTTGAAGCGCTTTTTGGTGAGTAGCATCCTCCACTCTACGTCACACTACTCCGCTCTACGACATTCCACTCTACGCCCCTCGACTCTACGACATTCTATGCCACTTCACTCTATGCCACTCTACAAAAGTCCACTTTACGACACTCCACTTTTTGCCATCATTGCTCACCTTCCAAAGAGGAAAACTGTGTTTATAGTGCTGCTCACCTTCCAAAGAGGAAAACTGTGTTTACAGTGCTTGAATAGCGAGAAGGAAGGTCGGGTGGGGGTGGAAGGGGATAAGTTAAAGCTACAGCTATTGTAACGATGAATCTACTTCTTGTTTCCTGAGACACTTTTCCACTTCTGGGTTTAGATTCAGAGCACACAGATAACAATATCTGACAAAGAAGCCACTTTAACTATCACAAAAGACTGACTGCATTTCACAGTTCATTCAAAAGGCAATACACAGTTTACAGCAAACACTGTTTTGAGGCATGAGGGGGGAAATGGGGGTTCCAGGTTGAAGCCCACATATTGCAAATTCCAGCACTTGCAACAAACCACTCATCGACTCTTTATTTTTTTTAACACCTGCATGGAGCAGGAAACGTTACTTCATGTTGTTTAGCATAAAATGCAGCAGCACAAAGTGTGACCTCATGGTAGTAAAAAAGATATGCAGTCTGATAAAGGTAGTGGGTTGTGGTTTAGGAAATATCTCAGGTCCCCTGCAATGAAAATAGGTCAGTAATGAAACAGGGCTGTAAGTGGGCCGGGTCCCTCTAGGTCTCAGACCCAGTAACATTTTAGAAAGGGCATTGAAACTTGTCCCTCTCTGGCCATATATTCCTGTCCATAACTTTACTGGGAAAAGCACAGACGTTTTCTGAAAAATTAATGTAATAAATGTTCAGGTAATCCATGTCAGTGATTTAGTTCCCGTTTATATTTCACTTTACAGAATCTTGCACTCCATTTGAGTGTTAGGTATTTCCGGGGTGATGTGTTTTTAGGGTTTTATTTTCATGCAGAGTATTACTCTGGTATAGTGCATATTTTCAGCTGAGTCGCCATCAGCTGTTTATAATGGCCATGGTTGAGAACTCTGGTGCTGAGGTTGAAGATAGTGTGAGTTTCTCACAGTGGGTCAAAAAGGTGTTCAGAATACATCCAATTCTTAACTTCTTTGCAGAGCAGAGCACACACAGACAACCATTGGCAAAGCCAATTGCCCAGGCTGGTTTTAGGTGTATGTCAGTTGCTGTGTTATTATATCTGGATGCAATAGCAGAAAGCTCAGAGAGGCACCAAAATACCATTCAGGTGGCACACTAGAGTATTCACTTTAAATTTTATTTAGCAGTTTAAGCCACGCCTATCTCTACATAGGCCACACCCCTTTCAGAGATCCCAGACTTTTTCATCCAGGGTTGGACTGGGACACAAAATAGGCCCAGGCACCATTAGTTAACCAGATATATGAAAAGGTGGCCACATTTGCAAATCAGGACAGTTTTGAACTTGTAAAGACGTGGTGTTTAGGTTTTTGCAAGGTATGGTGGTCTGCATGCATTTGTGTTGCTGCAGGTAATGTTTGTGGTAATATCACGAAAACAATGCAAACTTGAAGTTTTGTGTATCAGATCTTAGCCCGGTGCTATGCCCTACTCACACCAGGTGCCCTCCTGGTGTATATTAAGATATAAATTCCATTGAATAAATTGGAGGTACTTGATGACTCTCATTATGAGCAAAGGCACAATTAATAGTATATACATTCACACATTTCTAGTATCTTTGTGCTCCTCATGCAGCAAAGAAGCTGCCCAATACGCTATTATGAACATAGAAAGACAAAAAAGGAGCACAAAGATACTGGATCTGTGTGAATTTTGGGACTATTAACAGTAATGTTATTCATAATCAGAAAATGCAAGTACCCCCGATGTATTTAACCGGACAACAAAGCAAACAGCCCTTCCTCTTCACCTGCAGCACTAGGCTCCCACAGTTGTCTCAAGCAGTGTGTGTTAACACCCACAATCCCCCGGGCTGGTGGCGCAGCGGTGTGTGTAGCACCCACAATCCCCCGGGCTGGTGGTGCAGCGGTGCCTGTAGCACCCACAATCCCTCGGGCTGGTGGCGTAGCGATGCCTGTAACACCCACAATCCCCTGGGCTGGTGGCGCAGCGGTGCCTGTAGCACCCACAATCCCCCGGGCTGGTGGCGCAGCGGTGCCTGTAACACCCACAATCCCCCGGGCTAGTGGCACAGCGGAGTGTGTAACACCCACAATCCCCCGGGCTGGTGGCACAGCAGAGTGTGTAACACCCACAATGCCCCGGGCTGGTGGCACAGCAGAGTGTGTAACACCCACAATCCCCCGGGCTGGTGGCACAGCAGAGTGTGTAACACCCACAATGCCCCGGGCTGGTGGCACAGCAGAGTGTGTAACACCCACAATGCCCCGGGGTGGTGGCACGTGCTAGTTCTCCGTGTTGCACCTCAATGCCTTTTCACCACGCTGCTGATTAGGAGTGCAGCAGAGCTTCTAGACCTGCGCTTCCTTGTGAAAAGGAGGGTCGGCACACACTTCCTCTAACAAGCCCCTTGTGGTTACCTTCCGGGGCAGCCAGCCCACAAGAAGAAGTTGCACCCACTGTAATAGAGCATGCAAAAGCACACAACCCACATCCTCCTCTCTGGCTCATTAAACCAGCTCCAATGCCGTACCCTGGTTCTGTTGAGAGTAAATTGCCCCTGTCCCCTTCCCCAGCCTAACCTGTATCCTTTTGTTTTAATTACCGCCGACGATGCCAGCAGAGTCTGCTCCTGATGGCGAGGAAGGCGGCAAGTTGGCTGACTGCACAGCCGATGTTTGATCGCTGCACAGGATTTTTAATGAGCAGCAACACTTCCCTCTGCATGGGAGACAGAGATGTGGGGAGAGGGGTCACCCACGCAAGGTCAGCCGGAGCTATTTATACATGCATGCATCAGAGGCTGGCACATTCCCTAGGGCAGAGTCCTTGCTGGTACCTTCCCTGGCACAAGTTCATGGTACTGTTTTGAGCTCTTCACTACATCAGTTCCGAAGTTTGCATGGATTGGTAGCCACCAGCAATAGAGATGGGGTCATCACTCGCAAGGCTCTTAGACCAGGCCGTGTACCTCTAACTCCAAGTGGATTCTTTCGGGGTTCTGAAAGGGAGGTTCGGAAATCACTGGTGACCAGTGTGAAAGCTCTATGCTAAGATTCCTATACGACAGGAATATAGGATTCTTGCAAGAAACGTCTAGTAAAGTTGTGTCACTATTTAGAACAGTAACAATACAGTATATGGAAAGCAAGGATCTGACAAATCGTGTTATTTTTCCTTGGAATTCGATGTGTGGGTACCTATTATGACTTTTTCCCACCCACCTAAATAAGTCTCATGTGATACCATCGGGAGACTGGTTCAAACAAAAAAAAGTCACTCTGCACCAACGTGCCTCCTGTACGCAAAATGGGAAACATCGTTTACATCGCATGAGATACATCGCAAACCATTACAACGCAAGTCCTCACAACGACTTGCTGTAGGGGCAGAAGGTATTGGATTTAAAATCCAACACCTTCCCTACTGTTGCAAAGACTGGAGTTGGAATAGTAAATAATACTATTCCAACATCCGGCGCCCCCTACAGCAAGTCGTTGTAACGACTTGCGTTGTAATGGTATGCGATGTAACAACGCGGTCGTTGTAACGACCGCGTTGTAATGGCATGCGAAGTATTGCATGCATTGTAACGTGGCCTATTCATGCAAAATTCATATATTATGCAAAATTTTCCACCATAGATAAAATTTTGCACAGGACATTCAAACACTGCAACGACTCCAAATTCTATAGGTGACCTGTCGTTTAGAACAGCACCCACGTATCCAGTAGCTTTCTTACATTTTTGCTTTCCCTTTGGATACCCCTAGCTTATTTTCATATCAGCATGACCTTCTATTCTTTCTCCTGTCCTATGCCATGAACATATAAAATCTTGATCAATTGAACATCGCCTTGGGCACTCTGAAGGCATCCCGCATGGCAAACTCAGCATATCATGCATCCTAAGTTAGATTGCATAATGTCTGAATCGAAAACGTATATGTAGGCATCAGGGCCATCTGACTGGTGCCACCAGTTAATCTCACTCTTCCTTTCTTGTTTGCCTGCCTTGTATACTTTAAGTATGTAGGGTGTAAGTAGGCACTGCATACATCTGTCCATGCATTCTATCTCTAAATATTATTTAGATGCATTGTCTTTTTTCCCTCCTTTCCATCTTTTTAGCCCAGCTCTGATTTACATCTCCTTCCTCATCCCACCCAGACTTCATCTTTTTTCCAGACTGGCCCATTTGAAGACTTGTCCTACAGTTGAATGCATGCTGCAGGGTTGTCTGTGGCGTACATCTCACCAGACTGAGTCCAAGAAGGCCAGCCGCTAATACTGCTGGGGTTAGTCACATGAGCATTATTGCCTTCAGTGGCAATGACATCTTTCTTATGCACACCCAGACAGTTGTTTTTGTAATTTCCATCACGTGACTCATTAGTAAAGCTGACCTGGGCATGTGAACATGAAACAATTAGCCTACTTGTACCCATGCCTAGCTACATGTATGTTCCATTTGTCTAGTTCACAAAGTGCATTTTACTCCTTGGAAAATGCTGTAGGTTATGTTACGTTACGCAGAGCTAGATAAGGTATAGGTATCTACTCCAGAAAAAAAATCCCTCAGCTGAGCATTCACTCCTGTGACCGTGATGTATTGTTGAAACAGCTGCTTAGGAACAGCCCTTTCGGCTCGATTGGACCCTTGATCACTTACAGTCATTGGCCCATCAACTGTTCGGTGCTCTTCAAATGAAGGAAGGTGGAAAAAGGGACTTTGGAGTTGCAGTGTTATGGAAATTAAAGACATACTGTGTCTTTGCGTCATGCTGTAGGATAACTGGTCGTTCACACTAAATGTCTCTGAATATAATGAATAAATGTGATTGCATTGTATGTTATTTGATAAATATGGATGCATCCGTTCCATACATAATAAAGCCACAGTGGGCAGCCATCATCACATAAGTAAAACATAATGAAAGCAACAATGCTTAATTCAAGCCGGTAGTTCAAGTGGTGCCCACTGGCACTCATTTTTTGGGGACCGGCACTTATTTTTCCTCATTAGACTTTGACCCAGAGCAAGCGATGACCATAAGGAAGGGAGAAAGCAGGAACCAGCAAGGGAGAGGTAAAGAGGCAGGCAGTGTCTGGTGGGAGATAAAAGAGGCATGAGATGAATCAAGACTATGCAGCCTTGGTATTCAGTATGCCAACATTCGAAAGCGCCGACTGTGGGCTTCTGAGCAAAACTTTGAGTCCGGGCACATATTTTTTGACAAATTAAGCATTGGTAGCGATCATATTAGGATGCATAATGCAAATATTTTCCATTATGCACACCCTAGTGGGCTCACCTACGAGCAAATCAATAGTATATGTTACATTATCAAGCCCCAATGACCCACCAATATTAGTGACGGTGTATATATATTTACAACCCTAAATGTACCATCCTTGCCTTCTTCTATGATAGCTGTGTTACCTGTTATGTGTGTATATGGCTAGCTGTCATACATTTTGGGCTGATCTTACCTAAAACCTACTGCTAACACTGCTTATTAGATATATTACTAGTCACTGGACATATATGTACCAACCTTATTGCTACATAAAACATTTCTTTTCAAAATGTTTCTCCCTAAAATAAATAAATAAACATGTATATAGAAGTGCTTCGAAAAACCAGAAAAGTCTAAATTCACTAGAAGCAACTAAAAATAATATCAAATGTATTCATTCGGAAGTAATTTGCAGAAAAACTGCATATTGTGAGTAAGTTTGAAATGTGTCTCAGGAACCATCAAACTACACACTCCAGTCTATTCGCCTGAAGTTCCATAAACCCTGAGTTACAATCAGATCCCTTCATTCTATGTGCTATGCGCCATTACACCATGACTTGTAATTCCTCCTCCCAAGCCTTATCTATCGTTACATCATGGCTACAGTTGGCCCCTGTTATGCCTCATTTAGCTTCTGCTCCCGATTAGCTCTCTGATGCTATTTGCACCAACTCATGATTTACTCTCTGTTTGCCTGTGTCATGTTTGCAAGTACACTATGGTACGCAAATACTCTCCATTGCCTTTTTTGCCACTGTATCATCACTTCTAGCCTTTCACCTCAGGATTTACGTCCCATGACAAACAACCATTCATCAAAGTTTTGGGATCCTTCCACTGTGACTCTTTTCACCCCCTTGGCCTATCAGACTCTCCGCGCAGGATATAAGAACCCTTCCTACAAGGATAACGAGCCATTCTCCAACCTTACAGACAGCTTCTCCGACACCTTGGACTCCATTCCCCATTGTTTGAATGGAGCTTCCTCTTAGCTATTGGGAAATATAAATTCAGGTGCATAGGGGAGGTTGGTATAGTAGTTGGCTTGAATTCTATTGATGATGAGACTTTATTGTATTTTATTCTCATTTTCTCCTTCCACAATTATTGGGGACGTTAAATTATTTTGGACAAGCTCCTCCTCTAGAAGGTTGGAACATGCATGCGGGAATCTGCTGGGTGAGGCAAACTGGAAGCGGCGTCCTTTGAAATGTACGTTTGCTGGTCTCCTCCCAGTGATGCCTCAAGGGATAGCTGTAGCCCAAGTGACTTGTCGGCTGTTTTCCAGGTTAGGCGTAGGTGAATCCTGAGGCCATGTCTCCTCTTCCTTTCATGCTGCTGTTGCATGTGGTTGAACTGCAAAACATCTACATCGCATAATGAGATGTCCTGCAGAGTAGCTGGTAGGCAGCACACAATTGAACACAGTGTAAATCTGTTAAAGTTTTTGAAAAGATTTGAAAGTCATTCAGTAGCATGAACTGTTTACATCTCTTGCAGGAAAAAATAGGGTTTTCAAACTTCCTGTTAGACGAGTTTTATCCTTTCTGTGTATGCAAGAGATATTTTCACACCATGCTTTCAGTAAGAAACGTAGAGGCTCTCCATGGAGGTGAGCCCCTCAAAAAGATTTCTGCTTCCTTCGGTGAGTTTTGGCAGGATTCCTCTTTCCACGGCATCATTGTGGCAGCGGAGGGCTGGGCGGGGTTGGAAGCCCATCATTAAGTAAAGGTACTGCATGTTCTAGAGTTCTATCGCGTTCCTGTGTCGATAGAAGAGGAAGGCTTGCACATAAGTCTGTCCTTCCTTGCTGTTTAACATGAACCCCAGCAACGTGCGTGCTGTGTAGATGTGTTCAAGAGCTCAAGGTAGCAGTCACTGAACACTGTGACTAATCTACAACTTATTAAGTGTTGTCAGGGCAGCGGGCTTTGTTTTCACCCGTATACAAGAAATGTTGGTCATGTGTGGACAGACCACGTAGTTTCAATCATTAAACCATGCCATCAGCTTTTGGTTCTTGTTTAGTTCCTGGTATTCCAGGGCCTACCTCACTAAATTCATCGAGTTCAGGTAGAGTGGAAATCTGTTTTATGGATAGTACGGTAATACATTTGTCAATATTTGTGACTACTTATGAATACGCTTACCTCATTAATACTTTACCCTGCATTGATATTTGTCAAATGTGTGCCCATTTCCATACCACCAGGATAATAATAACCTTAATAACCCAGTATTTGTAAAGCGCAAACAAATCACCCCTAAGGGTCTCAAGGCGCTGGGGGCCGTCGGGAAGATTAAGCGAGCTATTGCCCAGAGTCGCATGGTGCTGGGTTGAGCTGCCGCCGGGGATCGAACACTGAGCCCTGTGCTCCGGAGTCAGCTGCCCTGGCCACTGCGCCACACCTCTACCTATGTGGTGACCTGTAGCATCCAACACTATCACCGGTATCTAAGGTGTGCATTGTTGCTCCAACCCCTTAGCCAGCCACATGTCTCACACACTAGGTGATGCAGGAGCCAATTGGCCATTCATTTGATATTTCCATATGTTGTGAGTCATGGTATACTAACTGTACCACCCACTGGATCTGCCAATTCAAATAACTTTACTGAAAGGGTGTTCACCTAAAGAAAACATTTTTGCTTGGTCTTTGTTAGCGTTTAGAATGCAGCTAGGCACATGTACTGGATCAGAAGGCCATATGCTCTATGGTGGTGCAGTAAAATGAAGGGGAATAAATGGCCTCGGTGAAAAGTGTTAGTTCGATTCCTTGTGAAGGCGTGTCGTTTACATTTTTCTGCTTTTTAAAATATTTTCTTGAAACAAAAAAAAAAAACTTGTATAGAATGAGATATTTTGCCATTATGTCACATTAGAGTTATTGAGGTCATTGGTAGACACAGTCAAATCATCTGTGTTTCCAGAAAATGACTGACTTATGTGTCTGAAGCACAGAATACCCATGAACATTGATCCCACCCAACGACACCTATTTTCAGAAACTGTCCTTGATTTCTCTGGTGTTCAAGGATTCCTTATGTTATGCTGTTACATACATAGTGTTCACTCTAAAACTTAGATGATAAATACAGCAGCAACTGGTACAGAACGGGGGTGTCAGGGTGGGGGGGTTTGGAGGGAGGTGAAAGTAAAAATAAAAATTCCACTTACCTCCTCTTCAGGGCAGCCGTCTCTCCTCCGGAAGCAGGAAGCACTCCGGCCCCCCTACGCCAATCATGACGCTGCTGTCACCGGCATGACAGCAGCGTCGTGATCAGTCTGAGCGCCGTGGTTCGGCGCTCAGACAGGCAGTGGGAGCCTGTTCATGTTCTCCACCCAGGTTGTGCATTGATGCCCGGTGGAGAACATGCTAAGTGCGCATGACTGTTTGGCCGGCCCAAGACCGCCGGCCAAACCATCATGCGCACTTAAGTGCATGAACCACTCCTCCCCCCACTGGCTGTGAGACAGCCCAGCCCGCCCTGTAAAACTGCCTCAGTAAAGAAAAAGAAAATGATAATAACAGCGGGTTATTATCATTTTATTTTTGCTTTTTTCCACTGCTGAAAAGCAGTGGGGCTACGCTCCTCCACCCTAGTGTAGGATTCGCCACTGGATAAATAAGACACATATATTATCTATGTCTGCTCAGCAAGGGCTTGGTCAGAAAGAAAACATTTTACAGTTCTACCTTCTCCTGTTAAATATTTGACGATCTTGGTTTAAGATGTAGATTTTGATGGAAAATACATCAAGATCTATTTTCACTTCGTTGCTCTACCACCTGGCAGTGGCGGTTGGTGACTTAAAAAAACAGTTGGGCGCAACATACATTAAAGGAAACATGCATACATACATGATAACAATACATTAAAAATTACAAGAAAGAAAAATAAAAGTTTCACTCGCCTTCTCCTGCATCTCGACCTCAATGCTCTCCAGTCCTTGGCTCCAGTCTCCTCCGAGCGCGAGTGCATGATATTGTGCATTTTTTTCACTTTTCTGTATATAGCACATTATTCCAACACTTATTGATAGCAACATAGTGAGTACTGAAGGGATCATTTCTAGTCCTGATGAAGAAGCCTTGATGCTTCGAAACATGTTGACTTGATCAGGAGTATCCGCACATTACACGCAGGACATCTCCGAACCACCTTTTTAACACCACCAGCCTCTTTGACCTATTACCATTTCTTAAGTCCATGAGGCCAGGTACTTTTTAATTCACTTCCCGCATCCACCCTTGACCCTTCCTCTCACTACCTCTACACCACACATAGCACTACAAATATCAGTGCTCCCGCGTAGTCGCTGGTCGTAGCACGCCCCGTCCCGCAGCGGGGCGGGAAGACCCCTATGATGAAGCATGACACCAAGGGCCCTTTTGGTGTGTGAGGGGTATCTAAGCAAACACTGTGTGTATCCTACCAAGATTGGAAACGCATTTCCCTTCAAAAAACCTCTTCTGAGGTGGATCTTTTTGTTTCATATGATTATCTGAGGAGGACGTATCCACCTCTAGCGCCCACGAGGCGCACCTCTTCACTCCCTAATCCTGTTTTTTGTAGCATGTACTATCATAACCTGCCAACCACAATCCACAATTTCTATATGAATCTTTCTCCATCCTGGTCCCGTGTTGAGTGGTCCTGGTTGTTGACCTGAGTGAAGATCTACAAAAGCAACATACATTCTATTTTTGGGAAAATGTATTAAACTCAACCGGTTGCAAAACCGATTGGGAAGAATTCTTTGCCCAACAGAAATCCTTCACATAGGGCAGGTCCTTCATGGATTTAGAGTACAACCAATGGTTCAACAGTACTGAGGGTGGGCATGTTTCGATTGTACCTCATATTTGTGTGTACTCTGTTTTCGTTTTCAATGATGAGAAACTATAATTAGTTCCCGGAAATAGTTGCCTGTCTGTCCTATGGAAGGTCATTCAACCCTTTAATGGATATTCGAAAACACTCAAGATATATTAACCTTTGTTCATTATGCAGCCTACACTAAATATATGTCTACAAATGTCTATATCACAACAGGAGCAACGGATGCGAATTGACCGATTGGCCTGGCAATGAATTTCCAAGACCACCTAACATACTGCGATAAGCGCTGCCCCATAAGTACTTCTGTCTTGAGGCTTTAGTTTCCAAAGAAGATTTCAGAAGTAATTTCAATTGCACCAAATTGTACACTCTGGGTAACTTTGATAGCGGCTACTTCTTGTTTTGGAGAACTCATGTAGTTCATAAAGTATCACAGAAAGTGATATCTGAAATATTAGACCAAATTGAGAGAAAATAGCAAAAGCAAGCATTTCAAGATAGAAGGAGGGGGATATAAATGCAGAGGTTCAAAAATCAGGAAGCGTTCTAAATGCAAATTAGAGGTGAGAAGACGGAGAGCAACACGGACACACATATACATTTTACAAGCTGTCAACAACTGAGCGAATTGAAGAAGAAAGAAAAAAACATCAATGGTTTGAAGCACATGCTTTTGAAGTTGTAGATAATTCTATAAATGTACCGTGTAACCCCAGCCGCAGCCATTCCTATTAGTGCTACCCTTGTATGTCTCTGTCTGATCAGTTATGGTCTAACATCCGACTGTCATCTGATGGGTAACTGACAGTCGGCTGTTGCATGATGGATTTCTGACTGCTATCCAACTGTTGTTTAGAAACTTAAGCTGGTATTACTTTATTCTCATCTAGTTTGACCTTCCTTATGACTTTTATAGAAATTTTAGAAAGATTTATATGGTGGATCTGTATGCCCTGCTTTAATTTTCATGCAGATTTTATTGTACTCACAGTCTTTAAATCACACTTTGTAGTATAATTTGAATCCAGGGACTGTCCTCTGTTCTGATGTTATCTTTTTGCATGACTGAAAGATGTTTGTGCAGTTCATGCCTTCTCCATGGGCACGTTTTCTCCTCTCACTTCTTGCCTTCTTCTTCTCTGCAGCTTCTCACTATTGATGACAACTTCTGCGGCCTGGACATGAATGCTCCTCTGGGAGTCTCTAAGATGGTTCGAGGCTTTCCTGTCTTTACAGAAGACCGGGACAGGATGACGTCAGTGATTGCCTATGTCTACAAGGACCATTCACTGGCATTTGTGGGGACCAAGAGCGGGAAGCTGAAGAAGGTAGGAGGTTGTGAATGCTATGCATACATTACTGCTTAGCGCATGGGAGCGGCTTCAGCTAGTGTGGTACCTGCATGATGTTAAACTTCTTGCAGAGCATAGTTTGTCTGCACTGCCTGAATGTCAACAGATGCAAACCGCGATGATTGCGTTGAAATAGATTGTCAGTAGGCTTACATCCAGGCGGCTGCTCCTTGGTGTGTTGCAAGAAAAGGTCAAACTTCTTTGTGTTCTTAAATTGCTCACAAGTTATATCATTTGAAGGTAATTAAAGTATTGTTAAGTGGAGTGAGTGGTTGCAAACATGCTGTAGGTCGGAAATGACATTGAAGCATATTAAGCCAGTACTTCGTGGTCTTAACACTGCTAGTATTTCTGAGGTATATATAGGAGGGCCATTGCAATTTGTTCCAGAGCATATATTTGAACAATTAACCCAATACATGTGACCTGCGTCTATGGTGTCCTGGTAGACTTTCAGTGTATGAGAAAAACAATGTTGTGTGTTTAGCTCATCTTTCAAGGTTTGATTGCCTTGAAAGATTGTAGAATGTTGACATGTTGGACAAAACAGAATCCTGGTGTTTTGCTACAACTGTTCCCGTGGTGATTTCTGGTGTGTTGTGGTGTTTGACTTGGAAGTCTCTGTTGTCAAGCGAGGCGGGGTAACCTCACTTTCACTGTTTCATAAACACAATTTATCAGATGCAGAGAGTTACCTAGTAACAATAGCTTTCTATTAATATCCAGCACCCACTGAGAGCTTACTGAGTGTTAGTGTATGTTCTCTTCTGTCTCCTGCTTTGGATATAATAGAAGTAGTTTGTTTGAAATCCATGAAATACACATATTAGATTGATAAAGCAAGCCTTTGATTGATTTGACCAATTCATTTTATGAATGTTTGAGTCAATAAATATCCCTACGAGTCAATTTGTAATTTTTCGTTTTTGGAGGTTTCATGCATTTAAAAAAAAATATTCTTCTCCAAATTTTGATTTTTGGGACTAAAGGGTGACATGCAAGTGGCATTGGAGGTAAAGCTACAGGCACGCTCTTATTAGTGGTTATCTATTTCCTGTCAGTGTAAAAAACTGTTAATGAACATGAGGCCTGACTTGGGAGATAGCATAACTTTTCAGGTATGAGTTGACGAAATTTCATTGTTTGATAAATGGTTGAAATTGATATGTTATAAAAGAAGATCTTTCTTCGAGATAATTTTAACCAATTCACACATACGACAACATCCACAATCAGAGGATCTCTTAGGTTAGTAATATATCGACAGTGCACACAAGAAGTATATATACCACTAATAAAGAAAGGTTAAAAATACTTTTATTCAATACAGTTAATAAAAAGCTTCATATCATCATGTACACTAATATTTCATTAAAATCAACGTATAAAAGAATGTGCAAAAATACAATAGATACAATTTAGCAGCAATGATTCAGCACAACATGTTAAAAACAAGGGGAAGCAAGAATAAAGGTAGGAAAAAAAGTAGACAGAAGACGTTTCCTACAATAAAGAAATAATATGGCTGGCACACACAATGAATCAGGGTCATACAATGGAAAAGAATATACAGTTGTACATATATATTTTTTAAGTTGTCTCAACTGACAATATGCCCTTGTAGTTACACAGCACAACTTAAGAGAGCATCGACGCGTTTCGGTAGGTCATAGATAATCGACCAACACCTTCATCAGGAAAAAGATATCTATATATATTCCCACCATCAAAATCAATTCCTTTATTCCAAGAATCTAAAAATAAAGGCAAAGAGAGAAAACGACATACTCATTAATTATTTACATATCCCCAAAGTTCCTGCTACACTGTCAACATGCCACCAGCCCAGAGAGATATCCTCATTCATCCACCCTTCTATACATTCAATACTTGCAGTCAACATCCTAATATATTTACCTTAAAACGACCACAGCGTTTCGTAGTATTGTTATGAATACGCCATGCAGCTATATATCACACGAATAGAGAGAAATTGTTACTACATCTCTTATTCTAATCTTCCAAAAACGATTGAATCTAATCTGTCATAGGTTATTAAGTACCTTTTATTACTACGAAACGCTGTGGTCGTTTATTTGGAGGCTCTATGACCCCTGTTGAACTTTGTCTTTTAAGGTAAATATATTAGGATGTCGTTTTCTCTCTTTGCCTTTATTTTTAGATTCTTGGAATAAAGGAATTGATTTTGTCTTCCTTAACACAACTCCTAGACAAAGAAGCCAGAGTCTGATGATGAAGACTTAGGCTTGGGGCAGGGAAGTTAGCAGTGGGTAAGAGGGCCCTTATGCAGTGGTCAGGCTTTGAGAGTAATGAATCTCAGATTGAGGTTATGATGGCTAAGCTATTTCAATGTTTGATAAGCAAACACATGAAAGCAAATGCCACCTGTACAGCAAAACACACAAAAAACTGTTCACAGGAGCATTCAAACAGTTAATCTTTTTCACACATTTTTCACCACAGGTCTGGGCTACCGTTTAGGAGTGAATATGGGCATTTTGTCTGAGGAGCACCAACCTCTCTGCCCCTCAGAACAGTTTGTGACTTACACAGTTCTCTCATTATGCCGTAGCCTTGCACGACGAAAGAAAGCATCTGTCAATCATAAACTCTGTTGTCCAGTATGCATACATGCAAGATGTTTGACAATAATGAAGCCAAAGGATGAGAAATAATAAATAGGCAATAAATATGTGATACACCCATCTTCAAAGATGGCCAAGCCTATGCTAGCATCCAGGAGGCGATACTGATTGCAGAAAGTTCACGCCTAGATCTCTCTTCGGCATATCACCTATGGGCATTCTTTCCGTGTCTCAATGTTCATGTGATGGTTAACCCTTGAGGGTGTGAGACATTACCCTTACAGATGTCTAGGTGGGTTGAGTATACTAGGCTTCACACAAATGTGAAATCAAGATTTTTATTCTCAAATAAATGTTCTATACATATTAAAGTAGATGTGCCTGGTTTATATACATGGAAGAAATTGACTTAAATCAGTTGCACACAGTTTGTGCCACTGCTATGGGGCAATGTGTTTTAGTGTCGAAGATTTTGACTGCAGTGTTGTGCCCGGGTTAGCCCCAAGTAACGGAGCTACACATTTTCTTACATTGTCCTAATTTTGCACAACATTTCTGCTGTGACCTTTTGCACATATTTGTGTGCCCAACAATGTTGGATTAGTTTCTCTGAAACTAATTTGTTTTCACATCTAGCTTCGCATAACATTATCACGATTATAAGGCCTCTTGATGCACTATGTACAAATGTCGTTCTATCTTCATCCACGGGGCGACAGGGCTATCTAAATATACATAACATCGCTAATCTATACGCACATCACAAGGATGCTCTATTATAAATAATGAGCATCCCAAAATATTAGCAGAGGAGGCAGTTCAGCTGACACGGAGTGTCCCTGCATGCTGAGACTTTTACACGCAGCGGTCTGACATCTCCGTTAGGGGTGTCCAGTTCGCGACCAAGAAGGGCTCCTACATTCTCTCCCGCCAGGTAATGGAGTTGAATTATCCCTTGGGGGGGATTCTTGGCTTCACACCTACACATGCTCTAGATACAAGCAGAGTAGGGTTTGCATAGCAGGAGTACGCCTGATTGCTGCCTTGTTTATATGCCTGCATATATACACTGTTTTAGCACCATGGTAGAACTGTATCTACTATTTACTCTTTTGTTGCTTGTAATCACTTCCATCTGCTTCTGTCTACTGATTATCACAGCGCATGCATTTTATACAATACATATATTGAAGGCGTCCTAATGTATATTCTCTGTATATTTCTCTGAGAACAAATAAGCACGAGTGACTGAGCAAGAGGTTCTGATCTGTAACCATGATTCCTGAGGGGTCAGGGTTGTCATGTTCAGTGGTTGCCAGAAACCATTCACTCCTGGTAAGTTTAAGTGGGGTTTATGGTGGCACTGTGAGGTAACTGGTCTCTAGGCCAACGTATCCTGCGGGGGTGCTTGGAATCAGTCTTGGCACCTCACTCAAAGTTTGTTGTCCAACAAATGCGCAGATCCTACGGATTAGTGGGAAATACACAACAGCAGATGCAAGTGACCCAAGTTTCTCACTTGAGCAAAACAGTAGCCTTCTTACTTTGCAGATCACGTTATCTCCCTGTGTCTCAGTTTCATCGTCTGTGAAAAATGGTGCAATGATTGTACTGACATCAGGGGAGTGACATTTTCTGTCCCCATCCTTTGGCGATGTAGGAAACATTTCTTCCTGTATGGTCAGTCTCCTGATTGTTGCAACTGATTACACTAGCCTTGGAACACCCTGAAATAGTCCACTAGCTGTAAATTAAAAAGTGGAAATTTACAGGCACTCATATATATTACATAAATATTTATGGTCAACACAAATTTTTTGTTCTACAGCGGTCTGGAAGCACACTCCGCTTCCATAGCACGGGATCTTGTTTTCATGCAGTAAGTGTGTTTAGGGCTGCCTGCCTTCCTAAGTTAAAAGTTTAACTTGAGAAACCCCGGCTGAGATCACACACACAAGACATTATTTTTATGTATAATTGGATGAACCCGAGAGAGGGTGAAGGAAATAATAATGCTCCATCCAGTACAAGTCTCCCCTCCTCCCGTTTGATGAACATGACAGTCTAGCAGAGCGCTAATGAAGGAGCCTCTTTTTTTTTGCCTTAACATCCTGGCGGGTTCTTGTTAATTGCAGAAAATGCAGTGATCCCATGATATTTACTCTATATGCATGGTTTGGTTTGTGAGTCTGGGAGAAATTAGACATTCTGTAGAGGTTTGATGTTCCCGAAAGACATCTAAGTACCTGACAGTTTTGTGTATGTCAAGTGTTATGTGGACTGTTTTTTTAAAAATTCCTGTCAAGTGACATGTCTATATCTCTACTTTAAGAAAAGGCATTAGCAAGGATGTTTCTGGACACTACTGCTACATCAGATGAGGCACAGCTGACTAGGATCTTCTATAATTACCCAGCAAAGTTGTATCTCTAGTTTCAGGTTCTGCCTCAGATGTGTTGTTAATTTTTATTCCAGCTCACATTCTTTGACCTTTGTTAAGTTAAAATCATCTCTATATCAGTGTCTATCATTTATCTCACAAGCAGAAAAAGGCCAAGCGAGGAAAGCTTACCTTTCATATCGAACCAATATGTGATAGTTGGTCTTTAAGCACCAAATGGTGTGTCCTGTTTGTATTACAACACTTTGTTGAAGGTGCTCGGTGTAGTGTCCAACACACTGTTGACAATTGTTAATGAGTCTTGAAATCTTTCTTTCTTCAAACTAGATCAGAAAGTATGGCTGTTTCTTGACTATGCTGAAAAGGTGTACAAGTATTGTGCACCCAACACAATGTGCACAACTCCAGACCCGTGGGGTTCTTACAAACGTGAAAAAAATTATTTTCAAAGATCAATAAATTGAATCAAGCATTTATTTATGCTTTATCTGAAATCATAATTACCATTTTTTTCAATGAGCTTCCATTAAAAGAGTGTTGCTCATGACAGTTAATGCATACACAAACAATGTTCTATAATGCACAATGTTACATCACATTGCTTCATCAGGTTACATTTTTTCAAATGAATTCATGCTTTATTCCCAATGCATTTCGGGTGATGAACCCTTCGTCAGGGGAACTGTAAAGGTAATAAATGCAAGTTAATACAATTAGCCCTATAGCCTACCAGGAACAATTCAATAATGTGCAGGTTAACCACAAATACCTGAAGAAATAGGACCGTGGTTTGAAAAGTATGCCAGCTCGTGTCCAAGGCTAGCTGAAAAGTGCTCGTGCGAATTAAAATGATCAAGTGCAAAAGAGAAACCAGTGTGCTGCAAAATGAAACCAAGACTACGATGTGAATCACCCCAACGAGTAGCCAATAGTAAGTGGCAAACAATAAAATTTACGTTGAACATGTATGTTTCAAAAACATGCAAAAAAACAGAACTTAAAAATGCAAGAAAACCGTTGCCTGAACACCTTGTGTGCCTATGTATCCAATAAATTAGCACATATAAGAATTCTGCGAGTATTACACTTGTCTTACATATCTGCTTCACTGTGCACGGAACGCTATGAAAAAGAAAGAGTAGTCCGTCGGTAAAAATACGGGTAATGGAAGCCAGTCCTAGTGACTCACACTCAGCCCATAGATACTCACTCGAAAAACAGCGTATTGAACAGTAGCGGCCCGTGGTGGGAGTGCTGCCGGGCGGTGGGGCGGGGAGGGGCAGGGTGGGGGTAGTAAACTACGGAATGCGGCCGCACTGAGGTAAGTAAACAAAAAAATAAATAAAACGAATTTCGTTGAGCGCGCTGCATCGCATTTGGCGATGCAGCGCGCGCAACGTAATTCGTTTTTTTTTTTTTTGGTCTACTTACCTCAGTGCGGCCGTATTCCGTAGTTTACTACCCCCCACCCTGCCCCTCCCCCGCCCCGCGTCACCACCCGGCAGCACTCCCACCACGGGCCGCTACTGGTATTGAAGACAACCGCTGCTGTGTTCATCTCCGAGTTTACCAACAAACGGTCTGCTCAAGGTCTGTGAAAAACATGCAGAACTCAATAATCTGCCCCCGCGGACAATGATATCACAAAACTTCACTAGTGCAAAAAGGTTTACCTCGTGCTTCTGTGTTTTTGGTCTAATAGCACATTTGAGGTCCTATGAATTTGATCTCGTAGCAGGTTATCTGTTCTGCTTTTACTTCTGGTCATACCTTCTCTTTTCCTCTTCTATATCCAGAATGTAGGCACTTCATTATTTTCTTGCACCAGATTAGGGGTAATATATTGCAATTCTGATGCCATTTTAGGGGTCTTTCATCCTCTTGTTACGCCATTTCTTTTTTAAATCAGATTGGTGGGTCTTCTTTATTTCCAAAACCAGATTGGCAGGTCTTAATTTCTCTTCTTAAAACAGATTAGAAGCCCTCTATTCCCTTCTTCAACCAGGTTTGAGGCCCTCTATATTTAATCTAACCTGGATTGGGGGCATCCATTTGCCTTCTTATTCTAGATTATAGACCCTTCATTTATTTTCTTAAACCAGATTGCTGCCACCCATATTTATTCTGGCACCAGAGAGGGAAACCTCAATTTAGCTTATTGAACCACACTAAAAGCCTTCCACAACTGTCCTAAAATGAGAGAGGCGGTCTTCCATTTTCTTATAACCAAATTAGCGATCATGTTGTTTTCTAATGCTGGTTTTGAGGACATCAATATCTCCATAAATACAATATAATGTCATTTTGTATAACATTGTATAACTTTTCGCATGAATTTGTAGTGCTGTGCGATTGTTCTGCTTCTGTCGCAGCACAGGGTAGGCATGAAATAAATTCACATTTTAAATTGTATGTGGTTTGCTAATCGAAATAATGGAGAATCCTAGAGTTTGGTCAACTGTTGAGGGGAAACAGCCATAACATTGCATGCATTACATCGCATGCTTTTAAACGCGGTCATTACAACAACCGCGTTGTTACAACGCGAGCCATTACATCGCAAGTCGTTTCAGTGACTTGCTGTAGGGGGCGCACTGGTGTTGGATTTACAATCCAACACCTTCCCTGCTGTTGCACAAACTGGAGTAGGAATAGTAAATTATACTATTCCTAAATCCAGCGCGCCCCCTACAGCAAGTCGTTGAAACAACTTGCGATGTAATAGTTTGCGTTGTAACAACGCGGTCGTTGTAACGACCGCGTTGTAAAGGCATGCGATGTAACGCATGTGATGCAAAGGTATGTATTCTTGTTGAGTGGTTTTTGCTTTGGTAATGGAAATTCCTTGCAATTCTTGCTTGTTCTTGAGTACCTGAAGATGCACCTTGTTGTGCCTCCCGTAGTTCCTTCGATGGAAATATTTTCACTTGCTGAGCGTGATGGATAGTCTGTCCACCTTATTAGAAGTGCATTATATCCTATGGCACTTGTAAAATGCAGGATGGAATATTTGTGATGGAGAAACCCATCAGCCAAACTCTAAATCATGCTCTTAGTCTCCAAGACTGTGGTAGAGAGGAGAGCGGGAGCGAATATTCAAAATGATTTCTGAAAGCACAACAACAAACGAGACACTCCAGGTCAGTCCAATCACTGCTAGGAAGTTTCATTTTGCATGGACGGTAACATTTTAAAGTCTTCACACCAGATGCTAGATTTTTGAGCAGTACCCAGCACATGATCCCAGCCCTTCCCACATTGTGGTTCTTGTAATCCAGCCTCAGCCTGACCCGGGTTCATGAATTTAACTGAAAGTGTCTGTAGCAAATTAAGTCATAGGTACTGATGCATAATGAATACTTGTTAGGGGCCGACACTAGAATTAGACACAAACGCACTCACATCTGACACATTTTGCGCTCTTAGATATACGTCAATTGGTAAACTGGTATGTTGTAAGTTGTATGTCATAGGTTGTATGTTACATTAGCCAAGACACATTTACCTTTACTACTAGTACTAATAACAACTGACATTTCTTTTGGCATTGCCTCTTACCTAACAGTTTGGAACCAATTTTGTGAGCCTTTGAGGGATGAAAGTCTAACTCAGGCTTATTGGATTAGGAACCTCCCATTTGGAAGTCTCACTCAAGCATGTGCAACAAATGCACAGCCCACTGAGACATGTTTTGCATGAAAAATGTTGCAAATGTAACTGCTTCACTCTATCTACAGTGTGTGTAATGAAGAAAGTGCCCTTTAATTGTGCCATTGAAAGAGGGGCTATCCGGGTTTACAGATTTGATGCAGTTGAGAGTTTGCAATATGATCCTAGCAAATACTGTAGCGTAGTGTCGGGATTATAGTGCATTACGTGCCCCTGCTGCACCTTCATAGTGCAAGCCATGGTTGTAAATGTGGAAGAAGAGTCACTCAATGTAGGTGCAAGTTTACTCCATTAGACTGACTTACTAGTTTGGTGTCTGGAAGAAAACACTTTAAAAGAGGAGAGGTTTTATGGTATTGCTCAGTCGATGGTGCCATTTATTTTCCTTGAGGACCATTGAGAGGGAGTTCCAGAGGATAGGAGCTGGAGTTAAAATGGACCGGCCTCCCACCTTCGTGCTTTTTAAATAATGTTCAATTAGTATTGACTGTGATATTATTTAGTACTTGATATGCTAATCTTCAAAGTTAATGCAAGCAACGGAAATGGCCTGGCTGAGAATCAAGTAATTGTTCAATACAACAGAATAGTGATGCATTTTCTTGTGTTTTACTTGTGAGCGGCGTCCAGCCAATGGACTGGCTCCGCGCGCTGGGCGACAGCGGATACCTCAGATGACAGGGATACGGATGCTGCAGTGTCGCACTCAGTAGCAACATATCACTTACATTATGCCACAAATCCCGGATCGCATTAAGGGCAGCGTGCACTTAGATCCCATGGTTGGAATTGATTCAGGGGGACCATCTGTCCCGCGTCTTAATGGAGGCGCCATGATTGAATAAGTAGATCATTTGTCTCTGCTGCCCGTGCGCCACGACTGTCACCAACCCTACTGCCGATGGTGCAGGCATTTCACGTCACAATGCTGCTACCTTGGAGGAAATTCAAGCAGTGAAGTAAAACATGGTATTTACTTCATCCAGGTTATGCAAAGGGGCATCTGGACACGTCCAGATCTGCAGTGAAGAAAATTGCAGTTGCCTCTTATAACGAGTTAGTGCTATCTTTGTGCATTGCTTCTAGGTGATATGTTTATTTTCATAAATGGCTCGCCAGACTCCAATGAGGTATGAATTCAAGGCCTGAGTACATTGAGTTTTCTTGAGTCAGTATGTCTAGAAAGCCGCCCCTTATTTTTCTTTAGTACTAATTTGAATGTTTATTCAAGCAGCGGGTTTTCCCTTGTTTTTCTTCCACTGGGCACACAAAGACCAATGAGGAAAAGCTATAAACCACAACTGGATCTAGTAGAATCGATTTCTAACTTGTTAATTACACTCCTTGGTAGGGATGATAGGTTGGTGGGTTGATCTGCCTGCTGCTGATACCTGTTCGTAGCCTGAGAGTTTCAGGTTCGTATCTGCTTTCAATGCTGAAGAACTAGAGGCAGCAGACATCATTGGCTCTGGTAACAGTGATTTACCTAAGTGCCTAGACAATGAGCTTTTCAGCGGTATGCAGGGCCATCTAGAAATAAGAATACTGTACACGATGATCCTTTGTTAATATCTCCCGTAAGCAGCACTATAATTATGTACCGTTTACAGTGATGCTACTGCAAAGCGTGCCCAGAACAGCAAGGGATGGCGGGAACGGCTGCAGCCAGAGCAGCGGGACACTTCCGGCCTGGAAAAGTGGGGCCACCCATACAGCAATCACGGTTTCCCCGCAGTCCTTGCCTGCTCTCTGATTGGCGGGCTCTTCTTCCCATTACTATTCTTCGAGGAATTAGCGTCATGTTGCGTCGTCAGCTCAGGCCTCATTCTGCCACTCCTTGTTGCGGATGATGACAAAGCGAAGCGATTTAACTGTCAAAGGCTGGGCCTAATGCCCAGATGGACTGCCGGAGAGGCCCGGAGCACGTGCGAGAGTAATGCCTCTTCCAGGAGCTCTCTAAGTGCTTCTTGTGACTGTCTTTGCCAATGAGGTCCATTGCCGCCTGACCCTTCCGACGGGGGATGGTATGAGTGCGATGGTTTCATTAATTCTCTTGTAATTTAATCCATTTCTGAGAGTACAAATGAAGGAGCGACTTCACAGGCTGACAGCTTTAGGAGAACCTAACCTCACCTCACCCTTTAATTAAGATCTCACCAAAGCTCTTCTGCATCCAGGATTCAGCTCTGTGCTCATCGAGATGTGTTTCCATCATCGTTAGTTGGCTCACCCAGGCTGCGGCTGGGTGTCTGGGTCTCCTAGGGATAATCGCGCTAACCCTGAAGGAAAATCAGGAGCATTTCTGATAAGCAGGTGCTTCTAAAAAGTGCCAGTGGGGTTGGAGTAGAGAAATGCCACATGTCGGTTCGACTGATGCTTCTCCAGTTCTACTAGCCATTCAAAGACCTGCATCCTTTGGGGATGTATTGGTTCCCTTGGCAGCCAGGCAGCCTCTGCTGCAGCTTGGTCAACTGGGAAATAGTTCCCCAAACCCAAAGTTTTTTTGGATTCTTCTTCAATACCAGTATTCCTATTTAGTTGCCGCTCTCTGGGTGTTCAGAGAAAGGTTGGAGTAAGAGATCTTGTTCAACCAGCATTACTTTCTTGGGAACATAGGGACCTCATGAACTGTACTAAATGCATTCTACAAGAAGCAACTAGTTTGTAAGGATAATGTGGTGATGAACAGCACATGCTGTGGCAGAGGCCGACGTCTCAACGCTTCCTTACCAGAGATCCTCATCCTAGCACTCAAAGTTGAGACATTAGGTAAGAGCCCTTGGTCATTCTGGTCCTGGACAACATGACGCTTGGTCACCGGTACATTTGACTAGATTCACTGAGTGGCCTAGAGGTAAAGCACTCTGCTAGAACGTATACCATCATGAAGGCACACACATGCCCCCTTTGAGTTCTGTTAGTGATCTAGAACATCCTTTGAAACTGCTGTCACACATGGATTTGTCACGAGTGAGGGGCCAGAGTTACCAGGACCTTCTATATACTCTATCTGTGGGCATGGTTTACATTTCCATCAATTGCTGCCTACATCTGTGGACAGATCTGTTTGTGGCATTCCAGCTTTGTGGCTTCCCTGTCTAATGATGAATTACTGTGTTGAAAATTGAATCCGAGATGGGATTGTGTTACATTGCAACAGGTTGTCTTAATTGGCATTCAAGCTGGTTAAGTTCCAAACGGTTTGGATCTTTTGTAAACCACAGTCGTTCCAGAAATATTTTAAGACGATCTTTCTCTAGATCCTCATCTCTGTTGTTAGTGGTACATTTTGCAATGCAGCAGTATTGCTTGATGTGTTATACTTTGTCTCCGCTTAACTTTCCGGGCAGTATCAATGCAATCGATACCAGATGCCTTCCTGCCTGGATGATACAAATTATTTATTGCTGGGCCTTCCTAACACCCAGATCTTCATGTGCCAGATGGTTCACAATGTTGTGGACTGCATCAGGAGCTCGCTTTCAATAACAAACCCATGAGTCTATGCAACTGGTTTGCAAAGTTGTACGAGAGGGATCTAAAGCAGGAAGCATCTTGCTCTGTTGTGGAATAAACACCAGAGTTATTTACATAGTCCCAGATTTGCACTTGGATTCTTCAAGTATGGGATCAAACCCAAAGGGGATCCTTCCCCTTCTTGTGCAAATCCTGATTCTGGGGCACACTCTGGTTTGTGCATCAATCAAGATTATAACTTGGGCACAATCAAAAAGGAGTTTGTTGGCACAATCTATGCCAGGTAAAACCTGCCACTGATTGAGAAGTCACACAGTATGCATTCCAAGTTTGCAGACCTAGGGAGGGGGATAACACTTCATATTTCTGCCTGATCCCCCCATTCTGAGGTGCAGTAACTTCATGCGCAATAAATACCACACCAGTTGGTATCCACATTTACTATGTGCACAGTCTCGACCATGGGTTGCATGGGAGGAGGAATGAGCCCACGTGTCCCCATGCTGAGAGCATATTAATCACTTGTAGACCAGGAACTGAAATGTACAAGTGCCGCTCACGTTGATGGGCATAATTATAAAGGGAATTGTATGGGAATTTTTCGGTCACTATGAAGTACTGACCATGAAAATGAGTCAATTGACAAAAAATTCACAACAAATATGTATTTATAGCAGACATTTCTAGACAATGACCACGCCATTATCTCTATTTTGACGCATAACTAACGTTTCAGAGAAAATTGGGCTGACCGTGACAGGAAAGCATGATAAAAGAGCTTGTTATCGCCTTCACGTCTGCCTTCATTGTGTAGTGGAGATGCAAGAAGAGCCTGATCAATACCATATACTTAAGTACTCTGAGTTTCCGCAGTGCTCCCAGACACACGGCCACTCATTAACGTGGCACTGCTGATGCAGTGTTGACCTATGCTGCATATAGAGGTAGAAACGTCTGTCATTGAAACCATTTGGTGTCATTGCATCTATTCTATTAAATAGCTGGAGAACACAGTAGTAATAATAATACATTAATTATTTTTATGTCTTTGTGAAAACTCATACCAGGAAAATAGTAGTTTCTCAGCTTCATTTAATTTACACATCAGCTAGTACCATAAAAGAATACAATAGATAAGGTATTACTTACTAATCTCCATACAAAGTAATAGTTCATGATTTAAACAATTCTTTCTCAATCCAACCCTAAAAGTATTAAAGTGGAGGTTACAGGAATGGAGGCAGGAAACAGATTGCAGATCTTTGCGCATTATACTAAAATACTCACACTGCGAATTGCACATTCCCATCTGGGATTATCGGCTTGGAATCAACGGCAGAGCATAAAATGCTTTGTGGTCCAGTAAAACTACAAGAATTTTACAAATAGTCAGGAGTTAACCCATGAAGGGATTCCAAATGATGCAAAGTACTCTCATTCTGACATGTCACCATGGATAGCCATCTCAGACTCTCAGTTTCGAGACAGGATCACGGTTCGATAGATCATGCACAATTCTTATAGATCTATTTTGGATTGCTTGGAACTTGGCTATGATGAACCATGAAGCGTTTAGATAAATTGCCAAGAAATAACAATTGCACATATCGAAAAGATAATGGTTTTAATATGGATTTGCTCTTGATATCATATTCCAAGTCTGGAGAGAATTTCCAGGCTAATGGTTTAGCATGCACTCTGCGCAACTGCTGGCCCACATGGAAGTGCGGTGCTCCTTAGTCATTCATCTGTAGACTCCACACGGGCTACCTTGAGGGGATTAGCTACAATATGAAGCCGGCTGGTTACTCTTTGAAGAGACTTATGAACCCAGCACGATGCCACATAAATGGGCAGCAGAAACGTAGGTTAGCTCAGTTCCTCAACTTAAAATTGTTCTACTGTTAATTAAAAGGCCAGAGGATGTCCTCTTCCATCCAAGCACCTCCTGTTCCATCTCCCACGTAGCTGGCCCTAGTCCCCGCTCTCTTGCGTACCACTGGATTATTCCCATAATGAAAGCCTCGCCAAAGCTCGCAGCTTCCCTTGCAAGAACTTGGTTAATTCTTCAGGGCAACTTGAGGCTTTTCCAAGAATTCATTATTTGCACCACAGTCTCCTGCATGTTGGGACTTCATAGTGTCGAACTGAGAGTATGGAACCATGGAGAAGAGAGGCCTACATGCTGTAGCCTATTGACAGGGCCTGGATTTGGTAGACACCGGCAAGACAACATTAGAGATGCAGCATGGAGCATCCACGTGGCTTGCAGGCACAGGCAATCCGACCTACCGGACGAATGCGAGATATTTGGAAAGCCCGGTAACACTTGAACGGAAATAAAATCAGCCATACTTCAATGGGACTATACCTCACATGATGCTGTCAATGTGGTGATGTCTGCAAAAGTCTGCATTTCTTAACTGAAAATTGGGAGTACCTCAAAACTTTACTGGAGGTGGCATTATGTGCAATGCGTATGTGTTGGATCCAAACCAACACATAGACAGGCACATGCATGAACATACATACACACACACAATTTCTCTTTTTCCTCCCTGAATGCACAAGATGGTGACGTGGGCGTGAACACACAGCACTGCGGTGAGTACACTGGAAACCGGCAAGAGACTCTAGTACAGACAGTGCAGTACAGCTAGCTTGGTCTTAGACAGTCAACCATCCTGGCCTGCAGGCTACCTTGGCTGAGATGGTCTCACAGCACCTCAAAGACATCGAACGGCTAATCTGCTGTTTAATGAAATGGTGGCCTTTTGCGTCACATTTCTTTCAGTGAGGGTTAGGGAGTGTCTGTGAGGTCAGATACAGTACTGTGAGGCAGCACCGCTGTGGAATTTGAAGATCTGTATTTCTGCTCCTAAACCTCACTGCCAGCAAGCACCCTCTGCTGCTTGTGCTCTGGACACCCTGTTGTGAATACTAATGTGTTGGTGAACATTGAGCTCTCCTTTTTAGAAGTGAAAAATTCAAGGACCAGATTCCCTGCTTAGTATCGGCTTTAGTAAGGGCCTTACATGTTATCAGGGCAAAACCTTTTATGACTAATACTTCTGAAATGTTTTTGCTTTAGCAATGGCTGGTGTGCTGGGCAAACATCAATCAACAGGTAATTATTATGTTTTGGGATGCTTGCATGGCGCCCACTCTCGCTCTAGGCTTCATTCGAGCACAGGGTGTGAAAGGAAGAAGGAAGTTGACAGAAAACAAAAGTCAGTTGAGAGATCCGCAGCCTAGATCGGTGGACTGTGATGGAAAAACTCTAGAAGATTCAAGGTATATTGGAACAACTTTGTGTCTGTTTTCATCTCTACATTTATAGTCGATGAACAAAGAAGACAATGACAACTGAGTCCAGTAAATTCCATATGAAACTAGATAACTGGAAATTCAGTCAGCAATTGGTCATTTGTGCATAGTTCACGTACATAGCGCGTCATGACGTGCCCGTGTCCTTACGTTGCGTAAAGGTGAGGCGCCACGTGCAGGATAATCCTTGAGACTGACTGGAAGGACATGCTCAACAGTGCACTTTCCAAGAGTTAAGTGCGGCGGCTTGACTTGTGATCTGTGTTTGTTTTTTATTCGACTCTCACCGACGCTGTTTGTATCAATGCTTTATTTTTCCGACTCTGCGGAGACCATAAGTGAAAATGGTGTTGTAAATTGTGAGGCACGTTCATAATGAAATAAACTATGCATTGTCATCAACCTGTTCTAATTGTTAATTATAGTGTGCGCTGCTGGCTGGCACCGCGCCAGGCGCCCATGGGTGGTAAAATGATACAGCGGCCTCTGGTTGTGGCGGGCCTTCTGCAGGAGTGAGGCACACGGGAGGACCCGCCGCCTCTCCTGCCTTGTGCTGCTGCCAGCGTGTGTCTGCTCTCTGGGTTTCCTGCTGTCACAGCACATGTTGTTGTCACGCACACACTGCAGCACTTCACTGCTGCAGCTTGCCTGTCAAGTTCATCTATGCACTCAGCATCTCACGGCTACTTTGTTGGCCGTTGTGTATGCAAGCCAAAGGAGCCATTCAAACACTACACAGAACTGTGGGGTTACCAAGCAGCACCGTCTTCGGGTAACTTGTGCTGCACATCCGTGCGTCTTATGCCATGCTGACTGTTTGTGTAGCTCCTAAAATGCTTCAAAGCACTGTCTGAAACATAAGAGAGAAGGCAGGGACTACATAAGAGAGAAGGCAGGGACTTGAGAAAGTTAGACAGAGTAGGTGAGACTGAGGGCCGTTCTTTACACTTGAAGTTGTCGAAAGTCATGTGGCAGTAGTTCCCCCACTCTTGGTTTTTCCCCTTTGTGTTCTTGTTAATGTATAATCGGCTTTCCTTTGCAAAAGGCCGAGCTACAAGACATACAATGCAAGAGGTAGGATGTTGCCTCAAAAAAGGCCGGCACGATTGAGGCAGAGTTTGTCACAGTACAGCTAAACCAATAGGCAGGACCACTGGAATTATGCGGCATGGGAGGACCAATTTATGCGGCTACGTTGACTAAATAATGCAGCAAGAGAAGGAAAGTTATACGGTGTAATACAGCACATTATGTGATAGTATTTTGTGATTATTTTATCAGTTTTGCGCATGGTAACACTGTCTGGGCAATGATATACCAGTTTAACACCCAAATACACCAATAAGCAATTTAAAGATGACCAACCAACCTTTGCGAGGAGCTCTTCATTGCGAGGTGCCACATCCCACCACACTTTTAGTAACTTTTGATCCATTTGAGCTAGAAACAATATTTTTTTGTTAGAATCTGCAGATTATGCAGCAGATAATGGATTATGTTGCAAATGCGGCAAAGCCGCAATTATTCGGAAAATGCGGCAGCTGCAGATTCGCATAATTCCAGTGGCCCTGCCTATAGGCCTGTGCCTCTGAAGGGCTAGTGTGGCAAGAAAAGAATCAGTTGCGCCTCAGCCAATTCGGCACCCCCGTTTCTACCTGTGTACCTACCTCCTATTAGTGTTTCACTGGCTTAGGCCTGCCGCATGTGCCTGACTTCCCTGTGGGCCACCAGGCTACCTCACTCACCAGGCCTCTGTGACTATTGCACCCCCCTGGATGCATGCCAGTCCCGGCTCAGCCTAGGTCCGTTGCACTCTGTCAGCCCATCGCAAATTCAAAAGCCACCAGGGTTACAGTCGGAGCTGCCAGAAAGCTCTTTATATTAATATTTCGGCGCCTCTCGGATGAAATCTAATTAAAGTGGTGACCCAGCTGTGTGCAAATCTCTCTGCATTTGTCATGCTGATGGGAAGGAGAATGATTGAGGGTGAAATGTCCCAGTTTACGGGGTCAGAGTTTGTCTGCTATGTCAGGTGGTCGGTATTTTAAGGGAAATAGGTGACATTCCACTTGTTTCCAAATTGTGCCCCTGGATTCAGAAGAAGATGACCTCTCAAATTTTACTCCTGAGCAATACATGAAACAATAATAACTTGTTTTCTAGAAAGTGATTCCCATCGCAGTTTTTGTAAGAAATTATTTTATTAAATTATAATCCTAGATCGCATCTGTGATGTCATGCGACCACAGTTACTATTGTAAGGCTTGGTTTTAACATGTCCAATAGGAGTGTTTATTTTCACAATATATTCTTTCTCACCAAATATATGCCACTATCAAAATATACATACAAATTAGGGAAGGAAAAAAGTCATCACATAGCACAACATTGTTTGTATTGCCAAAGAGATGAACATTATATAATTTGTTTAACTCACACTAATGATCATGTACAAACATATGATTGGCGATCATCACTTTCTCATAATGAGATAATTTTATGTTACAACTATCCATTCCTCTGCTTCGGAGCATTAGTTGCTTCCCATTTCAGTCAGATCTTTTTATTTTCTGCTAGAAGGACCCTAAAGCGCCACCTCTTTTCCTGTAGCAGTAAACTTGTGTAGGTGAGGAAGATTTGCACCTCCACCAATACCCGGAAAGGAATGCAGTTATTTCCAATCACACTCTTGGCCATTCACCGCATTATAAGTAACAGGAGTTGTTACCATCCAGTTCGTTAGCATATGCAAATGCTGCTTAGATTCTAGCAGGTTTCCAACCTGTCGACGACAGGGTACATGCAGCCCTCTACAGCTCGAGCACAACCCACTGAGCTGTTTGCCAGTTGTGTCCCTGGCTGACTTCAAGTCAAGGGCCTACAGTGAAAGCGGCCAGGCTCCTTTGAAGATGCCTGCCCTTTCCGTTGGACAGGACTCCGGAACATCCGCCTGACAGTAAATTCCTCCGTTTTCCCCGGTGCCATGATTAATTCCGGGGCCCTTGCTGTGACCCTGTTGCCAAGCTACAGTTGGTGTATTTGCAGCGCTAATCCCAGTTGTAGGCCTCGGTTAAGTCTCGCGGAGTGCCCGGCTTCCCTGCAGGCATGTGGCGCTCAGCTGCCTTCTCCAGTTTCCCGCGCGTTGCATGGAAGCTTCAGGCTGGCATTTTAATTAAAGGTCCGACTGCCCTTGGTGGCGCTGGTCTCTTGCCCACTTCCTTCCCAGTCCATCTGCCTCCTCCAGAGTCCTTTCTCACTTTCTGGTCTTTTCCTTCAATGACTGCTTTTACCTCTCTTCTTTTCGATGGACTCTGCTTTTCATTCTTTCCATGACGTCCCCGCCCTCGCTCAGTCTTATCTTCCCTCACAAGTTCCCTCTCCCAATTCTCTGTCCCTTTTGAAGTGTCACTCACTCTCAAGCCTTCCTGTCTAAAGTACTTTCCCCTCCTCTTTGTTTCGTCCAACTAAGAACCTGTACTAGTTCGAGGTGGAGACAGTGTATTTTATATACCCCCTTATGTTCAGTGAGTGGTAAATAAGAAAGTCTCTCTCACACACAGCCCCTGCGCACAGGTGCCCTTTTACCCCCAGAATTCAGTTTACCCAACTCTTCCCGCTCTTGTAGGAAGCCTGGCACAGCCCCCACGCAAACTGCTGCCGCCGCCCCAGCTGGCGATATGCTGCCTGCCATGGCCCCTTCTACTGGGCCTAATGTCAGACCCATGGTGATTGGTGGAAGTTGGCGCTGTGCGCCTGGGTCTATGATAGCAGTAGAAGCCAGGCTGCCTCCACCAGCCAAGCCCGAGTGCTCAGAGGTCTGGCCAAGGCTGCTGCCCCTGACTGGCTTGGGCACAAACACGTACTTATAGCTGTAGAATAACTATCTGCAATTGTGATTGGGCAGCTTGGCACCAATTGGCCAACAATGGTGACAAGACTATGAAGCGTTGAATTAACAAATGATGTGCAGTCCACATTTTGACATCTGTCCTCCATTTTAAACCGTGTTTTTTAGATAGGCCTATACAAGCTCAGAAGTAAAGGGAAACTCTCCAGAGCAGTCTTCATCGGCCAATTGTAATGTCCATTAACTGCACTCTGTAGCAGTTGTTATAATCATAATACCAACGTAACTGCTTTTAAGGGTGCATCATAACCTTGTGAGTAAGCACGGGCAAGTAAAGTTTAAACCTGATGCACACCGAGCATGCACACTCTTTGTACACGCTCAGAGCAGTGGCCACCATCGACACCGCTGAATGAGTGCACAATGAGTACACTTGAAAAGAAGAAGGGTGTGCATGTAAGAGAAGAAATATTTACTAGAAAAGGAACGAAAATGGGCTCTGTGTGTCTCTCGAAAAAGATGAGCCTATCGGCAGTGTAGTGACATTGGAACGGGCCTTGAATCCTAAAGGTATGGCCTCCTCACTGTCCGCTGTCCCAGCATTCCCATGAAAACCTATCAGACAATCAATGGGAACCTTCATAACGCGGAAGATGTCATGTATATAGTCCAGACCTCTGGAACAAGAGGAGAGCCTGGGTGTATCTACATGTCAGATTATACAGTGGTTCTGGTGATGTGAGGGTCCCCAAGAAATTGGTCATGAGTGCAGAATATGGAGGATCAGTGGTGGTGCTCTGAATTTCCAATGCACTGCAACATTTATCATGCTCCTTCTGCTTTACATGAAGCCTTGTAACAGCAACAAGAGCAGATATGAAACCGAGGTTGTGGATCATGAACAGATGAACTCCAACATTACCCATTGTGCATTTTTCAAACTGCGCCTGCCAACTCAGGCTAGATCAGCAGCAGCAGCACCACAGTCAGTCAACAACACTGTGTCCATTGCAATCATCTCCAGAGCTACTGGGGCCCTCACTTCAGGGGTACCTTCTCAAAGCTAGGTAGTAGACAGCTGACTGGCTATCCCGAATGTGAATGGCCCATATCCCCTGTAATAACGCTCAAGCCGTAAGCGACCGGAGTTGTACTGTCCGTGGCGGCCCACCATCCCCTAAGATGCTAACATGTCCTCTGTGAGCTAGTTTGGAGAGGTGCCAGGACACTAATATGCAAAAATGGCATCTATGACACTTATGAAGAGAGGGCCATCTTCAGCCTCTCACAGGTTATCATAAATTAGACCGTGATGCGAGGATTGCATTTCAGCCGAGTGCCCAGTGCTGCACACATCTGCGCTTTCCTTCAGCAATAATGGCTTGGAAAGATGAAGCAATAAAGGTTATGATCGCTGTGTTTTAACCTCCTGCCCCCATTTTATTTCACAATGAAGCTTCTCAGCAGTGGTACGGAAAAAAAGAAAATACTGCATCCCAATCTCTGAAATAATTTACAATTTATTAGAGCTCAATTGAATTGGCTACCGTTTTCGGTCATTAAAATTTCAAGGGGATTTTTTTTTTTGTTCATCGGGCTGGAGTGCTTTTACATTTTATAGTTGTGGAATAGCAAATGGAAAAAGATTAATTAAGCCGACCTCCACCCCTGACCTTCTGTAATACACTGTAATTCGGCGAATTATTCAGACTTTGCATGTTTGTGCTGAGGTTGAAGGGGGCACACAGGGACTGTTGCCTCATAGGCAGAATCATTTATGGTACTGTAGCATGTAGTATTCAATATAGGCGAGAGGGGGTGTTGTCTGGAATGTCACTTCCTGTTTCCAACACTGACATCCCCAGTGTCATCAGTGTGTCTTCCACATCATATCTGACTGTCTCAGGGTTTTAGATTAGATTCTCCGGAGTGGACCAAGCAATTGTACGAAACAGAATGCCCACTAGAAGCTCAGACAAGGCGGCTCATAAGAAGTGGGGCCCCACCCTGAAATGTCTGAGACAAATAGACTCCTGTGTGTTCGGCTGGCAGTAAAACCCAATGGAAGTGACTCCGGCACGGTGACCTAAACAAAAAGTTCTTGAGGATTCAAGATTCTCCGGAGATCTAATTAGCGGGGTTCTGGAGGATTGGCGACTCTCAAAAGACCCGTCCAGCTCACATTCCAGAGGGACCATAATATCTCTAGAACATGTTAGCTTGCGTTTCGGGATTGCAAGTAGTACCGCATTGTGGAATCTTTATAGAGCAGGGCGGCTTGTTGGCCAACTGTGGTATGTTTCTCTGTGTGGACAGCATTATGGCTCGTGCACATGCAGGTCAATTGTATTTAGGAGCTGCCAGACAACTACTGGAGTGAAAGTAATATGTGAGAGATGTGTGTTGATACAGTCTACCGGAGAGTGGAACATAAGAATGTCGGGACATTTCACCACCACCAGTCTACTGCCACTGGGCAGAACAACAGTTTGTTGTCCAAGAATACTTGCAGCAACATAATCCGCTGTCCAAGAACACATGACCATAGTCTGTCAACTAGGGGTTTTGCAGCTAAATTGCCTTTGGTCAGGGCCATTGTATTGTGTATCTAGGTTACACTGCATCAATGCAATATACATGGGTTGCTGCAAGGTCTCATTGCAAGACTCAAAGACCTACAGAATAGAACTGGGAGATTGGCGCTCAATCCAAAGATGGCAGATCACATCCAATAAGAACTGAGAGGGCAACTACTGATTGCACAAGCCAAGCACATTGAATTTAGGGTCTTATGCATGACAGAGTGCACAGAAAGAAAGTCTGCTCTGTCTCCAAGATCGGTTTCTATCACACCTTCAGGTGAGGGTGCGATGGTGAACCACGCCTTGCTCCCTGTTGGCTCCCAGAATCAAGTAGGGCGGGTCAGAGGGATGATCACTGTGTTTGCAGGGGTTAAAACTCCATAAAAATCTTACCAGTCCCATTCCACAAGGAAGACCGTTCGGTAGAATTTTTTTTAATTCTATGACGGCAAAAGGGTTTTTGTAGAACGTTTGGATAACTCAGCACCTTGGCCTACGAAAATGTCTCCCTTTACTTAGTCTGCTTAATATGTCTTTGCTGGTCACATGCTGGGCTCGTGCTCTGAAGCAGGTCTTCAAGATACAAGCAATGTGCACACAGGACACTTATATCATTGCCTGTAATCTGCCCACTGCCTTGTCTACTCTTGGCACCTAGCATGCATTTATGAATGTATATAAAATTTCTCTAAGGCACAAACCTAGTTTGGGACCAGTGGCGTGCCAAAGGGCTTTACAGGCTTCTTTCTTCCATTATGGCTCACGTCCATTGCTGACCTGAAGAGGCTTTTCTATTGCGAGGCATCACTAGTCGATTATATGCCTTCAATGCAAGGTTGGAAGTGTGCAGGGGTGATATGTTTCAGTTAACTTGTTTTGATCGTTTTTTTATATGTAGGTTTGTGAGAGGATTTGGATGTCTTGTCTATATCTGCCACAGGCCTTTTTTAGTTTCAATTTAAGATTTTGCCCACACCACTTCCGCTCGGGGGCTCAGATTGGGAAAGGCTGCTCCTGAATCAGTTCCATCCACTGGGCCCTACCCGCACTTCGGAGACAATGGACCAGTCCACCTCCGCGCCCATGTCCTGACATCCTTGGCGCCAGCTCGACATGTAAATCAGTGGCAGCAGCACAGCCGCCTACCCCTCCCAGCATGGCTGCCAGTCAAAATCCAATTGCACAAAATGCAGTTTGAATGATGCGCTTTCCCTTCTGCTGGCAGCTCCCTGCACTTTAATCGCTCTTTATTTTCTTAAGAGGGCGATTCTTCCAGGCTTTCACCATCACAAATGCATTTGTTAGTCTCCGGGTTTATGCACACGCATTTATAATACTTCAACAAGGGGTAATGGACCTGTAATGGACACATTAAATGAAGTTTTATACGAAGGCTTCTAAGAAGCTATAAGTGCAGATGCATGACTTGTGCACGAAGATATTGATGGAAAATGCAGCGGCCATTAGTGTTTTGTGTTGTAACTTCGCAGGTGCATTCCTGGAATAGTTTGGAACTTCTTTTTAAGTGTGAGAATTGTCGCGAAAATATTCTGACTTCTTGCCTACTCTCCAGTAAAATTATTTTCCTAACTTGGAGAAACTCCTTTTGCTGCACCACACCGGTTTTGGGGGTTGTGCCCTGCTTTTACCAATCTGGAAAGGGTTTTACTCGTGTCCTTAAGAAGAGTTGATCTCTGACCATTTCCAGGGTGTTTTATTATTAGAAAATGGTTTGTGAGTACCCACAAATGTATACGTTTTAGGGTGTGGACAATTTCCAAGGCACCCACCACCCTCTCACAGGAGTAGATTAACTCACAAGAAATCCTCTGTGAGAAAGTCTGTTGACGACTGCAAAACCAGCTTTTCTGAATTCAAAACGTATTTTCGGGCTCACAAATGAATCTATTTTCGGGTGTTAAGTCTGCCTTGCACACAAATAGCAACACTAGTGAGACCCTTTGCCTTTTCTGAGCTCTCTTACATTTCTTAAGCTCTCTACTTCTAGGCTGGTGCTCGGAACACGACTTGGGTTAAAAAAATCTAAACACAGACAAACAAAAAGGGTAACACTTTGCATTCTGAGAAGTCGCAGCCCCTGCCCCTTGCCCACACGGTGCCTATCACGTCGAGGAGCCTCCTTTGCCCTTATCACAAGAGAAGTAAATGAAAAGAAATACTGCAATCCAAAATGCAGAGAATCCAGCTTTCGCCACTGGAGGGTGAGCGGGAAAGGTGAGGCCCGTGCCATGTTCTGCGTGCACCTGATGTCGCCGAAGCCCCGATGGCTCACGCTGAAGTAGCGCTATACGTCACCTTCCGCGTGGATTGACAGCAATTAATTTGCTTTTTGTATCATATCAAAGCGTGGCGTGTTTTGTTCCTGTCCTCTCAGAGAGCCTAATCACTGTTTCTGTCACTCACTGCTGATGGGGACTGAGTGCTGCGTGTCCTGACGTGGTGAGCGCTGGGCCTTGAAGTGAGGCTCTCGGTGCGCAGGGCGTAGGATGCTGCGCGCGCCGGTGAGTCGCGCTTATCGACGCCCTCGCGAGATTGCTGCTTGTCCTTTAAGAGGGAATTTACACAATCTGAGGAAGCTTCGGGTTATAGAGCCCCGAAACCCTCGAGTTTATACAGGCTCTAAACTGCACGCGTTAGTGTGTTGAGGCCCTACAATGAGACGCTGCAAAGGCCACAAACGGTGACTGTGAGGATGGGCAGGCCCAAGATTTCCATGTGAGGCTCTAGAGGCCACAAACTGTACGTGTGAGGTTGTACACGCCCTAAATTGAGACTGCGAGGCTTCTGAACCCATACATTGCGGCTGTGGCACTATGGAGGATCTAAAAGTGGCCCCTCGGTCACTAAAGCTACCTTCCATCATGAGAAAGACAAGACCGAAGGCGAAGTTGTTCATGTATAAGAGTTCGGGAGAGAGCGAAAAACTCTTTCTCAATTTATATATTGCATTGTAATTACATTTATGTAGCGCTTACTACCCCTGGCATTGAAGTGCTTTGCGACGGGCAGTAGGCTGCTTTGGAATTCAAGGTTAGTGGTTCATTGGTATAGTTAGGTTGAGGCGTGATTTTCAGAGAAGGAGAGGGTCTTATTGAACAAAATGAGGGCAATTTTGAGAAATTCAATAATAAAGATTCATTCACACATGCATGTGACTAAAATAGACCGCGCTCATAGAGGGGAAGCACGCAGAGGATGGAAAGAAGGGGAGAGGGGCGTTTTCATGCAGAGGTTTGGGAATACATTGGTGGCTTTGTGAGATTGCATGAATCTGAAGATGCAAAACTATAGAAACAACAATTTTTGCAAGTGAGATAATACTGGATTCGGTGCTTTGAAAGGCTGTAAAATAGGCGAACAGTCTATCTGCTGCTAGGCTAGTGCTCGACCACCATTTCAGCAAGGACAGCTAACCAGCTCAGAGGTTAGAAGCATGAAGTAACGGCCGGACGTGTAACGTGGGGCAATATTGAGCGGAAAGGGCTGCGCTCATAGGAAGCAGTTATCCGATGATTATAGCAACAAGAGAGAATATACAGGGTAAATAATGCAAACACTGAAAGGAGATTCTGCCAATGCGGGTGCAAATGTCTTCTGCAGTTTCCCTTTCAGGATTGACTCACAGTGTTAATTAGAAGAGTAAACTGGGATCCCTTTGGATGTCCCCGGTGTCTCAAAATGTAGAAAAGTACATTCCCCCGAGTTCTTCAACTTAATAGATGCAGAATATTTTGTTTTTTTAGCCACATTATGACATCAACCCCACACTCACTCATCGCACCTCCATTGAACGCATGATCTCAGTTCCCATAATTTTTTATGCACTTGAATCTCTGACCTCTACAGACTTCAACAGGGCTACCATCTCTGTAAACCCGCAGCCCCCGACTGAAATAGTTTATCCTTAATTTACTTTAAAGGAATCACCCTCTTAAAGATCGGAGGTAGGTCTCCCTCATTCTCGAGCCGACAGGAACGCTCCCCTTCTCCCCTTCAAATATGGCCAGGTACTGCCTATACCCCCTCCTCCCTTATCTTACCCGACAGATGGATAGCTGAGACGAGTTTGGATGAGGGGTCGTAAACCCCCGGCCGTATTTATTAACATAAAAAATTACCACTTAATTAATATACATATTTACAAAACATTCTTAACGCAGAAAATACTTAATGACATTGATTACATTGATACTTACAGATGTCAGATGCCTCATATCTCTAATACAAAGGTATTCCTATCCGAATCTAAGTTCTCAACATCAACAAAATAGCATACATTTAATTTTCTGCGTAACAAAAGATTGGAGCCTACGGCAAGGTCAATAACTGGTGTCAGATCCTTATCAAATAATGCCATGCCCTCCTACCGGAGTGCGCATGCGCAGAGGGCCCGTTTACCGTGAGGGTACTTCCCCCCCCCCCGGTTACCCTCCTACGTTCTGTATAATATCTCCATAAGGGGCCCTTGCAGTTCTGCGCCGTTTACTGGCGCCATTGTCCACGTGCGGGGTGGCCCACTCGCCTTGGGAAAGCGTTACTCCCCTCCCCCGCATCCATCCAGCCACCGGCTGTAACTGCCCCTGGAGTTCTAAGAGAGACCACTTGTCCCTCCCCTTGGGCGAGCCCATTCAAGAATGGCGCCGCCCTCGAAGGACCTTAAATTTACTGCTCACCAATCATGACCTTACCGCCTGACCAAGTAATAGCACTAAATACGACGTTACATGACCTGAAAAGTAAGCAAATGTCTTTCGAGCCACGAAAGAGAAAACACATACCACACTTTATACATTACTTCTTTGAACTTGTCACTACAACCAAAAACTTCATTAAACCCTCAAGACTCCGTAGCTTCAGGGGATGGTGGGTGGGGAAAAAGATTAGCAGCCTCCTAGCGAGGCTGGCGTGAGGAAGCTGGAGGAGCGGGGGGCAACAGAGGCCGATTCCCCCGCTCCCTCGCCTTTTAACCCCTTCTGAGTGACCAGCCGGTTCTGACCGGCTTGGCCCCTGCCCAGAGGCGTGACCCGGAAGTGATTGCAATCACTTCCGGGTCACGCCCGATCCTTGACCAATTGCTGGCGAGGCGGGCCCGTCGCGTCACTCCTGGCGCGACAGGGGCCCGCCTCTGGTCATTCGGGGCCGGCACGACCGCCATAACTTTGGCGTGGCCGATGCCGGCCCCGCCTTCTCTATGGCCAGGTACTGCCTATACCCCCTCCTCCCTTATCTTACCCGACAGATGGATAGCTGAGACGAGTTTGGATGAGGGGTCGTAAACCCCCGGCCGTATTTACTAACATAAAAAATTACCACTTAATTAATATACATATTTGCAAAACATTCTTAACGCAGAAAATACTTAATGACATTGATTACATTGATACTTACAGATGTCAGATGCCTAACTTTAACATATCTCTAATACAAAGGTATTCCTATCCGAATCTAAGTTCTCAACATCAACAAAATAGCATACATTTAATTTTCTGCGTAGCAAAAAATTGGAGCCTACGGCAAGGTCAATAACTGGTGTCAGATCCTTATCAAATAATGCCACGCCCTCCTACCGGAGTGCGCATGCGCAGAGGGCCCGTTTACCGTGAGGGTACTTCCCCCCCCCCGGTTACCCTCGTACGTTCTGTATAATATCTCCATAAGGGGCCCTTGCAGTTCTGCGCCGTTTACTGGCGCCATTGTCCACGTGCGGGGTGGCCCACTCGCCTTGGGAAAGCGTTACTCCCCCCTCCCCCGCACCCATCCAGCCACCGGCTGTAACTGCCCCTGGAGTTCTAAGAGAGACCACTTGTCCCTCCCCATTGGGCGAGCCCATTCAAGAATGGCGCCGCCCTCGAAGGACCTTAAATTTACTGCTCACCAATCATGACCTTACCGCCACAGGCCAGCATAGTTGACCGACTATCTGGCCCCCCCCACTTGCTCACTAGTAGGTTATATCCCGTTTCCTACACCACCCAACCATGCCAGCAGATTCTCCATGAGGATTTCATTCCCTACCTTTGACAAATGGACCCCGTCCCTCACGTAGCAGGGCTCCCCTCTGATACATCCATGGGCGATAGTTTGCAACTGCGGAGCCCTGAACAGCCTCTCAATCTTGTTATTGACCCTCCTTACCGAGTGGTTCAGTGCTTTCGCTGACTCCCCCCCCCTCCATTGGAGCCTGGGCACCATCTGCGACCATGCGATGGTGCACCCCCTGCATATCCGGGATAACCACCCCACTTCGGTGATTATGGTTTCCACCAGTCCCCGCCTGCCCAGATTCGCCAAGTCGTTCCCTCCCAGGTGCAGTATGATGATACTGAGGAGGGCGTCCCCCCGCATCAATAGTTCATCTACAAAGGCCCTGAACTGGCTAAAACGGAGACCCCCTTTCCCATGAAATGAAACCTGAAAACCTGCCTGCGCCGCCCTAGACCTGTAGTTGCCTGTAAGAAAAAAGTTATTCAAACGCTGTACATATGAATGACCCATAACCCAAACGATATGGGGTCCAGACTTTTGTGCCGGTGCTTGTCCTTGTGTTGCTTGATGCCGCTGTTGTGTCATCTCCAGTTTCCCCCCTGCGTGACAGGTTTGAGAAACTGCAACGTAAACAGAGAAGGAAAAAGCATCAGTACCGGTGACTGACCCACTCACAACATATGCAGTCGCACATAACGTCTATAACAATTGGAGGACCATCTCCCAATCCTTTGAACATTGCCAGCGTGAAAACCTCTCGCTGTTGCCTCCGTGGCTGCCCCTATTCTGAAGGAATGGGTCCCGAAGCAACCCGGATCCAAACCTGCTTTCAGTATTGTCATGTCCATGACTCTCTTAAACTGAAACCTTGTCAGTGGAGTACCATCCGCATGTATCAATAATGGCCCCCCCTCCTTAGTAGGTCGGTGCCGCAGGAAGGATTCGAGATGAGCGACGGGGCAGCAGGGGTTACCCTGCGCCCGGTGCAGTACTATTCCTACCCCACGAGCCTCCTGGTCAGTTTTGGACTTCCGGAGTGATATCAATAGCACGTCCCCCTGCACCTTCACGCGGTCCCACTATAGACCACCCTCTTTGTCCTGCTTGTTCTGCGCCACCAGCTCCCCTACCCTAAACGCTCCGTAAAAGGCTAGTGAAAATGCAGAGCTGAATAGCAAGGCTTCTTCTGCGGTGTTGCAGATGTCGTGGAGGAACCCCAGCAATGACGTTAATAGCTCGACTCCTATCGGACGCCTTGTGTCTGGTGCTGACCCTTGCATACGCTGCCACCCCTTCAGCGCCTTTTTGACTGTGAAACTGTTAGTTGGGTCCCCCTGTCTCTTGTTTGCGCAAAGAATGATATTGCCGCTATCTGCCGCCTAGCCGCTGCTGCTGAACGTCCCCCTTTTTCAAAGCCCCTAAGTATGCCAGCAGTGCCACAGTGTCCGGCCACTTCTCAGACCACTCACTCCCCAAAAAGGTACAGTATGCCCAAAACGCCCCTTCGTATGCTTTCCTGGTCCTGGGAGCTAGGCTAGCTGCCACGAGGTCCGGTAGTTGGGGGCACCAATCTGCCAAAGCCAGTCTGGGAAGGGTGTGGGAGTTGCTGCTGCAGACGGGAGATGTGCCCTGAACACCTGCATCTTGAAGCGAGAAAGAGCGTCAGCCGCATAATTCAAGACCCCTGGCACGTGTTTAGCTTTGAATTGCATGCTCAATCTCATGCATAATAACACTATCTCCTTCATTAACCTGAGAATCATCTTACACCGTGCCGTTTGATTATTAATGCATTCAACCACCGTCATGTTATCAGACCAGAACACTACTGATTGATTACGCAATAAATCCGGCCACACTGTTAATGCCACCCAGATGGGGAACAACTCCAAAAAACCGATGTTAGTTGTCAGCCCAGATTCCACCCACCACGCCGGCCACCGCTGCGCCACCCACTCAGTACCGAGTATGGCACCAAATCCCTCACTTCCCGCAGCGTCAGTCATTAAACCTAACTCTGCTGATGCAGTGGGTGGACTGGGCCACACTACCCTGCCGTTAAAGTCACGCAAGAATGCCATCCAAATCTGCATGTCCTGCCTGACCTCAGCCGACAGTCTGGTATGATGGTGTTTCTCCTTGAGACCGGACATGGCTTGTGCGATGGACCTGGAAAATGGTCTCGCCATAGGGATGACCCTTAGTGCAAAATTCAACTGTCCTACCGTCTGCTGCAACTGATGTAGGGTGACCCTCCTTTTTGCCAAGCATTCCTGCAAAGATCTCTTGAAGTTGGCAATCTTGTCTGCGGGCAAGCGGAAGCACCCCTGCACTGAGTCTAGCTCAATACCCAAGAATTCTATCGTTGTTGCTGGCCCGACTGTCTTACCCGGTGCCAGCGGAACCCCAAGAGACTGCATGAGCGTGCAAAACTCCTGCAGCGCCCACTCACACTCCCGGGTGCCCGCCGATCCCAAGACAAGGAAGTCATCGAGGTAATGCATAACAAACCGGTGCCCCGTCACCTGTCGAAAGACCCATTCCAAAAATGAACTGAATTGTTCAAAATAGGCACAGGAGATCGAGCAACCCATAGGCATACACATATCCATGTAGAACTTGCCCTGAAATTGAAAACCCAGGAGATGAAAATCCGATGGGTGGACCGGCAGCAAACGAAAGGCGGACTCTATGTCAGATTTTGCCAACAAGGCTCCCGGGCCCAATTCCCTGAGCATCTCCACTGCCTGGTCGAAAGAGGCATACTTCACACTGCAAATCTCATCACTGATGGCATCATTTAATGAATTGCCCCTGGGTGCTGACAGGTTATGTATCAACCTGAATTCTCCCACCTCCTTCTTTGGGACTACCCCCAGTGGGGAACAGACAAAATTTGTAACCGGGATGGAGTCAAATGGCCCCGCTATTCTGCCTAAGCGTAGTTCCTTTCCAATTTTGCTGCCGCCACCCCTGGATTAGCCCTAACAGAGAGTTGATTGCTGCATTCCGCCGCCCCTACATAGTCAGGTGCTGGGATCCTGAAGCCAAACTTAAAACCATCAAGCAATGTCCTAGCTGCAGCGTGTCTATGGTATTTGTTTAACCAGGGTGTCATTGCCGTTACATCAATCGGTGACCAAGCCTTGTGTTGCGTGATACCCTCATTCCTGCTTCTTTTTCCTCTATCCTTGGATTTTTGAAGCATTTTGACTCCGGATGGGAGGTGTTGGCACATATAGAGCAAGCGTGCTTAAACTTGCACGTGCCTGGGGGCCTGGAGCAGGTGCGCCTATTAAAGTCCCAACATGTTCCCTTCCTTGTCCCCCCGTTACCCGTGTTGTTGAAAGGGCCCGTGGAGGAGTGTGACCGAAAGGACTGAAAGGGCTGATAAGACTGGTTTTTGTGTTGTCCTGAGGTGTCCCCCAAAATTATCTAACCAGGCTATTGTCTCAATGCGGTCCCACGAGAGGGATGGGTCAGATGCCTTGGCTCTTCTGAAACTCTTATCATACTCCTTCCACCCCACACCACCATATTTGTTGTGTGCCGCAGTGATCCTGCTTTGATAACATGCCATCTCTGCCTGCATATTAGGGAAGCGTTCAGCCATTACTGCCATAAAGATTGAAAAACCCCTGATCCAGTTATTCACTCTCATATCAATCCTGAACTTCTGTAACTCACTTGCCCATTCTCTTGGCAGCATCCAGTCTTTCTTTTTCTTAGCTTCCTCCCTTTCAGTCTCATCAAGCAGCAATGAGAACATACTGAAATAATTCCCTGACCATATTTTCTCCTTGACCTCCTTTGTGACATGTCTCGCCACATGCTCCCTTTCTGAGCGAGATTCCCCCACTCCTAACACAGGCAATGTCTGCAATTTACCTGCTGGGGCTGCCCCGGTCGCTTCCGTCATCTTCTCCTTTTCTGAGCCTGGTGCTGCCGCTCCTTTCGTGGATTCCACTGGGGGCGGGCCACCTGCTGGAATGGCTGGGGGAGGTGTGCCCGACCCTTCCCCTGGCTTATCCCCCGGCGTCCCATTGTACCGGGCTACTATCCGCTTTGCCTCTGCAAGTCACATCCACCCCGATGCCAGTGGCCCCTACCGCTGGTGACAAAATCCCTACCTTTCCTAACCAAGGCAAGACCATCGCCAGCTGCGCAGCTAGATCCTGAGGGACAGGGTTACCTCCCGCAGGAATCCCAGGAATATGGGGGCTATCCCCTAACGGAGCCCCCCCCACAGGAACCGGGTGTGGTTGAGTGGCAGGGTCACTAGGTATCGGTAGGTCACCCTCCCCCCTTGGCACTGGCTCCTCCCTGGGCTGCGGGACCGGAGTGACAGGTTCATTTGGCTCCCCCCTTTTGGATCTAATCCGTTTGGGGAGAGGGGGAAAAGCTGCCCTGGGTGGCACCATGCTGCGCCTAGCCCTCTCCTCTGGCCCTTCCTGCCCTTCCATCTTTTCCCGGAGGTCAGCCAGGCCATGCCCCAATTCGTCAACCTTCTTCATCATGGCTTCCATGAGTTTCTCCATACGGGAGCGTTGGTCGCCCCTTTTCGCCTTACCGGCCATTGCAACCCCCTCACAGTAAGCACTCTACCTTCAACCGCAAAACACAGGCCACGGATCAGTAGCCTAGCCAACCACACCTTTGCCGCACCTGCACGACTTGGCACACAGTCCAAGCCCTTACCCTACGCTGGAGGCACACAGACCGGCCGTGAGCACACACACCACCAGAGCCACCCCACACCAGCTAGTCTAGTGGGGCACGTGAGATTCGCTCAACGCGCGTGGCTCCCGGTGGCGCTGTAATGCAGGCCCGCCCGTGTCCTCGACGGTCTTCCAAGACACCTGGAACAGGACTCCGGACCCCTTGCTTGTCGTCCCGGTGCTCCCAGACTGCAATATAAAAAAGATCAAGGGAAACCAAAAAATTCCTTCCTTATAGTCTGTCTCCTTTATCTCGCCGCAAAACTCTCCACCAGGCAGCCTAATGGTTTGCTATTTGCCACCATAAATTAAAACGCCCCACACCTCTTTTAAAACACCAATGCTAGCGCAGACACAATAGCCCCCAACAACACAACACCGCTCTCTCCAGCGGTGCCCTTAATTGCCAGAAGATTCCCGTACAACACCACTGCTAGCGCAGACACAATAGCCCCCAACAACACCCCAGGGATATTAAGTGATTTGCTCAGAATCACACGATGCCGAGGCAAGCGCCAAGGATGGGATTCGAACCTGGGCCCCCAGTTTCTAAAGTCGGCCGCTTTAGCTGCTTGGCCACATGGCCTCCTCGCGTGCTGCCCGCTGCCTCCCGCACCGCTCCGTACCTCGATCTTGCTCTCACAGCCCCCGACCTCGTTCTACTGCGGCAATTCAGCGCGACGACGGCTCGCTCGCAAACGACCTACACACGCCTCCAGACGCCGCCTTTCGTTCCCCGACGCGAAACTCTCCGCCTCGGTGCTCCCTGGACCACACGCCTCCCGACGCCGTCCGCTGATCGCCGCCTGGTTCCGCCCGATGCACCTGTGGAAAAATAAAAACAAGATTAACAGCCTCCTAGCGAGGCTGGTGTGTGCCCTGGACCACACGCCTCCCGACGCCGTCCGCTGATCGCCGCCTGGTTCTGCCCGATGCACCTGTGGAAAATAAAAGAAAAAGATTAGCAGCCTCCTAGCGAGGCTGGCGTGAGGAAGCTGGAGGAGCGGGGGGCAACAGAGGCCGATTCCCCCGCTCCTCGCCTTTAACCCCTTCTGAGTGACCAGCCGGTTCTGACCGGCTTGCCCCTGCCCAGAGGCGTGACCCGGAAGTGATTGCAATCACTTCCGGGTCACGCCCGATCCTTGACCAATTGCTGGCGAGGCGGGCCCGTCGCGTCACTCCTGGCGCGACAGGGGCCCGCCTCTGGTCATTCGGGGCCGGCACGACCGCCATAACTTCGGCGTGGCCGATGCCGGCCCCGCCTTTCTCGCATTAGAGTCCTGCACCTGGCTGGGCACCTGTTTTCTCCTGGAGCACCAGTTCGCTCAGTTCGTGCGATACCTCCCCTTCCAGCTGTGCAAGACCTACGATGGAGGAAGCAGAGCGGAAGGGTTGAAAAGTGTATGTTTAACCTTATGTCTCTCTCTCACACACAGTATGTGTTTATCTTTACGCAGTCACCAGCTCTCTATTCACACACTCACTCTCTCTCTCTCTACGTGAGTCTTTGTAAACTTCTACATCGGCACAACATGGTCTTTTGTTCTAATCTGCAAACTTTCTGAATGTGTTTAACCTTATAAATGTCCATCACACACAGTATATGTGTTTATCTGTCTGTACGGAGCCCCTGTCTCCCTGTTCACACACACACACACACTCTCTCTCTCGCTTTCTTTCTACGCGAGTCTTTGTAAGCCTCTACACCAGTGCTTCATTTGATCCGGTGGTTTTCGGTGCTCGGACCCGCACTTAATTGTGAACACCGGCTCTTGAAACAGTCTGCCACAAGGTGGCGCTGTGTGGTTAATTTCGAGATGACCATAAAAACAGGTAATTATTAATTTAATCTACATTAAAAATGACAATTACCTGCAGCCCAAGCCATTCTTATGGCTTTGGAGGCCTGAAATAGTCCGAATTGGCACACTTTTAGGAGTGTGATGGGTAGTAGTTGTTTTGTTACTATCATTGGCAACATGGCAGGGGCAATGTGTGATGCAAGGTGCAGTGGCCTCCTGATGACACCCCTGGCACATGTTTTTCCTTTACAAATTAAACACTGCTCTGCATTGGCACCACGCAGCACAAAATGATCATTTGTCCCAATCTGCAAACTTTGTGAAAGCGCCTAAGGTCCGGTGTCGGAAATATTTGCTTTCCTTGTGAGCCAGTTTAGCTCCGTAGGCCGGGAGTGACAGGGATACTGGCTTAGACAGGGATGGGATGACAGGGACAGGCGAAGGAATCACTGTGTGAGCAGAGTTAAGTCTCTTGCATTCCTCTCTGCCCCCCTGCAGAGGTGAAAGGTCATTGTGTAAAACATCGAGTACTGTGACAGGCGCTCCGTGCGAACAAACCCTCGCGATGCTGCTGCTGTCATGGCGGCGCCATAACCGGGCCTTCCCCTGGGGAACAGGAAGTGTGCAGGCACAGAGCCCGAAGGGCCGAAATAATGGACATTATTCCATATAAAGCAGGCACACGAGCTCGCCAGTGCCTGGCCCTCAACACAGGCACCTGCTTTCAAAAGAGCATGCCGAGACACAGGCAGCATGTGAGCTCAATTACCGAGGCCTACTCAGACCTGCAGGAGAATCAACATGTTTTACCATACCCATGCATTATCCATGAAGGCGGGAGATTACGCAGACACGCTTTAATGTGTACTTTGTCATGTAGGATGTACATCTGCGGCTCTCAGCAGATGCAATGCGTCTCACTTTAAGCCCATGTTCAACGACACATACATGGGAAGGCATCAAGCGCCTTGTCAGCCGCAAGCCTCTCCGCTGATGCTCTGGCTGGAGGGGTTTGTTGCATGGGGGAAGAAAGGGCCGCACTATGAAGAAGCAGGGATTAATGCAAGTGGCATTTTGTTTTTACATGGAACTGAATTCTAAAGGAAAGTTTATCTTTCTCTTTTCCAATTTCAGGCAACCAGGGTGACTGAGTCATAGAGAAATAGAAATAGATTTGCCCAGGATCCTACCACTCGGTAGAACGGCACATGCGCAGGTCATCACTTATGAAACCAGATCTCTGCCATCGGTTCATGATCTAGAGAACATTCCCCATCCGTTGGCTTGACTGTCGTTACCAAACTGTACTAATTCCTTTCACAACCACACCAAGTTCAAAATTATTAATATTCTGATGCATGCCTAGAAGATTGGCCAAAAGACAGGCACACTATCCCGCGGTGAGTGGCATCACAGCAGAAACCCAGGGAGACCTCACCAAACAAAGGAAGGGTCTGGAATTCTTAGTGTTGAGGGAGCTGTGCAGGTGGCCTTTGGCAGGAAACAGCCTTTACAATGAGGTTTTTACTATTTTGTGCCTTTACCACACATTTTTTAGCATTCATGTTTTTACCACGTGTATGTTTTTACATCGCATGCATTTACCACACATTTAAGGTAAGATGGTGGGTGTGGGGGTCTCCCTCCACAAATACATTGTTTTTATATATATATAAACAATGCGTGGTAATGGCATACGTTGGAAAAGCATAAGTGTTGTAAAAAAATGCAGGGTAAAAAATGCGTGGTTAAGGCATGCAATGTATTTCCCTGCGTTGTTCCGTCATACAACCCCTTTGGCTAGCGCACAGGTAGCCAGTTCTATGGCATTGCAATGCTTTAGGCAGTTGGGCTGACTTTCTAAGTAGTCCCGGGGCTTCTTATGCAGATCAGAGTCTAATCTGGCTTGAGAACATGGGCTGTTGTGGTGTGATTATGTTCCAATGTTGTTCAAATGTGTCAGCCGCAGTATGTTGTGGGTGAATGTTCTCTGTGTTTGATAGGTAAGATGAGCCCTAATGGACCCAATTCACGAACCCGTAGATATAAGATGAATCAGTTTTAAGCTACTCAAAAACACATTTTAAAATTAATTCACACAGCACAGCCGCTCGTGACAATACTTGCATCCCCGAAAAGCCGAAAAGCATCTTAAAGATAAACGCATTTGCACTTTATAATGATATAACAATCCCAGATACGGTTTTAAAGTGCCCCTTTATGAACATATCCTCATTTGTTTTAATCGCAACCAAATGATTAAAATGAATTGCATTATCGTTGCATATGTTTTTAACATGTTGTAATGGTTTTAATTAACCAATACAAATAAAGTTTGATTTGATTTGATAGGTAAGACTGTAGTGAACTGCTGGCGCGTCATCTTGGGTGGTTACATGCCGGATGTCCGGCAGAAGTACACACGTGTAAAGCAAATGGTGGTTGCGAGTGATATTGAGTGCCGAAATAGCCATTTACTGTCATGGTTAAGCTTTAAGAAATGGGTGTTAGAAATTCTTGTGTCTTGATGCGTTCTGTTGGATGAGGGTGCAATATTGTGTCTCGGTGGAGAGTGCTGCTGTTTCCTTCAATTATAACAAATAATTTAAAACATTAATGGTCGGGCCAGGGACTAGGTTAGCAGTGTGCTAGTATAAGCAGTGCTCACATGAATCCCCAGCGGGGAACACTCTGAACCTTGAATTCTTGATATTTCCTCCTTTCCCATGAGGTTACGGTGTGTCGCTATATGACTTTAGTGTCAGCATAATGACACCCGACTCTGTGTTATGCCTATGCTGAGTCTGATGTGTGCTACATTAAACTGTGTGAAGAGGATCACACCATGTATTTTACCAGATCCCCACTTTGACACAGTTCAGAGGATGAAGTTAATTGAAATTTTCTGAGATGAGGGATGTTGGCATCAAAAGAGACCAGTGGCAGCTCCTTCACAATGGCAGAGGAGCATCGCTCCACAGGCTCAGAGCCAGCAGCTGAAAAATAAAACAATATCTTACTATCATTTTATTTTTTAGCTGCTGGCTCTGAGCCAGCGTGTGCAGGGACGGGCGGGGCTGGGCCTTGGGAGGGGAAAGTAGGAGTGGTATTTGCACTTGTAAGTGCGCATGTCAGTTTTGCCGGCCGTCATTGGCTGGCCAAACTGGCATGCACACTTTGCTTTCTCCAACCCGGCTGTATTGTACGGCCAAGTTGGATAAACAGCACAGACACCCTGTGCCTAAGAGAGCATCTTTTCAGCCCAATCAGACCAATCCCCATGCTGCTTTAATGCTTCAGAGCAGTGTGGGGATTGGAGGGGGAGTCCGTGGTGCTGCCCCAGGGACTGCTGTGAGCAGCAGAGCAGAGAAGCAGCGGGAGGCGAGGCGGCCGTCATCATGAGGTACGTTTTTAATTTTAATATATCAATCCCCTGCGCACTCTCCCACCCCCTCCACCAGCCCCCCACACACTTTTAAATGATATCGGTCGCCACTGAAAGAGACGAGCAACACAAGGCAGTGTCAGACCACTAACACCTCCTTTTTGACCATACTCTTGCCACTGTCGCCAGCTCATCAGTGACATGTTGAGTTGATGACAAAGTGGCTCCAGTGAGAAGCCTGAATACTCCTGTATCTTGTTAACAGACCATAATTTATCAGTATGGGATACCTGCTGACTGATGTCTGATAAAGATGGACAGGTGTTTGAGTTTAGCTCCACAGGGATGCACATGCATCTCAGGTGGGAGGCAGGCGTTGGAGGAGGAGAGGCATAGAGTGGTTCCCATTTTACCAAAAGTGGCTGGTTTTGTTTGTGTTTGATAAGCTCCTTAAACAACCTTTTCTTCATGTTATGTTATGTTAATGATATTTATACAGCGCAGCTGTTACCCTGAGGTGTCCTGGCGCTAGTTACATCTCCTGTGGCAAAAGAAATGAAAGAGATTTATTGGGCAAAAAGCCAAGTCTTAAGGCTTTTCCTGAAAGCTAAAAGGTTCGTAATGCATCTTAGTTGGAACGGCAGGTTGTTCCAGGCTTTAGCCGCACTGTAGGTAAAGCTTCTGCGTCCCCATCGAGCTTTTTTTATGCGTGGTACTGAGACAAGCCTCGCCCCTAATGAACCAAGTTGCCTTTCCGGTGTGTACCAGTGAAAATGCTGATTTAAATAATCAGGTCCTGAGCCGTGCAGCGCTTTAAAAACCAGACAAAGGGCTTTGAAGCGAACTCGGTTCCTTACCGGTAGCCAGTGTAGTTTGTTAATTTCCTTGGCAATGGGTGCAAACCGAGGTGTGCCCGGGATCAGTCTGGCTGCTGCATTCTGTAGTATTTGGAGTTTATTCAGGAGCCTTTGTTGAGCGTTAAGGTAACAACTATTACAGTAGTCCAATCTCGACATTACGAGACTTGTGACCACTGTTTGCCGGCTGCTTGGGGGCAGGAACGGCAGTATTTTCCTGATTGTTTTTATCACATAAAAGGTTTTTGATGCCACAGAATTAACCTGTTGACTAAAGGTAAGACCTTCATCCATTAACACACCCAGGTTTTTCACCTTATTTGTGGGCGAGGGGCTGGCCAGCAATTTGGAGTCCAGAAGTTAATATTGTTTCCAAACAACATAACCTCGGTTTTACTTGTGTTGAGTTTTAGGCAGTTCTCTGCCATCCAACTGCCCACTGATAACATGCATTCCTGGAATCAATTGTCTAAACCTGCCTCGTCTCCGGGTAGCAGGGACACCACAATTTGGGTGTCATCCGCATATGATGTCAGGCCAAATCCAAACGCCCTGACTATAGGCGCCAACGAGGAAACATAAACATTAAAAAGCGTGGGGCTAAGGGAGGAGCCCTGTGGCACCCCACAGGGCAGTACAAAAGGTTTTGACTGATGGTCTCCAAGCGCCACAACTTGTCTTCTACCTAATAGAAAGGATCTTAAAAGATCCCAGGCTTTCCCAAGGATCCTGCATGCCTTTAGACGGTCCATCAAGATATCATGATGGACCGTATCAAAGGCAGTGGACAGATCCAGCAACACAAAAGCTGCCTTGCCCCCTTGATCCACAGTTCTCCTAATCTCATCTGTGGCTTTGATGAGGGCAGTCTCAGTACTATGGCCCTCCCTAAAGCCATATTGGGAGGAATCCAAAGCTTGTGTCTCTGCTAGAAAGGCACTGAGTTGTGTGTTCATGTTTTTTTCTATCAGTTTTGCTGGGAGTGGAAGCCTAGAAATGGGGCAAAAATTGTTTGGATCCTTAGGAACCAAACTAGGTTTTTCAGTAGGGGCAGAATAGAGGCTAATTTCCAGCATATAGGAAACTGCCCAGTTACATACATGCCCTTAAAAATTGGTAGTAGCAACGACGCAATAGGGATCGGAGCCAGCTTGGCCACTGCCACTGGGCATGGGACGTAAGGTGAACCCGAGTTTGCTGCTGTGAGGAGCTCTTGAATGTCTTCAAGGGACACTGGTGAGAATTTCTCAAACGTGCCATTGGGGACTGTTAGATTTGGGGGTCTCTAGTTGGCAGAGGTATGTACCTTTGTCCAAATAGGGACCCTTGCGTCTAGTCAGGGAAAGTAGGTACACTCCCGAAATAACCCCTGCTCACCCTCTTGGTAGCTTGGCACGAGCAGACAGGCTTAGTTCAGAGGCAGTGTGTAAAGCATTTGTGAACACATACAGTAATCAAGTGACAACACTACAAATGGACACCACACAGGTTATATATTTATAAAAATAGGTATACTTTATATAGATTTATCACAAGACCATAAACGACAAAAATAATCCACAATACTGTTAAGAATACTTAGTTCTGATCAAAAGGCTTAATTCAAGGTTCTGTGCGAGTCGGTAGCCTCCTCCGGCTACGGCGGAGTCGAGAACAAACAGAGTCTAACAAATCCAGCTGACCGCGTCGAGACGGGCCAACACAGCGTAGACAGACTCGGTCACAGTACCTTTTACTTGAAGCGGCAGGCACGGGCGTGCGAGCCGGATGGCTGTTCGTCGCGGTCGCGATGCAAAAATGGAAGCGTTGCAGGACGCGTTGTCCCTCGATGCGGTGCAGGCAGCGGCTCGTTGACGCTCGCCGAGACGGAGTCGGTGAGACCAGGGCCGTGCGTTGCAGGGCGAGACGGTGCTTCGATGCGGTGCTGGCAGGTTGCGGTGCGGCGACGGAGCCGGATTCAGGAGCTGGCGTCGATCAGTCCGGACAGCGGTGCGAGTCGGGCGGTGCGTCGCAAAGCGTGCGAGCGGTGCCCAACTCCGGTGCGGTCACAGGACTCGAACTCAGCAGCAGTGACCGTGTCGGTCGGACCAGTTCGATTCGGCGTAGCGAAGCGTTGCAGGACGCGTTGTCCCTCGATGCGGTGCAGGCAGCGGCTCGTTGACGGAGTCGGTGAGACCAGGGCCGTGCGTTGCAGGGCGAGACGGTGCTTCGATGCGGTGCTTGCAGGACACCGAGTCGGTCGTGAGAGTCGGTCACAGCTCCCTACCTCTGTAGCCACTGAAACAGAGTTTCCAGCAGCGATTCACAAAGGGGGTGAAGTCCAATGGTCCTGGGACTTCGGTCAGGGGGCAAGCTCTCTTCCAAGCCCTTGGAGATCCTTCACAAGTTGATGAAAGTCACAGCAAAGCAAAAGTTCCTTTCTCCTCTCTTTGGCAGTCAGGCAAACCACTGCAGGCCAATCCCCAAGCAGCACTTCAGGCTTAGGGATAGTTTCTCCTCAGTTTCTTCTTGGTTCCGCTCCTCAGTAAAGGTTTCTTCTTGTTCCCAAAAGTGATCTAATTTTCCTGGGGTCTGGGTGCCCCTCTTATACCCTGATTCTCTTTGTTCTCTGGAGGCAGAGAGGCCTCTGCCTAGTCCAAAACCAGTTCTGGTCAGTCCTGGAGCACTTTGTTTTTCTGACTCCTTCTTTCCTTTCAGAATGTGGGGCAGAGTGCTCAGCCGCCCGGCAGGAGGTGGAGCCAGCATTGTGGAAGGCAGGCACAGCCCTATTCAGACCCAGGTGCAACTCCTCCCTCCACTCTGGCTGCAGATCTTTCTATTCAGCCCTGCGCTGACTCACCCTGTCTCCGGTAGCCACCCCCAGCCCCTGTCACTCAATCTCCAGACAAGGAATACACAACCTAGCAGAGGCAGGCTTGGATAGTTAGGCAAGAAAATACCCACTTTCTAAAAGTGGTATTTTCAAACACAGAATGTTAAAACCAACTTTACTAAAAGATGTATTTTATCATCCTGAGTTCAGGCATACTAAATTCGTTTTTCTACCATGTTCCCGGGGTCAGTTCTGACTATAAGGTGTAATAGTCAGTCTGCCCATTCTGGCCTATGGGGAGCAGGTAGCCTTGCAATAGTGAAAAACGAAAATGGCTGTAATTCACTATTAGGACATGCCACACACACCAGGGCATGTCCTACCTTATACTTACAATGCACCCTGCCCTAGGGCCTACTTTAGGGGTGACCAACATGCAGTAAAGGGAAGGTTTTAGGGACTGGTAAGTGGGTGTACTCACCAAGTCGACATGGCAGCCCTAGGCTGCACACAGGCTCTGCGATGGCAGGCCTGAGATACATTTTACCAGCCGCTTCTGTGGGTGGCACAAACAGTGCTGCAAGCCCACCAGCGGCATTGGATTTACAAGCCCTGGGCACCCTGAGTGCACTGTACTAGGGACTGACAAGTAAACCAATCATCCAATCATGGAGTCACTAATACATATATCAATTAACGATAGGGAGCACTTGCACTTTGGCACTGATTAGCAGCGGCAAAGTGCCCATGAGCATCTAGTCCAGCAAAAACATATCGGCAACCGTGGAGGCATTATGAAAAAATGGAAGGGAGACCCACGCCAAGGATGCCAGGTCTAACACGTGTCCCCTCCAGCTGAAATGTGGGGAGAACTATCCTACCCCTAGGGAGTTCTCATCGCTAAGGCGGAAAAATCTGGACAGTCCATCAGCATTGGCGTGTTCTGTACCAGGGCGGTGTTCCACCGTAAAGTCCATCCCCTGTAGGGAAATGGACCACCTCAACAGCTTTGGATTCTCACCCCTCATCTGCATCAACCATCTGAGGGGCCTGTGGTCTGTCTGAACCCGGAAGTGAGTCCCAAACAGGTATGGTCTCAGCTTCTTCAGTGCCCAGACCACAGCAAATGCCTCACGCTCAATAGCACTCCATCTCTGTTCCCGGGAAGTAACCTCCTACTGATGAAGGCTACAGGTTGGTCTAGGCCCTCCTCATTGATCTGTGATAGAACAGCCCCTACACCATGCTCTGAAGCGTCGGTTTGAACAATGAACTCATTGGAGAAGTTGGGTGCCTGGAGCACAGGCGCCGTGCACATGGCAGTCTTCAAGGTGTCAAAAGCTTTTTGACAGGCGTCAGTCCAAATCACTTTCCTGGGCTGCTTCTTGAAGTCAGCTCGGTCAAGGGGGCAACAATGCTGCCATACCCCTTGACGAATCTCCGGTAATACCCGGTGAGTCCTAGGAAGGCTCTCACCTCTGTCTGGGTCTTGGGGGCTCCCAAGTCAGAATGGTATCAATTTTCGGTTGGAGGGGCGCCACCTGGCCGCTCCCAACCTGGTGTCCCAAGTACACCACAGAACCCTGCCCAATCTGGCACTTACTTGCCTTGATTGTGAGGCCTGCCCTCCGCAGCGCCATCAACACTTCCCAGAGGTGGCGCAGATGTTCTTCCCAACGGGCACTGAACACTGCGATGTCATCCAGGTAGGCGGCACTGAAATCCTCCAGTCCAACCAACACCTGGTTGACCAACCTCTGAAAGGTGGCAGGGGCATTCTTCATCCCAAAGGGCATCACCCGGAACTGGTAGTGCCCATCTGGTGTGGAGAATGCTGACCTCTCTTTGCCCCATCAGTCAAGGCGATCTGCCAGTACCCAGACGTTAAGTCAAACGTGCTGAGGTACCGCGCAGCCCCTAACCGATCTATGAGCTCATCAGCTCTGGGGATGGGGTGGGCGTCAGTCCTGGTGACGGAATTGAGTCCCCTGTAGTCCACACAGAACCGGAGTTCTGGTGTGGCACCAGGCGCGGCAGCCTTTGGAACCAAGACCACTGGGCTGGCCCAAGGGCTGTTAGAGGACTCAATGACCCCTAGCGCAAACATCTTGGAGACCTCCTCCTTGATGCAGGCTCTGACCCTGTCAGTCACCCTGTAAGCCTTGTGCTTCACAGGAAGACTGTCCCCAGTGTCCACATCATGGACGCACCAATGAGTGACACTGGGAACCAGGGAGAACAGGTCAGGGAACTGTCCCAACAGTTGGCGACAGTCACCCTGCTGCTCAGGTGTCAGGGAGGTAGAGAGGTTTACTCCCTCCACTGATCCATCTTGCTCTCGGGCTGACAGGAGGTCAGGAAGAGGCTCGGTCTCCTCCTCCATTCCATCATCTGTAGCTAAGAGCATGCCCACTTGGGACCTCTCCAAGTGGGGCTTCAGGCGGTTCACATGCAGGACCCGCAAGGGGTTCCTGGGAGACTGCAAGTCCACCAAATAGGTAACTGGACTCTTGCGCTCCACCACCGTAAAAGGGCCGGTCCACCTGTCCTGGAGCGCACAGGGCTCCACAGGGGCCATGACCCACACTTTCTGACCAGGCTGAAGCTCTACCAGAGTGGCATTCTGGTCGTACCACCGCTTCATCTCCTCCTGGCTGGCTTCCAGATTTGCCTCAGCAAGCTCTCTGAAACGCCTAGTCTGGTTCCTGAAGGCCAGCATGTAACTGTATACATCCTGGGGAGGTTTCCTGGGAGATTGCTCCCAGCCTTCCTTGACCAAACTCAGAGGTCCTCGCACCGGGTGTCCATAGAGGAGCTCAAAGGGACTGAACCCTAGAGATTTCTGTGGCACCTCCCGGTATGCAAACAACAGGCATGGTAAGAGGACGTCCCATTTACGCCTCATGGGTTCTTCCAGACCCATAATCATGCCCTTGAGGGTCCGGTTGAATCTCTCAACCAGACCATTTCCTTGAGGGTGGTAAGGAGTGGTGAACTTGTAAGTTACACCGCACTCCTGCCACAGGGACTTCATGTACTTGGACACGAAGTTGGTACCTCTGTCAGACACCACCTCTTGAGGGAATCCCACACGTGAGAAAATTCCCATCAGTGCCCGTCCCACCACGGGGGCCGTCACTGTCCTCAGAGGGATGGCTTCAGGGTACCGGGTGGCATGGTCCACCAAGACCAGGATAAACCTGTTGCCCATGGCTGTCTTGGGGTCCAGTGGCCCCACAATGTCAATACCCACCCGTTCAAAGGGGGTGCTGACCACAGGGAATGGCTGGAGAGGAGCCTTGTGCTTCCTCCCACTTTTTCCACTTGCCTGGCAAGTCTGGCATGTCCTGCAGTGAGTGGCGGCACTCCTGCGCATCTGGGGCCAATAGAAATGGGTAACAAGCCTGTCAAAGGTCTTGTCCTGCCCCAGATGTCCCGCTAATGGTACATCATGAGCCAACCCCAGTAGGAAGGCTCTGAAGCGCTGGGGTACCACCAGCACACGGGCTGACCCAGGCTCAGCAACCTTAGGCTCTGAATACAGGAGACCATTCTCCCAGTAAACCCAATGTGATCCAGACTGATCACCTGCTGCCTGGTCTGTGGCCTGTTGCCTCAGACCCACGAGAGAAGGGCATGTGTTCTGCTCCTTGCAGAACTCTTCCCTGGAGGGTCCTCCTTCTTGCTGCCAATGGGTCAGCTCAGGTAGGTCCCCCAGTTCAGCTACCTGTTCCCCTGTAGGCTCCAGGGCATCCCCCTCAGGGTCTGCCTCCTCCTGGACCGTGGGAACCTCGGGGGCCGGTTTCCCGCGCCCCTGCCTCCTCTCTCTCCGGCAGGCACCTGGGCCTCCCTCTCAGGCTCCAGGTCCTCTTGAACACCTTTAGCTGCCATTGACCGGGTGGTCACACATGCCCAATCAGGCAAGCCCAACATTTCTAAATGCGCACTCCGCTCCACCTTAGCCCAAGGTGAGCTCTCCAAATCGTTCCCTAACAAACAGTCAACAGGCATGGCTGGCCTCACAGCTACTTGAAGAGTACCCGAGACCCCCCACTCAAAGGGAACCTGAGCCACCTTGCAGTGACTCTCTGTGTTGTCAGCGGCAACAACCGGATAGAATGCATCAGGGATAACCTGCTCTTTAGACACCAGGTGACACTTGACAGCTGTCACACTGGCTCCTGTGTCTCTCAGAGCCTCCACCCTATGGCCATTGATGGTCACCCACTGCCTGTATTTCTTAGTGTTCTCAGGCAGCGGGGTCCTAGGGACCATCTCAGAGTCTCCTAATGAGACAAGGGAAAACACTGTGGGATCCCCCACCTTGGGCACCCAACTCCTCCCCCAGGGCTACACTAGCCAACTGCCGGGGGACTGCACTGGTGGGTGCTGGTTTTCCATGCAAAGGGCAACGAGGATCGTTTGCCTTGTGGCCAGGGGCGCCACACTTGTAACATACCAGTGGTCCCTGGTGAACAGGGGGCCTGTCAGGGCCACTGGCTTCTTCTCAGGGGAGGCTGGGAACCTTTCCCTTGGTTCCCTTGGGGTCTACTTTGGGGCCCTTTATGGAACTCCTTCTGTTTACCCTTGTCCCCCCACTCTTCTGCTGGGGACCCTGCCCACCCTTGGCGGAGTCTCCCACGTGACCCTTGTGGACCCGGGTACTCACCCAGCGGTCCGCCTCCTCAGCAAGCTGCCTAGGGTTAGTCAGCTTACTATCAATCAGGTGCTGGCGTAGCTCAGGAAAACAATTACCGGACAAGTGCTCCCAGGCAATCAAATCAAAGAGCGCCTGAAAATCAGTCGCTTTGCTACCCTTTACCCAACCATCCAAGGCTCTGCAAAAGAAGGTCACATATTCAACCCAGGTACTGCTTTCAATCTTACTACAGTTCCTGAACCTTTGCCTATAAAGCTCAGGGGTCAAACCATATCTAGTCATTAAGGCATCCTTCATGTGGCTGTACGAATTATAGACTTCAGAGGGCAAATCCAACAAGGTATCCCGCCCTTCACTGAGGAACCGTCCCCACAACCCCGCTCCCCAATCCTTCTCAGGGACCCGGTGGGAAGACATGGCTACCTCATAGGCTTTGAACCACTGCCCTATGTCGTCATTTTTAAAAACTCCTTCACCACATCTTTGGGAATATACACCCTAGCTTCAACAGGCACAGGCGGTACACTGCCACCAGAGGGAGTAATCTCTAAGCTCTTGGCCTTCAATTCCAACTCCCTCAAAACTTTCTCATGTTCAAACTGCATTTTCTTTTCCTCTAGGGCTAATTTCCTTGTTTGCATTTCGAATTCTAACTGCTTATTCAGCTTGAGTTTGGTCAGCTCCATTTCGTGCACCCTACTCTCTTTCCTGTCCTCCAACTCCTCTGGAGACAGTCCTCTGGCAGAAACACTGCTACCTACTGGGGAAGGTGGTCTTCTAGCCCCTAGACCCAATAGCCCCTCCAGCTGCCCTTCTGCATTCTCAGCCCCCTCCACAGGGGCACTCCTTGATTCGACCCAGGCCCTCAGCGCCTTTTGGAGGTCCTCCTTCCTGGAGATCCCGGTCATGGACACTTTAAACTTTTTGCAGAATTGCTTGAGCTGCTTAAGGGTGTAGCATTCTAGCCTCTCTTCTTCCCAATCACATTCAACAGAGGCTACTGATGCTGGTTTCTCCATAGTGACTGAACTTGGCATTTGCAAAAATAGGAAATCCCAGAAAAACTGCTATTAAAGTATGTGGTTGCGTTTTGGTCTGCACTCACTAAGTAGTGTTCACCAATCACTGTACATGAGTCACAAATGCAAGTCCAGAATCCTCACCGCTGACAACCAATGTTAGATTTGGGGGTCTCTAGTTGGCAGAGGTATGTACCTTTGTCCAAATAGGGACCCTTGCGTCTAGTCAGGGAAAGTAGGTACACTCCCGAAATAACCCCTGCTCACCCTCTTGGTAGCTTGGCACGAGCAGACAGGCTTAGTTCAGAGGCAGTGTGTAAAGCATTTGTGAACACATACAGTAATCAAGTGACAACACTACAAATGGACACCACACAGGTTATATATTTATAAAAATAGGTATACTTTATATAGATTTATCACAAGACCATAAACGACAAAAATAATCCACAATACTGTTAAGAATACTTAGTTCTGATCAAAAGGCTTAATTCAAGGTTCTGTGCGAGTCGGTAGCCTCCTCCGGCTACGGCGGAGTCGAGAACAAACAGAGTCTAACAAATCCAGCTGACCGCGTCGAGACGGGCCAACACAGCGTAGACAGACTCGGTCACAGTACCTTTTACTTGAAGCGGCAGGCACGGGCGTGCGAGCCGGATGGCTGTTCGCCGCGGTCGCGATGCAAAAATGGAAGCGTTGCAGGACGCGTTGTCCCTCGATGCGGTGCAGGCAGCGGCTCGTTGACGCTCGCCGAGACGGAGTCGGTGAGACCAGGGCCGTGCGTTGCAGGGCGAGACGGTGCTTCGATGCGGTGCTGGCAGGTTGCGGTGCGGCGACGGAGCCGGATTCAGGAGCTGGCGTCGATCAGTCCGGACAGCGGTGCGAGTCGGGCGGTGCGTCGCAAAGCGTGCGAGCGGTGCCCAACTCCGGTGCGGTCACAGGACTCGAACTCAGCAGCAGTGACCGTGTCGGTCGGACCAGTTCGATTCGGCGTAGCGAAGCGTTGCAGGACGCGTTGTCCCTCGATGCGGTGCAGGCAGCGGCTCGTTGACGGAGTCGGTGAGACCAGGGCCGTGCGTTGCAGGGCGAGACGGTGCTTCGATGCGGTGCTTGCAGGACACCGAGTCGGTCGTGAGAGTCGGTCACAGCTCCCTACCTCTGTAGCCACTGAAACAGAGTTTCCAGCAGCGATTCACAAAGGGGGTGAAGTCCAATGGTCCTGGGACTTCGGTCAGGGGGCAAGCTCTCTTCCAAGCCCTTGGAGATCCTTCACAAGTTGATGAAAGTCACAGCAAAGCAAAAGTTCCTTTCTCCTCTCTTTGGCAGTCAGGCAAACCACTGCAGGCCAATCCCCCAAGCAGCACTTCAGGCTTAGGGATAGTTTCTCCTCAGTTTCTTCTTGGTTCCGCTCCTCAGTAAAGGTTTCTTCTTGTTCCCAAAAGTGATCTAATTTTCCTGGGGTCTGGGTGCCCCTCTTATACCCTGATTCTCTTTGTTCTCTGGAGGCAGAGAGGCCTCTGCCTAGTCCAAAACCAGTTCTGGTCAGTCCTGGAGCACTTTGTTTTTCTGACTCCTTCTTTCCTTTCAGAATGTGGGGCAGAGTGCTCAGCCGCCCGGCAGGAGGTGGAGCCAGCATTGTGGAAGGCAGGCACAGCCCTATTCAGACCCAGGTGCAACTCCTCCCTCCACTCTGGCTGCAGATCTTTCTATTCAGCCCTGCGCTGACTCACCCTGTCTCCGGTAGCCACCCCCAGCCCCTGTCACTCAATCTCCAGACAAGGAATACACAACCTAGCAGAGGCAGGCTTGGATAGTTAGGCAAGAAAATACCCACTTTCTAAAAGTGGTATTTTCAAACACAGAATGTTAAAACCAACTTTACTAAAAGATGTATTTTATCATCCTGAGTTCAGGCATACTAAATTCGTTTTTCTACCATGTTCCCGGGGTCAGTTCTGACTATAAGGTGTAATAGTCAGTCTGCCCATTCTGGCCTATGGGGAGCAGGTAGCCTTGCAATAGTGAAAAACGAAAATGGCTGTAATTCACTATTAGGACATGCCACACACACCAGGGCATGTCCTACCTTATACTTACAATGCACCCTGCCCTAGGGCCTACTTTAGGGGTGACCAACATGCAGTAAAGGGAAGGTTTTAGGGACTGGTAAGTGGGTGTACTCACCAAGTCGACATGGCAGCCCTAGGCTGCACACAGGCTCTGCGATGGCAGGCCTGAGATACATTTTACCAGCCGCTTCTGTGGGTGGCACAACCAGTGCTGCAAGCCCACCAGCGGCATTGGATTTACAAGCCCTGGGCACCCTGAGTGCACTGTACTAGGGACTGACAAGTAAACCAATCATCCAATCATGGAGTCACTAATACATATATCAATTAACGATAGGGAGCACTTGCACTTTGGCACTGATTAGCAGCGGCAAAGTGCCCATGAGCATCTAGTCCAGCAAAAACATATCGGCAACCGTGGAGGCATTATGAAAAAAATGGAAGGGAGACCCACGCCAAGGATGCCAGGTCTAACAGGGACTGTTGTTAATTTTGGTTCCTCAGCAGTTGCCTCTATTCCCCCAGTGCTTGGCCCACTAAAGGCACAGAAGATGGACTCTACTTTAGTCAGGAAAAACTTGGCGATGTCTTCGCACAGTTCCTGGCTGGGCTGAACTCTTGCCGGACTTGGTGAAGCCTGATTAGAAACAGTTCTGAATAGCTCTTTCGCTGAGTTCTTTGACAAATCGATGCGGGTTGCAAAATACTTTTGTTTAGCGGCAAAGATAAGTTGTTTGTAATTTTGCAGACTGAGTTTATACAGTGTTTTCTCGGTTTCGCCATAGCACTTCCTCCAGTTCCGCTCCAGCCTTTTACACATGAGTTTCTGATTTCTCAAATCCTCTGTGAACCATGGCGCAGAAGGTAGCGATCTTTTAGGGCGCAGAGTCTGAACTGGAGCTAATGTCTTACAGGCTTGTTCCAGCCAATTCGTATAAACTACAGAGGCTTCATCCACTCCCACTGGCAGTTGCCCTGCCGTGGCAATTAGAAGCTCCTGCAAATCTGTCCCTTCGACATTATTCCATGCTCTAGTGGTTATGGGGCCTTTAGGGCACTGGCCCCTTATGCTCAAACCCATTAATGTCAGCTCAAATTGGATGGCGGTGTGATCCGATCAGACGAGTGGCAGTAGTCCCATGAACTTGAGACCTGGATGGTTGGAAAAAATACCATCTAAGGTATGCCCTTCCTCATGAGTAGGCCCGGCCACCAGCTGCCTTAATCGTCATAGCAATATTTATTAAAAAAAACGTCGTTCTCCCATCGAAAGAAATAAACAGGACCGGCAAATGGAAATTTACACTGGAGTTGCAATCATCAAGAATAAAAAAAATTAAAAATCCAATCTTCCTTAAAAACATTATGTAGTGTAGTTTTTAGTGTGTTTTTCTTCTAGATTTAAGTGAAGTGGCTGGAAAGAACCCTAGTTCTTTCACCAAAGTTCTCCTTTTGAATAAGGAAAAAACAATAAAATAAACAGCACTAGTGATCAATCAGTGGCAGCCTCAGCGGTAAGGCCAGAGACTGGATGGGCCTCATAGCTGGACTCCTCCAGCACCCTATGGGCTCCACTGCAGGTGCATGGAATGATCTTTTTCTGTACTTGTGAAGTGGCTCAGTGGTCTGAGCATCATCTGAGATGTGTGTGTAACCAGCTGCTCGCCGTTTCAGTTCCCAGCAGGGTGGACTCAGCCTTTTAGCATTCCTCCTTGATAAAAACGAGTACCAGCGAGTTGAACATTTTTTAGTTACAGTAATGCAGCATTATCATAGTAAACTGTTTATTATACACCGTGAAATACAGCTCCAATATCTGGGGTAATAGACCCTGTAATCGCAAGGATTACAGGCCTCCTCCCACTGTGATCCGAGGATGTAGCACGCTATCACAAGCCAGATCTGAAATGCCACATCCACCCTGGGCTTCGAAAAGGGACTGAGGAGCCAATTCCTCCACCAATACCTCATCCTTGAGTAATCCCTCCTGCGGAATGGGTGACCTCCATAGAGATCCCCCTTCAGGCCTGTGTCAGATAATACTGCAGAAAGGAGAGTGTGGAGCCAGCCATGGACTCCGGGGAGTACAAGCCACCATCAACTACCCATGATAGTTGACCTGTAGTTTTTGGTGCATCGCCTATCTAGAATGATTTTTAGAAGTCTGTGTGGCTGAACTTTGAAGAACGTTCCTAAGTTTTGTTACTGGATGGATGCTGTGGGATGGATGGGTGGCTTTGTGACTGAACCTTGGAGAATGTTCTAGAGCCTTTTTGAATCATTGCTCATTTGGTCCATTCGCCACCTGGAAATCAGCCACTTTGCAAGCCGGAGCCTACACCTGAATTTATTCCCTACTTAAGATCACACTGTCAAATTATTCTGACTGCCCGAGCCAAGTGGAGAAGCTGGGTTCCATGCAGCGGCCCTCTATGATTGGTCTTCTATAGAGACCACCCCTCCTCCCTTGCACTCTATGTATCTTTGCATTTTATGGTATGTGGCCTTCTATTGCAGATATAAGCCTGGTTCCATACATATCCCAACTACACTCATCCATTCTTGCGGGAACCATTGAAAACCCATCTAAGATGATTCCCTTCTGAAGCAGATCCTGCTGAAAATGGCAAATGAAGGAAGTTCAAAAATCAAATCAAATGCAGCCAAGATCTGATTCACGCTTGTCAATTCAAGACCCATTGCTATAAATAGTCTCCTTTGTGTGAGAAGATTCCTGTGACTGGTCTAGTAACCCCATGTTCGGAATCCCAGATACTCCTCAAGGCAGCGTGCCAAGCTGCCTTTGACTTGAAGCTGTCCATCGTACAATCGGGCCTTCTCTGGGGCCGCTCTAAGAATTTGGAACTCACTTCCGCCCACCATCAGAAGACTTCCCTCTCTGGCTCGCTTCAAAAAAGAGGCCAAAACTTTCCTAATGGGCAAATTCCTCCCCTAACGCTGACATTACATGCACCTCAGTGACCCTATTCCACCCTCTATTTCTGCATTATCCATGGTCTTTCTGGATGATACCGACCCACACTGAGACTGTTGTTCTAAATGTTTTCACCTGTTTTTTTCCCACAGGTATCCTGGGATTGAAACTGCCTGCTTCTTTGTATAATGTATCTCCCTGTTTTCATCCCAACTGTTTCCTCCCCTCCTAAGCCCTTTGTTTACCTATCATTCCTGTTAAGCGCTCTGATACCCTCACCGGTCTGGTTCGCACTCTATAAAACTCTAAATAAATTTAAAAAATAAAAATCGAAAATAAAAATAAAAATCGAAAATCACATTAAAGATGAGACATGCAGATTTCATAGCAGATCGCTCAGACATGTGCAACCACTTACTCAGGAATGCCATCCCACAGGTCTGTAAAGCCAGCCCTGGAGCTCCAGCAGCCTACTGCAAAAGTGTAAGGAACAGTCCTCCAAGAAATGGATTACTTTTCTTCCGCGAGGAAAGAAGAGTGGCATCCAAACTAAACAAAAGTGGCTACCCATCATGCCACACTTCACCATTGTTTGCCTCAAAACAGATCTGCGCTTTTTGAACGGATTGCATCATTACTGGCCCACGTGTCAGTGCAGGCATTGCGATAACTGCACACTGTATGTATAACCCTTGCTTTAGCAGAAACACTGCAGAAGGTCTGTAGGACTAGTGTCCCACAGGCAAGGTGTATGGTTTACAGAAGGAAATGTAGCTTATGTGCAGGACTGGTGGTCCATCCTACGGCTTTGCGTAATTGTCATTTGTTTTCCATAACTATGTGGAATTTCTTGAAAGTTGTGTTAAATTGTGCCTAATTACGTGTAATGCAAATCCCTCATTTAGCGCTATATTTTTGTGTGAAACGCATCCTTGCAAGGACGCATTGCGCTCTAAGAAATTAGCTTGAAAAACAAAATCCACCAACATGAGCAGCTCACATTCTTGCTCGTGTTGTTTCCATGCTCCCATGTTGTAATTTTGCCACAAACTGGGGAGTAATTATGTGACATGGAGTAATGGCATAATTTTGGGAATGTGACGTAACAAGAAATTCCCCAAATTATGTGAATTACATCAGTGTAATTTAAATTTTACCCGGATCGGGTCCATAGATGAGTTGTATGGCCTGTGGATAGCAGATGTGTCCTATGGGCCCAATATTGCGGCGCATGGGACACAAGGCAGATGTGGCTTACATGCAGGGTTGTGGGGAGTATGTGCACAGAGCATGATTGCTTGCTAAGAAATATGGCTTGTGGACACTATTTGTGTTGCATTGCATAACGCATAATTTTTGGCCAGAATATATGGTCCATTGACAGTGCAAATCGTCCAAGGGCAGGTGATTTCACACAGCGGTAGAAGTACTGGAGCATTGTCAACGGGTATATCTTAATCACATAAAATGTGTTCTATGTGCAGCAGTGATGGTCCATGTGAAAAGTGTGGGTACAATATAATATGTATGTATGTGGCTTTGGCAGGAGTTTAGGTCTATGGCTCGGTTATTTGTGTAAGGGCAGCAGTTATCGCCTTGGGGCAGGAGCATCGATTAAAGGTATGGTGTTTGGCCTCCGGGCAGAATATGTGGGGTTTGGGCAGGAATAATAGTGAGTGGACAAAGCGCATTGCTTTGTTTGTCATGATATCTAGCCAATGGCAAAATCATTGGACTAGGAGGAAGATATTTGGCCCAAGATGAAGGAAATGTGACCGATGGTGAAGAGATGCAGCCTATAGGCAACAGTAGTGACCTATAGGCATGGTGAATGATCTATGAGCAGTCGTTTTGACTTTAAGCAGACACTATGTATGTGTATAGGATGCGAGCAGCACTGAATGGTCAAGAAAAGCAGTCAATTACTAACTGTATTGATTAGGCAGAGGAGATATGGCCTTTGGGCACCAGTCGTGCTCCAAATGCACTGTCTATGTTCTGTGGGCCGGAGACGTGGTCTTTGAAAAAGAAACTGATGCTACAATCATAACTGCAGATTTATGTCTTTGATACACTGAGGGAGAAGTGTTCTATGGACAACGTGTATGGTTTATAGGCATGAGATGAGGCCTATGGCAGGATTAGTGATCCACAGGGAATATGTGGCCTATGTTAAGATCTCTAACCCAATAATGCTAATAGTTGCATGCCTCATCATATGGTTCCCACCCGGTATACCTAGTGTATCTGGGTGTGCTTATATATAAAATGTATAATGTATCACTACTTATTGCCTCACAGATTCCATGTCGCTTTTGAGAGTAGAAAAGATCTGGGCCCACATGCACAAGACCTAATTAATGAGGTTATTGTATCTCATTGCATAGATTTAACACCTTGTCTGCTAAGTCTGACTAAATATCTTTGTTCCTGCCTTCTACACATTGAAAAATAGAAAGGCTTAAACCATGCATGTGCATCCAATATATGTATTAATGCTGTTAAAGGATATGTGTTCTGCCCTGCCGAGGGCTTTGAAGAGTCAAGTGAGGATCCTGGGATCTTTAGAAAATAGGAATTGCGACATTGACGTGAGGTGGAGTGAAGTTAGATGATGGCAAGTGACATCACCTAATATTACTCCACATCTTGGTTCCCAACCCCTCATTTCTGCTCTCCCTCTCACACACCTTCACCCACTGGGGCTGTGCTCTATTAATTGAGTCCATAACAGACATTATAAGTGGATAAATTAGCAGCCTAAGCCATGCATTGCACTAATATCATAATTCAATAATGCCTGCTCCTCCTAACAGTCAGTCAATTAACAATCACTGAGGTATGACCACCTTGGTGCTTGGGGGCGCTGAGAGCGCGCAAGGAGGGCCTTGTGCCTCAAACCTTAATTTCCCTCAATTTTGAGACATGACTGACGTGCTCAGACAGGACAACCGTGTCTAAAAATGAGGGGAAATGATTGCAATGCCCTATTTCATTTTTTTTCTCTTTTTCATAGAATAGAGCTAGTGAGCGGGGTTTGGTTTGTGCCAGAGACAGGTATCCAATCTGTGCTCTACTGCTAGCAGATCAGACACACCCCTGGGGAAGCTTCAGCTTCTACAAGAGGCGCTCGCTACGCGTCTGCTTACATCACCCGGTTCCAGCACGCGCTCTACCTCTCACTATGGGCATGGAGGAGCCGGACCACAGTAGGGACTCGGTCCACCTCTTATGACATAGAGTGAGAGAGGACCCCCCCAGAAACGCATCAAGGGAAAAGAGAGAGGACCTGGACACAGATATAGATGGACTGTCATAATGAGACCCATTACAATTATCACTGCCTATGCACATGGCACCACGAACAACAGAATCGTTTCTTGACACTTTAATAATGCTATTTTACAACGCAAAGTTATTCATTTTATAGACCTCGGGAGGATGAAAGGCTTGGTGATGTCACATGGCGGCAGAGTCAAAGTTACAGAATCAAATGAACATAGCCCCCGAGGCCCGTAGAGGCGCATTTCAATGGACTTCCTATTTACACAAGGGAAACCGAGGCGCAATTGTATCTGCCATGTGATGACGCGCCAGCCCCAGCAGCATTTCATAGCTCCCAGCCTGTCGAATTTACTCCTCACAAAAAACTGACAACCGTTGTGCACCACCAAAACATGAACTCACACTTTCAACCCTGGTGCATATGGGCATGTGTGTTTTCTTCCATCTCTCAAGTATTGTAGGGCTGAAGTTTAATATATTGGGAAGAAAGAACCATTTACTGAGATTTGATGGGGCTGAGTCTGCTGGGGGTTCATTTGGGTGACTTTCATTTCAGGCCACTAAGGTCAGAGTAGAAGACACCCACCGGGTTCCAAATAACTGGGGGCTGCTGGAAAAGTGAGGCTACAGCAGGCGGCCAGAGAGATTCTGCTATTGAGGGTGGGAGAGGAGACAAACTTAGGAGATATCTGTTGTCAAGAGTCCCGGCAGGCCTGTAGTAAATGAGATTTCAAAGAAGGAGCAGTGACTGTGACTCACTTTTTATTAAAAATAAAAAATAAAAATTACACAAGGGAATTTATAAAGGAACAGCCTTCTAACGTGAGCTACGAAAGAATGGAGGAAAGGGAAATAAATGACAAATAAAGGCCAGTGACATACATGGCTGGCTAAAGCTATGAGGGTGCAAGCACAGAGACTGGGGTAAAGCAGTGTGTAGGGGGCAGATGATTGGTCGGGCTAGATCGTGCTCATTTCTCGTTCATATAAGAATCGAAATCTGCAGTTAAAAAAGCGTTTTGTTTCCGGAGACTGCTATCCGTGCTGCGGTGCAGCGAAGGCGGCTAGGAAGGACGGGCTCAGACAGCGCCAGCAGCCGCCGTTCCACCTGCAGCACACGCCTCAGCGGGGAATAGCGCCCGATAAATAAATACAGAAGGCTTTTTCCTTTCTGCTTTGAAGCTCATGGGCCGCGCTGTCAACCTGTCTCGGGGCAGCCGGTGGGGCCCATGGTTCCCACCACCTGCCTGGTTGACAAACAAAATCCAGATCAGAAGGAGGGTTCCACTTCCCTGCGCTTTGTTTTGATAACTCTCAGCTTGAGATGTGGACGAGGGCCTGCAGAGCTGGGCTAGGGGAGGGGCCTGGGGCTACAGGCAGGCCTGCACAGCTGGGAGGAGCCTGCACAGCTGGACAGGGGCTCCAGAGCTAGAGGAGGGGGCTGGAGCTACAGGCAGGCCTGCAGAGCTGGGAGGGGCCTGCAGAGCTGGGCAGGGGCTCTGTGGCTAGAGGAGGGGCTGGGGCTACAGGCAGGCCTGCACAGCTGGGTGGAGCCTGCACAGCTGGGAGGAGCCTGCACAGCTGGGCAGGGGCTCCAGAGCTACAGGGAGGCCTGCACAGCTGGGAGGAGCCTGCAGAGCTGGGAGAAGCCTGCACAGCTGGGAGGAGCCTGCAGAGCTGGGCAGGGGCCCCGGAGCTAGGGGAGGGGGCTGGAGCTACAGACATGCCTGCGCAGCTGGGAGGAGCTTGCACAGCTGGGCACGGGCTCCAGAACTAGGCGAGGGGGCTGGAGCTACAGGCAGGCCTGCACAGCTGGGAGGGGCCTGCACAGCTGGACATGGGCTCCAGAATTGAGTCAGGCCAGTTGCCTGGCCATAAACCACATCTAGTGCTCATATGTATGCTCTGTCTCCTGCCAACAGACTATACACCTTGCCCATCGATCTCTACTACTGCACATATGCCACAGCCGACACAGGTAAGCGTGGTGGCGCGGGGTGGGGTGGGGCGGTGGAAGTCGACGGATGACGCAATAGGTATATTTAAATAAATAAATAATACCTATTCTGTCGTCTGCCGACTTCCCCATCCCCCCCTCCGCGTCCGCCCTACCACGCTTTGCTGTGCCGGAAGCCGCTGGCCACAGCTAATGCTGACCTGCTATACATTTTGCCTTTGCACCACTACTGCCACCCAAAACCAACATCTTATCTCATTGGACATGTGTCTTACCCACAGACCCCTAACGCTGCTTACAACTGCATCTTCTTAACATAGCTTAAATCAATGTGGGGAGTAAGATGTATTTGAGCTCGCCACACTTACAAACTGTCATCTGTTTAACTATCAAGCGAGAAAGAACCTGTACCATATGTTATAATATTTCCCTTGATCCAAAAAGGGGTTCCCCTAGTTTTTGTAAAAGCACCCTCACCCACAAATGCTGATAGTGGAATGCTTCATCAGGGTTCCCACCCCATATACGTAGTGTATCTGGGTGTGCTTCGATGCCTGAGTTACAGCGGAGATGCGGTTTTTCAGGGATCCAATGAGTTTTAAAATTACCTACAGGTGTCCCTATCTAGATAGGTAATTTTAATAGTGGGACCCTTTGGTAGGGTTACTATATATATATATAGATAGATAGAAAGTTTTAAATACATAAGGATTGGAAATTTGAAAAATAGCGGGATTTTTAAAAGTTCTTTTTAACCGAATGACTAGAGCTTGGGAAAAGCAGCGTGGAGCTGCCGAAAAGCCAATAACATGTAAATCTTGTTTTTTGCTAACCGAGAACTAACACGGGTCCAGCCCTGCTAGGCTTGTCGATCCCTCCAGGCCTTGCAACCATCCACTGGTCCAGCCATCAGTGCCTGGACAGACCACCAGTCCTGGGACCGAGTAACTCGAAGAGCGTGGATTAGTCGGCAGACACATTGTCTTTACAAAGCTCCACATCTGCTCCACAGACCACGTTCTGCAAGTGTCTTGGAAACTTGCACAGCCACAAAGACTGTAGAAATGCGAACGCTGTGTCCTTTTCATTTTATTAAATTCCAGACACATCTGTCAAGCCTTAACAAGGAAAAATTAGAGACATTCAAGGGGTGGAAGTAGGAAAGGGCGAAGACTCCTGTCTCCTGCACAGATTATTTTTTCGTTTTGGAAGCTTGGGCCTTGTTCATGGCTCCCTCACAGCCTACTGACTGATCTTGCGGCCTGTGGATCCAGGAACACGTTGCACGCGGTATCTCTGGAACTGAAGACACTGGTTTGATAAAGCATTTTAAAAACCGCTTCTTGAAAAAAAGTCACAAGTCACTGCTTTGGGTGGTTCTTTCCTCTCAAATATACTGAAGAGTTTACAGTGCTACGTGGTCGAAGAGGGTGTTCGCAAACCAGCGAGGGTTTGGGGGGGGGGGTTGAGATCTCTCAGTGACTTATTTAGCGAGCACGGGTAGCAAGAGGTGTAAGCTAGTGCTTGCTCCTTGTTTTAGAAATTCCAACTCTAATGGTAGCTTTTTGACACACTGTGCGATCTTGGGCAGTGTCTGTTTGCCACTGTGGAATAACTAGCAAGCACTAGCGAACCAGCTTGTTGGTCCTAGGGCTTCCCCAGATGGCCTGACTGCGATTACCTTGTCAAATATTCCGGCAATACCCTTATGGCAATCTAGAGAGTATCTAGGACTTGGTGCAGCAAAAACAGGACTCTGTGAATGGAAGACGGCCAACCAATCCGCATGTTCATCCTATGAAGAGACACCATCTGAGAAGTTTAAAACTATAACCTTGGCAGTTAAGATCAGATGTGCAAATATACCACCCACTATGCAGTGTTTGTGACGTCAAGCAAGGCCAGAGTGATTGGTAGCGTCACATACATATATTTAACTTGTCATTTCATAAGCAGTGCGTTGGGTGAGGTAAGTTTTTATATCCAACTGTAATTGTCTGCTTTTCATGTTGTACACTTGCATTCAAAACTGTGCTTGCCACAGGGGATTTTTCATGAAACTTGTGTTTGTGTGTGTGTTTTTCAACATGTCGGGTCATATGGGATCTCATACACAAACGCAAGAATGATGTCATACGGATTTGAATGAATAGGAAGTCTATAAAAGAAATGCATTTTACCTCACCCCTGCTTTCGATAATCACTTTACTTAATCAAAAATGTTATTTAGAAGATACATATGAGGTGACTTTATTAGAACCCAGTAATGCAGTTTTATAGTTCAGTTGACTTTTAGTTACCACTTACCTATCAATCGCAAGCTTTATTATCATGTCACCAAGTCCTTTGATCGCATTTTAGGACTCCATGACCTGGTTACTCAGTGGATGCCTTCTGTACAGGTTTGTATGTAGAATATCCATTTCTTAAATATTTCAGAGAGATTCGAGAGTAGAAACACAAAAATGAGATGGAAAAGGTCTCAAAATGAAAACTTTCATTTCGGTACGGGAATGTTTGAGGTAGCGCTGCTCCCCTTGGCTGCGATCCCTCCTTAGACTCGTCCCCCCTCCCTCTCTCTTTCTCCCTCTCTCTATCTCCCTCTCTCTACCTCCCTCTCTCTCTCTCTCTCTCTTTCTCTCTCTCTTTCTCTCTCTCTCTCTCTTTCTCCCTCCCTCCCTCTCACTCCATCTCTCTCTCTCTTCTGAACCACCCGGCCTTCTCTAATTTCCTGGGGTAGCTGGAGAAAGTGGCAAAGGTGCCAGCAGCGGGCCCTGCCCTACAAACCATCCTTTAAAGGCTTCAGCCCACCAGGGAAATCCCGGTGGAAGAAAGACAGACAGACCGGGCTTGTTCGTGGATTCCGTGCAGGGATTTCCAGTGGGATCCTCGGGTTCATATCTGCACCAGCTTATCTCTGGCGTGTGCACTTCAGGCTGGAGTGGCAGCTGTCAGATGCCTTTGTTAGATGGCAAAGCTGTAGACGACAGCTACTTCCTGCTCTTCCTGTTCTCTCACCCACATCTTCCCCATGGTCCTTGCTCCCATCTTTATATATACGTAAAAAATATTTTGACAAGCCAGCCATGCGGCAAATAACTTTCTGCTATGAAGTCGCTCCTTTGACCCCAATTAGAAAATTGCATTTCAAGCAGTGCCGGCTTGGTTGCACCTTCCCCTTAAAATCTCCCTCTCAGATGCACGCATTGCCAGTCACTAGAAGCCTGAGCGGGCTGTAGATGGTGTTGTGTCAGTCTGAAGGACATCTAAGTGGGAATCTGAGATTAATACACATGGGCCACTGACAACTCAAAAACCACTCCTATGCATGTGGACTCCATGCAGTGCTCTGGGTACAGCATGAGGGTGCTGGGAAGTGAACCGGAGGCCTTGTTGGTGACGTCAAGCGGGACCTTTGGGAGCCATCAGTCTATTTTCAAACACTTGCAATGAGGACATGCCTGGTGTCACTTGGGCCCTGGAATTCAAGTATATTGGTCAGAGTGGAGACTTTTGAGAGGCAGCTGCTAGAATACACTGAATGGATTACTTTAGTCACTCCATTTCTGAAGAAACAGATTTCAGGGGGAGGGTTGGGAGTGGGGAAGAGGTGATGGAAAATAATTCCAGAGCACATTTGATACTTGAATTTATATCCATTCCTTTGGGTATTAAGCTGCCATTGGCCCTGGTGCCAGGAAGGAAAATGGGGCACGGTGTGCTGCACAGGTAGTAAAATACAGACATAACTGTGGTTCATTGGGCCCCTGTGCCACTGCTCCTGATGCACTATTGACAGCTACACCCCCATGATGGAGCAAGACAGGAACAAGATCGGAAGACCGAAGCCAAAGGAGGAACCAAGGGCCCGATTATGATGGCGGAAGGACCGCCACCGCAGGGCCGGTGGTGGTAACCGCCGGCCCTGCGGTGGCGGTCCTTCCGCCATCGAATGGATATTTCCCACCGCCAGATTAGGATGGCGGTGGGAACAGGAATGCGTCCGCAGCGGACGCAAAGACCGTCCGCTGCCAGCAATCGACCCGATTGCCTGGCGGACGGTCCAGGGAGGCCAAAATGGTGGCGGTGCCTAGCAGGCACCGTCCACCAGATTAGGATGCCAGCAGTGACCGGCCTTTCCATGGCAGCAATGCCGCCATAGAAAGGCATACGGTCTTTTACAACGGGGCCCGTTGCGGGCCCCCCGGGAGGGGGGCTGCACTTGGGGGGTACCTATGGTACCCCCCTACATTGCCATGGCCAAGGTGGCAGGCACCGCGCGGTGCCTGCCACGTTGTGCCTGGCAATGCACGACGTGCCTCTTTAACATTGCGGCGGGTGCTGCCTACAGCACCGTCCGCCGCAATGTTAAAGATGCGAATGCGACCGCCAGGGGGGTGGTCGTATCCTAATTTGTGGTGCGGGACCGCCGCACCGCTGGCGGCCGGTCCCAACACCGCTAGGGTGGCGGGCGGACTAAAGTCCGCCCGCCATCCTAATGAGGCCCTAAGTCTTTGGTGTGAAGAAAGAGGCCTGGGGAAGCAACAAGCAGTGAAATTCTGTGAAGCCTACAGTCTCTGGCGCTCTCTCTTCCCTGCACGTCTGCAGATCTGTATTTATATCTTCCATGATGGTAGAATAAGCTGTTTCCAGGATATGTACAAAGGTGCCAGTCTAGCCATAAATCCAGCGCAGGCAGCCATTAAATGTGTCCAAAAAGCTGTAGCGCAGCGAGGAGGTAGACTGCTAAGTGAGGCTTTATTGAGGCGACCATGGCTCGGAAGGAGCCTCGCACATAGCCTTTCCGTCCAAAGATGGAGATGTTACTGCTACAAAAACAAAGAAATAAAACTCCAATCCATTTTAATGCCTTCGTCCATTCTAAGAATAGAACATTTATTTTCCTCTCACAGAAAGGCAGCACTAGGCCTTAAGATAGGATTTCACTCCAGGCCTAAAGGCATTGAGCTGTTGTCAAACTTCACTGCAAACGTAGTAAAGACGATGGAGTAACGTTGCTTTGAACGTGAAAAAGGATTGGACATTCAGCTTTTATTTAACAGTTAACAATAGTTTACAGATAAATGTTAAAGTCTAGTTAACGTTAACATTTTGTTTACTGTTAACAATTAGTTTACAGTAGACATTCAGTTTGATGTTTACAACCCTGAATATCTTAAGAGCTTCCATAATGTTAGGCTTTATTCATCTTTGTATTTTCATTATCTGTTTGGATTCATCCTTGAAGCAGAATGTTTCCTCGATCCCACCAGTTTCCACCTGTTTTTCAATCACTTCTATTGCAGGGTGACCACATTTTGAAACTCAAAAAACTGAGGCATTAAAAAACATAGAAGCAGGACTACAATGTTGCACTGACTGAGGGCCACAAGAGTGACTTTGACAATGTTCACCAAACATAGAAAACACAGACATTGTGGCATTAAGGGAAATTCAATTTAACTTATGCACAAAGTAACATCAGTATTAACTACATTGTGTTCTGCTAGGATCTGCTATGTAATTCTGAACTGAAACACACCAAAACTTGCCTCCCTCTGTGTTCAGTCTACCCTCTCTGAAAACCAGGACATGTCTGAGACACCTGGTCACCCTATCTATTGAAAAGTGATGCCATGGCGTTTACTACTTATAAGCAGCACGGTCCCGATGGGCATGTTGTTAAAGTGAACTGCAAAATGTATTTAGGTGGTAAAAGGTTTACTGCATAGAAGAGAGCCCCATGCCTTGCTCTTTGGTATACCTGGAACTATCCTTGTTGTCTTGGGCTTCAGGTATCTTATTGGCAGTAGCCGGAACTGAAAGTAAACCATTCTCCATGTCCTTCCTTAGCCTATCAGAAGCAACAAGGAGGCTGTTGAGGGTGGGACGAGAGGTCATGCCGGTGTCCCCATCGGGGGTCAATGGGTGTGAGGTATCACTTCCACTACCGCTTGCATTTGAATGAATTGGCTCTCTATGGAGTACCAGTGCCCTGCTCTACAAAACTTTGAAAAACAGAGAGCACGTAGAGGAAATTCCTGGTTATGCAGTAAAAGAAAGAGGCAGCGTTTCATTACATGGTAGTTGACTTACCTGCAATTCAATTATATAACATATTTCATAAACTGGACATGTCCATAGAATTTCCTCTGACTGTTGATGCTACAGGTCATGGGCTGGAAAGCTTCTTTGAGGGCTTTAGGGGTTTGGCAGCCATGTAAGAAGTAAGAGCAAAAGCAGGTTTGACGTTGGGAAAGTATTTTCTGAAAGGCTGACAGTCCGTCTCGCTTCCGCAAATGAAGGTCCTCCTAACCACCGGTGGAGCCAAGGGAGAGAGGAGCGACCACACTTAGCGCTGACTGAGCCGTAATGGAATTATCTCCCTCTTAGTCTCAGGGAGTCCCAGAGTATGAGGGGGATACTTACGATGCTCCAACATCCTATAAATGCTCTTGTTGATCTACTGTGAGTGGCCAAAATTCATTCAGTACATGAAAACGCAGGCGCAGGTTTCCCAGTAGCATGGCAGGAGTGTAGTAAATTCTTTCCTCTCTAGCGCCTGTTGACATTATCTTGATACTTTAAAGCAATATACATAAAAGGAGATATTATTCGTCAAAGTTATGGTAGTCATATTTTTTGTGGTGACAAGGGTAATCACTGAAGTCTGTCCTTGTGGTTTTAAGCAATTTACGTGTACGTTTTATGGAAGGTACTTTCATGGCACCATTAGCATACTGAGTCATCTTCCAAGTTGATTAAATTTTTCCTGATGATAATTTTATAATGCCATTTGAGAGATTGAGGCCAAATTGAGGGTATTTCTTTTTCAAACTGTGGTAAACATTACACCATATGTTTTTATGCGGATTTTCTTTTCCCAAAGTGTGAATGGTCATCACTGAGGTGGAATTCTGATTCAGAAAGATGCATTCTCCTTGATGACCCTGGTCTAATTCACAACAAGGCTTTTTATTTCTTCCTGTGCTATTGTTTTCTTTTGAAGCTCAGGCCTAGATTTTGATTCATTAGGGTGACAATTTGAAGAGTTTGACTGGGTCAATATGACATTATATACGAGATAGAGGATTCTGACGCTTTGTTCATTGACTCCCCTAGAGGTGAGCTGGCAGTGCTGATGCATGCTGCTTATGTTACCTTTTGGGTAGGACTCTCACCTCACCCTAGTTATCCACACCATAGTTGGGCCCCTGTGACTTACCACCCCATTTCTGGCTTTGACCTGGTCCACCCAACTTCAGTCCTAGTGAAAACTATGAGATAAAAGAGCCCCTTCTGTTACCTATCACTCTGTTGGGACTATTGAAGCTGAGCTCTAGGGGACAGGTGAGGAATTAGACGATTTGTGGACAGTTACAATAGTGTGACTTTATAGTTCACATGACAAATTCACGGATTGGAAAACTTCATTCCACACAGGATCTGAGCAAATTAAAAACCATTGTTATGTGTGTTGTGCATTACATTTGCCATACCACCTACATACGTGCTACTCTTTACAGGGTTTCCTATCATACTAGTATGTCAGAGACTGGCCATGTGCAGACAACAGTCACCCATCTATATGCCAGTTAACCATGCATAAACACAAAGATCCAACCCTCCATACATCAACCTTGCATCGATCCACCAACGATGTATACAAGTATGCAATCATCCTTCTCTCCTTGTCTCCTTGTCTTCCTCTCACACTCCCTCGACCTTGCTTCTTTACTTCCTCTCTGCTTAACTTTCCACCCTCCCCAACTTCCTTACCTCTCTTCCTCTCTCTTTCTCTAACAATTTCCCATAACCTCGCTTCTCCCCTTCCTCTCATTCTCCCTTTTTCCTCCCTACATCTTTTCACCCACAAGATCTACACAAACAAAGTGCCCAGTCATTCACTGAACCACCAGTTCATTCCATTCATCTTTCCATATTCCATCCCACCCACTGTGTACCTGTGCACCCAGACACTTTGCTCCAACTTGCATCCCTCAGTCTGTCCTGCCAACAATACATGTATACCAAGGAGGTACCCTGTAGGTAGTCTGTAAAAAACTCCACCCATGGATCCATTTATCCACCTAACTCTTCATCCTTTGTCCATCCATTTTTCCATCTGTCCCATCTCCACTCAGCTATCACCTACGCACTCTCTCGCATTTACAGCTTCTTCTTTTTCCCTTCTCATTTCAGTCGCTCCATTTGATCCACTATGCATGGGTCGATCTAGCCATCACTCCTCCGCTGACCCATCCTTTGTTCTTTCAGCTAATTCAGCAAGTCCCCCTAATAACACTCAATAATCTGTTTCCACAGAGTGTGCCTGGAGTCAGGTCTTCTAGGCACAAGCTGGTTAGGGACTCATTGGTAGGCTTGGGCTGCGGATGAACAGCAAATTCATTGACTCTTAATGTGTTTATCGGGATTCCGGAGGATTATCTCCAATCTTATCCACATTTCATGCTGTCTCCAGCAGTGAGAGGGGTGAGTGATGATTGCGTTGCCAGCACTCCACCTGGAAGTGCGGCCGGGCAGGCACCAGCCGGTTATCTGATGTTTGGACCATATCATTAGCTGCTGCCAAGGCTGGTGCGCTGCCTGATTGCCACGATAGGATTCTCCTGTTTATTACTTTTCATTCGATAGTTCAGGGACATAAGTAGGGCGGCTGTTGCTACAACAATAACATTTTGAAGATACAGTATATGTGAAATTAGATGAAGGTTATGGGGTGGAATACAGAATTGCTTAATACACCCAGAGATTTAAGCCGCATTGTGTGACAGGCTTCACGGAGCACCAAAGAGACTTCCTAGTGCCCTGTGCGTACAAGGATGTAGCTTGGTCAGCTGGATAAAGGTAGCATGCACTGCAAGGAGATGGGGTGAGGTGGAGGAGATGACATTTTTTTGTACGTGGGTTTGGGGAAGGAAGGTAACTGAAGCTCTTCCCTTCTGCCATCATGGCGATGTGCCCACAAGATTAGCCGTTCATATCTGCCTAGGCCTTGTTAAATTGCATCCCACTCATGACTGGGGGCAGTCGGAAATGTATTTGCATTTGTTTTAGAGACCACACCATTAAAGACAATCCATCAATAACACCACTCCCTTTGAAGGTACCCACCCACGTGACATTGGAGAGGCCCGAATATTGCAGATTCCATACTATTAATATGCTATTAACAAGCATTCAACATTGACTATACCCTAATAGAACCACCTCCGTCGAAAGGCCCCAACCTCTAGATTGGAGAGTCCTTAGCATTGGAAACCCCATCCTATTGGACAGCCCGTGCCATGGAACAACTTCTCTTGTGGAGTATGCCCTATGCTAGAAAATCCAGCTTTAGTGAAAATGCTTCCCCATTGAAATTCCCCAACAACTGGCAAACTGTATACATTGTACAGCCCTCAGTAGCAGAGATCTGCTATCAGCATCCCTCTTTCAGAATAAACCTGTGGAAGAGAGTATGCATTTTGCTGACGAAAAGAAAGGGTGGGGTTAAGTCCACATATTTGAGCTGTTCCCGTTGGCTTGCACAAGATCAGAGGGCATTGCCCTTCGGTATGTTGGTGAGTTTTCCTGACATATTCCATTCAAACATATTATGTGTCAAGCCTTTTTCTAGATGACTGAAGTTAATAGTTTTAATGTTCTAGCCCTAATATTTCAAAAGTAATTAAAGAAAATGCCCTTGGGCGTTTGGCCTGTGTCACTGTTCAAAAACTTGTTTGAGTTGTGACATAAGGAGACTTGGGCAGTCTTCTTGTTATGTATGGGTGCGAGCTCCCTGTATGTGGGTATCACTGTAGCTCTGGTATAATTAGTGATATTCACCGGGCACTCATGATCTTGGGACCCTAGGAAGTTCCTCTCAGTGGAGAAGGAGTTTTAAAATCTATTTTATCACTAACAGATGAGTACCTCATCTAGGACACAGTGAGCGGAGATGTTACTGCACCTCCCCCCGGCGGAGCAGGGTTACTGGAACCCAACTGTGGCACAGGGGTCCTTTCACTGTAACCTGGCACATGGTTGCTGGGGCCCCGTGCTCACACCACACCTGAGAAAAGCTGGAGGATACTGTTAATGGTGATAGTTTGTCATTGTTCCCGTAGCCCTACGCTAGCTTTTTTTGTGAGGCCTTCAGAGTGCTCCTTGCACCTCTTCTGGTCTTCTCAGCCTCACTCTCGGTCTTACCTCAGGCAGCTAATCTAGGAGGCAAGGGGCAGATAGCGGCAGGGCGCTGGGCAGAACTTCAGGCTTGCCCTCAGTGTATTTGAGACATGTGGCTAATCGTTCAGGAAGTATCACAAGTCCTGTCATTTCGAGTTGGAAGGAGTTATGAAGGTGGGGAAGTGAGAATCCAACACATATCCTCAATCGGCGTTAGCTGGGCCAGCAGCCCACTTTTCATCAAACTGAAGGCAGTGGTGGAAGTATTTGTGTCAACCGATCACTGCCATTGGACATTTTCTACCACAGTAGAGTCAAAGGCTAGCTTGGACTGAACCATTGTGGTGTATTCCTAGATAGACCGGATGAGTACAGGCCAGTGTTTCACAAAAGAACTCCCCCTGAAGCCCAGGAAGGCACTGGCAGGTGCTCCTGAGTGTGTCATACATCCAGGGTCAGTAGACCTCAGAGCGTGTGCACAGGTTGTCCCTCTGTATATCCGCTATTAATATTTTGATTGGCCCCTATTTATGCAGAGACGGATTCCCCAAATTAAATAGACTAATACCCATAATTTTCCCCCGAGGGCTACTTCTTCTAGCAGAAAATGCCTCGATGAAACAGTGAAATGAAGTCAGAGACATTTTCATCTCGAACTAGTCGCCTGCTAGTATCTCACTGTGAACATAAAGTTATTCTCACATTCAGTTTTCATGCAAACTACTGCCTAAAGTAATTTCCTGAAATACAGGTAATTTTGCATAATTTTCATGAAAAGAACAACTATTTTGCCGAAAAAAGTCGCTATATTGCCCACTACCAGTAACATACCTTTGCCTGGAGGATGGACTTCCGTGGGAATGGTGGGTTTAAATACCCTATTTTGGTGTCAAGACGTACATACTTGCCTAGAAAGCTTGGCGCGCATACTTTGAGTCACCCGTTTCCAGTGCACCGCTAAGAAGGCATCTCTGTTCTACATAGCTCTGTCCTCTGCCCTGTCGCTGTTTCATTCCCACACCCTAGAGCCTGGGAGATTTCAGTCTCAACAGAAACCATGCAACATTACAGGAAAAATAGAAACCACAGAAATGGCGCCAACAAGAAAGTTCCCACTTCAGAAGAGAACTACACAATGGTTGATGGCGAGCGCAAGAAGAGTCATCACCAGCCTTTCTCTGCCGCTGGTTACTTGGGCTCTGTACACATCTCTGGCAACAGTGAGAAAAAGAGACTGGCCCCCTGTCATTTGTCTTACTCATTCTCTGCCTTTTGGGCGCCATTCATCTTCCGAAGGCTGGGTCTATGCGGCTGGGTGCAGCACCAATGGCAGGGGAATGCATTGTAAGACCCTCCATTCTCTCTGAAACCTGATTTAGGAACCTGTCACTGGAGCTTCAGAGGAAGGGAAGAGGACAAATAGTGCCCCTGCTGCCCTGATCTGCCTTGGTGTGCCTCGTCTTTGTTGGGGGAGTAAGCGAAAGAGAGAGCGGCCGCAGATGTCCAACTCACACAAAGGAGTTTGTTAACTGGGGTCTTGTGGTTTCTATGCAGACGTGGACAGACGTGCACCTAGGTCATGGTGCATTTAATGGCACGGTCCATAACACTAGGCCGGTCGATGGCACAGTTTGCACCTGTCTGCTGATCAATCGACTAATGTTCTTCTGATATTACCACCTCCCTGGTCTCTATTTCACCATCTTCATATCATTGTTTGTTGTTGCTAATCACAAACAATGAATCCAATGGATAAAAGTGGAAACATAAAAAAAAAAGAGGCAGTGCTAAAAGATGTAAACAACTAAGGGAAAGGTAGGAAGAAAGAAAAATGTCCTAACAACTTCCTGAAACTGGCGGTGACCTCTCTGACTCTCTCCATGTGTCCCAACAAATAATGGGCTGGGTGGCTGTGCGTGGGGCAGAGGCAATCAAGGTCAGCCTCTTACCCCAGGCCTGGCATCTGCCAGTGCTTGTGCACCATTGTCACCAGCCTCATTAGGGCCCGTAGTCCCCCAGGGCCCATGAGATGGTGGCTAGGCTTCTGATGTACGAGTCCAGGTGGAGACCGAGAATAGAGGGGCCGGTGCTGCCCGGGCACTATCACTCATGCCTTGAATGGGCACTGGCAGGCGCCTCAGCATGAAGACAATGTCCCAATAATAGTGCAAGGCGCACGTCAGCAGCTGAGGTCATGATGGACCTAATCTGCCGGCTTCACTGCTGGGAAGCTGCAGCTCCCATCGAGCATGTCCGCGCCACCGTGACTAACCATGCCAGCCAATTAGTGACCGGCACCTCTCCTTGCAGAGAAGGCCTTTTCATGGAACTTCTTTGATGGTGTGGACAGCCTGTGCATCTATGCTGGTGATTTATCCTGCAGACAGGAGGGGGTTTGTCAGATGAGCTCTGATTTAGGGAGCCGCTGGCGCAGGCCAAGACCTTCTGCTTGGTGTATTATAGCTGTAGATGTCTACATTCAGGGGCTGCTGGCTCTTGGGGAAGCAATCCTCATGTATGAATGAGATCATTGTCTGTCACTGTGCAAAATCATCCTATGGGTTTCAGGAAGGAAAGAAAAATCTCACAGAAACTCAGATATTTGCATGACACCTTGGGATTTTTATTGTATCAATGCACTATTTATTTATTTTGTGTTTTATAGAGCGCGAACTTGACCCGTTAGGGTATCAGAGCGCTTTACAGGAAAACATAGCATTGCATAGACAGGCTTAGAATCACCAGGTAACGGATCGAGTAGATGGGGAGGGCAGGATACATAAGAGAGAGAAGGGCACGTATTTACAGATTACATTTACGATTACTCAAGACGAGACAACATATTTACAGATTACATTTACAATTACTCAAGACAAGTTCCCAAGGTTCTTGGTGGGGTGGCTAGGTAATCCGAAGGGAGGCAGTAGACAGCCATAGATCAGGGCCATAGTGGTGGTTGAGGCAAAGATTAAACGAGAAATTTACCCATAAGGAAGGTTTTGGCATCCTTTTTGAAGCGAGCCAGAGAGGGATTCTTCTGATGACAGGTGGGAGAGAGTTCCATATTCTTGGAGCAGCCCCAGAGAAGGCCCGATTGTAAGTTTTTTTCTCCGAAAGCGTGCAGGTTGGAGCAAGAGGTCTCTGGCAGACCGGAGTTTCTGATTCCTCCGGAAATCACAAGTTTCTGTGCAAGATATGCAGGGAGTTAGAATATAAAGCCTTGTGCGTGATGCATGCTAGTTTGAGCTGTATTCTTGCCTCAAGGGGAAGCCAGTTCAGAGCTTTCAGGTGTGGGGAAATATGGTCGAATTTCCTTGTGCCAGTAAGTAGTCTGGCGGCCGCATTGAGGCAGGCTTTTAAATGTGCCAGGGAGATCTTGGGTAAACCCGAGAGGGTATAACAGCCGTATTCCAGTCTAGAGATGACAAGTGCTTGGACTGCCATTTTTAGGACGGGAGCATCGAGGTAGGGTTTCAATTTCCTACGGTAGCTCAGGTGGAATCTGGCTGATTTGGCCATCGAATTGATGTGGTCCCGCATGTTCAGGTTGCTGTCAAGGGTAATTCCCAGGGATTTGGCCGAATCCACGATGGTCGGTGGGCAATTTAAGGCTGTGATAGCTTTAATCCATGATTGAATCTCAGGGTTGGTATTGGGAGGGGAGATAAGGAGAAATTCTGTTTTCTTTGCGTTGAGTTTGAGTTGATTGGATGTGAGCCATTGGGCAGTGAGTTTCAGCGCTACATTCAGGGAGAGAATCTCTTCGAGAGATGAGGTTTTGATGTATATCTGAGTGTCATCAGCGTACACCTGGTTGGAGATGTTAGCAGTGTGTAGTACTTCGGTAAGCGGTTCTAGGTAAAGGTTGAAGAGGGTGGGGGATAGGGTTGATCCTTGAGGGACTCCAACCGTGACCGGGGATGGTGCCGATAGGTTGCCGTTGATTAGGAATCTCTGTGATCGGTTTTGGAGGAAGGACCTAAACCATTCTACTATGACTCTACAAAGATTTCCTGAGATCAAATGCAATTTCCCTTAACACTACCTTACAGAAACTACTTCTAGACTAAACACTGAACGTATTCTATACCACTCTCTCGCAATGAAAGATCAAACGCAAAAGACTGAGGGCCTTCTCAGGTCCATAGGAAAGAGCACCTAGTCGGTCATGTGCTAGGACCCCATGGCTGCACAAATGCGAACAGTGTCACGCAGCATTGTAGATATTTTCATGACCTTCTCACATGTGGGGAAGGTGTTTCTCTTACAAGAATCTCCTGTGATAGTCCTGGTACATTGCTTCCTGCATCCAGTGGGGAATCCTACAGGTGTGAGGATCACATGTCATAGGAAAAACTTGGCCCAAAAGCTGCAATATGTCCATGAAAGGAAGGCCTGTCTGTTCCCTTCAGGGTAGAACAGTAATTTGGGTAGATGTAATAAAGGGCATGTCAATATTCAGTGCGACTGAAACTCACCTGAGATGTAGCTTTCTTTAACTACGAGCTATTCTCTAACTTTGTGGAGAAACACATACAATGGCGGCTGGCTCCATGAGGAAGGTTGGATGCCTTCAAATCCCATCTCTGTGCCCTCCTCGCTTTAGCAGCTAAATTGGGAGGGAGTTCTTGATGGGACTTGTCTGCCTGAAGCTCGGCAGCAAAAGGGCTCTAATTGACCTGACAGGGTGGGTGGTTGAGTGAGTGAGTGAAAGGACCGATGGTAGGTGTGTGAGTGAAAAGGAGGATGGGTGAGTGAAAGGGTCGCTGGATGGATGAATGAATGATTGAAAAGATGGATGTAAGGATGGATCAGTGAAAGAATGGGTGAGTGATGGATAAAAGTGTGGATGGTTGGATAAGTGAAAGAATGGATGAATGAATGAAAGAGAGGGTGGATGGATGAAAGGGTGAATGGATGGATGAGTGAAAGGGTGGGTGGATGATGAAAAAGGATGAATGGATTAGTGAAAGGATGGATGGGTGGAGTGAAAGGGTGGATAGATGGAAGGAATGAAAGGGTGGATAGACTAATAAGCAAAGGGATGGATGAGTGGATAGATGGATGGATGAATGCTGAGACGTCGTGAACCCCCAACTTTAGAAGCTACAGAGGGATGGAGTTCTTGATTAACCTCTTCTGTCTGCAGCTGGCAGACAAAGGGGAATGTGTGAGTGAAAGGATGGATGTGTGAGTGAAAGGATGGTTGATGGGTAGATGAATGACTGAAAGGATCAATGGATGAGTGAAAGAATGGATGGATGAGTGAAAGGAAGTGTAGTTAGACGGATAGAAGGCTGAGTGAAAGGGTGGATGGATGAGTGAGTAAAAGGATGGATGGATGGATGGCTGAGTGAAGTAGCATGGATGGGATGCGTGAAACAGAGGATGGACAGAAGGATGGTGTGGAAGGATGGATGTAGTGAAAGCGTGGCTGTATGAGGGAAAGGATGGATGGATAAGTGCAAGAATGAATGAATGAATGAAAGGGTGGATGGATGAGTGACGGAAGGTGAATGGAAGGGTGAAAGTGAATGGATAGAGGAGTGAAAAATTAATGAGTGAAATGGGGGGATGAATGAAAGGATGGATGAATGAGTGAAAGAATGAATGGATGATTGAAAGGAACAGTGGATAGATGGGCGACCAAGTGCATGGGTGGATGGGTGAGTGAGTGGATGGATAAGTGAAAGGGTAAATGGATTAATGAATGAGTGGTTGGGTGGAAGGATGAGTGAAAGGATGGGTGAGTGAGTGGCTGAGTGAAAGGGTGGTTGGATGAATGAGTGAAAGGGAGGATGGATGAATGGAGTGCAGAGACAGATGTAGTGAAAGTATGATGGATGGATGGCAGAAAGGATGGAGAGATGGACGGATGAGTGAAAGGGTGAATGAGAATGAGAGATGGGTGAGTGGATGGATGGATGGATAGGCTTGGAGATGGATGTATAGGTTTGGATATGGATGGTTGGACTGACGGAATAGTGAAAGACTGAATGATGGATGAAAGATTGGCTCAATGACAATATATACAGGTGAAATTATGGATATCAGTAGGTGGATGGAAGGATGAAGGGATAGATGCTTGGATGGAAGAGACAAGAGAGCTCTTCTGGGGAAGATCATGATGACTTGCTTTTTTTACTTGGTTCCATAACAGCTTTGGTTGGAAGTGGGGGGTATTTTAATTTTCTGGCTACTCCCTTGCTTTCCGTGCTTGCCCCTTTGCCCCATGCCTTCCCTCCTCTGTGCTCCCTTTGCACCACGCCTCCTCCTGGACTGTACTCCCTTGCTACAAGCCTCTCCTTGCCCCATGTCTCCCCTCCTCTGTGCTCTCCCCACCCCCGCCATGCCTCCCTCTGCTCGAGTCTCTCCTTGCCTGTTCCTCTCACCAGCCGCCTCTACAGCACTCGGCTCCCCCTCAGCAGCTGCTGCCTTTTACACAGTCTCAGCCTGGGCTCGAGCCGGAGGCCTGGCAGCCCTTCTGCACGAGACGCCACTCTCCCACCACACTACCCCAGCCCCCCCTCCTGAGGGAAGCGGATGGGGTCACCGGGCCAGGCTGCCCTGACTGCCCACCTGACACAGCACCGCAGCCCCCCAGGTCCATACGGTCCTGAGCGGATCGCACTGTACCATTGCACAGTTGCTATGGCAACAGGTTTCAGATCCTGTACCGGTCTTTTTTTTTCTTTTTTTTTTTCTACAGCAACTCTCTTTTTATGCTATAACAATGCACTCTGCTCTCAGATAGAAAGGAACAAAGTGGGTACTCTTCTATACGCGTATGTTCAATCATTCATGCATACATTCATCAATGACATGTATGGGGTGCTGCTTTATATCTCAGTGCCTCCCTGGTGCTGTAATATCAGATAAAGTACGTTCACTGTGTTCCTAAAACCCTGTAAGACGATGGATCGGCGTCAGTCAATCAGAACATGGCAATGCAGCGCCTCACAGTCTTCTAGGAGTGATGAAGACGGGGATGTGCTGCTAATGGCTACGCTAAGCTGTCTTGGGTGCTAATTCCAAAGAAACTCAGTATTGCGCAGTGTCAATGTCTTGCTGCAGTGGTCTGTGCATATCTTGTAAACTTTATCACATAACATGTAAAGCGCTCTGATACCTTCAGGTCTAGCTAGCTAAAACTTAAAATAATAATAATGCATACCCTTTGAGAGGGGAAGGGGGACATTCGAGCGATCCATATCTGTTTCTATGTGTGCTGCATAATGCAGCACACATAGAAAGAGGAAGTAACAAGGAGAAATAGAGATATTTCTCCTCCTTATGCCTCACCTGGGGAGGCGTAGCCTTTTGATGCATTCCCAGGTCTACCAGTAATGGAAAATCTGGGAATGCGCTACGTGGGAACATCCACACCCACCCATGGAATGCCTCCCTAGGGCAAGGAAAGCAACGCAGTGATTTGCACTGCATTGCGTTACTCTAGATTTATCAATCCGCTCAAGATGACCTTGCGTGGCTTGATAAAACTAGCTTAGTAAACATAGGAAGCTGGCTCTTTGTGTGATCTATACCAATAATTGGTAATATTGTGTAAAGAACCCAGAGCTTCCCCCATAAGTGTACAGGGCTTAATGTAAACCCAAAATGCTCTATTAGTGGTAGTGTGGTTGAGCAGCCTTAGGCCTAACACAGAGGAGTGTAAGAATTTGTTATGCAGACAGTGACTAATAATTGACACACAACTCAAAAATGAGATCCACACCAATTTTATAAAAATAAGTTTCTTTCAAGATTTATTTTAAGACCAAGATGTACATTTGAAAAGTAATTGTATTTTTAAAAAGTGGACATAGTGAAATGTTTAAGTTCGGCAATATTAACCTATGGGAGGAAAACAAGAATGCAATTTCGGAGGTAAGTACATGACTTAAAAATCCATTCTTTGGGGTTTCTGGACAACACTAGTCAAGGTTCAAAATAGTACCAAGAGTGCACCACCAGCGGCACAGGGCCGGCCGGGTGCAAAGGACAAATTTGGGGTCGGGTGCCCAATGTTAACCAATGGAGACTGGGGGTGATTGAAAATTGTGCTGCTCACAGGTAAGTAAAATGTTGAGTTAAGGTGAGCACAGGGGGGGGGGGCACAAAGCAGCACCAAACTTACACCTTCAGCAGCACAAGGGTGGCCGGGTGCAGAGTGCCACGCAGTGTCGGGCACCCAATGCAAATCAATGGGGGAGATCGGTTTTGGAAAAAGGCTGCAGGCTCGGGCCAGGAGGCCGGACGAAGAAAACCCACAGCTCTCTGATGCTAGGAGAGGTAGGGACACCTATGGTCAGGCTCCCCAAGGCCCTGGGGCTTCGGGTGCAGGGGTGCCCTTTGGCGTCAGGAACAGCTTACCGGGCAGGTTAAGGTCAGGGGGAGTCTTCGGGTTGAGGCTGCAGGAGTCGAAGTGGAGTCTGGCAGGGGTCAACACAAGGTGGACTCTGGCTCAGAATCACTGGGGAACCTTCGCAGGACCAGTGGGCCACTTGGACTCGGGCTGTGGGTGTCGGGTGCAGAGTGGGTCCGCAGGCTGTTTCGCATTCCTCAGGGGAGAGCTCTTTGGTTTTAAAATTGTTTTCTTCTTAGACAGGTCTGCTGTCCATGGGAGGTTCTTGATCTTTACAGAAGACAGGCAGTCCTCCCGGGGTTTTGGAGGTCACTTGGCCTGCAGGACGAGTTGACTTTTGTTGCAAGGGTGAAAAGCAGCAGACAGGCCGGCAGGGCTGGCGCCAAGTTCGTCATTGGTCCTTCTTCTTTCTTGCTGAGGCAAGTCTTCAGTGTCCGGGCTTCGTAGGCATCTGATTTCAGGGTCTGGGGGTGCCAACTAAATACTAGATTTAGGGGCGTTACAGGGGCGTGACAGGTAGGGACCAATGGGTTCCTTACCTGGGGTGTCTACAATCTCTATTATGCCACCCTCCTGTGGGAGGCTGGCATAGCCCTAGCCCATATTAGATAAGTCCCACCATCTTCAAGATGGTGGCCACTAAAAAATGTGCTTCACTTCACCTCCAGCACCTGAGGGGTGGAGTTGGCGAAGGGGGGCACACCTCCTTTTCCTCACTGCGTTTTCCCGCCGATTCTCCCTCCAAAAGTGGGGATTTGAACTGGGGGCTGCCATCTGCTGCTAGCAGCAGAGGATGGGGTCGCATTGGAAAAGCGACAAGGCTTTTGAAGCTTTCCTCTCGAGAACTGCGCTCATCCTGGTGGAAGAGGTGTGACGCCTCCGCCCAGGATGGGCTTTGTTTCTGGCCTCAGAGAGCAGGGGCTCTCGACCCAGGGGTCCGGAAACATGTCTGGTGGTAGCAGGCAACCTAAAGCTAGTCAGAGACCACACTAGCGTTGGTAGGTTTTCAGGGGGCACCTCTGAAGTGCCCTCTGAGTACATATTTTAATAAATCCAACACTGGCATCAGTGTGGGTTTATTAACAGGAGTTGTTTCGTACCAAACACTCCTGGGTTCAGTGAAGCCATCATGGTGCTGGAGAACTCGAGTTGTAGAGTTTGTAGCCCATGTACTCTCTATGGCTTCCCTGTCACTTACAATATTAAGAATAGACTTAAATATTGTAGGGGCACATCTACTCCTGCAGATATGCCCACACCTGAGATACAGTGCACCCTACCTTAGGGCTTGTAAGGCCTGCTAGAGGGGTGTCTTACCTATACTGTAGCAGTGCTGCCATGTTGACGTTGTCATTTTTGTCTGCACCAAGGCATGCAGACTGCAATCGCAGGTAGCATGGCCTTGATGAGTGGTCCCTAGGGGAACGTCTGCAGTCCCCATGCCCTAGGTACCACGGTACCATTTTCTAGGGACTTACAGATAAATAAAAAAATAAAGAACACTTACCTTTGTAAGGCCGCCGACTCTCCTCTGTCATCGTCTCTCGTCCACTTCTTTTCCGGAGTCAGGAAGCACACAGGCTCCCCAAAGCCAATCACGAAGCTGCTGTCACCATGACAGCAGCGCTGTGATTGGTCTGAGTGCCGTGGTTCTGCGCTCAAACAGGCAGTGGGAGCCTGTGCATACAGTGGCGTCACTAGGGGGGTGCGGGGGGTGCGGACCGCACCGGGTGACACCATCACATGGGGTGACACCGTGCGCCTCTGCTTTAAAGCAGAGGCTCACGGTGTCACCCCATGTGATGGTGTCACCCGCCCCGGTGCGGTCCGCACCCCCCGCACCCCTGGACTCGGGAGTTACCGCACTGGGTGACACCAACCCTAATGACGCCACTGTGTGCATGTTCTCCACCCAGGGTGTGCAATACAGCCAGTGGAGAACATGCTAAATGTGCATGACGGGTTGACTGGCCCAAGACGGCTGGCCGAACTGTCATGCGCATTTAGGTGCACATATTTCCTTCTCCCCCTGCTAGCTGTGATGACAGCCAAGCCTCGCCCCACCCCAAAACGTGCTTCAGCATGGAAAAATAAAATAACATTGTGTTATCATTTTATTTTTCCTTCTTTGCACTGCTGAAAAGCAGTGGGGCGACGCTCCTCCGCCTTAGCGGAGGAGCCGCCACTCGTGGTCAATGACTCCCAGATTGTGACAAGTGTGTCAAAGTAGTGAAGGGGTGGGGCGGGGGTGGGGGGGCAACGCCCAGACCAGTGGTAGCCACACAGATGCCATCGGGAGGGTCTGAAAGGAAGCAGCCTAATTGGACCAGTTTTGTGCTGTGCTACTAAAAGGAACCTATCTGGGCGGCTGGGCGGAGTATTGTGTTACTCAGAGCACAAGGAGCAGCACCACTCCTGTTCAGAGCTATAACCCATCCCCGGCCGCCAGGACCAGTCACACCTATCCCTCTAGGGCTCGGCGCCATGACACACTAAGGACACTAACTCCAGCAGCAGAACTATGCAGCTATCCCGGGCAGCTCCAGCTATGGACTGTGAATCAACAGTACAGCTATATTATGTAATGGTATACTATATCTTATGTAGTAGTAACTAGACTGACTGTACCACACAATTAAAGCTATGCATGTAATTCACTATAAACTATACTATGTCATTGTACGTATGCTCTAGAAATACAATATGTAAAACACTATGTAACAGTAACCGCACTATGCTACTGTTATAGCTATACTCTAGAATTGCTTGTGTAAATTCTCAGTGCAACTATAGTATGCAATAGTGTATAAACACGAATTTCAACACAATATGTAACTCTAACAGTACGGGCACCTACACGAATTGCTCTGTCGCACGTACATACCCTGTGTAACTAGTGTCGTTTTGGCGTCTCCAGTACTTTGAAAGGGGTAAAGTTACCTCTCCTGGTCTTTAAGGAGTACTCTCCTCTGCAGTACTGTCTGAGGAGTCTTGTTCCTCCCCGTCTGATCCTGACCCATCCCTTCTAGCTGCAGCGCCAGCCTGGCTCCTGGCCTGCATTCCTGCCAGTGCTTCTCTGCAGCAGGCGATTGTGCGGAGGCCCCGCCCCTTCTCCGCAGCCTCCCGACAGATACAGTAAGTAGTAAGACTTCCATCTCGAGCGCTCCATCCTCTAGGAAATGCCCTCTCCCGGGAGACACGTGTTTTCCTGCCCAGTGCACTCCTCTGACGTAAGCAGGTGCCCAGGAGGGCATCGCCGCGGTTGAGAGCGGCGGCAGGTCCTCCCTCCGGGGAAGGCTTTGTTTATGTTGTCTTGCTGGGCACGACTGGCTCTCCAAGCACCGGGGAAATCAGCTATGCCAGCCAGCCAGGTGTGCCCGTGACTACTACTGTACTCAGTGCATCACGTGCCATGTAAGGTAGATGTGTGTAGCCCGGGGCGATTCCGCAGACCTTGAAAACGAGACCCACTGCTTTGCGTAATGAAGTTAGGAATGACTACCTGATGAGGAGAAGAAAGGATCTTTCACACTTGGACGCATTAACTTATGAAAAACTTGATGAGTGCACTTAAGTTGTGTCATATAACCTTTTCTTTGATTCTGGTTAGCACTTTGACTTTTTTTGTATCTTTATGATATTGGTCATTATGATTTTTATTTATCATGTTAAAAATATTACACTTTAGTGATACCTAACTGTTTTCCCGATATATGATAATACTTTGCACTTTATGCATTTTTATGATATAGGCTACTTTGCACTGAAAAGCTCTGTAAAATTGTATATATTACCATGATGTATGGAGTGATTATGACATTTTGGTACTTTTAACTTGTATGTATCCAAATATGTTCTATTTTAATGTTATATTTTAAAGAAGAAATGTATATCTGTACTCTTTGATTAGTACGCCTTTATGGTTGTGTACATTACACCGAATAAAGTTAATTTGATTTTATTTGATTTGACTACCTGATGTGGTATTTTATGAGAAAGGACGGGCAAGTGTCAGTCACTAAGGAGAACCGGGCCCGTGCAACATCCCTTGACTGATGAGTACTGACAGGCTACTTCTGACGTCAGAGCTCTGTGCCCTTGTACTGTAGGATACGTCTGACGCGTTGATCTTAAATTCATTTTTAGAGGGTGTTTCTAACATTACCATGCAATTCTAATGATTTGATTTGACGCAAGAATTCGCCTGCTGAAAGGTAAAAAAAAGTATGTGATGATGTCGGAAGTAGGTTGGCAAAATACGAGTCCATCTGGAAAGTGGAAGGATGAGGCTGCACACCTCAGGTAGACGTGCCACGAATCTGTCCAGTTTCTGCTGTGCGCTAAGTGGTTAATAATATGTAAACCGCGGAAGCAGTGCCTGGTGACAGGCTTCGCTGGCCGCTGTTGTAAATGAGGTGCTGTGGGGAGGGTCAGATTGGTGCCCTGTTATTTATTTTCACCGCTATGCATGTGCCAGATAAGGGGTGATTTATGTGCCCAATAAAGGCGCCTTCAGGGAAAACACCCACCGTCCAGCGTTACTCCCGATGACGCTACCGGCTGAGCGATAGCGAGGGCGCGAGCATACTCGGCTCCCCTACAGGAAGTGCGTGTTGCACCGGGAAGCTTGGTATCATGTGCGTCACAGAGTGTGCCCTTCAGGAGAGCGAGGCCGGCACAAGCCACGTGCTATCTGGAAGTGCAGCACTGACGCTCCACACTGTGACATGCGGTACCAAAGGTGAAGGACACGTAGCAGACGCTTAGGTGGCCGGTCCCGCCCCTTTCCTCCCCTGTCATCGCCACATTTCCATCCATCCGTCCTTCCTTCCCTTCTCCTATCCACCCGTACAACCAGCCATGGGTCCTAATGCAAGGAGGGGAATTCGGCCACGTGTCAAATTTTGGTTGTTTAAAAAAAAAAAAAAACCTGTATTACTATCCAGTGGGACCCTCACACTCAGGGGCGTCGTTGACCCCCTGCTTTAGCAGCTACAGAGGGGGATCAGGTTCTTTATGGGTCTATCCTGGCTTGCCAGATGAAAACTCAGAATTTAGGCTACAAGGAAGAAAGAAAAAATGGATTGCTAGAAAAGGTAAAGAAGGATGGAAGGCTGAAAGGAGGGAAAGGTGCAAGAAAGTCAGGAGGGGTGATCAGAATGGTGGGTGGATGGGTGGGGGAAATGATAAGTGAATGGATAGATGAATAGATGGGTGAAAGGATGGCAGAGTATATGGAAATCTGAGAGGATGGATGGAATGCCGGGTGGATGTATGAATGGACAAAAGGAACCACTGATAGATGAAAAGCATTATTGATGGATGGGTAAGTCAAATGATGGCTGTGTAGATTGATGGGATGGATGGATGCATGCATAGATGATGGATGTGCGAACAGATGGATGGCTGGAATGACCAATGGATGGACGGAACAGTGAAAGATTGAATCATGAATCGAAGAATGTGTCATAAGGTTTCTGCACATACACAGAGCTATGCACAGGAAAATGGGACCCCGGAATACAGTGGTTTGCCACCATATACCGTAGCACCCAAAAACCCCAACCCAACTAGCTTAGCATCCCATTAGCACCCAAGTACTAATGTTTGGACAACCCAGAACACGGTATCTTTATCTCAGGACTCGCAGAAGCAAGAACACTCTTTCGTCACTCACTCGTACTTGTCCACAAGATGCGTAGGAAGAGACACTGGATAGGTTAAAATGTTTATTCCAACTTACGTGCTCTAATGTACAGTACACGTGTCAGTACTAATAGCATAATGCATATGACTAATATAAGCAGCATGGTTACAATTCCATAGAATACAAACGGGGAAAGCATCTCAGAGCTCAGTGGATAAACGTATAAATAACATTACCACCCTCCCCTTGCAGTAAGATAGTTTATTATAATAATAGAAGACCTCTGGGCTTTGACTAGCGAACCCCCATACCTCAGTCTCTAGATGCAGAATTACATCAGCAGGACATCATAGCTCTTCTCACTGAAAGGGATTTCTCCAAGTGTGTTAAGCGCTAGTAAACCACAGTATTAAAAGCATACCAAATTCTTCATGGCAATTGCACCTAATGTTATGTCTGGGTGCGCGAGACTGGCCATATCAGGAAGAACCAAAATACATTGTTATGCGACCTTGTACATGTTTGTGCAGACTGAGCCCAAAAAGGTGAACAACAGAAAATGCAGACAGTGCAAAAGAACTTGGCACGAGCAAAGGGCGAGGGAGACCCGGCTCAGTGTAACGTGCGCAAAGAAAAGCAGCATGGCAGCCAGGCCTAGGCCAACATAACAAGGCAGGTAACAATCCACAAGACACCCTCCCCTGGTCAGTCCAGCGGCCAGGACAGAGGCCCATCAGAGGAAAAACACAGCCGTTGGAGCACAGGGAGCGCCCAAACGGCGAAGGGCAGGTCAATCCATGAAAGTGTAAGTGCAGAGAAAAGCCATACCCTCCAAGAGTTCATCATTGGAATTGTCAAAAAACATAGATGCTATCCAATCCATGAGATCAAAGAGCAGGAATGCTCCTCAACAAAGGGAGCATCCAGAAGCAATGCGGGACAGCTTGCGTGATAATCGAAACAGCTTCGTTGTAGGAGATCCTGGGCAGCCGCCCAGATATCCCATTGCGCCAAAATCCCCAGTGCAGCCGCACGCGCCATACAGCCAGCAACGGAACAGTCCTGCTCATGGGCCTCTAAGGGACCCATCAACTGAACAAAATCCGGAACCGACAACGACGAATTGGAGAGGCAATAATCCAGAGTCCAGGTGAAAGGACAGCGGACACAAGTCATTACAGGTTGCACGCAAGTGAAATACGCAAAGCGAAATGAAAGAGTACATGACACACTCAGTGTCGCCAATGGCAAGACACCAAAACCGGCCAAAAGGCGCTCACGGAGCAGCTGGAGGCGTTCTGGATCGAGCAGGTCCCATCGGGGAGCAGCCATTGCGCAGAAAGCAAATTAAGAGCAAGACACCAGCCGCTAAAGCGAGGATCAATGGGAAACCGCCAAAGACACTGGAAAAAATAGAATGTATGAAAGCCGGGATGACACCAAAAATAGTTTGGAAGGAGGACACCAAGCCCGACCCCACGACCTTAAAAAAGTGTACTAGGCCTTCAGTGTTAGATGCGTTAAAAATACGATGTATTAACTCCCCAAAATGTTGGGGGAGATTAGTGTTTAAAAGGGCCTGTATTTCACTGTGGGTACTCGCCACCTGGAGAATGAATGTCTCCCGGGCGGACGTGAGCATAACTTCCTCGTTTAATAATAGTGCCTTTATTCTGCTCAGGCTATTGAAATCTGCTTCCATGGTAGGGATGGAAGGCCAAATAGAGATATCAACCTTGCCATGAGGGGGAGGAAAAAGCACATTTTTGCAGCAGACAACCCTGTGCGAAACTGTTACAATGTAAGGAATGCCAGCCTGCAGGCCACAACAGTTTTCGTTATTTAAAAGTAAATAACTACCATTGGAAAGGAGAGTGAAAGTAGGTGAAATAACAGGAGCAGGAATACCTTTCAGCACACAAGCAAGATTAGGAGAGGAAACGCTACATGAGCCATGCAATTTAATGTGTTTACAAATAAGCGAATGACCCATAGTCGAGTCGCAGTACTCCCCCGTGAGAAAGACTTCCTTGCCGTCCCGAAGGCATTTATACATGAAAGGCAAGGACCAGAGTTCATGCAGGAAAACACTGCCCAAGGGCCGGTAACGGCCCACAGGATAATGTTTCATGCACGAGTCAAATTCAAACAAGGAAAAAGGTAAAGCGATAACCCCATGAACTAGCCACACAGCAGAATCAAGTTCTGCAACAGAGAACGGCAAAGGATCCATCTTTTCGATATGTAATAGAGTATAAGTTGCATCTTTCATGGACATAAATTGCTGTTTGTCAGTTAAGTTAAAAGGTAGAAACAAGGCAGAGGTGTTCAAAAAATGCCAAGGCACTTTACCTAACTTAAGCGTTTGTAAAGTCCATGCAAACTGCATAACTGAGCGCAATTGATTCTGACCATGATATAACACAGAAACATCATCTTGTACAATATCGACAACAGAGGACACAATATTCTCTAAAGTGTAAATGCGAGAAGACAGGGTATTAATACTATTGTCAACAACAGCAAGCACCTTTTCCAAATTTGCTTGATCTATTTCCCGAAGACGGGAAGCAGCTTCAATTTGTGATAGCTTCCAGAGTTCATTATACGTCTCATAAATGAATCTTTTAGGTCGGGGACCACGAGGTCCCAAAACAAAGTCGGACAGATCAATAGTGCCTGAAAGGAGGGACAAATGTTGTTTAACAGAATCAAGGGACGAATGTTGCAGCCATTGTTTGCATAATTTACCAACAGAGTATGTAGTGACAGTACGGGCATCAGTAAACCTCGGATCAGGCCTATTCTGTGTGTAGCTAGCACCAGAATCGTGAAAACGCATTTGACATGCATTAGATGATGTAGGCCATACCAACCAGGGTGACTGCACTAGCTCAGAAACATTAAACGAATTATTCTGTAACAGAGCCTGCAGGGACACGAGGGACATATTGAATCGTGAGCTTTCATTGGGAAAACTCGACAGGGATGGTATTGATGGAGTATTCAATTGTTTAGTGGTTGCTAAGCCCCAACATGTAGTCTGATAGATGGAGACATTGAGGAACATAATTTGTGTGGGGATGAGGCAAGCACGGTGTAATGCCTCGGTTCCCTGTACCTGCCATGGCTTGGAGCCCCAAATAGATTTTAAATCCACTGTATTATCCCAGTACTCATAACCACCCACAGCTAGGGCACTTAGAAAGGAACCTGAATAAAGCAATTTGGTGTGTGTTAACATAATTTTCTGAGTTGATGTGTTATTTAGTCTAAAATAATAGGATGCAGGGTTCGACCGATTAAAATCAGTAAAGTAATTAAACTTATTTCGTAAAGTTTGAGAGCTACCTGGCAAGGGGTTTGGACAATGTTCCCATTGGGTATAGTTAACAGAACTACGCAGGGCACTGGGCTTATGGAGAAAATGAGTACCCCAATGTTGGTAACAATACAAATCGGCATAATTAGCGGAATTCATATATAAATCTTCAGCATTAAAAGATGCATAATATTTTAAATCGGCAAACAAAGCTTCAACGGCATGCACATCCCAATCATCAGAATGAATATTATTTTGTACTACATCACCCATTGAAACACGAAGGACATTAGGTACATTAATAATTTCCGTCGGACCATGGATTTGATAATTCACTGCATCCCATACGATGCCATCAGCAACTGGGAAAGCTGAAATGTTCACAAATGTGTGGTCACGCTTCATGATGTGAGACGAGGAATGAGGAGCCAAAGTTCCAGAAACATAGTCTACAGCAGAGCGTTCAGGTAAATAGTGACCATTAATTAGTAGAAAAAACACTGTGACAAAGCCAATGGACATGAACAAAAATATCAAGAAAAGTACCAACCAGATGTATGTCCAGGGGGAATCAAAAAATTGTCTCTAAACCAGGATATAAAAATACTGAACTTGGATGGAACTTTTGAAGATGTGGAATCCGAATCAAAGGAATAACGAGTCGGGCTTAGTGGCGTTGTTGGTTGATGTGCCACCGATTCTGATGCAGGATAAGTATACTCGTCCTCGTCGATATTGGTGGAGAGTTGGGGATCAATCGTAGTTTCAGGCAAAGTAGAGGATTCAGGCAAATCAACCATCTCAATTACAGCATCAGCGATCGTTCGTGCAGATGGACTATGAACATATGTCCGATAAATGGCAGGACAAGAGACCGCTGGTGTGACACTATTCAGGATCGGCCAGGCGCTGTAGCTTGACATTTTCAACTGAGATGTATCTGTTCTCTTTGCGACCAGGAAGCGGTGGTAAAATGACTGTACGTGTTCCCTTCAGGCCAAGAACTGGAACCGGTGCACGAAAAGAGGGGCCGAATTCTTTTTTGTTTTCTACCTTTTCTCGAACCAGTTCTCCAACCTTTGGAAGCCAGCCGGCTACCGGAATCTGCAACGCAGGATCTGTGGCTGAAGGCAAATGTGTAGTTGCAAGTTTGTCTCGGGCTTCTTGTAAGTCCTGTAACATAGCAGAATGGTTATCTACATCAAACTTGGCGGATTGCGCCGCGATGTCTGGACCCTCAAGGTCAGGCACAAACATTCTTATGCCAAAGAGCATTTCGTATGGGGTCCGCCCACCCAGAGGTCTTCTAGGGAGATTATTAAGTGCACGCTGAACGGTATACAAATGGGCCAGCCAGTTCCTGCCAGTACCTATAACCCTAGCTGTTAAGGATTGCTTTAAGTCACGGTTCATTCGTTCAACGATAGAGTTGCCCTCAGGCCTATACGGAGACGAAAATTTCACCCGCACCCCAAGCGAAGCCATTGCATCCTTGTAAGCCCTAGAGGCAAACGCTGGACCTTGGTCCGAATGGAAGGTGCCGCATGCGAAAATTCCCACAAAGACACGCAAATCCCTGATTACATTTCGGGCGTCAGCACTCCGTTGTGGCCAGACCCAGAGAAACCGTGTGCACGAGTCCACTGCCACTAAGATGTATTTATAGGCAGTGTCTGATGAGAATGGACCGCAGTGATCCAAGTAAACACACCCAAAGGGTCTGTTAGCAATGCAGAGCGGTGTTTGTGGTGGACGTGTTACCGTGGAAGGCTTAATCTGTTGACAAACGTCGCAAGAAAGCACAAAAGCACGAGTGTCTTTATATAACCCACGCCACCAATAACGCTGCTGCAAGATGGAAACCGTAGCTTATACACCTGCATGAGCAGAAGCCATGCCTTCGTGTGCAGCTGATATCAAGGCACTCCTGCGGTCCGCGTTGGGGATCAGCCGATCTCCAACGTCAGGTATAGTTACATAAGGAACCTGAACGGGACTTAATGTGTAAGAATACTTGGAAGGGAAACCTGTAGGGTAATTATTACCTTCCTTGGTTGCAGCAATAGCTGCTAATATTACAGGGTCTATTTTAGACATGGACCTGGTAACCGCTGCTACTGAACACGTGACTACTGCTGAACGGGCAGCTTCATCTGCCAGATCGTTACCAATAGCGTGTGCGCCCACCCGCTGATGGCCTAAGGTGTGAACCACCTGTGTGAGGGGCAGACGTTGTTGCAATTCTGCCACTCGAACCCAAAGCATTTTATGCTTAATTGTGCTCCCTTTTGCGTCCTTGTAGTCGTTTTTCGACCAGAAAAACAGATTGTCATTGTAAGATTGTACACAGTAAAAAGAATCACATACAATAAGAGTGGTCTCATCCTGAGAAGCGAACTCAAGTGCAAGTAGCAATGCATGCAGCTAGGCCAATTGTACGGTACTATCTCCAAGTGTGCGAGTATGCACTGCAGAGGATTTGAACTTTCCATCTACAAAGGAACCCGCAACAATAGCACATGCAGCTGAATAAGCGTGCTTGGACCCAGTGGCCGGTTGCGCCGAACCATCGGTGTAGATCACACATTTGTAATCCTCAAGCGGTAGTAAAAACAAAGGAGGAGGATGAACGAATTCATACTGCAAAAACTCCTGAGTCTGAAGAGAAGAATCAAAAACAAAAGTGACGTCCGAAGACGTCAAAGATGTAGCCCATTGTATCCAACGGGGATGCATTGCTTTTGAGTTCGGTACACTTGCCTTTGTTACTGCCTCTAGAGCAGGACAGGGTGTTACCACCAGAATTCGCTTACCCTGTGCCAGTGCGCGTTCTTTTAGAATCGCCATTTGCACTGCAGTTAGAACTTTTTCGACAGATGTAAAGCGCAATTCAGCGGAAGTGTACAGATGTGACTTGTATGCGATGGGTACTGTATCACCTTCATTAAAGGTTAAGTATGTGAATCCCACCGCCCCCGGAATTATTCTAATCACCAGGTTTGTGTGGTTATCACGAGTCAAAAGATATTTAGACTCCAAAAGGTCTGTCTGCAAAGACTGCAGAATTGAGGTATGCTCAGGCAGCCAGCAAGACCTTGAATAAGTAGGTTGTATCAAAGCATACAAAGGCTTGATACGCTGGGCATATTCGGGAATGTAAGTACGCCCGAAATTCAAGAAACCCAGCAAAGACTGAAGTTTCTTCAGAGTATTTGGGGGCACAAATGTGCACATTTTTCCAAGAAATGGGGGGCTAAGCCCTTACCTTCGTTGTTGAGCTCATAGCCCAAGAACAGAACTGTGAATTCAGCAATGTGTGATTTAGCAAAGTTAAATTTGTAACCCTGCTCCGCAAATTCAAGAATAATGCGGTCCACACGGGACAAATGCTGAAATAATTCGTCGTCCGTCAGATAGATGTCATCTACGTACGAACATGCGTCTTGATCAATGTCATTTAACAAAGAAACAACACGGGCGGCGAATATACCCGGACTATTTTTGTAGCCCATGGGTAAACGCCGGAACTGGAATAATTTACCACCGGAAGTGAATGCGGTCCATTGACCATTCTCCGGGGCTAGGTTGTGCGTGTAGAAACCGTTTGAAAGGTCAAGTGTCGTTTTGTATTTTTTACGAACAAGACTGTCTACAAGCGCAGAACTGTGTGTATTTTGCACCGCAAAGTTCCGACAATGAGTATTTAAATGCTGGTAATCCAAAACTAAGCGGTACGATCCATCGGGTTTAGAAACCACGAAAAGGGGATTGTTCATAGGTGATACGCACGGTTCAATTACTCCCTGATATTCCAACTGTGTCAGAATTTCGGAGACGGGGCCTTTTGCCTGCCGTTTGATGGGATATTGGGGTTGTGGCTGCGGTAGTGACCGCAAAGGTATTGCATGAGGAGGTGATTCTTCATCCCATCCCACATGGTTGCGGTATAACGCTGGTGCCAGGTACACAGCCCACTCAGCTGCAAGTGCTTCAGCTTTGTCTTTTGGGACATGCCGTGAAAAGCTTGGAAGGATTACCTCCTCTCCTTTATGTGCAGCTAAAACGAATGGGGGTGGCCAATCCACCTCTGCTAACAAAATGTCATATGAAGAGGTTAGATTTTCCCAAAAATCCCTTTTATTTCACGCGGTATGTCACCTTCAATTTGTATGACTATGTTGTAAAGTCTGTCAGGGGGTGCCACTCTCGTGTCAGCTGTCTCTACAGTAACGAATGTTTCAGTTGCTGTCGCCTCCATATGAGGACGTAGCGCCTCCCGCACTATGGTAACTTCCGCGGCGCTGTCTAGGAGGGTCACTGCCCACGTCCAATTCTGGAGTCTCGTTCTCACGGTCTGTGGCATATTTCGCTGTGACAGCGGCAACTTTTTTCTTCTGAAATTGCGGTCGAGGAAGGTGAAAGTCTTCTGCTTTCCCTCTGACTTGTTGTCGAGGTTGGTCTCGCTCCTGGGGAGCCTCTCGGCCCCTTCCTCTATCTTGCCGTCCTCCTCCACCAGCCTGTGACGACATCTGGGCCTGTGAAGAACGAGGAGAACGCGTATCAGAGCTCTGAAACCTTTCTGGTGATTTAATTCTCGACCTATCACGTAAATCATAAGTACGTTCAGAAGAAACCGAAACTGGGGAAGCGCCTCTCGACCCCGGCTTCTTTTGTTGCTTACCCTGTTTTTTCTGTCTCCAACTCTTTTTAGTGAAGACCGGTCTATCATCTTTCTCAGATGTACTTTTTGCTTGTGTAACTTGTGTTTGCGATTGAGTTTGCATTTTTACAAAAGGCTTGTTGCCCAGGCTATTTCTTCCAATTGTTTTATAAGCCCGGGCAATAATTTTCGGTAATTCGCGGGGCCTGTCCAACTCTGGGACCAAAGCCAAAGCATTCGCTACTTGAAAGTTCATAGCATCGCCCTTGACATTTCCAAGGATCAGCTCAGCTACTACATCAAACACTCCCACTAGTCTCATCCCTAATTCCACAGCCGCTTCAGGGCCATGTTCATCCTGTACTTTTTTAATTACAGAGGGTAGAACCGTCATGGAAGGAGTTCCAAAACATTTTGAATAAACTGCTGCGAATACCTTACCCCAGTTTTCACATGATGTCAAATCGGGGATTAAGTCTTTTGGCAAACTTATCGTAAGGATGCGATGTTTATCCACTGGGGACGTATGTGGAAACACCGCTTCTATCTGATCGAACTTTTCGGCAAGCCAGTAAGGATAATCGTCCTTACTTTGTGGACGTTTGCCCATCACAGAATTGACCATGACAGGACTTATGGTCACTCCAGCTGCAACAGCTGGTTGGCCAGCGACTACAGGGGCAGCTCCATGTAGGCTACCTGTAACGTATGTCACTAAGGCTCGATGCACTCGTACCAATTCGGTATGCATAGTGCGCAGTTCCGCAAGCGGTAATGCCAGATAATTTGGATGCGGGGTATACCCGGCCAATACAGGCCAAGTGGCCCCCTGAATTGACAAGGGGCCTAAACGAACTGCGGTAGTTGGTTGTGGTAGGGCGCCATTAAACCAAACACGGTGCTGCCAAGCCGTGAGAGGTACTTCAAGAGTGGTATAGGGTCGATAGGCAGCAGGAATAGCGGTGGGCTTATATTCATGAAACAGATTATCATCTGCCTCCACCGCTTCAAAAGTGATCCAAGTGTAAACACCTCAAAGTGGTAAGCCGGATCGGCTTGAACCACAAAGACCAAATCGATCCCTGTATCAGGCACTCCATACACCCGTAAGTGGTCTCGGAGTGCCCCTCGACTATGTGCAGCAATCGCCACACCAGCCATGACTAAACAGATATATTCGACAACCTAACAGGGAGCACAAAAATGGGTCTATTAACTAACCTTTTTTAATAATATCAAGCTTGAAAGAACCTATAAAACATTCAATATAGGAGGTATCACCGTCACATACGCCTCCGGAAGCGTACGCGAGGGGTTTGTGGACAAGCACAAGTACTACTCAAGCGTCTCGCAGATAAGCTGCCCCACGGTGGTCGCGCCATGTCATTAGGTTTCTGCACATACACAGAGCTATGCACAGGAAAATGGGACCCCGGAATACAGTGGTTTGCCACCATATACCGTAGCACCCAAAAACCCCAACCCAACTAGCTTAGCATCCCATTAGCACCCAAGTACTAATGTTTGGACAACCCAGAACACGGTATCTTTATCTCAGGACTCGCAGAAGCAAGAACACTCTTTCGTCACTCACTCGTACTTGTCCACAAGATGCGTAGGAAGAGACACTGGATAGGTTAAAATGTTTATTCCAACTTACGTGCTCTAATGTACAGTACACGTGTCAGTACTAATAGCATAATGCATATGACTAATATAAGCAGCATGGTTACAATTCCATAGAATACAAACGGGGAAAGCATCTCAGAGCTCAGTGGATAAACGTATAAATAACATTACCACCCTCCCCTTGCAGTAAGATAGTTTATTATAATAATAGAAGACCTCTGGGCTTTGACTAGCGAACCCCATACCTCAGTCTCTAGATGCAGAATTACATCAGCAGGACATCATAGCTCTTCTCACTGAAAGGGATTTCTCCAAGTGTGTTAAGCGCTAGTAAACCACAGTATTAAAAGCATACCAAATTCTTCATGGCAATTGCACCTAATGTTATGTCTGGGTGCGCGAGACTGGCCATATCAGGAAGAACCAAAATACATTGTTATGCGACCTTGTACATGTTTGTGCAGACTGAGCCCAAAAAGGTGAACAACAGAAAATGCAGACAGTGCAAAAGAACTTGGCACGAGCAAAGGGCGAGGGAGACCCGGCTCAGTGTAACGTGCGCAAAGAAAAGCAGCATGGCAGCCAGGCCTAGGCCAACATAACAAGGCAGGTAACAATCCACAAGACAAATGAATGGATGACAGAATGTAAAAATGAAATGGAGGATATCAGAGGGTGAAAAGATGAAGTGATGGATGCTAGGATGGAAGAGACAAGATAGGTCATCTAGAGAGGGTTGAGCTCACGTGCTTTGCTCGCTTGCCGCCTCACAGCTTTGGTTCAAAGTGGCTGGATATTTTAATCTGGTTTACACCACTTGCACCAGTGTCACTGCACTTGTGTTCTTTTGATAACTATACTCCTGTGTTCCTCCCTTTAATGCTTCCTTCCGCATGCCCTCAGAATCTGTATGGTTCGTCCCCCTTCCATTCACATTCTCCTCCTCCCTCCGCGCCTTCTCCCTTACTCCGGTTCTGCTTTCCCTATTCCCTGCTGTTTTGACCCAGCACCTTCTTTGACGCCTCCCCCACCTTGCACTTTTAATATATCACTCTTTTTAGCATCTCTCGCCTACAATTGCTGAGTTCTGCAAAATATTGCTCTTTAGGCGAAGCAGTTGTAAACACGATTTTCTGGGAGAGTTTTGCAGCGGATCATAGCGTGGGAAACACCTGCTTTGAATATTTTGTCTGCTTGCGTTGCCAATTAGAACATTCACAATTTCTCAGCAGTTTTAGGGCGCATGGAACCTGTCCCAGTTGTTTATGCTGTAGCGATAAAACTGCAGACGTGTATACGCCTGCTGTACCGGAAGACCGCCTGCATCTTACTCCCCACCCGTGAGCACGTGGGCCTCGCCTCTGTGATGTGTGTGGATGTATTATCAGCAATTATAATACGCGCCCAATCCGACTGATTGCACCGTGTACACACAACCCTGCGATTTACCGCAAATGAGACGTTTTATGACGCCCTTGAAGAAGCGTGTGTTAAAGCCTTAACTCTGCACAGCTCGAGCCGGTGGGGAGTAAACACGTTCGCACTTACAAAATAATGGTATATATTCAAGAGACCTGCACTCCCGATAGAGACATGCCCATACGTCATCAGGCTCCATCTCCGGATATTGTTGGTTGTGTAGACAGCACACAGCACTGCCACAGTGGAAACTTCCTGTTTCTCCCACAGGCCACAGTTCTGACTGCTAATACCGCTGTGGTCTTAGAGAGAGAGGGAGGGCTGCACCCCCTCCCACGCTCACCAAGGGTAGGGTCTGGGTGAGGCTGGCCAGGCCATGGTTACCTTGAAGCCTCCACTGTAGGATACCTTCCCTTCCCCTGAGTTTCGCAGTAGAAAGCAGAGGTGGGCGAGCGACTGAAAGCTCGAGCCAGGCTCGAGCCTATAGCCTGGCTAGCTGGAGGTTCTGTTGGAACCTCGAGCCCATAACGAGCCGAGCTTTCATGTGGCTTCTGCCTGTCTCTCTCCCTCTCTCTACCCATGATACCAGAGCTGCTGACTGTGGAACTGGGGAGCCTGGTTTGAGTCTCTGCGTTGACTCAACATCCTGTGATTCTGAGCAAATCCCTTAACATCCCCGTTCCTATAAACCATGAATGTGCCTAGCTAATGTAACTAGCGCTTATGTCAAGTGCTCAAAAGAGAGAAAAACGTGAGGGAAGAACAAAAACTTAACGTAAGGAAAGAAAATAGCTATTCATTTACTGGCTGATTTGTGTAAAGTGAAACCATAAATCAGGTATAAATTGCGGTTTCCCTGCTTAAATTGTGTGATCTTAGGCATATATTTTATTTTACCAAAACTATTTTTTTCTTCATTATTGCATGTGTAAAAAACCTATTGAGTTTGTTTTAATAAATAGACTATAATGTTGCTCTACAATAACCTGGGTCATATACAGGGTTTACATGATAACTGTCTTACCTTTTAGCTTACTGATGGGTCATGTTTAAAAACTATCACTTTTAATAAATACTTCTCAGTGCTGTGCTGCAACGTGACTTATATCGTCAAAGCTGCTACAAGTTACAGAAATATACTTCTGTGAATTTTGAAGTGTCTTTTCCATATTTTTCGTGATGCTGGTTGTATGATTTACATAGCAGACATTTTCAGGGCTCGACTCGTGCATGGGCTCTAAGATCCAAGTCAGACTCTTGGCTCGGGTCTGGCTCGGCTCCCCCTGTTAATTTGTTTGCTCGCCCACCGCTAGTAGAAAGGTTACCGCATCATGTGAGAGGTTATTAAAATAATCCTTGTACTTTGCCTCCTTTCATCCATACCAGAGCCCCCACAGCTCCAAATAGGGTTGGCGTCTGGCCTTTTTTTGTTGTTTTTGTTTTACTAGCTCATATTTTTAAGTCCACACCAGTAAAAATAATGGGAAAGAAAATGCAATACAGTATTTTTTCCTTCTGAAAGATAAATCTAATAAAAAAGAAACACCTAAAGAAATCGGTTTAAAGTATTTGAGATCTGACTACATTTTTCACAGAATTTATTAGATTAACCAGAGGGGTAATTGCAGTGTTATAGAAGAATTGTGACAATATTACAAACATTATTTTTCATCTACCAGTTCTTGACTGTTCCTGTATAGCAGATCATAAACACATGGCCTGTATTTGTTTTCAAAGAAAGTTTGAACCCTAACTCCACCACATCTTCTCGCTTCTGTTTGTGTCAGGGCCAGAGTCTGCTGACTTCTCAGCAGTGCTTAATTTGAGCTGCTGTTTGCCAGTGGTGGCCACCGGCACTCATCTTTGGGGACTGGAAGTTATTTTCAGACATTTGCTGAGTGCAAGAGTGGGAAGCACACACAAACTGGAAAGAAGGAGGAAGAGAAAGACAGACAACCCTTCACGAAAGGAAAGCAGGAACCTGCAAAAGTGAGATGAAGGGGCAGAGAGTGTCTGGTAGTTGATTAAAGATGCCTGAGGTGGTTACTAGGTTACGCAAACTTGATGTTCGCCGCACTGACATGCAGTAGCGCCGGCAGAGGGCGTCTGAGAAGCTCTTTGGGCACCAGCACTCATTTTTCTCAAACTAAGCACTGCTTCTCAGTCGTCCTTTCCAGACATTCACCAATCCTGGGTCAGATACCGCGTGAGAGTGCTATTAGACTGTCTGGAAGTAAGGAGCACCCTGCATCCCGTGGAGAGGGATGCTAGAGTTTGCCCTGCAGAGGAGAACATGCCTGGATTAGGTGACCAGCCGCCAAAGGGCATCTGGTGAACTGTGGCCCTGATTACGAGTTTAGGTGTTATTTATTGCACATGATAAATTACAATACCATGGGGTACGTTTTTTATCAGATGCGATAAATAATATCTATCACAAGTTTATGGTGAATAACATGCAGATTTTGGTGTTTAATGCAGCAAAATCCACATGGCATGGTAAATACCATACAATTTCCCTTGTTAAATTTCGACAGGTTTAACCTGCCGAAATTTAACAACAGCTGAGGTATTGAACGCATCTGATAATTATCGGATGCGTTAAATACCGCCAAACTCATAATTCTGACCAGGGGTCTAAACAGGGGTTTACGCACAGGTCGGAATTTACCAGCCCACTTGTAATCAGGGCCAATGGGAGGTTTGCCCTCTCGCAAGAGAAGAGGTCGATAGGAGCTGTGCAGGACTGAAAGTATCAATTGAAATATACCCTACTTAGGTGTATCGGAAGGATCAGTGCTGAAAGTGAATTGTGGTGAGCCCTCTTTATCGCTCACCCCTTCACTGTGCACCTACTGGCTCCAGAGAACCCCGAGGTTTATATATTTCCTCTCTTCTGTCATGGAGAGCATCATTGAGGTATCTAGGTGTGGAAGGGCTAAGCTGAATGCCACAAATTGCATCAAAATCCAAGCAGTGGTTGCAGAGTTCTCCCTGGAAAAAGTAGAGCGTGATTGATGGTTTTAAAGGATGAGGTTTTTAAGTCATGACCCTCTAATGCACGTTTGGCGATTCTCAAGGTATGTGCCTTTGATGACCCCCCCCCCCCCGTATTGAGAAAATATAACCATGTTCAGCAGTTACATTGTTACGTGCTTTAAAAAAATTCTAGTGGGGCCCGGTGGCCCCGGTGTGTGGGCTTTGGGTGCAGCTTCATTCTCTGTGGGTCTGGTGGCTCAGAGGACTAATGCGTCCACTGCAGGGGCCTTTGTTCAACCTCATGGTCACAGGTTCAAATCCCGGTGGGTCCACTCAGCCTTTCATCCATCAGAGGTCGATAAAATGAGTACCATTGAGTTGGGTAACAATAAACATCTGTTATTCAGCACCAAGATGCCTCCGGGAGAACGTGCGCTTTACAAATACACGTTATGTGTGGCCCTCTGTGATGGAGCCTCAGGTTCCCTTTTACCCCTTCTTTGTACATCAATAATGAGCTCTCCTTTGCGTTGGGTTGTTGGTCTTTTTAGGGTGACGAGCTGGTTTTGAGGCTGCATCAACTCCTGCAGTGCCTCGAACCACCCACATACACACATGCACTGCACACCCAGCCACATGCACAGACACCAAAGGGAAAACACACACACCTTGTGTCTTCATGTCTCTATCTCTCTTTATCTGGCTCTTTTTTTCTCCAGATCCCTCTCCTTTTCCTGAGGGTGCCTTCTTCAACCCTCATGTGGTTGACAGGCTGTGGTGGTACATGTGACCTGGCTAGACAGCCCTGTAAATAGTTGAGATCTCTGTGGAGGGTGCAGTGAACATGGAGACTACTGGTTAAGGGTCCAAGAAAGAAAGCTAATTAAAAGAGAATAGAAAGGAACATGGTGACAGAGTAAAAGAAAGCGAATGGAAGCTGGTGTCTGCAAGAGTGGGGATATATTCATTAGGGTGTGAGCTTTTTTCTGATTGGGGAAGGGTGAGACCATGATTTTAAACAGCAAAATGTAAACTAGTAATTTCATCCCTCAAGTACTGTGTGGTGCTGCAGCACTTCACCGCTACCCCTCCAAAACACTCCTAGTTCCAGCTCCATTGGCTATATTGTACCTGCTTGAGGAGCAAAGAGAGGCAAAGATCTAGTTCAAGGGACAAATTAGAGAGTGATCGAGAGTTAATGCAAGATTTACTGCAAGAAGCAGAGGGAAGAGTGAGGGCAGATGTACTACAAGTACTGCAGGGATGCAACATTTACATAATGCAACATCACAGGTCATTTGTTTTTCCATGGTGCATCCCCTATACCCACTAGCTCTTGTATTGAGTTCTTCTTCCCTTCCAACTCCCCACCAATTTCTCCCCTGTCCCTCACCACCACATTTATTAAAACTTTTTTAGAGGGCTCAACTGCTCAAATTTGCTACTGGGCCGCTTCTGCTTTCTCTTCACTGCATGCTTGTGTGTATATTTTTTAATTTACCTCTCCAAGATGGATGTCTGCCATCTTGGAACAGTAAATTTAAAATTAAGAAAAAATGGCCACCTTGTCATGATGCATGTGCCTGCATGCGTGGTGATGCACGTGCATGCATGTCATCAGTCTGCAGTGATTTCTTTTAGTTTTGTCAATGATGTTCTACATCGAAAAACAGGCATTTTTCTATGTTGCCAATGTGGAGCAGCATCTGCAAAAAGATTGGAAAAGCCATAAGGTCAAGTAATACCATTGAAAGGTGAGACCTATTGGCTTTGTCAATGTTTGCACACCCATCTGATTTATAAGTCAGCCTCTGAGCATATGCTCTACTGAGGCTCCTCCATTCCACTTCTACTGTCTTGCATCTTATCTTCTCCAGACCAAGCGCTTTACGTAATTTCCAAACCCCAATCCCAGGCCAGTCTTTCAGGGCCCTCATCTAGAGTGCACAAATAAGGCAACTGCTCCCCACCAGCTCCCCATACCACTCTCCTTCTACCAAGATGGCCTCTCCAACCAAGATCCTGGAGTGCTTCCACTGGAAAGCTTAACAGACTATTTTACATCTGAAAAGTAGACTCCGCCATCACGCTGTTTGCCACATACATTTATTAATCTCCTAAATGCATTCTATAAAGAAACAATAATTTTTGCTCTTTTTTTTTTACAAGCATTGGCACTGCTACTAGGTTAAACTTTAATGTGATAAACAAACATTTGTGTACTCAATGCATGTAAACAGCATTTGTGAAGGTCTGTGTTTACATGTGTCGGCAAATTAAAACCTGACGTATTGGCTTTGCCAATGTTGGGTGTATATAGGTGGCTTCAGCTATAGTAATCTCTTAAACCATGTTTGGTGATTTCAGTCTTCACTGGGACATCTTGAGAAATTGCTTTTAATCGAGGATAATCGGTTACCTCTGGTCACTTTATGTCCCACCCGTACAACAGCGACAATCCTAGAACCAGTCTTCCCTACAGGGCTCAAACACTTTTGCTGCATGAAATGAGCACCAGCTCTATAGAAGGCACGTCTAAGTGACACCGTGGAAGTGGAACAACCGTTCCACAAAATCAGGGAAAGATCAGATGCCAATAGTCTTAGTTAAGAGCGCAATCCTCCAGCCACTTCAATATTGCAGCATTTTTCATATCAATTAGCATTACATACAGTTTGTTTGGTCAAAAGACCGAGAGTGCGGGCTGCCTCCGGAAATCCTTCTCAGAGAACGACAGTACCCCTGCCCTGCCCACCATCCCACACCACACAGGAGCCTGTCAGGCCATTTCCTGCTAGGAAGACCAAACAGTCTCCACGTCAACTCAAGTAAGAAAAAAAGATGGGAAAAAAACATTCGCTAGAGATAGACGCTAAACGTGTGAAACTCCCCCAAACCAAACAGCATCAAATCGAGGCTGCCAGGAAGTTCCAATGGGCTGCGCTTGTTATTGCAAAGCCGTTCACACAGTTGTTTTCTTATTTCACAGTACTTCTGTTTTTCCCAGTCTAGCGCTGGCAGAAAATTGGCATCCTTCAAGAGCCAGAGCAGTCGTTTTCCTCCTTAGCGGCATAATGGATCGCAGATATGTGTCTGTATTGTTTTGTCAGGCCACAGGTTTGTGAGAACCACTGGTAGTCGTGCATTCCACGGCACTTACGGCGTGCCAGCCTTGCAGCGCCAGGACCTGCAGCAGCATAGCTCAGAACGCTGGCACTTTCATTACTGCCGGCTCCTGGCTGCAGTATGCTGAGAAAAGAGGTATTGCGCTGTGCTGGCTTCCGATGCACGCAAGAAGTCTTAACTAAGACCCTCCCTCAGGCTTTGACCTCACCCGGCCCCTCAGAAAAGGCTCAGCTCTCACTCAGGCCTTTAAAAAAGGTTAGATTCTGACCCGGGCCCTCCACAAGACTATATTACCTCATCCAAGCTAACAAAACTTATACAACCTCACCCGGGCCTTCAGAAATGCTGTAACCCAGTCCATGCTTTCAGGAAGCTTGCAACCTGTCCTAGGCCCTCAGGAAGGCTGCACCCTCAGCCAGTCCCTTAACAACCTGAAACCTCACCCGGACCCCTAGGAAGGCTGCAAACTCGAAAGGGGCCCACAGCGAGGTTGAACCTGCTCAAGGGCCTCAAGTTGTCTGAAACTTTACATTTGCCTTCATGAAAGCTGCTACCTGGCTCAGGCCCAAAAAAGGCTGCAACCTCACCCAGACCCAAAGATAGCTGCAATCTCACACAGTCCTAAAATGGCTGCAAACTGGCAGAGGCCTTCAAGAAAGCTGCAACCTGGCTCAAGCCCACAAGAAGACTGCAGCCTCATCCAGGCCATCAAGAAGGCTGCAAACTGCAGACCTGCCAACTTATACGGTGCCACCGTGTGTCACACTATATATTCTCTCATCACACAGTCTCCCGGTGGGGAGCCAATATCACATGGTGCAAAAACAACAGTTGATGGACAGAATGCACAACAATGTCATACATTCACCCCAGTACAGAGATCTGGGCCTAAATCCATCGTTTTTTTGCTCACCATGCCATTCCAGTTTGGACCCAGCCATATGCAAATCAGTCTTGACCCTGTGCCTCATGGGAACAGTCCAGCCCGAACTACCAAGCCAGGTCCTCCCTGGACTGGAAAGAAGCATCCTAGGACCGGTTTCGGGGTTTCACCCCTCTTCAGCCAGGATAGCTTGATTCCAGTGGCATGGAGAGCACGGGACCCACGACTGGGCATACCCGTCCCACTCGGGGTGACAAATGCAAAAACAACAGTTGATGGACAGAATGCAGAACAATGTCATACATTCACCCCAGTACAGAGATCTGGGCCTAAATCCATCGTTTTTTGCTCACCATGCCATTCCAGTTTGGACCCCGCCATATGCAAATCAGTCTTGACCCTGTGCCTCATGGGAACAGTCCAGCCCGAACTGCCAAGCCAGGTCCTCCCTGGACTGGAAACAAGCATCCTAGGACCGGTTTCGGGTTTCACCCCTCTTCAGCCAGGATAGCTTGATTCCAGTGGCATGGAGAGCACGGGACCCACGTCTGGGCATACCCGTCCCACTCGGGGTGACAAATGCAAAAACAACAGTTGATGGACAGAATGCAGAACAATGTCATACATTCACCCCAGTACAGAGATCTGGGCCTAAATCCATCGTTTTTTTGCTCACCATGCCAAGCCCGAAACCGGTCCCAGGATGCTTGTTTCCGGTCCAGGGAAGACATGGCTTGGCAGTTCGGGCTGGACTGTTCCCATGAGGCACAGGGTCAGACTGGTTTGCATATGGCCATGTCTGAACTGGGGTGGTGGAGTGAGCTAAAGAATGATGATGGATTAAACCCAGATCAGTTGACTGGGGGTGAGTGTTTGATTTGCTCTAACGCTCCGTCCATCATCCCCTTTGGTATCGCTTTGTTCGCCCTAAGTTGGCAGGGTATGCCCAGACGTGGGTCCCTTGCTCACTTTGCCACTGGATTCAAGATAGCCTGGCTGATGAGGGTTTTGAACCCGAAACCGGTCCCAGGATGCTTGTTTCCGGTCCAGGGAAGACATGGCTTGGCAGTTCGGGCTGGACTGTTCCCATGAGGCACAGGGTCAGACTGGTTTGCATATGGCCATGTCTGAACTGGGGTGGTGGTTGAGCTAAAGAATGATGATGGATTAAACCCAGATCAGTTGACTGGGGGTGAGTGTTTGATTTGCTCTAACGCTCCGTCCATCATCCCCTTTGGTATCGCTTTGTTCGCCCTAAGTTGGCAGGGTATGCCCAGACGTGGGTCCCTTGCTCACTTTGCCACTGGATTCAAGATAGCCTGACTGATGAGGGTTTTGAACCCGAAACCGGTCCCAGGATGCTTGTTTCCGGTCCAAGGAAGACATGGCTTGGCAGTTCGGGCTGGACTGTTCCCATGAGGCACAGAGTCAGACTGGTTTGCATATGGCCATGTCTGAACTGGGGTGGTGGAGTGAGCTAAAGAATGATGATGGATTAAACCCAGATCAGTTGACTGGGGGTGAGTGTTTGATTTGCTCTAACGTTCCGTCCATCATCCCCTTTGGTATCGCTTTGTTCGCCCTAAGTTGGCAGGGTATGCCCAGACGTGGGTCCCTTGCTCACTTTGCCACTGGATTCAAGATAGCCTGGCTGATGAGGGCTTTGAACCCGAAACCGGTCCCAGGATGCTTGTTTCCGGTCCAGGGAAGACATGGCTTGGCAGTTCGGGCTGGACTGTTCCCATGAGGCACAAGGTCAGACTGGTTTGCATATGGCCATGTCTGAACTGGGGTGGTGGAGTGAGCTAAAGAATGATGATGGATTAAACCCAGATCAGTTGACTGGGGGTGAGTGTTTGATTTGCTCTAACGCTCCGTCCATCATCCCCTTTGGTATCGCTTTAATATTACATGGTGGCAGGAAAAACGAGTTAAAACTACTGTAAATAGTGGATTTCCAGCTCGTTTTCCAAAACTTTGAACTCCCGACATCCATTGAGGGGTGTGAAAACACACCAAGACATCGGCACCAGCCTCAGCAAGCTTTTTGTTTTGTTTTTGGAGGAAGGGGTTCGGAGCAGGGTGGGAGCAAAAGTGCCTTGTAGGTACTCCTCAGCACAAGGTGCCGCCCCCTCCTAAGTCCTGCCCCCTCCTCACACGGCAAGATTTTTGTTTAAATTGGCAGGTATGAAACTGGCCAAGGCCCTCTGCAAGGTTCAACTGGGCAAGGGATTCAAGAAGTCTGCATCCTGGATCAGATCCTGAAGAAGGCAGCATCCTGACTCTCCCCCCCTAGCACTGACTGAACGTTTTGGTTTTTGGGGGTAAAGTTCACTCCTAAGTGTAATAGTTTTTGGGCCTTTAACCAAGTTCTACTTTTATTTTACATTAAAATGCACTTACAGCTAAGGTGAAATTAATATACTATGATGCATATTAGAAGAATGATATTGGATACATACTAGTGTCTTTTTCGAAATTTCTTACTGACGCTAGACAAATGGCCTTCTTTAAATGCCGTGCCCCATCCTGTAAAATAATTTCATTGGTGACCCCCAAAATGACAAACCTGTATTCTCACAATTCTTTTTACATTGTTAAATATTGAAAGAAAGGTAAAGAATTTCAGTGGGGCTTGGGAGCACATCCCCTAACACACATAGAGGGCATTGACTTACAGCAGAGCTTGTTAGTTTATCACATTATATACATGCACTGTAAACTAAAGCACGCTATCCAAAACATTCAAGTGAGGTCATGGTAGAAAGGGACATATTTAAATAACTGTCAGAAGCTATGTGCTGTTTTAGTTTTTTAGCACAATAAATTCAATTTGTGAAATTGAAAATATATTGTAAGCAAAGCAGGCAAGTATCCAAAGGACTTTAGAGGGCATCAAAGACATTTTGACAACATTGGTGTTCATTCTTGCCTTTTTTTTTGCCACATTATCCTACAGAGCTGCTCCCATGGACCCTGTGACACTTTCACCCAGTTCAGGATTGTTAGTGAAAAGACCTGCATGCTGGAATTTTTGAGGTGAAGGTGAAACTATAAATCCCAATATTCAATGTACTGGCTAATATACTAGTACTGGTTGAAGATGTTGCACAACACATACAACACTCAGTAGCTCTGAGCATATTTAACAATTTGAACATTGCCGTTATCCCTTTTAAAACGTCAGTCAAATACATGTTTGGCAACATAGTGTTGTCAGATCTGTAACCCTAACAGTGCACACTGTGTGATCCTTTATCAGAAATGGGAAGGGAGGGGGCATTGGGGATTATTTAGAGGCCTCCCTTGGAGATCTACTTCCATCCGGGACATGAGTGACAAAAGACTCTGTGTTACCCTGGGACATGCTACATGCTTATTCTAGCCAAACCCTAGAGCCCCCTGGCATTTCTTCATGCCAGCCCCCACCACCAGGATGCTCCCGCACCACAGTTTGAAAATTACTCAGAGAAATGTTATTAGATGAAGGGCAAACAAGCTTGAAAGCAACTTCAATGTACCCTGTGTGCACAGGGTACATTGAAGTTAATTTCAAGCTTGCGTGCCCTTCATCTAATGACATTCCTACTTCTCTGAGAAGAGGTGGGCTTTCCTATATAGAAACTGAGAGATTTCCTCAGAGACAAGTGCCTATGGCCCATTGACAAGATATTGGGTCCATGTCAAGTAATATGGTCCATGGACAGGAGGCCAACGGGTGTGAGATATACTCCTTGTGTATAATAATATTCTCTGAGTGGGAGATGTGTCCATTGGACTGTCTGTGGAAAAGAGGAGTGGTCTGTGGACAGAGGTGTGGTGCATTGCCAGTACGTGAGGCCTATCTGCAGCAATAGTTGTCTGCGGACAGGGTATGTAGTGTATGGACAGAGACTGTGGCCCATGATAAGGGAGTAAAGTTTATGGACAAAGAATGTGACCTGTGGGCAACAGGGATGAGATAAGGATAGGAGCTGTGATGGTCATGGCCATGGTCCTGACCTGAAACATGTTGAAGAGAAATGGGAACTAGATACAATCTGTGGAATGAAGCTACTGCCCGGCGATGAGCAACTGGTATCTAGATCTCTGTTGTTGGTACTTACAATGCTTTTCTCCACAGAATGTAATTTGTGTAGTGAAATGAATATATTTGGTTGGTGCTCTGTTTATTCTCTTCCATCATAATTCTGTGAACATGAACACTTGTAGATATTTGATTTTAAATGTATAATGGTTCACAAATACAAATAAATGTATAATGGTTCATTGAGTGTGCCTCCATTAACTAGTTTCCCGTTCCAGCAGTGATGGTGATGACGTCACTTAGCCACCTGATTGAGGTCAGCAACAATATCACTCTTTCCCTCACACTAATTGCTCCTCTGCAGCCAAAGAAAATCTTCAAGCAATGGCACCATTCGAGTTCCATGGATGGAGTAGGGTTGAAAGTGCTGTCGGGCAGACACCCAGTTCACAGAGCAGTCATCACTTCAGCCAGCTATCTGTAACCCATATGGCTCAGTCTGGAATGAGTGACTCCCTTCAAAATGAAGCCTCTGAAGAGAGAGCACTTACGGTCAGTGCTCTGCTTAGTCCAAGCAAGCGTGGCAGCAGTGAATCAGAGATGTAAATGAGCAATGTCTTATGAGTCAAATACACGAGAATAAACGTTCCTCAAATGTCACAAACCGAGATGCCCTTTCCCTTTGGGTCAATTAACTTGGTGGAAGCAGGAGGGGTGCCTCTGAAGGGACTGTCCACTAAGCAACATTCAACATAAGTTTTTCTGCCTCACTGAGGGACCATCCATTACCTAGAAAAGGGAGAGGGAGATCCCACAGGCATCCCCTACAGCCATTCCTTCCAGATCCCCTGTAGCAAAGACAGGCTTGAGGCAGAGTTAGGCCAGTCCTGAATTGTACCAGAGGATGCTTAATTATTAACCCCACAAAGGTGAACTCTGCTGGTCCTAATATGAATTCCCCTGGGGAAGATTTCTGGGATCTGCCAGATAATAGCAGTCTCTCAAACTATAAATGGAAACTACTACCAGGTCCAAGAAAGAGGCCAGGATTCAATTGCCCTAGAGGTTGCTAAGTTATTACCTCCACTACCTGGACGAAGGTGACCTCTGCTGGTCCTAACATGAATTCTTCTTGGGGAGCTTTCTGAGATCTGTCAGGTAACTGCAGCCCCTCAAACCAAAGGGAAACTACTACCAGGTCCAAGAAAGAGGGAGGAAATTATGCCGATGATTCTTTACTGAAAGGCTAAATATCCCTCTGCGCCAGAGCCCACTGCTTTGGGACCTGTGTGGAGAGAATGCAGGAAGGTGCCCAACAAATAAACACATATAGAACAGATTCTGCATTGCAAAGAAAGAAGGGGACCAAGTTGTGTTTGAACCAGGCTTCGTGTGAAAAAAACCTCAAGATGTTCTTTCACCACCTCCAGTTTCAGTAGCTTCCTTCTCTAGGTTATATGGGTCTTTCACGCCTCTGCTATGTGAATGAATACCTGTATGACAAAAAAAAAAGACAAAAAAACAAAACAATTTCCAATGCTGAAAAAGATGAAGTTCATTAGGAAATCTTGTTTTCTTTCAATTTTATCTTTAGACGTTGTTTGCCATCTAAAGGTCAATCCTCTCCCATGATGCGCATGGTAGACCCCATTGATGTCGAGTTCTGCCAACTCAATGAGTATCTTACACTTCACATGATCCCCCTGGCTCCGCTTGCATCCCTCCTACAGCAAGAAAGGCATGGACAGCACGTCACTGACATGGACATGCACAGTTAATCTGCTTTTCAGCGTGCTAACTTTTGACAGAACACCACAAGCTCTTTAGATCTTCAGTCATGCCCTTTTACTAATAAGGCAAAAGTTCCTCCACTTGCAGAATATGAGATAATTAACATTCTTTAAATTGCAGTTTGAGAAATCGAGCTAATTAGCTGTTGTTGTAGAAGAGAAATGCAGTGGTGAGCCCATAACCAGTCATTTTTAGGAGACAATGGGCGCTAATTATCTTTAGTGTGGAGGGAAGAGGTTTGCTCCCAGCTACAGACTGCCAGGGGGGAAGGTCGCGGGAGGACAAAACTTCTTCACTCTGGCAGGTAACTCAAGGGACGCATCAGAGCGAAAAGAACAGTTCCTCTGAGAAGGAGTGAGGTTTGCTCGCACAGTAATTGTTTACCACATTTGTACGAGAAAAACCTTGCTGAGTTCTTGGGTTTGTTGAATTCGAAGAAGAAAATGCCATAATAGACTGTATTAGAATTATCAGCTCTGCTAACACCAGTTTTAACTACGGAAAAGCAACGTTCCACACCTTTCGAAGGCTTGACGGTGAAAAATGTGTTTCTGAAGGGACAGAGCACAATAGATCTTAAGGAAAGAAGGCCCCTTTAGCTTCCTGGTCGGCAAGGTCAGATCATTCAACCATGTTCTTGCCTTCACATAGCTTCCATAACCTTGTCTGTCAAACACTGATAAAAGCATGCGCCGTACACAGCTTGCTTGAGCCCTCCCACAAGACCTGCCATAAACAAAGCACTAATGGTTGGTCCTCTGGTCTCCTCGGTCTCGTGACGCCGAACCTTCCTTGTTTTGCTAGTCGACTTGCCTTAGCCATTTGCGGCACGTGTGTGACCGTACTGGGCTTCGATTGTTTGTTGATCATTAGCACAATGTGTATCCCATGGTAATTGAACTGAAAAGATCACTTCTAAGGTGTGGATCATTCAGGGTTCTGGTTGTGGGACTCCAGAATGATAACATATGACCCTTCTGCAGAGTCATTCATGGTAGACCTAACTCCCTCCCTTTGCGATTCTCATTCCAGTTCAAGATAGCCATGGTGGCTTCTAGAACACCGTCTGGGCCCAGATACTTGTGGGGTCGGCTCATGTAGTAAATAGCTTCAACATGCCTTCAGTCTCCAATAATTCCGCCTTCAACACAAGTCTCACTTCTTCCATCTGTCTTTAGTTAGGCACAAGCACAGAGACCATCTGGAGCTAAGTACTAATGACCTAAGAGCCAGACAGACCTCATAAGACCTAACAGTAGGGGCTCTTTTGATTAGGACATGGTCTCCCCCTACACTGAAGTTTGCATTCCTGGGAGCTTCATGAGTACAGAGCCAACTCCAGAGGTTGTGTAGGTCTCAGGGTGCACTTCGCTTCCCCGTTTACCTGGCATGGAAGTGAGCTGAGTGTTAGTCAGGAACGGGAGAGGGAGAAAGGACTCTTCCTGCAAGCAGGGTGCATTGGAGGTCCTGTTATTGTGCACCAGGCCCTCTCAGTATCTAGAAATTCCTAATGTGACTGGTAATAGTAGTTACTGGTGTAATCGGGAATTCCAAGGACCATGATGAAACAGTGACTCCTGTTTTTTATTCTACCCAGATATTTCACTAAGAAAACTTGGAAAAATATGCAGGGGAGAAAAGGCCCAGTAATGCTGACAAACCATCAGAACGATTCCCACAGTTATTCCCCATTTACAAGTCAAAACTCATAATGGGCCAGTATTCCTGCATTCTGGAATTATCGATCCCCACAATACGGATACTTAAGGATGCAACATTGAGGGTCTGATATTGTTTGTATTCGGGCGCCCAGTGCTTATATCACCTAAACAGAGCACGCATTCTCTGATTGAACTCAAAAATGTGCTGAGAGCATTCAGTAGGGATAGAGGAGGACACAGGCTGGACGCGTTTCTGGTCAGTGGCATACACAAGGGCATATGTTGAGTAGGGGTTATTTCTAATTACAAAATGAAAGGCTAGAATACATTTCTTTCATTTTTCAATTATGAAATATAACCCTGTTTGTGAGTCAACATCATATTGCTTTGCTATTTTTATTACACACGTAGGAAAATAGGGGAAAATCAATTTGTTTATTTTAAAGGAGTTGTTAGTGGATATGGATGTCTTTGGTGAAAACTCCTTGTTTTCTCCAGTTCAGAACACATTTTGATTAGATGGATTTGTTCCACATTTGTTTGCTCTAATTCCGATGATGTATGCAATATAAATGGTGCATTTTTTGTATTTTCTCCTAGATTTCATGAATTTCTGTATTGTTAAATTTAAAGACTACTAGCATCATTACAACACTATCACTCAATGAACTGCCATTGACCCCCCCCCCCAAGCTTCTCCCCATGCGTGTATTTTATCCATGAGTGGTCAGCGAAGAAGATTCCAAATTCACCCATCTCCAGTCACCCCATCTTGCAGAGGGGATCCTCCCCGGCTGCGATCTCATGATCCATGTGCATTTCGAGCTCCGCCGGGCTCATCTGAATTCCCCTGAGCAGCCAGTTTCCACTGGAGAAACAAATTACACCATCATGTTCAGCCGAGCAGAAATGACAAGAGTTGCGATCTACAAACGTTGGGATTCCAAATGAGGCCGGCGTTAATGAATCCATATGTAGTGTTTACCGGATCTGCATCACTTGCTGAGCAGTGCAGCTGCGTCAGGAGCTTTCTCCTACGCTGATTCAAAGTCGCGATAAATTTGATGGTGGACTGGGGCAATCGTGCATATGGAGTCTGCCCATTTCCTGTTCATTCTGCACTGAAACCCTTCACCAGCTACACCCCTGGGTTTTTGTGATCCCCTCATTCAGTCTCTGGCCTTTGCAGCGCATGACCCCGCTTTGGTCTCCATCACCTCTCCTGGACGACTGTCCCATGCAGCCCCTACTCTTTCTGTTGGAATAATGCTTCTAGGGGCAGTCACGAGTGTTAAATCTTCCCTCCCTTCCTTCACCACTCCCTTTTCTCTCGAGTGCTGTGATCTATGTAGGTATATCAGGGTACAAAGGGAATGATCCATAAGGTCACCGGAAGACTCTAAAATTACAGAGATCTTCTCTCTGGACACCCAGGAAGTTCTAGGATGCTGTCACCAAACTCCTTCCTGGTAATCCCCAGCCCTGTCAGTTTCATGCAACCCTGTCACTCTTGTCTCTTCATGGTGGAGAGTAGAGGTTCAACGCGGAAGTCTTTAAAGACTGACAAGTGAATAGCACACAAGCAGCTCCGCCCTCCCTGCACATCAAAAACCCAGGAGGAGGATGATGAGTTGCCTTCTCTAAGGGTTCTGAAAGTAGGGGGTGATTATTCTGTGTAGGGTGAGTGCTCAAAGCAGGAATGTCAGTTGTTACATCAGAGACCTGTACATCAGGGGGAATTATCTCGTGAATGCTATTATATTGCATGTAATTACATCACATCGGACGTACCTTCACATTGCACGCCTTTGCATCTCTAATTCTTTACTTCGCAGGTAAGTAGGTATTACTTTTTGCCCTTTATTTTGCTTAATATTATTTTTTATGTAATATATATATATATATATATAGTTATATGTGTGACAGCTATTTATACTTATATAAATATGTAAAGAAATTCAAAACTAATATTTTTATTTTTAAATTTGATTTTATTAACTATGAGGGGTATTGTTTGGATCCATCCTTTGACTGTCTTTACAAGGGTCATTTAATTAGCTCGTAGCAGTTGAATGATACGCTATTCATTTAGTGTGCGAGAGATACCGCGCAGGTTAGGTAGAATGGCACAACTAGACCTGCTCATTGGTGGACGAGGATAGTTTGACGGAACTCTATCACACACATGCAATAAGTGCATCTCTGCCCTCGCTTTGGAGGGCAGGATTAGATATTCTGTTCTCCAGGCCCCATGACATGGTGTGCTGCTACTTTGACGGATGGGTTGGTGTGACTTTTGGCAGTCCAACACACACAATATGCCCGCACACCAGGCTGGAGAGCGCATGGCGTGAATGAGTGATATTTTGGAATTTTGGAAAATCTTTGAGATAGTAAAATTATGAATTTCTGCAGTTGGCATATTTGAAGGTTTCTGGAGATGATCACTTCAGATAATCATTATCTGCCCGGGGGCTAATTTCAGGTGTGAAGCCAGTCGATTTAGCATCTTTGACTTTAATTATTTAGCAGTTTGAATTGGTTATCTTGTTACAGTTCGAACTGAAAAATCACTGCACCGTGCCAGGCTCTGCTTTCTTGTTTCTCATTCCTGACATGGCTGCATAACATCTGCCGATTCTTTAAATACTGCATAACATCTGCTGATTCTTTAAATACTCGTCCTGGCTCTGACTGTCAGCCCCCAGTTTACCTTTACTATTTTATTCATTTTATCTTGGGTAGAGCTCACTCCCGCCCCACATCTTCCTCTGTGTCTTATTTTGAAATAGAGTATTGACACAGAAATACATCACTCTCTGTCCCGTTCCACTGCTTTTTCATTTTCTTTTTATCACAGTTTCGATGCTATTGTTGTTTCATGATTTCGTAAATGTGTGTTTGTTTTGTATGTCTCTGTTTCTCAGTGGTTCCCTCTGCCGTTATAATTAGTAGGGATATGATATCACATTGTTGTGATTTTCCTGTCAAGCAATACATTATATATTTCTCTCTCTCTCTGTGTGTGTATGTGTATATATATATATATATATATCCAAGAACAAAGTCCAACACACGAAAGGAACGATGCTCACTCAGACTTGTGTGGATGCTAAACCTTTACTTCCAAACATGACTAGTTTTGGCCACAACACTGGCCTTGATTATATGTTGCCGAAACGCGCCATGTTTTTCACATGTGGCCGAAACGCGCCATGTTTGGAAGTAAAGGTTTGGCATCCACGCTAGTTTGAGTGAGCGTCGTTCCTTCTGTGTGCTGGACTTTGTTCTTGGAGATTATTGCCGGTGAGCTCGTCCTGCTTCACGCTCCACCCGTCATGGGCCCCGGGTATATCTCGAGCTTCTGGATTTTATATATATATATATATATATATATATATATATATATATATATATATATATCACCAAAAGTCCCATAATCACATACAGCTTTCTCCAGGTATAAACAATGTGCGCTACAGCAGTTTGCAAAATAAATAGATTTATTTAATCATAAACCCATCATTTGGAAAAACACACCCAATGCATTTCCAGGGACCAGAAAACGATCTTGATCCAAAAGAAATAACATCTAACACACAATATGTAGTGTGCGCTATTGGATGTGCCTGTGGGCTACGCTACGTGGGAAGCACAATTTGTATACTAAAAAAACAAATATTGGAGCATATAAGGGCAGTAAAGCATCGTGACCCAACGTATGCAACAGTGCAAAACGTAGCACAATGCTAAGGGAACGGTTGGCGAACAATGAGGCACTATGGAAAAGACATGATTCCATCGAGCGAATGTGGTGGCAACAGGACACAAAAATTGAGACGTCTAGTATCCAAATAGATTATTAGACTTAAAACAAAAATGCTGAATGGCCTGAACAACGATGAAGAACTTTATGTACACTTATGACATTGATTATCCACGGTTACGATAAGTCAATCAACCAACGATTTGTAGAGCGCTGCTTATCACCCGCGAAGGTATCCAGGCACTGAGGAGACCTGCTGCTGGGAGTTGTCAGTCAAACATCCAGGTTTTTAGGCCATCTCTGAACTACTGTAAGGTGGATGCAGGTGGAGTTGGAGGCCCTTCCAGGTCTTGGCAGCCAGGTAGAAGAAGGTGCGGCTGCCACTTCTGCTTTTGTGGAAGCTGGGCATGTGGGCAAGGAAGAGGGAGGTGAAGAGTAGTTGTCTGCTGGGTTGGTGGAAGTTCAGTCTGTGGTTGAGGTAGGCTGGTCCTTTGTTGTGCAGGGTCTTGTAGGCATGGGTCAACGGTTTGAACTGGCACCTTTTTTGAGCGGGGAACTAGTGGAGCGCTCTGAGCTGGGAAGTGATGGGGGCTCCTCTTGGGAGGTCGAGGATGTGCCTGGCTGTAGCCTTTTGGATGGTTTGCAGTTTGCTCAGTAGTTGTTAGGTGATACTTGGTTTCTGTAGTCCAGGCAGCTGCTGATGAGGGCTTGAGTGATGGTGCGTCTGGTGGAGAGCAAATTGAATATTTTCCGGAGCATGCAGAGAGTGAGGCAGCAGGCTGAGGAGAAAGCGTTTATCTGCTTATTCATGGTGAGCTTGTTGCAGAGTATGATGCTGAGTTTCTAGCGTGGTCTGTGGGATAGGGCGAGGGGCCCAGTTCCACTGGCCACCAGGAGTCGTCCCATGGGGAGGTGTTGCTCCTAAAGAAGAGTACCTCTGTTTTGTCGGTGTTGAGTTTGAGGCATTAGTTATGCATCCAGCTGGCTACTCTGGTCATGCACCTGTGGAAATTGGTTTTGGTGTTAGTGGGGTTTGAGGATAGGGAGAGAATGAGCGGAGTGTCGTCAGCATATGGTATGATGTTCATACCATAGGATTTGACCAGTGTTGAACAGGGTTGAACTCAGTGAGGACCCTTGGGGAACGCCGCAGATGATATTCTTTAGGCCTGAGGTGTAGGGTGGGAGGCAGACACTCTGGGTTCTTCTCCCGGTGAGGAAGGAAGCAATCCATTTAAGGGCATTTCCTTGGATCCCCATCTGATGGAGTCTGTGTAGGAGGGTGTAGTGTGACACGGTGTTGAAGGCTGCGGAGAGGTCGAGGAGGAGCAGGGCTGCGGTCTCTCCCTGGTCTAGGAGAGATCATATATATCATCTGTGGCTGCGATTAGGGCGGTTTCCGTGCTGTGGTTTGTGTGGAATCCCGATTGGGATGAATCCATGAGGTTGTTGACCTCTTGGTGATTGGAGAGTTGGTTGATTATTGCTTTCTCCAGAACTTTAGCGGGGAACAGGAGCAGGGGGAGCGGCTGGTAGTCCTTGAGTTCTTCTGGGTCAGCGCTAGTGTTTTTTAACAGACATTTGACTTCTGCGTGTTTCCATCCTTCTGGGAACGAGGCAGAGGTGATGGATGAGTTGAGGATGGTGGTGAGTTCCTTACTGATGGAGTTGCTCCCCAGGTTGAACATGTGGTGGGGGCAGTAGTCTCTGGGTGCTCCTGAGTGGATGCAGCTCATGATGGTAGCGGTGGTGAGCTGATTCGAAGTAGTGATTGTAGTGCTTGAAGTGGATTCGCTGCTGTTGAGGAGTTTGTCGAAGTTTTCGCTGGTTGGTTGCGGGTCAAAGTGTTTGTAGATGATGGCGATTGTGTTGTAGAAGAAGTCTGCGAGGGGTTTATGGTTTCTTTGAAATTAAGTTCACGGAGTGCGGCGTCTCCTTGTCCTTGAATTTCTAAAGATTTTTTCTCAGTCTTTGAAGCCAAGTAATACTTTCAGTATGTCTTAGGACAGTACAGGAAAGCCTTATGGTCAGATGGAGGCTCAATCTGTAGCATTGCATGCATGGTCTGCAGCATTGCCCAGAAGGTCTGCAGTGTTACCCGCTTTAATGTCCCTGACCATTCCACCCCACCTCCCCCCCCCCACCATGCCTCTCTCCACCCACATATTCTCCCACCAATTGTGTTTGGAAGGACTGGCTCACTGACAGCACCCATGTTGCTTAGCATAGTATATCTGCCAGGTGGCCCCCAGGTCTGTTGTCTTCAGCTAGACTTGACTTTTGACAAACCACCCCGACCATATGTGGCCTTGTAGGCCCATATTTGCAATTATTAAGGCAAGTTGCATGTTCCAGAATCCAGAGTGCTGTCTGCTTAAAAAGTCATTATTGGCAGATGTTGCAGGCAAGAAATGGTCACTTGGCAACGCAATCGAACAAGCCAAATGCTAGGACCCAAGATGCTGCTTCTGCAGAGGGTATAGCACAGTGCCATCAATGGCAGTGAGTGTTCTGCCTTCTTGATCAAGGCCAATCCATTCAGATATTGTTGCAATCCTTGTTGGGGCTCAAGAGAAATATATTTCTCTTCTATTTCTTTTTATCGAATCAAAGTTAAAAAGAAGGGAAATCCTTGTAGTGGCATTCATCGTGGAGGGCTTTGTGAAAAACAATTGTTCTGGCCTCCTTTCATTTGGGAATAGTGACTCTGCAAACCTTGATGTCTGAAACATGCCTCCCCTTTCCGCCAGAAGACTGCCATTGATCGCGTGGCGTGGCACTGAGCCGCCTCTGATACCTTGCCCTTTGGAGGAGCATAAACTGCAACTTTGCAGACAGCCGGGCTTAGCGGAGTGTTTATTTGCAAAGATTATGCGTCTTTTGTTCCTTTCCCCCTGGACATTTCATTGTAGCAGGTTGTCAGTTTCCATGGAGAATGCGGCCAGCATCCTCGCCCGCTGCTGCGCAGGCGCCCTGGGGGAAAGCGCAGCACTTCGGCGTGTTTGTATGCCTCCCACTTCTGTGGGTTCATGGCGCGGCCTACCATGGCGGCCGTGCCTTCCAAGGTCTCCTTTCCATTTAAGGGTGTTATCCAGTGTCAGTACCGGGTCGAGGCAGGCCATTGTTTGAGTCTGCAGTGTGGCGCGTGGTGGGTAGGAAGCAAGATCAGTGTTTTACAATACATTGAGAGTGGAGAGCAGGCAGGGCAGTGTCTGATGTTATATTAGACAGAGAGGTGTGTGTGTTTGTCTACCTGCTAGGCAACGGTAATAAATGTGGCCAATAAAACATATTATTTGGAGCTAGAGTACTAAAAAAGGCTCAGCCAGACACTTATTAGTGGAATGTAAAGTTCATATTCCTAGTTATTACCACAGTTCAGAATAGCTAACTTGAGGAATCATTGTTTAACGCCTTTCAGGTCCAATGTGACAAATAATCACTCTACGGAGGGAAATAACAGGGCTTCACCACATTCACGAGGCTGACTTACTCAGGACGTACCGGGGTGTAAGGAGGGATCTCGGCCTGGTTAAATACTTCCGTACCTCAGTTCTGGCAGAGCAGATAGCCAAACAGCACATCATTTTCAACATACTGGTGTTCACTTGGAAATTTATTTTCTCCATGCCCAACTAACTATACACTATTTTAAGGAAACTGGAAATGTGTATTATGAACTAATCATGCAGCCTTGAGGTGCTGTTGATGTTTGCAAACAATTCATGCTGTGGTCTTGTGAATTATCACGTCCCGAACCCCTGAACAACATCTTAATACATGTAACTTCAGATCCGGTAAAAGCAAAGCACTGCGAAGTTTAATCAATAAATCATGAAAAGAGAACTACGCAGAGATTAAGAATGTGTGATGACTGCATTTTCTAATAAACATATTACATGTAAATTCTCTTCTGACCTGTTGATCCTTTGATGGAATAAGCATGCTTCACCATTGCCTTCTTCTCACAGCCCCCAGTCAGGCGCGATCCCACTTACCTAGCCCGCCATGTTTAATAGACCCGTAGAATCTCGCGAGTGACAGGATGCGCAAGTCGTATAATCTCCATTTGAGAAACGAAGGAGCTTGCTTAATATTCAAATGATGACCGCACACCAGAGGTGACCGGGCGCGGATGCTGCAGTCAGTTCTGCGTGGTGTCTTGGCCTAAAACATGTGCAGGTGTCCAGATGGCAAACACCGTTAGCCTTTTTAAGTGGCTCCTCTTACCAAAATACAAAAGAGGTATTTCAAGGGATGGCGAGTGGAGACGTGGCCCAGCTTGAGGAGAAGGGAGGAAAAGAGCTGGCCACAAGTCCTAAAAAAAGAAGTGGGGGACTAACCTAGTTAGGCAGTATGCAAGTGTTATCATAGTGTGCGACATCACAGCATGCAACATCATGGCACATGACATCTTGGCGCACGACATCACAAATGGCATCACAGGAATTGACATCATAGAAAGTGACATCACAAGCCACAACTTTACAGTAAGTGGCATCACAAGAAGTGACATCAGATCTAAAGCCCTCAGATATATGTTTAGCAGGTCTATCATGTGTACGTTTGAGCGCATTGCGAGGATAATAGCACAGTGAGCTATGGAAGATGAAATGTGACTTCTACACCTTGTAGTCCCCCAGTTTTATGTAACACATCCTGTACATTCATTTACAAATGTACATCATTTATTGTATATGTAATATGCACGTCTGATGTAATGGGGTCTGACACCCTGCTTTGGGATGAGTAGAGCTATACAAGAAAAAACAGAGATATTTAAATTATTTCAATGCCTCCTCAGGGGCAGTAAGCTCTATATAAATGCAATTTGTTTTGTGTAAATACTGGGAAAGACCAACACATCTGACATTCTTACAGTGCATGCATATGGCCTAAACCGGGACTGAACAAAGTGAAAAGCTGCCTCTCTTAAGTATGTGTAAAGTGCTAACAAAGTGTGAGCCTTTGTTTCCCCTCCACTTCATTTGCATCAGTTGTGAGGCTCCTGACTGCTCCCAGCCAAGAGACTCGAACAAAAGGAGGCCTGAGGACCCCTCAAATTCGGCCTTTGTTATGGGCCCAGCAGGAGTCTAAAATAAGAAAGCCCCATCCCAGCCTGCACGTTGTTGCTTGTTGCAGATGGAAAGCAGACAACGTGCAGGCGCTGCTGAAAGTGACCTGGTGTTTGGAAATTACACCGGGACGAGTTCAGCACATTATTCAGTGGGGCCCAAATTCTTGGCAGGGTGGACGGCATTCACCCTGTGAAAAAAGTGGGTGGACACCGTCCACCCGCGTGTACCCCTGACTCGTGCCCTGGAAAAGGGCACCCAGTCAGTGCTCTGTGGGTACAGGAGGATTGGCCCAAAGGCAAACTGGGAGGTTACTGAACAGGTAGGAACCCATGGAAGGCCTGGGCTGCGAGGGCCATCTGTTGCTTGTCAGGAGTTTACCTGACATGTGGCTGGCTCTTCCCCAGATCTAATGGCAATTCAGAGGATAGGACTTGTTGCAAATTGCTTTTGCTTTTCTAGTGTGTATCTGGCCGTCTGCGGTGTAGATCCTGGAGTTCTTTTGACTTTTTGTTATGGACTGAAACATTTTCAGAGTCTACTACTTAGGCAATCCAGTGGACTTATGGGCCATCACTGCACCAAAAACTAGAAACTTGATGTCCCCTAGAGATGAGTGCTGATAATTATGCTGAACAGTGCCTCAGTCCCTTGTGCTGGCCTCGTCAGTGTTTTTTTTTTAACTTTCAAACATGCTGCACAGCAGTTGCCTTACTTTACAATATGGCTAAAAGAATTGTGAAGCCAATAGCTCTTGCGTAGGTGAGGGCTATTCGATTTGCTATGCTTCATGCAACATGAGGGTAGGGGTGGGCAAGCAGGGCACTGAAAGTGAACGCAAATACCCCCCCACCCCCAGAAACCACACAGACAGAGGTAGGGGGCTAGTCACACAACAGGCTAGCCACAGAACAGACAGCGGAAGGAGGGTGGGAGGAGGCTAGCAACACAATGGACAGTAGAGGAGAGCAGGAGGGGCAAGCAACATGATGGACAGCGGGAGGAGGCAAGCAACATGGTGGATAGCAGCAGGAAGGTGGGTGGGGCAACTGACACAACGGAAAGTGGGAGGGGGCAAGCCTCAGAACGGACATTGCAAGCACATGCACTCTTAATGAGTGCTTCCACAACAAGAAAAATGTGGCTCCCAAAGCGCGGGTAGTGGAAGGACACAAGGGATGGAAGCAGTACTTGTGCCACTCTCCAGAGGAGGGGCAAACACAAGAAGAGGAAGTGAAACTGGCACACGCTGACCAAAGAGAAGCAAGCAAATGAGTGACGATGAAGCCAACCAATAGTAAGTAATGAGCATGCTCTAAGCCCACTGTAAGTAAACAAAAGGTAGTGCAAGTGACAGCACATGCAACTAGAAACCGGATGTCCCCTAGAGATGAGTGTTGATGCTTTACCTGAGATATGCCTATTAGTCACTTAACTTTGTGAACTTTGTGACTTATACTTTATGGATACTATGGGCTACATGCACGTGCGCACACACACACATGTGCACGCACACACACACGGACATACACACACACTTTTATATATAAAAAGTAATATATTAAGTGTGTCGCTGTCCTGGAACATATATGCATATATATGTTTCAGGACAGAGATAAACGTAATATCAGCTTTGTCTTTGTTCTCCAGAGCAGCGTAACCAAGATATGACTTTTGGTTTTTAGGAATTGTGCTCTCACAATCCCTTTCTATTGAAGAGCCATTGGACATAGCAAAAATGGTGGAATTGTTTTCTCCTATATTTAGCACAATTTCCCATTTGACCTTGCCAGTGGGATGGAATGTAATGTTCTTGTTGCAATATCAGCCCCTTTTCTGGCAAACACTGCATCACAGGCCAGCTGTGTGTATGTTTATAATACTCAGCCTTGAATTAATCTGCGCCCTTGTTCATTATTTGATTCAGTGAAGTGCACTCCCGGGCAAAGTACTGCGCAGAAAGGAATGGTTATCTCATGTGTCTGGTAGATTTATTGTAAGATGACCAAAGGTGATGGCCGTTCTGCCCCGCCTATTGGGTGCCAAGGGCGAGTTACAACATTCTGGTTCCCTTGACTAAGATTATAGTTTGGATTTCGGATTCTCTTTCCTACTGATCCTTTCAAGAGGACCCAGAATAGAATTATACAGTCCCCTGTGTGCCCTGCCTAGGTCCTGCACAGTTTGTCCATATCCTCACCCCACTCTGGACCTCGAGCCAAAGTGGCACCCCAGAGAAGATGCCCAAATAAAATAATTTGCATACCAAAGGGATCATTTTTAGGCAGAATTCAGTAGTCTTATCACACAGGAAGTTTATTGTACGCCCTGTGTTACAAAGTTGCAGGACCAATTTGAATACCTCCTATATGAAACAAGCATTGGCATAGCCAATAGGTCTCGCCTTTGGGGCCTTATAAGTGTTTAGCCAGAGCTATTGACTTTGCCAATGTCTTCAAGCTGTGCTGTAGAGAAGTGTGGCTGCTGTGCAGCATGCTGAAGTTATAATAAAAAAGTGTCAGAAGCATTTTTGTTACTTTATATATGACCAAGAAGGCATTATGTAAAACTGAACGACCATATTAAAAAAAGTATTTACAATAAAAAATTTCCTCAGTTTTCTTTTGTTCTTGCAATGCTGGCAACTTGTTTCTGCCTATTGCAATGGTTGTTTGTTAAAGCTTTTTTTTTGAGGGGGCATAAACAATCGGATGGTGAAGGTTGGGAACTAGTACCTGTATTATAACACTAGCAGCGGCCAGACGCTAGGGGAGAATCAACAGATGCCAGATTCCGAGAGCAGGCTGAGGTGGTGCTGAGTGATGCTGAGGTGGTAGTGGTGGTGGTGGTGACTGTTGCGGAGACGATGCTGAGGTGATGCTGAATGATACTCAGGTCTTGCTGAGTGATACTGCTGTGGTGCTGAGTGATGCTGTGGTGGTGCTGAGTGATATTGTCTTGGTGCTGAGTGATGCTGTGGTGGCCCTGAGTGATGCTGTGGTGGCCCTGAGTGATGCTGTGGTGGCACTGAATGATGCTGTGGTGGTGCTGAGCGATGCTGTGGTGGTGCTGAGCGATGCTGTGGTGGTGCTGAGCGATGCTGTGGTGGCCCTGAATGATGCTGTGGCGGCGCTGAGTGATGCTGTGGCGGCGCTGAGTGATGCTGTGGCGGCGCTGAGTGATGCTGTGGTAGCGCTGAGTGATGCTGTGGTGGCGCTGAGTGATGCTGTGGTGCTGCTGAGTGATATTGTTGTGGCACTGAGTGATGCTGTGGTGATGCTGTGGTAGTTCTGAGTGATGCTGTGGTGGCGCTGAGTGATGCTGTGGTGGCGCTGAGTGATGCTGTGGTGGCGCTGAGTGATGCTGTGGTGGCGCTGAGTGATGCTGTGGTGGCGCTGAGTGATGCTGTGGTGGTGCTGAGTGATGCTGTGGTGGCGCTGAGTGATGCTGTGGTGGCGCTGAGTGATGCTGTGGTGGCGCTGAGTGATGCTGTGGTGGCGCTGAGTGATGATGTGGTGGCGCTGAGTGATGCTGTGGTGGCGCTGAGCGATGCTGTGGTGGCGCTGAGCGATGCTGTGGTGGTGCTGAGCAATGCTGTGGTGGTGCTGAGCGATGCTGTGGTGGTGCTGAGTCATCCTGTGGTGGTGCTGAGTCATCCTGTGGTGGTGCTGAGTCATCCTGTGGTGTTGCTGAGTCATCCTGTGGTGGTGCTGAGTGATGCAGTGTTGGCCCTGAGTGATGATGTGGTGTCGCTGAGTGAAGCTATGGTGGTGCTGAGTGATGCTGTGGTGGCGCGGAGTGATGTTGTGGTGCTGCTGAGTGATGCTGTGGTGGCGCTGAGTGATGCTGTTGTGGCGCTAAGTGATGCTGTGGTTGTGCTGAGTAATGCTGTGGTTGCACTGAGTGATGCTGTGGTTGCACTGAGTGATGCTGTGGTTGCACTGAGTGATGCTGTGATGGCGTTGAGTGATGATGTGATGGCGTTGAGAGATGTTGTGTTGGTGCTGAGTGATGCGGTGCTGGCTCTGATTGATGCTGTGCTGGCTCTGATTGATGCTGTGGTTGCGCTGAGTGATGCTGTGGTGATGCCGAGTGAGAGATAGAGTGAAGATATAATGCCCAATTAGAGAGGGTGGTGAGAGAGAAAGAGAGAGAAAGGGTGTACATAGAATAAAGAGTGGAGCGGGATAGAGAGAGAGAGAAGAAGGGGAGAGAGAGTGAATGAAGGAGTTTGAAAGAGAAACAGATAAAGGGGTGAGAGAGAATGAAAGGCTAAAAAAGATAGAAAGGGGAGAGTTAATTAAGTAGAGAGAGAATTAGAGAGGGGAGAGAGAAGGAGAGAGACAATAAGAGTGGGGGTGTGGAGTTTAAATAGAGTGAAGAAGTGACGCGGAAAAAGTAACCTTAAATATAGCTTTGTGCTATGCGCGAATAAATATAAAAAAAAAAAACACTGTGAGACAAAAATACTGGTAATTAGGCTGTGACTCCCAATATAAAACAAATAGCGATATAAGGTGAAATCAACCCACCCAAGCAATATTTCTAACTAGACAAAAAAAAGCTTGCATTTCAATGCTAATCGCTGTTGTTTTTCATGTGACTGTAGTCCAGGGCCGTCAGTTGGTAATGTGAGCTGCTGCTGCGATTGAAACATCAGAGTCCAGAGAGTTAATGAGCCATGACGAGGAAATGAGGAAGAGATAGGAAACCCAGATGGCAGCTGCGCGCGTGAACGCTATCGTGAACGCAAGCTGGTCGCCAGCCGAAAGCCAGTGGGTTTGCACTTCCAAAACCCGCTTACTAAAACTCTCGGCCAGACCAGCGCAAGCGCTGGTGCAGGCTGAGACCTAAAAAGGCCTTACCCAACATCGCCCCTTTAGTGTGTGCACAAATAATAATAATATAATACATGGAATTCTGCAAGCCCTGTATTAAAAACCCATCTCTAATGTCTTTATAATCAACGACTTGTATTGTAATTGCATTTATATAGTGCTTACTACCCCTGACGAGGCATCGAAGCGCTTTTTAAGCGAGTAGCACGCTACTCCGGAACCCATAAAGGATTTGTGGTGAATTAATATGGTGAAAATATGAAAGTAATTTGAGTGGTGGATATGCTAGTGAGTTATTTGGATTGAGAAAGGATAGCGGAGGGATAGAAGAGGGAAAAAGGTTTGCATTTATAGAGCGCTTGCTACCCCTGATGGGGTGTTGAAGTGCTTTTTGGGCGAGCAGCACGCTACTTTGGAACCCATACAGTGTTAGTGGTGAATTAGTATAGTGAAATATGAACGTAATTTGCGTGGTGGATATGTTAGTCAGTTATTTGGAATGAGAAGGATAGCGAAGGGGTAGAAGAGGTAAAAAGGTTTGCATTTATATAGCGCTTGCTACCCCTGATGATGTGTGGCAGTGCTTTTTCGACTTGTGTTGCACCCAGTCACCTATTATACAGAAACTTCTTTAGAACTCAACTGTAATAACTTATTACAGTTGTGTTCTAATGTCACAATGCATGCTGCCAAAGCCAGCAGCCAAGGTGAAAGGCAGATCAGGTCACAGAGCATAATTAAAGCAGCTGTGTAAAGAACAAGAATGAAACATTGCTTTTCTTTCTTATGCTCTGTTTTTCTAGCTGTACAGTGACAAGCAGAAAAGGGATATTTATAGTAACATATTTATTTTTTGCACTCTTAAAGTAATTATAGAAAAGTTTGATTTTTTCTCATGTTTATGCGCACCTTTTAAAAACAAAAAAAAAATCAATTGTAATATCTTTTTTCAACAAATATCTAACAGCTTTTTTGGTGTGTTTAAATTTGCACTATACATTCTATTTTTATTCTTCATGCAACATGGTCTCTCTTTCATATGAAAGAGCTGCGTACGGAGGATTTAAGTGGAGTTCCATAACCTTATAAGGTAACACTGCCTTCGGCCTCGTTCCTCTATATGATCAGGGAACTTCTTGGTGACTTGCAATATCCTTCCTTATAATATATGGCATGGGATACTTTATCCCGTATATTGATAATAGCTTGTTTTTATATTCAGTTTCATACTGTGCTACTGCCATTTGTAAGCACTGCAATGGCATCACAAGAGTGCCAGCCTCCACACTAAGTATATTTTGTCATCAAACGTAGTTCTCAGGGTCTCTCTCAATTACTTGATCGCAGCTTTCGCATCACTCTGAGCAAGTGCGCAAGATCATTCTTCATAAACAGGACAAAGATACAGAAAATTATGTATGATCTTCTTTAAGGAGCAAGGTAAAACGAACACAACTCAACCAAACATACACAACCTAACATTACACTGAAAAGACCACTACCCCTGTAGAGCCTATCCAGACCACCACTTATTATAGTACAAGGGTCCCATACGAAGTATTTGGCTTTGCCATGGATGAACATGTGCTAACATTTCTCCACTGCTAATGGTGAACACTATGCCAACTACTGGGAAACCGCAAACTTTGCTGGTTATCATGCTGTCTGCTACACTGTGGCCGTCGTGAAGAAATCTGTAACAGGATTTATTTATACCTGTTTTCTCTATACTTGGGAGCCAAGCTTGGATTTTTTTTTTTTTAGATTTACCTTCGAACCTGTACTTCAGAATTACTTGGAATCATTTTATTTGGAAGCTTATGAATAGGCTCGTGACATATACTTAGCTTATGCCGTTGTTTTGTGACGATGATCTGCTTCCTCAACTCTCATCTCCCGTCCTAGCTCTGGCCATGACACGCTCTTGGCAAACACAAGTAGATGTTGAAACAGAGCAGAGTCAACAAAAAAGAAATATGTCTGGAAAAAAAAAACTTCCAGTATTGTGCTCGGCAACTCTTTTCGTGTTTCTAATAATAGACTGGGAAAAGTTGGCTCTTGCCCTGAATATTTCCCTGATCCCTGTGCAAAGACAAACTCATTCAGACTCTAAGGGCCAGATTCACAAATATTTCCTTTGCAGCAAATTTGGAGACTCCAGAATGTCTCGCATTCAAACCAGCAGCTTTTTAAACATTTTTACAGGAGCAAACCTGGAGATGCATCACTGATATGCACTAAAGAAAATCTTAGTAGTTTCCAATTGGTAATGAACACTTAGAGATGTCTCAGCCATCTCTCTAACAACCTGAGGTACTCCTGAGCAAATCGTGGGGAGTCAGCCCCTTCAGGCCCTGGAGACAGAGTGAGTGACAGAAGTTGGGCCTTACACATCTTCAAGGTGGGCATCCTTGAGGATGTTTTAATCTGGTACATCGTAAGACCTAGGGCATGGGCTCCTACAGGTATTCAGGTTTCAATTCTTGCTCAAAGTTTATTTAAATGTGGGCGAACTATTGAGGTTGGGGTCAGAGATGGAGTGAATTAAAGGAAAAAGGGGAGCATTTACAACCTATTGTTTCTTTTTGAAGGCCTGTTAAAAAGGCCACTGTGCTACTCTGCTTAGAAGAGGAGGGCCTCTTGAAAAATTGGGAGATTTCCTGTAGCCAGACAGACTACTCTCTAAGAATCGAAGAGGTCAATCTTTAGGATTCAAGATAGAAAAACAGGCTGGTTTGGATGTGTCCTGAAAATAACAAAGTCCACCTGCCCATGAAGTCAGTTGGCAGTCCTGGCCCAGACTCCACCAAAACAAATGTTCATCTCATGTGCATGCTGTATTGACAAATACTTTGTGTGCGTGAGTTTTTTTGTATCACAAACCCTGAGCCTCTTCTAGGTGACTACATGGGTTTAGTAACTTGGACTGTGGATTTACTGCTCATCAGAGGTGGCAGATTAGGAGCACTGATTCCACGCTTTTGATATTGCCCACTGAAATGCATCATCCCCATCTTTGCCACTAATTGAGACTTTACGGCCAATCTACCATTGACCTCTCTTCAGAGACTGCCATCTGGAGTGCTAGATTGTGCCAGTCATGCTGGTGATTTTTGTGTGAAACAGAGTGTGAGGGGATGTGCTAACAATGAAATGAGGGAGAGCGCTGCAGGAAACGGGGCTGGATAGCATTCTGAGCACAAAGGTGAACGGGACGCAGTGGACTATGGGATATATAAGAGATGCCAGACATTTTGTGGGACATTCTGGGAAGAAAAGAGCTAAATTTTGAAGGACAAAAGAAATATAAAATTGTAACAAGGGGAACTTGCGAACCTAAGATCCACTGACGACTGACAATCACATGCGGTATTCAATCCTTCTTAGAAACTGAACAGTATGTGGTGTGTGCACATTACCGATGTCTGTGCTACATCTCCTGACTGTGATGGAAGACTTGTACATGAGGTAAAATTCTATCATTTTTAATCAAATTAATAAGCACAGACCAGGCAAAGAAAACCTTTCATTGGCCACAGCTATTCTGGAACATTGTAGCTTAGATATCACACCACCTCCTCTTTCCCAAAATTCTGAAAATAATTCTTAAAGGATTTCTGTTTGGAGCTGACAGACAGGGACATAGCTTCAGGGGGTGGGTAATTGGGGTGTTACCCCTAATAAATGTATTCTCTAGTAAATAGTTGGCTCCAGGTGCTTTCAGCCGGGTATGGTAAGGTGGCTGTCGGATGTCACCTCTGATTATTACATGCACACACAACCAAAAACACACGCACACACTTTCTCTCTCTCCTCTGTTTTCAAGTTCTTAAAATTGTTGGTGACAAGAAACCCTAACTATCCCTTCCCACTGCCCCTTAAGCCCCCTCATTCTCTGCTTCCCAAATGTATTTTAGCATGATATGCCAGTGTGATTGTGGGGAAATGTGAAGCTCACCCCTCCCAATCTTACTGACAAAGCTATGCCCCGGCCGACAGAGCTCGGTGCCAGCTCGAACCCAGTGCACAGCAATTTCGTCGCTGGTGCTCTCGCCTCACCTCATGTTGGCACCAGCCATTGTCATGACACAGTACCTCAAAGCAGGGTCGATCTGGGAATCCAAAGCATCCCCGGCAATTTTGTAGGACTATCCCCTGCTGCTTTTTGTTACTGGGGGCCGATATTGCAGCACTGCTGCAAAACTGTCCCCCACCCTTCCAGCCTCCAGGGAAAATGCCCGATGCTCGCTACGGCCAACCGGCCCTGCTTCAATAGTGTAGATGCCTGTGACCATGGCCAGGAAAACAGTGATAGACTCGGACTGAGCATTCGGGCAGACAGATCGATACCATCAAACACGCATCAATGTACTGATGAGACAAAAATAACACAAGCAACGGACTTGGGACCCGCGTGGAGTGCTATGCGGAAACTTCGAGCAGAAAAGAGAACCGTTGGCGAGAGAATGTTCCATTAGTTTCTAAATGGTCTCAATTTTCCCTGCCATTTTTCGAGATGGTGACGTGATATCTATTTGGCCCTGCTGGGCAAAGAACTGGACTAATTAGAGCCTTTTAAACCAAAACGAAATTTTGATTGCTTAGTTAATGGCTGGACGCGAGAAGGGGAATTATGTCATTGCTGAGTCAGAGCCATAAAAAGTCTGCTAATCAGCCTTACTTGTACACGTGCAAACTCTCAGCACGAACTGTGACCAGCCGTCTGGTTGCAGTCGCTGTGTGTTAAGGGATGGGAGGGTGAGGTGAGAGCACCTTCTCGTTGGCTGGAAGGCACAGGCACTCCCTGGAGAGGTGGCCAATGAGAGGGAGGCTGATGGCTACTGGGCAGGCCACCCTGACAAACAACGAGAATAGAGCCTGCCTGTTATCTATCTATCTATCTATCTATCTATCTATCTATCTATCTATCTATCTATCTACAAACCTCTTTTGGGACTGGTACTTGCAAGCCATGTGAGAGTTGGAGGGAAAATAGTGGGAAGCATGCCCAATATGTACAAAACGTCCATACGCTTCTGTACCTAGTCACGTTCTCCCATCACAAGAATGATAGGACTATCCATTGACGCCTCATCTGCAACTAATTAAAAAAAGTACCATCCTTTTCTACCCCACCTTAATTGTGCTGTAATTCAGCCTCTGTCCCTTGGAATGCATTCCTGTGCCTTAATACTAAATATTTATGGAAGGATTGTGCCATTACCTCGTCATTGACCCGTCCCTTAAAGCAGCATCAAGATAGCGCCTTGAACCTCGAGCTCAGGGATATTGGGGAAATATTTTAATACAAGTTCAGTAGTGCACCTCGAAGCTCAAGACACAAGGGTGGCTTTTCTGTACACTGTCTGTGCAGCAAACTGAAGCTCAGGACATTGGGGAGATTAATCAAAACAGCACCCACACAGCACCTTGTAGCTCAGGGTCAGAGTCGGACTGGCCTATAGGGCAATCGGGCTGTACCAGAATGGCTATTTTGATGGGTGAGTGTGTGGGCTGTTTTGTGGCTGTGGGCCTGTTTTATGGCCTGTGGGTTTGTTTACCGTTGATTTAGCTGATATTATCATAAACATTGCCTGTAGCAAGGACAAATACATGCAGTGCAGGATCAATGTAATTATGCGAATTTGCTACTATGGCATTTTCCGCTTAGTTATGGATTTGCTGCGTTTCCCATAGAATCCGCCATTTGCTGCATAATCTGGAGATTTTTTGTTCCTTGCTCAAATGGATCAAAAGTTCCTAAAAACGCAATAACACGTGTTGCTGAGCAGTGGAAGGTCCTTTGCAAAGATTGCCTGGTCACTTTTCTGTAGCGTTTCGCTGGATTTGGGTGTTAAACCAGTACTAATGAGGTGAAACCTTGGCTTAGACAGAGTTAGCCTGTGCAAAAACGACACAATAATGAAGTAATACTATAAAAAATGTGCAGCAATTTATCTTTTCGTGCCGCATAACTTGGTGTTTCCCTGCAACATAATTCCAGTGGCCCTGCCCATGCCTTGCAAAACATCTTTTACAACCGAACGTGCCACTTGATTCACGTTGTGATTCTTAGTAATTTTGTATTATAGAACAAATAATCTCACCGTTTTAGATTTAAGATGCTCCTAAAAGCAGGGAGGTTTCAATGCTTGTTGAGTCAATCTATATTAATTCTCACTGAAATGTGCTCTTTCTGCAGGCTCACATGTCTAGATAAAGTTATATTAAAACATAATGGACCGTCTTATCACAGGTCCTTCTTTGGTAACGGGGTTGGCGGAAGCCTTGCTTAACTCCTCATCTTCATCTGTCTAGAAAGTCCCTTCTCCTCTATGCCTCCCCCAAGCAGAATGTGTCTATTGCATTGTAATTGCATTTATATAGCACTCACTACCCCTTATGTGGCACTGAAGTGCTTTATGGCGCATAGCATGCAATTCCATAGCCCAAAGTCGGTGGTTAATCCAGTGGTTATTAATTATTGGCATATAAGAAAGTAGGGAAATTCCCCAGCAGGCTGATGTTTCTGAAGGGCTAACAGGGCTAGGACAGAATAAGTCACTAGTCTGGTTAAAAGGAAAGCTGAGTCACAGCCAGTCACATGTCATGTAAAGCTAGTCAGTCACAAGTCAGGAAATTCTAACGTATGACTAACTCTGAACCTGCTCTGCCAGCATTTTAGCCATCAGTGTGCCAGGAAGTATGAGGATTGTGTAGTTGTTCAATTCAAAAGTGCATGAAAAAGTGCATGTCCTCCGTTAAGAACTGTACTGTGCAGAGCAGATGCTTTTCTGCGCATCCGTGGAGACAGAAGAAGTACTTGAAAGCCACCACTGCATACCCATAGGCCCTCCTCTAAGGGCGTGCAGCAGTGTGATATATGCTGAACAGGCCCTACTCTCTCCCAAACATGCCAACACAATCTGATTCAGTCGGAAAAATCCCGATATTTTTAAGCCAAAAACAACTTTGTTTTCACTGTCTTCCACCTAAAATTGTCTCCAATTCGGTGTAAATCAAATGGCAAAATAAATTCCACAGATTTTTTTTTCCGGAGTCTCCCTCTTTCCAGTTTTCAAATGTTTTCATGTATTTCTATTGATAAACATAAACGAAAGACCTCAGTTATGTGTGTTCTCCAAAGCACGTCTCAGGAGCTGGCAAACATGGACTAAAACTTGGGCATGGTGTGTTACCAGAAGCCATCTTAAGCGCTGATTGGACCATCAGATGAACCAGGTGCTCAAACAAGCGGCTTTCTAATTAAAGTGGCAAAGAGAGAAAGTAACCTGCTGGGACCTTATGTATGAGTGGGGCGGCTGCAGCTTCGTATGTAGTGGTCAGCCAATCAGACTGGCAGAAGGAACTCCAAATGTTACAAAACAAAAGACCCACACTCAACTGCAATGTCATAGATCACAGGTGACACGCAGTGGCGGCTCCTCCGCTAAGGCGGAAAAATGTCGCCCCACAGCTCTCGGAGCAGTGTAAATTAAAAAATAAAATGATAATAACTGTAGTTAATTAAATGATAATAACTCTAGTTATTGTCATTTTTTTTCCGTATCATCAGGCTAGGGCGGGGCGGGGCTTGGCTCCCCTGACGTAAGGGAGGAGTGGTTGTGCACTCTGCAAAGAGCGCATGAATGTTTGACCGGCGCTCTCGGCCGGCCAAACAGTCATGCGCACTTCGCATGTTCTCAATGCAGTCTGCATTACAGCCTGCATGGAGAACATGCCCAGGCCCCCATTCCCTGTCGAGCACCAAATAACAGTGCTCAGACCAATCACAATGCTGCATTGCAGTGTTGTGATCGGCTCAGGGGAGCCTAGGTGGTTCCCGGAAGAGACTAACTCGACATGGGAGAGATGGAGGAGAGACCTGGCGAGATCAGGTAAGTCATTTTTTTTTATTCAAACCACCACCCCTGTACCTTACTAGCCGCCACTGGTGACACATTTGACCATTTTGCATGAATTCTCGAGGAAATGGAAAATTCAATTCAAGATGCCACTCAGAGCAAAAAAAAACCTGCTATTATGGGTTGGAGTGCACTGTGCGTTCGACCAGATCGTTAGTAGTGGCACTCCTAGGTCATACAACCACTCATGATCATTGTTACAGAATCTTATGAAGCCAAGCCTCTGAAATTCATTAAGCCATTGGTTGGGTTTCCTTTCCAGCTAAACCAGCGTCCATTTAAAGTCCTAACCTGATCAGAAAATCTAGGACTGCTGTTTGCTAACAATCTGATTTTAAATTAAGTCTACCCTCTTGTTCAAGTACTATGTGCTCTGGAGATACTTTCTGTGGAACTTAGTGCAGAAGCACGCATGAATACCCATGTGTACATACGCACATACCTCTTTGTGTAGTGGTGAATCATTGGTACTGTGTTACAATCCCAAGCATTGGCAATGTGAGGAGATATATTCGTTGAGAATGTAAAGGTGGCCCCTTGGGAGAGTAACTTAGACTGATTTCCCAGAGGTCCACATTGTTTCCTCTGGCAGGATTGTCTCTCCTTTCAACAGAGCGTGTTTCCACAATGTTAACACAAGAGCTGTGCAGGATGAATCCTGGGTACCTGAGCAGCAGGCGATGATTCAGGGGATAACGGATACCCTGCCACATTTATAAACCAAGCGGGCCAAGCAAGGCGCCAGCATCAGCCTGCACTGACAAACTGCATCTCCTGTACTCGTCAATCAAAGCCTCACCATCTCTGACTCATTTAATGCTCGTGCAGCTCCACGGACAAACCGAGAGATGTATGGATGTTGGGATCTGGCTTGAATTGCTGATTTCTAATCAATGATTTGTTAGACACATTTTGATAAAACTCGGGCTGCAACCAGACCCGGATATTATACCAGTCTATAGGGTTTGGAAAGTGACGTAGCCACAGGACTGCTTATACTTTGTAGAGATAGGACATGACATTGGGCAATCGCATAGTGCACTGTAATAGGGACATTGACCCAGCGATTCATGCAAGCCAAGTTTTATTCAGGCCAGACTGGTCTAGTGTACAGTTCAACATAAGATGCATAAGAGAACTGAAGCCTGAGGTTGTAGCATGAAGCAGAAAATATTTTTGATGAAGACCATGTATTTTTTAAATCATTTTCTTCCATGAAATTTGAGGGAACAGAGTGTTCTCATTTCAGACCTAAAGGATCAAAGGCTCCAAACATAGATGCTTAGGTGTTGGCAGAGATGTTAATGAACCACGCTCCCTGGAAGACATCTGTGAATATTCGCCAGGATTTTTAACTTTACTCTCTCTTTAACTAGAAGCAAATTGTCTGCCCATCAGAAAGTTGTAATGTTTCTGTAGAAGAACTGGGACTTTGAATGTACAGCTTCTGGATACTGGGTCATTTCCCCACAAGTTTACTCCTAAAGTCAGTATGCAGTCAGCTGGCATAATCAAAAACAAATGTACCTACAACAGTTGCTCTACGTTCGCTGGAAGAAATGGGAGAGTAGGATGGGGAATTTGCACATTGAAACGGTGGGTTCAGGCACCCGATGACCGGGATACTTTTGCAAGATTGAATTAAATAATACTAGGACAATTACAATGGGGTTTGAGGAAGCGTCATTGTGGATTAATAACGTACATAAAACTGCTTAGCCCTCCTGGGTGTTAACAGTGGGACGGTTTTCAATTCCAAGGGCAAAAAGGCTTTTTTTTGCCTTTTCTGCCTCTGTCTCCCCTCTAAGCCCTGTGTGAAATGGCCGTATTTGCCGTTCAAAGCTTCAATGTGTCTCTCTCTTTGCTCACACCTGCTGGTAGCCCCCTATGGCCTTACCTGCCCTTATGGATGTGCCAACGAAGCCCATGGGTGAGGCACACCAGGAACAAACGCCTGCAAAATTGAACCTATGAATAATGAGAAATCCGGGCCCAAAGCATTGCCTTGGAAAATATATTTTATTCTTTATATCCCTAATAACATGTTCACAGAGAGCGGAACACCAGCCGGCAGTGGGCCGTGAGTTCATTGTTTTACAGTGGGGAAGAAATGTTATTCACCTAATCCGTTATCTCCCCTAGAGGCCAATAACCCTGTCTGCGAGCCTGCAGCGTTTTATAAAGTCTTCAGTGATGTCACCCTAGAGTCATGGAGTCTAGAAGAAGCAGAGGGGTTCTGCACATGTACATCTCCAAAATAAAAACTCAAAATAATTTCAGATTCCAAATGCAGTTGTACTGGGCACCAAAAATAGACATCTCTCAAATACGAACAACAACTACAGATTCCTTTTTGGTCAGTGTGATCTAGTTTAGATTGGGTGCAGGCAATTTCTTTTTTGTACGTCTGCAAAATTTGCAGGAGAAAATGTATCATCTAACCAGTGTCTTGGAGGTATGTCTTATTACTTTTTATAGCAGGAAATGCACTGGTTTCCAATATTCACTTAAGATACCAGGAAGTATATCCAGAAAAAAATTCATGAAATGTTGCTTCATTTTAGAAAACTTTGTATGATTTGTGATTTTTTTGTTGTTGCTATTTTGCACACTTAATTAGGATTATTTTGAAAGGACTGAGCCTCATGGGGTAGAAGACGGTATGAATCCATTTCAAAGTGTAAAGAGCTGTTTTGTATTATAATCTCTATACCACATCCTCCTTTTACTGAGGGTTTTCACCCCAAAATCAAGGCAGAGGTTGTGAACATTGAAATTTCAACTACAGGATGCCCACTTTTACTTCACTGTAAAAAACAGTATATATATTCATCACTTTTTTTCCACCTGAACGGCACAGCCTGATAGTGCCTCTGTGACCTCACTGGTATGACACTGAGCAGTTCTGCCACATTTTCCGTGTTCTGGAGCATGCCTTGGGTTTGACTTACGAGCTGTGTCACCGCCAAGAGAGAACAGTTTGTACCATTTAGAGAGCGCTGGATATCTCCAACTCTTCTCAGTGTGCAACACCACTGCTTGTTGCACGCTTTTTCCTATTAGTTCTGGCGATGTAGGTTTTTATGTTATCTAGAACAGAGAAACAAGTAATGCAAGCTCGGAGTTGAAGCCGATTGGGGTGGCCTTGTGGCCTTTCCAAGTCAGAAGCCGTAGGAGAAATACTGCTTGACTAGAAGGTTCCCAACGCTACTCCATGAGAGTAAACAGCTGCAGAAAGGCACTGCCCGTCCTGTGCCACATAAGGAGCGCTCCTGCTGCAGTGCAGGCCCACTTTTTTGGCCCCATTTTTAAAAACTTTGATAGTTAAGCGAAGTTTTAAAAAAATGACAAAGTTGCAAAGATGGGAACTTCACACTTCTCACCCCTTTCCATGAGCTCTCTGAAGACATGTGGGAGAGCAGTTGGCGTGTTAGCTTTGGGAGGAGGAGTTAAATGCGTATCAGGTACATAGCTGGTAAGAGATCCTGTGATGAGAACCTTCACCACTTACCCATTGAGTGAATGCGGCTTATGGACAGGTTACTCTGCTACATCCCATTTTGTATCCAAGATGCCAATGCCAGCACTTGGCACCGACTCCTTGGGAGTTTTTACCATGACTTGGGGCTCCTTTGAGTTTAACCCTTTCTCTGCTGTGAGAATATAGTGATTAAGGCTAAGGAACACCTACCATCAAGTTAGTCCCCACTTTCGTACTACCTATTAATACTGTAACCGTCATCTAATCTATCGCCTAATCAATACCATAATACTCGTCTACCCATGTCAATTTACAACACCAATCATTTGCATGAACTAACATACCTCCTCCCCATCCCCCTGCTAAACATCAAACTTAATGCCCTCTGACCCCACAACAAACTGGGTTAAAGCATAGAAGAGTTTCTTATGGGAACACAAGACAAAACCCACTAACTCAAAAACACAAAATTAACCACTAACGTTGGGTTCCTGAGAAGCATGCTCCTCTGCATAGTGTGTTCTAGCTCCTAATCTGGAGTAGTAAGCACTATATACAAATGAATTTATAATACAATAAACGCATTAGGAAAGCATTGCCACCCTGGCAGGAAACCAGTTGCTACTGGTCCGTCTTGAAGTCTTGATCGCGTGGATCAATGCCACCTGAAAGCCTGACAGTGAAGACAGGAAAGTCGAAGAGTCGTATTCCGTTGTTCTCCTTGAGTCCCCTGCGTGGCGCCGGGCGCTTGTTGTTTCATTTCACGCGGCATCAGCCGAGGATCAGAGATCTGGGGAGCAGCTAAGCCGTGAACTTGCTGCATTTGTCTTCCGGCCTGATTAGGCCGAGAGGCACCCTCTGCTGCCCCCGCTGCTTCTTTCAGCCGAGGGTGTGCGCTGCGGCGGGGAGGGCGAGGGAGGGAACAGAAATCTTACCATTGTCTGCAGGATGGAAAATTGCAGATTAAGATTCAATCCCCTGCAGGGCCGCCATTTGCTGTGCGTTTTTAATCTGCTGTCTGCCAGCGCTGAGTCCTGTTCCGGCCACAGATCTGAGGGCTGTCAAGCACGGGTCACTGCCTGCGACTGATACTCACAAAAGATGAACTTGGAGGGTGAAATACATCATCGCTCGATGAAAGACCAGAGGAGCCGGGGGACAGCTGAGGGCCCCTGGGGATCACGGGGAGAGGGATAAGCCCGGGAGAAAAGGAAGATGGTGACTGTACTTTGAAAACATTTTTGTGACCTTGGATGGGAACGTTCTCCAAATTCACCTCAAACAAAATATTCGAAGGCAGTGGTGAGCATCGACTCTAAAAAACTGTGCAAACTTCAAGTCACTAATTTAAAAGAGAGTGGGGCAAACTCAACCCTTGTTGGTGAGGCTTCCAGCAAACCAGGCACCACTGGCGTGGGCAGTAATATTCTAATAGCCTCATAGCCTGTCTGCCTCGGGCTATACCACTTGCTAAAGGCCCTCTCCCTGGATATAGACCCTTGCCTGCGCATCAAGCCTATAAATTGGGTTCAGGGCCTTTAATAACTGGTATAGCCCTCGGCAGCAGCCTATAAGCCTATTTTGTAAGATGGGAGCATGAAGAATCCAACACTGCACTGTGAAGAGCAGAGGGAGGCAAAGGAGGAGAGACCAAGTCATTGATGCCACAGAAGGGGTAACAACTGGCATGAGATAAGTAGGATATAGTGGAAAAGACCAACAGGGTACAAACTGGGTGTGGTGGGAAAGACCAGCCAGGTACAGACCACGGACACTTTGAGGGAAGATAAATGCTTCAATTATAAATGCCTCAGTAAAGGATGAGGTGTTTAGCGGGTGCAGTAAATACTGCCTGTTATGAGTTTGTGCAGACAAAATGTAGAATTACATGGGGAATCTGTGTTTACTGTCCCACATTTCTCTTCTGTCTGATTTTCTCCCTTTGTAAATGTCATCAGGTATGGCCTTCTGAAACATGTCAGGGGCAAATTGCAAAAGTGCATTGTTTACTGTCAGACTCGTAATTCCAGTCCCTATGCTAACTTCTGTTTGCATATGGACTGGAATTTTCCCCCACACTCATAAGTAGGGCCAGAATATGTATTTATGGAATGCTCCTTTAGGGCGTGGTGGTAAAACAAAAGCGTCGGCCGTCAGAACATACACCCTCAGGCAAAATACATATGATTTGTCTAGAAAAGGCTCTCTCAACCCAAATCATGCATTTCTGATTTTGTTTTGATTAATTTCTCTTCAAGAACAGCGAACCTAACAAATTAAATACATAAGTATTGGCACAGGGACACATTGCCAACTGTCCTTCTTCGACTCTAGTGAGCGCCTCTCATGGGCTGCCGAGTGCAGTACCTGCGCCATCACAGAGCACGTTTTCAGAATTTTGAGCGAATAGTACAGTAGGATGGCCTACAGTTTTTTTTCATTGTCTGGTACAGGGGAAACATGGCCGCTTCTCTGCCTCTGGGGGTGTGGCGTCTGGGCTGTTGTCTGAGTCTGGTGGTTGGGGTGTGGACTCTTGTCTGACTATGGGAGGGCCTGGCTTCTTCTGTGACTAGAGATGGGAGGCCTGAACTCTAGTCTGAATGCGGGGGTGGGCTGCCTGCTTCCTAGTCTGGCTATGGGTTTGGAAGCTCTTGAGTCTTGCCTGACTGCCAGTGACGGAGCGTGGACTCTTGTCTCACTGCTGGGTGGGAGGCCTGGATTTTTGTTTCACTGTGGGAGACTTGGACTCTTGCTCACGATCTGGTTGTTTTTATTGCATATGGCGAAGGACACAGGTCATACTTTGAACCTAGTCTGAATTGATGCGGAGTAGGAGGAGATTTGTGATTTTTGGCGGGAAATATATAGGCTAGGCCAAATCGCGAACATCAGAGGACTCGATTAGAAAAACGGAACGCACCTCTTTGACTATCCTGTCTTTCCTGGCAGGATTGCTACTTTCTGTATTAAGATGCTGGTGTTGACAAGCACTCACTCATTAAAGGACATGCTGCAGCTGATGGGGTGAAGAAGAATAAGGCTGCATCTTTAGGAGGGGGAATTAAAATAATTCTTGGAGAGAGCTGAGATGAGAAAAGGGGTGAGAGAGTGATTGACAGGTGAGGACAACCCTCCAAACTCTATTTCTCAAAACATATTTCAGAAATGGCATTAAAAGGAAAAGGTGAGTCCTTCATTTTTTGAATTGTCCAGTATTATGGGCTACGTGTCCGGCACACCACTTGTGAGCGGCAAAGATGGCATGCTGAGGAAGTTTGTAGAGAGACATGAGGCATGGATTAGTGCAAGAATAACAAAGCACGCGTGAGCCGCTGCATGAGGTTCTGCTTATTTTAGACTGCTCTGCTTCCATATATGGACTATGACTTGTTCCTAAGTCAGCGATTTACCTATTGTGCAGGAGAGCAGCAGCAGCTGGGAGTCAGAGAACCTGGGGATGAAGTAGAGGGTCTGCTCTGCCCAAACTCAAGGTCCAGGCTCTGGCCGAAGCCACCTGCTCTCACTTTTTCTCCTTTCAAGCTTCCCTTCACCACCCATCCTTCCCATGCCTCCCACCTTCCTTCCTCTGAAATCTTCTCCTCACTCTAAAGGTCCTTCCATCAACAGCCTATCCGCACCATCCCACCCCGACTCACTTACTTCATTTCTACCTCCTCCCTACTTTTTCCTTGGCCCTCGTGTTCTTTCTCTTCCCTATGCATGTGCGTTGAATCATTTGGCGCATACCTGAAGGTGCTGTGGGGAGTTCTCTGGAATGTTAATTAACCACAAGGGAGTTGATGTTCCAAGCAGCCAGCTCTTACCTGGATGTGAGGCTGTACTGCTTGGATGACAAGGCGAGCCAGCATCCATGTGAAGTGCAAACACAGGTACGGTCTGTGTAAGCAGACCGAGGACGAGAGACCGGAAGACGAGCTATGACCAGTATACTGCCTGTTCCTGGCGGATGTCCTCGTGAGCCGTTGTTGTCTGTGCATTTGCAGTTTGCCTGGCGACAGCCTCAGAAAAGTCTCCAGGATCCTTTTTTTCTGGAGCCAAATGGCTGAAAAGATGGAAGAGACACTGATTGGGAGAAGAAGGAGGCTAGTAACTCCTGAGCGTGGATCTACGTGTTCAGCCTGGAGTAGATGGGAGCTCAGTGGGGAAGGGATTGTATTAGTAAATAGCGGACTGTAGTTCCATGCTTGCATGAATGAAAGGATGGAGAAGGTCCCTCGAATTCAACAGAGATGGGCAGAGCTAGGCATTTCACTGATGCTGCCTCAGCCACATTGGTCTTTTAGGAGCACTGGTCTGCTGGGAAATGTCATAATTTCTGGACAGCCCTCTCTCCCCACAGTTCAGCTTTCCTCTAATATCCAGAACCCATGTCAAGACCCTAATATCTAGGCACTATACAACTTTCTATATGTTATGTGAAGGGCTAGAAAGAAAACGTGTCGTGATTCCTATCAATCCTTAACTAAAGAATAAAGGATTTCCTTTAAAAATGATTACAGCCCTACAGCATAACCTAAATCATCTCATGGCGCAGAAATAATTAATTGTACAACTTCCTGGCACTCATTTGCACAACATCAGGAGGAAGGATGAAAGGTTGAGCCTGCCATGCAGGATTCAGGCCTGTAGCTTGTAAGTAGGCAGCTGTTTTGGGAGAAGAGTCTAGGACAGTCATCCGAGGCACTGGGCTGTTCAAAAAAGTGGACCAGCTCATCAACCTTGAATACAGTCACCGATTTCCAATGAGTGGAATAGGTGTATAAGCCGACCTTCCCTACAGTAACGGGGCAGATGCAATCCATGCTGAGCCCTCCTCCTCTTCTTGCGACCAGTGATGCTAATATGGTAATGGCGAGTTGTTTGTTTCCTTAAGATGGCTCTTGAATGATTCATGTGCCTTTGAAGAGCTGTGTGCAGAGACGGGCCTGCAGCACTGATCCAGGACACCAGAAGGCAGAGTAAAGAACAGAGATTTATATAGATTTGCCACACTAAAGATCTCACACCCGACCAGGGATCTATGAGATTTTTCCCTTGTCACCTTTACTGCTATGTGAACTCCCTCCTGGTGCAAGGTTGATTTTCATTGAACAAAAAGTCCTTTCCCGAAAAAGATGCAAAGCGCTAGAATGAATAGCATCTTGAATCTGCAGGAGTGGCATAAAATGATAAAACTCTGAGACTGGAAATGTGGGTGTACCCAGGAATGTATATTTAGGTACCACACACGAAGGATTTGGAATTACCTTGGAAAATGTATACCAGCATCTAATGCACCCTGAATAGATCTGGCCAGGGGACTTCAGCCTTTTGTGTAAACAGAGCTATCACAGTCCTCGCCAGCTATTGACAGGTCTCCTTCTTATGGCTCTCGCTGTGTCAGGCAAGATTACAGTAGTCACCCGATACTGGATTACACCAGCATTTCCGGGTGATCAACAGTGAGCACACCAGGCCAGCAATTGTGGGAATCTGCTTGGAAGGGGCGCTCCACGCAGATCTGACAATCTTAGGCCATGGACAGCTGAGACATCCTTCTAGCAGAGCTCACAAGAGCTTAGACATCCCAGCTATGCTCAGCCTCTTCGTGACACCTAAACTGTGCATGCGCATGCCTTTTAATATCCACTCCATGCTGGGGGCTATCTGCAAACTGTCCGGGGGCACAACACCATTCCTCAAGGCCCCAGGGCTCCTGCTGCCGCATCCGCATTGCCCTGCATACAACAGGTTGTACTACACTGTGCTAAACATAAACGGGGTCCTTAGACTATTTGTTTATTTATGTGTTTCTATATAGCGCAATCTTTACCCAAAGGTGTCAGAGTGCTTTACAATAGAACCACTTAAATTACATAAGGACTTCGTCCTACATAAATTACATAAAAGATACAAACAGATAAACTCTAAATTCACATAAGAATAGTAGTAAGTACATAAGTCTACTACAGATACTCGTGGTTAGAGTTACATATATACAAGTTGCAAAACACTCAAGGTTACATTTTAGAAAAAGTTGAAACAATTAGGGTTGGACAAATATATATTACATATTTACACAGCATGATCTTCTCGCCATTTTGGGCGTTCTTGCTTTTAGCCCAGCCTTCAGGGTGTTGTTGCACTTACGGCCGGTGATCTTGGCCCCGGAGGGATCCCAGAGCTAGTGATGGCCAGATGCCCTCGACGCATACATAGGGGGGAGCAAGCCAGGCTCTAGTTAACGTGCCCCAGGGGCAAAAAACAACCTTCCCTATTGTCCCCCGGCATTGGTCGAGCGTCGCAGGCTGGGGGAAGCTGAATCGTAGAGGTGCGTAGTGAAGGTCTCCTCACCTCCAATATGGTCGTCATACTATATACTATTTAGTCCACCAGGGCACTCCTCTCTATTCACTGGCCGCTCCCATACAGCCCAGGGTGAGCACCAGGTGACACAAGGAGCCAGTTAGCCGTGCAAACCCCCTAAAACCACCAGGGGATCACTGCTGCACTCGCCTGCACAGGTCAGGCCCCCAGGCCCATGTACCGGATGGAACCCATAGCAGTGGACTTAAGTAGCGGGAGCCAGTTCAGACCAGTGAGTTGAGTTGCGGGATAGCTTTAATGCGAGTGGGCTCGCCGCAGGGGGTGCTATCGACACCCTCCCCCCCTTCGCGGTAGTCTCTACACTCCATTCACCGCTTGCCTGCGACAAGTGCAGCGGCGGCTGAGCGAGGGAGTCTGCTGGTCAGGGCCGGCTCTAGGGCGGTGCGACCGGTACCACCGCACCGGGTGCTGACTTTGGGTGGGGGCGCCCTATTTGCAAGTATATTATTGTTTTACAATCACCTGCTGCTGCGTTCCTGCCCTCCAGACAATTTCAGGCAACTGTATAAATGTCAAGATAACTTCCGTGATTAATGTTCTTCCTGGAGCCAGATGAGTTTTGTCTAGTGGAAGTTTTGACTCATGGAAAGGCAGCGCAGAGGGTTAGTGTGCCTGCTGCAAAGAACATGTACCATTCAGATTACAAAGTGCACATAATGTAAATAGATCAGTGGGTTACTGCTTTTGTCAGCGAGATCCTTTTGTTACTTGCAGTTTATAAGTTAAAATCCTACCACAGAACAGTCGTCTATTAACTGCCATATAAGAGCTGCATGCAAACTGCAATGTATAGTTTAGAGTGTTATGATTTTTTCCCCAGTCTTTCATCATCCTAATGTTGCAAAAGGGTTCATTTGGAATGAAATCAATTCTGATGATTAAAGAGAACCCCCAATCATGGTGTTAAGTTTTAAATTCTGAGTTTGTGCTTCTCCAGAACAAGCACTGTTTAACTATACTGCCTACGAGTATGGATGACATGTGATGTGACTCCTACACCTTGTAGTCCTCTGCCTTATGTAAAATTTCCTATACAGTGATTTACACACGTATGATTGGATGTCTCTGTGTACTGTGTATGATGTAAAGTGCTCTGACACCCTATACTGGTATGAGTGGCAACAGCGCTATAAAACTAATTAAACGCATCTGAGAGAGAGTGGTTATGGAGACTGAAGGTGCACTGGTAAAGAGTGGTAGTGATGGAATCCGTTGTGGAGGTGGTCATTGGGGGGGGGAGCGCCAACAAACATTGTCGCACTGGGCGCCACCAGCACTAAAGCCGGCCCTGCTGCTGGTCATCTGAGAGCGAGGGGGTTTCAGGCTCTATACAGGGAAGGCTGCCGCCTCTTTCTTCCCAGCCACAGCGGTCCCCCAGTCCGACGTGGTACTCGGTGCTGGTGCAGCGGGGACCGGTCAAAGCAACATCGACCACCTGGTAGCCGGGAGCGAGGATGCAGCGGGACACCTCTCTAGCAGTCACTTCCAGATTGAATGCGGGGCTCACCTGGTCGCGGCAGTCCCTGGGTCCCAGGAATCACCCGCCTGTAATAGATTGTGGGGTGCTCTGCAGCGTCGGTGCCCTGGGTCGCTGGCGGGGGTCTAGATTGGGGGGGGGGGGGGGAGAGGAGGGGGTTCCCTCCCGGGATTTACGCCATATGGCGATCCCTAGCCCGGTAGCTCCCAGGCTGGAGCACCTAACAGTAGGCCATCTTGAAAGCACAGCTAGTCACCTGGTGTTTGCACACGGTCCCCTCTGAACCCTGACAGGGTGCCCTGGCCACTCCTCACCATCATTCTGCAGCCTCCCTGGGCTGCCCTATGAAATATACGTCTTTTCTCTTAATGGCCGCGAGCGGCGTGAGCATTCTTCATCGTAGAGGGGCTCTAAATAATCTCAGCCCATACAGGGTGAGGAGCCCTGATGGAAAGCGTGCCAGAGCGCCTCAAGGCCTCCTTAGCCCGCCCATCAAGGCGCTGACCCCTGGAATGCGGGTCATTCACGGTCTGTCACCCTCCCTGTTCCTCGTAGGCGCACTGAAGCCTGAAGGAGCGGAATGGATGGCTCACTGGCTCCAAGTCAGCCACTTTCACGGCTGCTGACGTGGTAAAACGCCATCTCTAGCGAGCCCCGAACCCAGACCTGCCAACATCTAACATAATTTCACGTGTGCGAGGATGGGGCGGGGCTTAGTGCCGAGCAGAGCCCGAGGCGCATCATTGGTGTAATATCGGCTTTGCACTGTGCACGTTGGCTGGTCTGCGCCCCCACCCTCTGGGCGCTGTCCTAGGACACGAACAGCGTCACGGGCACGCAGCGAGGCCCAACATGGAGGCCACCTTTGCTGCTTTTAGGCTTAAGCAGGTACCAGGGCTGATGGCTCGCTAGAGGACGCCCAGCCCGGCTTTGCCCTCGATTTATTGTACTGTTCATTGTAGATCCAAGAAGGCTGGTCCCGCGCCAGATTTTCAACAGAAAAATGTACCTAGGATGAATTTAAACGAAATACTTTTCTCAGTCACTGATTATGGGATGACTTTTTTGTTATGATGCGCTTGCTATCTTAGATGTTTCAGTTTTACAGCCATGTAAACAACAGAAGTTCCTATTACACAAGTCAGTGTTGCTCCATGTGACAACCTCAGAAGGATGTACGGTAAATTGGCCCTGCAGTTATTCTAACGTGACTGGTACACGTGTCTGCAGAGTCTGCCTTATCCCATGAGCTACTGCAGTGCCTGAAGGCAAAGGGCAGGAGAGATGACAAATGGGGGGAGAGTAATGCTGTCAGTGCAGCCCTTTATCACTAGCGCTTGTCACAAGAGGATTTACACCACAGCACAGCAATGGAAGGAAGGGCTGACTAAAAGTCCCAGTATGTATGTATATGTGTGTGTATGTGTGTATGCATATGTGTGTGTGTATGTATGTATGTGTGTATGTGTGTGACTTTTTACATTTTTGGAACAAAAACTAAAGGACTTGGCTAGAGTTGGACTTAAACATTGTTGGTGGCTGTCGACCCTGGCCCTGTGCAGCAGTGTGGAATTTCCTACCGTAGTACGTGTCCTTTCTTCCAGCCTTTTCTTTGAACTTTGACAGCTAGCGAACCTTTTAAACAAAATAGGCGAAGTTGAGAGCTGTCAGGATCATGTCTTCGCACAGCCCTTCCTGTAATGTCATCTCAGAGGGGTTGAGTCTGAGATTCCTTGCTTCCTCACAGGAGAGTCTCATTTCTCAATCACTTTACCCTATCCCCCATCTCTCTGCATCCCTAGGTCTCTACTGACCTCTTTCCCTCACCTCTGGAAGATATATAATCAATGGTGGGTATAGCATTAAACTCCTGGCGCGACTGCCCTCGCTTCATATACCTTGTTCTTCTGAAGTACAACGTATCCCGCCTAAAGCTGTCCAAGAAGCTGAAGGCAGACTAGTAGTACTGGTGAGTGACTGAAGAATTTATAGAGCTTTTGGACACCCGAGGGCTTCATGGCACAAGCACAACATGGGAGAAGCTAGTTGTCCAAGATGCTGAAGGCAGACCAGTAGTACTGGTGAGTGACTGAAGAATTTATAGAGCTTTTGGACACCCGAGGGCTTCATGGCACAAGTACTACATGGGAGAAGCTAGTTGTCCAAGATGCTGAAGGCAGACCAGTAGTACTGGTGAGTGACTGAAGAATTTATAGAGCTTTTGGACACCCGAGGGCTTCATGGCACAAGCACAACATGGGAGAAGCTAGTTGTCCAAGATGCTGAAGGCAGACCAGTAGTACTGGTGAGTGACTGAAGAATTTATAGAGCTTTTGGACACCCGAGGGCTTCATGGCACAAGCACTACATGGGAGAAGCTAGCGAAAATAACCACCAGCAACAAATCCATCCATGCATCCATCCATCCATTGTCTTTCTTGGCCTGTTTGCAGCATCCAGCCGCCTCCAGGATGTGACCTCAAACTCTCATTTGCGATTCGTCTGTATCCTTGTGTTTGTCTCTGGGTATCCCTCATTCTCCTTCTCTCCCTGCCTCTCTCCCTCCATTGCTCGGTGTGTGCGTCTAGGGGAGCAGCAGTGTGTTGCAGCGCTCCCGCCTCTACACTCTCCGCCCAGGGATCCGTTCTCTGCACTGTGCATCCACATGGCAGACAACATCATAATTCCACTTCAATCACCATAAAACGCATGTGGAATTACGTCTGACATCCCCTTGAACACTTAAATATTGCAGTTCATTATGCTGAATGTTTCCCCAATGAGGGTGAGAGCGTCGAGCAGGGCTGTGTTCTGGGCCCTCACATCACACTCAGCCTGTTGATGGAGTGTGCCCAGAGCTGACATCCGTCTTGTCTGCAGGGGAAAGACTCGGCCATGGACCGAACTAAATATATGGCCAGAGCCAGAAATAATGAGAGAAAGTGACGCAGCCCTATTGACGCCTCTCTGTAAAACAGGCCCCGGAATTCACCGGGGAGACTGGGGCCGGCGTGTCCTTTGCACTGGCATGGATTTTTGTTGTCCCAAAGTTCCGACAGCCCCAGAGGAAATTTAGTGCCCACGATCAATGGACACACACACAAACACGGCTAATAAAGAAAATGGCTCTGACGTGTTCTTGGCCGTCCATTCGTCTGTCAGAGGAAGGCCATCAATACTCCAGGCATCGATTACTGGGACATTCCGGAGACAACATGGAGGATGGTGCAGGTGCTGAGAAGACGACGGGGCAGCTTGGTGTGTGTTTACTGCGCACATATAGCACATTTTAGTTAACATGTTCATCCTTGCGCACTGCATATTTTCTCTCTGCTTGAACTTCTCCTCGTTGGGTATGACTGAATAATTAGAATCATGGAAACTGATCTCATTTTTAAGCTGGAACATGCTGCGATAAAGATGTTCATAGTATGATACGTGCCTCTTTTATTCTTCCTAAGCTCAGCACGGGCCCTAACAATTTTCTACTGTATTTCCTCGGCCCCTGTCCGGGGCAATCAACAGATTTGGAAGGGCTGGTACCAAAGCAGAGATGTTAGTGGCCTGTGAAGAGCTGGTAAGATTGCAGGCTCCTGCACAAGCCCAGGCCTTGCTCGGTGAAGCACACACTTGCATACTGGATGTGGTATCAGCCAGTTTCTTCACTTTGCTTGGGTTTGCTAAAGATCTTTTACTACACATAGGTTCCCACCAAGTTGCAAAGTCAGAGGTTAGCAACTTGTGCTACGGGGTATGGCCAGGTACTACCTACACCCCCTCCTCCCATAACTAGACCCAGATCAATGACATGAGAAGAGTTTTGGATGTGGGGGTCGTAAAACCCCCGGCCGTATTTATTAAACAAAATGAATAAACATAATTAATATATACAAGATTTACAAATTTACGCAGAAAATTATGCATTACATTGATTACAATTGATAAGTACAGATGTCAGTTGGCTAACCTTAACATAACTCTAATACAAAGGTTTTCCTATCCGAATCTAACATATCTTTAATAATCATCACAGCATTTTACTTTTCTGCGTATCCTATTTGGGCCTACGGCAAGGTCACTAACTGGTGTCAGATCCTTATCAATTTAACCACGCCCTCCAGCCGGAGTGCGCATGCGCAGAGGGCCCGTTTACCGTGAGGGTACTTTCCCCCCCCCGGTTACCCCCGTACGCTCTGTATATCATCTCCATAAAGGGGCCCTTGCAGTTCTGCGTCGTTTACTGGCGCCATTGTGCACGTGCGGGGTGGCCAACCAGCCTAGGAAAGCGTGACTCCCCTCCCCGCACCCATCCAGCCAACCGGCTGTAACTGCCCCTGGAGTTCTAGGAGAGACCACCTGTCCCTCCCACTTGGGCGACCCCATTCAAGAATGGCGCCGCTCTCTAAGGACCTTAAATTTACTGCTCACCAATCATGACCTTACCGCCACAGGCCAGCATAGTTAACCGACTATCTGGCCCCCCCTGCGCTCACTAGGAGGTCATACCCTGCCCCTGAAGACCAACAAACCAAGCTAGAAGATTTTCTAGGAACGCTTCATTGCCTACTCTTGACAAATGGACACCGTCTTTTAAGAAGCACGGCTACCCCCTGATACACCTGTGGGCAATTGTCTGTAGACGGGGAGCCCTGAAGAGCCTCTCTATTTTGTTATTTATTCTCCTCACTGAGTGATTCAGCGGTCTTACAGACCCCCTCCCCTCCATTGGAATCTTGGTATCATTTGTGACCACACAATGGTACACCCCTGGCATGTCTTTGCTAACCAACTCACTTCTGAGATTATTGCTTCCACTAGCCCCCTTCTACCCAGACTTGCCAGATCATTCCCCCCAAGGTGCAAGATAATAATACTGGGACGGGGCCCACCCCTGTTTAATAGCTCTAGTGTGAAACCCCTAAACTGGCTCAAGCATAGGCCCCCCTTCCCATGAAATGATACCTTAAAACCTGCCCGCTCTGCCCTAGCCTTGTAGCTCCCTGTAAGGAAAAAGTTAGACAAACGCTTCACATACGAGTGGCCAATGATCCATGCGACCTGTGATCTTTGCTTCGGCGATGACGGTCTTTGGGTTGCCTGGTGTTGTTGTTGCGGCATTTGCAGTTTCCCCCCTGCGTGACAGGTTTGAGAAACTGTAAATGAAGGCAGAGAAGGACATACGTATCAGCACCTGGCAACTATCCCACTCACAACATATGTAGCCGCACATAGCGCTTGTAACAATTGGAGGACCACCTCCCAATCCTTTGGACGTTGTTGCTAGGTAAACCCTAGCCGTTGCTTCAGTGGCAGCCCCTATCCTAAAAGAATGCGTACCAAAACAACTTGGGTTTAGACCTGCCCTCTGTATTGCCATGTCCAGGACCCTCTTAAACTGAAACCGTGTGAGTGGAATACCATCAGCATGTACTAGGAGAGGCCCCCCTTTGTTACCAGGTCTAGACTGTAGGAAAGCTTCCACCTGTGAGAGGAGGCAACAAGGATTACCATGCGCCCGATGCAGTACTACCCCGTCCCCACGTGCTTCTTGGTCCATCTTGGACTTCCTAATTGATATCAATAGAGCATCCCCTTGAACCTTCACGCGGTCAAACTGCAGTCCGCCTTGAACATCCTGTTTGTTTTGGGCCACCAATTCCCCAATCCTAAAAGCACCATAAAAGGCCAATGAAAAGGCAGCGGTGAACAACAGAACTTCCTCTGATGTGGTGCAAATCAGGGGGAGGGTCCTCAGTAAAGATGTTAGCAGCTCCACCCCGATTGGCTGCCTCGTATCTGGGGTAGACCCTTGGAGGCGCTGCCAACCTTTCAATGCCTTCTTCACTATAAAGCTGTTGGTAGGATCCCCTTTCTCTCTAGTTTGGGCGAAGAAAGAGATTGCTGCCACATGCCGTTTGGCCGCTGCCGCTGAACGCCCTTCCCCCTTCAAAAACCCCAGGTAATGAAGGAGTGCCCCCGCGTCATGCCACTTTTCAGCCCACTCCCTTCCCAAGAAGGAACAATATGCCCAAAACGCCCCTTCATATGCTTTCCTGGTCCTGGGTGCTAGGCTAGCTGCCACGAGGTCCGGTAGTTGGGGGCACCAATCTGCCAAAGTAGTTCTGGGAAAGGGGTGGCATACTCCGCTGCCGCCGGGAGGTGTGCCCTGAAAACCTGCATCTTAAAGCGAGAAAGTGCATCAGCAGCATGGTTTAATACACCTGGCACATGTTTAGCTCTAAATTGCATATTTAGCTTCATGCATAACAGGACAATCTCCTTCAATAGACGGAGAATCATTCTACACCGTGCCGCTTGTTGGTTGATGCATTCGACCACAGTCATGTTATCTGACCAGAACACCACTGATTAATTACGCAGTTGTTCTGGCCATACTGTTAACGCCACCCAGATGGGAAACAACTCTAGGAAACCTATGTTGCACGTCAAACCAGTCTCCACCCACCATGCTGGCCACCGCTGCGCCACCCACTCGGTACCGAGTATGGCGCCAAATCCCTCACTACCCGCAGCGTCAGTCATTAAACCTAACTCAGCGGAAGTAGTGGGCGGACCGGGCCACACTACCCTGCCATTGAAGTCCTGCAGGAATGCCATCCAATTCCGCAAGTCCTGCCTAACCTCAGCTGACAGCCTGGTGTGGTGGTGTCTCTCCCTGAGACCCGCCATGGCCTGTGAGATGGATCGGGAAAATGGCCTTGCCATAGGTATGATCCTTAGAGCAAAATTCAACTGCCCTACTGTCTGTTGTAACTGGTGCAAGGTGACCCTCTCCCTAACCAAGCACTGCTGTAATGCTGCCCTGAACTTGGTGATCTTGTCCGCGGGCAACCTGAAACACCCCTGTATGGAATCTAACTCAATCCCTAGGAACTCTATTGTTGTATTAGGTCCAACCGTCTTTCCCGGGGCCAAGGGAACCCCAAAAGCATGCATGAGCGCGCAAAATTCCTGAAGCGCCCACACACACTCCCGGGAGCCCGGTGACCCCAAGATAAGAAAATCATCCAGGTAGTGCATGACAAACTGGTGCCCTGTCACCTGTCTAAAAACCCATTCCAGAAATGAACTGAATTTTTCAAAATATGCACAGGAAACCGAGCAGCCCATGGGCATACACATGTCCATGTAGAATTTACCTAAAAATTGAAAGCCAAGTAGATGAAAATCAGACGGGTGGACTGGCAACAGACGAAAAGCGGACTCTATGTCTGATTTAGCCAAAAGGGCTCCAGGGCCTAAACCCCTGAGCATCTCCACCGCTTGATCAAAAGAAGCATATCTCACACTGCAAAACTCATCATCAATTGCATCATTCAATGAACTTCCCTTGGGTGCTGACAAGTTATGTATGAGTCTGAATTCTCCACTTTCCTTCTTGGGGACCACGCCCAAAGGGGAGCAGACAAAGTTCTCAACAGGGATAGCTACTCTGCCCAGTTGCAATTCTTTATCAATTTTCTTCGCTGCTACACTGGGTTTGGCGCGCACTGAGAGTGGATTCTTGCACTCTGAGGCCCCCACATAATCAGGTGCCGGTATCCTAAAACCGTACCTGAAACCATCTAGCAGGATTTTTGCGGTGGAATGACAAGGATATTTGTTTAGCCAGGGTGTCAGTGCCGTTACATCAATGGGTGACCGTGCCTTGTGATGTGCCTGCACCGCACTCCTGCTTCTTACGTCCCTTATCCTTTGCTTTCTTAAAACATTTGGACTCTGGGTGAGACGGGTTCGCACAGATGGAACACGCATGTTTAAACCTGCACGTGCCTTGCGGTCTAGTGCAAGCACGTCTATTAAAATCCCAGCATGTCCCTTTGCGTCCTCCCCCGGTGTTTGTATTGCCGGAGGAACCTGTGTTTGGCTGTGACCGAAAGGACTGAAAGGACTGAAAGGACTGAGGGGACTGGTTCTTGGCTCTGTCCTGGAATCCCCCGCCAATTTGGTCTAACCATGCAATCGTGTCAATGCGGTCCCAAGATAGGGATGGGTCAGATGCTTTAGTTCTCCTGAAACTCTTGTCATATTCCTTCCATCCCTCCCCCCCGTATTTATCATGTGCCAGAACAATCCTGTTTTGGTAACATGCCATCTCTGCCTGTATATTGGGGAAACGCTCAGCCATGACTGCCATGAAAATGGAAAAACCTCTAATCCAATTAATTAAGTTTTCTTCCACCCTGTACTTCATAAGTTCGTTTGCCCATTCCCTCGGGAGCATCCAGTCTTTGTTCTTCCTGGCATCTTCCCTCTCCTTTTCACAAATAAGCAAAGAGAACATATTAATATAATGCAAATATATGCCCCTTTATAAGTGCCCGTTTTATGTCACGCTGATACTGTGCCTGGACGCCCTAAATCAAAACTATTGCGCTTAGGAGGCTCTACAAAGAATGCCACCACGGCGCTCAGTTCAGGGCTAAATGCAAAGCGAGAAAATAACACTTATAAAATGACCAATACCGGAAGGGTGAGCGCCTTCGCTAATCGAGCGCCACCTCACCCGGGTACCTGCGGTACAACACAACTACACCACAGAGGGAATAACACAAAAAATTGATGAATACCGGAAGGGTGAGCGCCTTCGCTAATCGAGCGCCACCTCAACCGGGTACCTGCGGTACAACACAACTACACCACAGAGGGAATAACACTAAAAAATCGCGAATACCGGAAGGGTGAGCGCCTTCGCTAATCGAGCGCCACCTCAACCGGGTACCTGCCGTCCGCCGCTGCCCTGCCGGGATGCCGCCTGCGTCCGGAACGGAAGAAAAGAAACCTCCAGTCACGCCGATTGCAGCCTCCGATTGCAGCCGGTTGTTCAAAACCCCCCAGCCACGTCTGTTGCCTCCGCTTGCAGCTTCTTTCTGGAACCACGCGACACGGTCCTCGGCCACTGCAGTCCTCCGGAGCCACGCGGTCCTCCAACAGATTCTCCGACGCCACAGCTTCTCCTGACGACGCGATACCTAAAACACAAAAGAAAATCGAAATTACAGCCTCCTAGCGAGGCTGGTGTGGCAGGCTGGGGAGCGAGGAGCGAAGAGACAGACTCCTGCGCTCCCCAGCCTTTTAACTGAGTTTCCATGCCAGGCCAGTTCTAACCGGCCTGGCGCTAGCCCATCGCGTGACCCGGAAGTGATTCCAATCACTTCCGGGGCACGCCCAGGACCCGGGACCAATTGCTTGTGAGGCGCGCCTGTCGCGTCACCAAGGTGCGCGACAGGCTTGCCTCTGTGGTCGGAAAAGGGGGGCCGGCACGACCGCCATACTTTTGGCGTGGCCGATGCCGGCCCCGCCGTTCTCTGACTGACTCGTTGATTAACATGAATCCTAGCTCTAGGAACATCTGTCTTCCTTGTTGCACTGTCTGTCTTTCATACTTACTTAAGCCACACTCACATTTTTACCCACAAAGCTTTCTCATCGGTTCAAAATGACTCTTCCTCTTCTCGTTCTCTGCTGAGAGTGCACGTACTGAGTAGACTCTGAACACATATCATGTCATCTCTGAGGCGTGTGATGGTAATGGGTGATGCCCGATCTGCACTTAGATAGTTCTGGTATTCTGTGAGTAGGGTTTGCAATGCCACCTGAAGCAGAAGCTCTCGATGGTCATTGAAGAGAGCTTCCCTGCCCATTGGCACCATCTCCCTGTTGTCACATCACAGTCTCTTATCGAACCAGTAGAGACATTCCCCTGGAAGTGACATCATAAACATTTTGAGTCCACTGACATCACAGTAACTGACATCACATGACATTTGACTCCTCTAAGATAGCCTTTAAATTTAATGAATAGGGTTTCTTGAAAGCATACATTGTCAAATTGAAAATAAACTGTGGTTGATAAAGAGCAAAAATACTCAGCTTCTGGGGCTAGCAAAGGGTCAGGCATACTCGCTCTTAAAAGATCAGTGGTCATACTGAGCAGCCCATATTGGGTAAAGGAGTAGCAACACACGGGTTAGATATGGCCACCAGCGGTATCTTCCTCTACCAGGTGTCTGAAGCATTGGAAAGATGACAATGACAAATTGGATGTGTTTCTCTTTAAGTGAACTGTTAGACTTGGCATCTTTTGGCGTGTTTCCCCTGACTTTTTGCTTTCTGACCTCCCGGTTTTGACTCTGTTTTTGCTGGTGTGATGATTCTGCGCACTTTCCTCACTGCGGTCCAGTGGGAAAGTGCAAGTGCTCCTGTATAAAATGTGTTATGGATTGGTGTTTCCATGATTGGCCTATTTGGTTTATGTGTCAGTCCCTTGTAAAGTGCACTGCGAGTGCCAGGGCCTATAGACCAAATGCTGTTGGTGGGCTGCAGCACTGGATTGTGCCACCCACGCAAACAGCCCGTAAAGTGTAACTCGGGCCTGCCATCGCAGAGCCTGTGCGCAGCCTGGGGCTGCCATGTCGACTTGGCAAGTGCACACACTTGCAAGTCCCTAAACCTTCCCTTTGCTACATGTTAGTCACCCCTAAGGTAGGCCCAAGGTACCCCTGTGGGCAGGGTGCGTTGTACGCGAAAGGTAGGACATGCCCGGGTGTGTGCGGCATGTCCTGATAGTGAATTACAGCCTAGTTCGTTTTTCACTATTGCAAGGCTACCTGTTCCCCCTAGGCCAGAACGGGCGGTTTTGATTATTACAGTATATAATCCTAACTGACCCGGGAACATGGTAGAAATTCGAGTTTAGTATGCCTGGACTCAGAATGATAAAATGCAGCTTTTAGTAAGGTTGGTTTTAACATTCTGTGTTTGAAAATACCACTTTTAGAAAGTGGGTATTTTCTTGCCTAACCATCCAAGCCTGCCTCTGCGAGGTTGTGTATTCCTTGTCTGGAATGTGAGTGACAGGGGCTGGGGGATGCCAGGAGACAGGGTGAGTCAGCGCAGGGCTGAATAGCCAGATCGACCTGTAGATGGGTGGGAGGGGTCGCACCTGGGCCCTGAATAGGACAGTGCCTTCCCTCCACAATGCTGGCTCCACCTCCTGTGGTGCGTCTGATGTCCCTGGCCTACTCACTGAAAGAAGGGACGGAGACTTGTCAACAAGGTGCTCCAGAACTGGTTTGGACTAGGCGAAGGCCTCTCTGCCTTCAGAGAACAAAGGAATTTGGGATATAAATATTGGGGCCCTGACCCCATGAATTTAGATCTCGCTGGAATCAAGGAACCTGCCAAGACGAAGAGCTGGAAGAGCTGCCAGGAGGAGTACTGCCCCTTTGCTGTGTTGTTGCGTTGTTGGGTTGGCCTGCAGTGGCTGCTTCTGTCTTGGGCAGTGAAAGGACTGGACTGAACTTTCTACGAACTTGTGCTGAGTATCTCCAAGGGCCAGGAACCGAGCTGGCCTCCTGTTAAGAAGTCTCAGGGACTACAAAGACTTCACAAACCTCTGGGTACCGCTTCTGGAACGCTGTTTCAGTTGCCACAGAGGAAGGGAACTGCAACCGACTCCGTCAACCGAATCCATCCCTGGCCGGTGACCTGTTTGCACCGCAGACCGCATCGGCCCGCTTCGCATCGCAACCCTGGTCTCACCGTGGGCGACGTCCGACGCCGCCAACATCGAGCCGCTGCTTGCACCGTGACCTGTGGGCACCGCAGTTCGCATCGCATCGCTTCACTGGGCCAGCCGGACCAGACCGACACTGTCGCTGCAACTGGCTCAAGAGTCGAGACCGCACAGCATTTGGGGCACCGCTCGCACGTCTGCGACGCACCGCTCCGACTCGCACCGCTGTCCGACGCCAGCTCCCGCACTCCGGCTAGGTCGCCTGCATCGCAACCTGTCAGCACCGAAACGAGCATCGTCTCGCCCTGCATCGCACGCCTTGGACTCACCGACTCCGTCTGCACGACGCTCATCGAGCCGCTGCCTGCACCGCATCGAGGGACACCGCACCTTGCATCGCTCCGTCTTGCACCGCAACCGCGACGAACGCCGACCGGCTCGTACACTCCGTACCAGCCACAACGAGAAAAGGTACTGTGACCGAGTCTGTTCATGACTCTGCTGGCCCGTATCGACGCGGTCGGCTGGAACTGTTAGACTCTGTGGTTTTCAGCATCACGGTAGGCTCGGACGGAGCTACCGACTCGTACGAACTTTGCTTTTGTGCTATTCCTGCAAAGAAGAAGTTAACGTATCAAGTATTCATTCGTAAAGTATAGTATTGTGGATTTTTGTCGTAATTGGTCTTGTCTTGAGTATATAAAATATTGGTTATTTTTCTAAACTGGTGTGGTGTCCGTTTGTAGTGCTTACACTGTATTACTGTTGGTTATGTGCAAATGCTTTACACACTGCCTCTGAATTAAGCCTGACTGCTCGTGCCAAGCTACCACGAGGGTGAGCAGGGGTTACTTCACGAGTGTAACAACCCTTACCCTGACTAGGAAGAAGGGTCCCTACTTGGACAAAGGTGCAAGCCCTTGCCAACTAGAGATCCCATTTCTAACATTGGTGTCAGCGGTGAGGATAGGACTTGCGTTTGCACTTGACTTACAGTGATTGGTGTGCACTACTACCATATCGCAGACCATTACGTACCACATACTGGTTCTTTTTCTTTTGGCCTATTTTTGATCTTGCCAGTTTTCAACTCACGACTTTTGTCATGCCTGAATCAATTGCATCATCCGTTGCATCTCTGGAAGTTATCTTTGAGGAGGACAGGTTGGAATCCTACGCCGTAAAGGAGTTACGAGCGATTTGTAAAAACCTGAAAGTCCAAATTAAAGGCCTCACAAGGAAGGAGGAGCTACAGAAGGCGCTGAGGGCCTGGGTAGCAGCCAGACATGCCAATGGGCAGCCTGGTGATCTCAGTGAGGAGGCGGAGGAGCCTATTTCCAGGGTGGATGTGCTTTTGGGTAGGGGGAACCCGCCAGGTCAGGCAGCAGCAGTCTGTCCCCAGAGGAGCTGGAGGACAGGCGGGAGGCAAGGCAGTTCGAGCTGCAGAAGCTCAGGCTGGAGAGTGAGCGGGAGGAGAAGAGATTGGCCATAGAGGAGAGGAAGATGCTCTTAGAGCATGAGAGAGAACTGAAGGAGCTAGAACTTAGGAGTAAGTCAGGCTCAGATGGTGGCAGCAATTCGTCCAGAAAGGCAGACAGGATTGTGCACATTCCCAAGAACGTAGGCAAGGAGTTCAAGAAGGGGGATGACATACAAAGGTGGTTCCAGGGTTATGAGGCAGCCATACACATAAATGGGGTCCCTGAGGAGAATTGGGGAGCAGGATTGTGGCCACTTTTCCCGGAAGAAGCAAGGGATGCTCTGATAGCTTTGGGTAAGGGGTATCACCTCACCTATGCTGACATGAAGGACGCCCTTCTCACTAAGTATGGTCTCACTCCTGAAAAGTACAGGGATCAGTTCAGGTCCAGTAAGAAGTCTGATGTCAACACTTGGTTGGAATGTGTGGATGTGTTCTGCAGGTCTCTGGATGGTTGGGTGAAGGGCAGTAGTGTAACAGATTTTCAGGGGCTCTACAACTTGATTGCATGGGAGCACTTGTCTAGTCTATGTTTTGCAGATCTGCGCCAGCACCTAGTTGATAGTAAGCTAACTGACCCCAGGAAGCTTGCTATGGAAGCGGACCGCTGGGTGAGTACCAGGGTCCACAAGAAAGCGTTTGGTGGAGACTCAGCCAAAGGTGGGCAGGGTCCCCAGCAGAAGGTGGGGGGGACAAGGGTAAAGCACAGGAGTTCTCTAAAGGGCCCCAAACTAGTACCCAGGGTAAAGGTTCCCAGCCCCCGGTGATAAGAAGAAAGGGGTCTCTACAGGGAAGCCTGTTGAGACCGGCCCCGCAAGTGTTATGCATGTGACCAGGTAGGTCACTTTAAGGGGGACCCCAAGTGCCCGAAGGGGACACAGCCACCCACCGGTGGACAGTCCAAAGTGTTGGCTAGTGTAGCGCTTGGGGAGGAGGGGTGCCCACAGGAGGGTGGGAGCCCGCAGAAATGACCCTTGTCTCACTCGGGGACAGTGAGATGGTCCCAGGAAACCAGGTGCCCCCTAACACAAAGAAATATAGCACCTGGGTGACCATCAATGGGAACAGGGTAGAGGCTCTCAGAGATACTGGAGCCAGTGTGACCTCAGTCCGGTGTCACCTGGTGTCTGAGAAGCAAGTAGTCCCAGGAGCATTCCACCAAGTAGTTGCTGTCGACAACTCAGAGCGCCAATGTATGGTGGCGCAGGTTCCCTTTGAATGGGGGGGTCTCAGGTCCCTTGAGGGTGGTTGTGAGCCCTACCATGCCTGTCGATTGTCTGCTAGGAAACGACCTGGAGCAGTCCTCATGGAAGGAGGTTGAGCTCAGGTCTCACTTGGAGATGCTTGGGTTGCCAGAGTGGGCATGCGTGTCTACTCGGTCAATGGCGGCCAGAAAGGGTGATCAAGAGGACTTGGAGCCTGAAACAGTGGCCCAAGTCCCTGCCAAGAGAAAGGGCAGGGGCGCGGGAAACCGGCCCCGAAGTTCCCACGGACCGGGAGGAGGCGGACCTCGAGGGGACGCCCCGGTGCCTACAGGGGAGCAGGTAGCCGAACTGGGAGACATCTCTGAGCTGACCCATTGGCAGCAAGAAGGGGGTCCCACCAGGGAGGAGTTCTGCAGGGAGCAGAACGAGTGCCCTACTCTGGAGGGTCTGCGGCGGCAGGCTGCAGACCAGGCAGCTGGTAATCAGTCCGGGTCACATCTGATCTACTGGGAGAGCGGTCTCCTATACAGTGAGCCTAAGGTTGCTGAGCCTGGGTCAGCCCGTGTGCTGGTGGTACCCCAGCGCTTCAGGACCTTCCTACTGGGTCTGGCTCATGACGTGCCTTTGGCAGGACATTTGGGGCAGGACAAGACCTTTGACAGGCTTGTCACCCACTTCTTTTGGCCCCAAATGCGAAGGCAGTCAGATGCACACTGTAGGTCTTGCCAAACTTGCCAGGCAAGTGGTAAGAGTGGGAGGAAGGTCAAAGCTCCTCTCCAACCTTTTCCGGTTGTTGGAACACCCTTTGAAAGGGTAGGGATGGATATAGTGGGGCCACTGGATCCCAAGACAGCCATGGGCAACAGGTACATCCTGGTCTTGGTGGACCATGCCACCCGGTACCCGGAGGCAATCCCTCTCAGGACAACGACGGCGCCAGTGGTGGGCCGGGCGTTAATGGGGATCTTTTCCCGTGTGGGATTCCCCAGAGAGGTGGTTTCCGATAGGGGGACCAATTTCATATCGAAGTATATGACATCCCTGTGGAAGGAGTGTGGGGTAACCTACAAGTTCACCACTCCTTACCACCCACAAGGAAACGGTCTGGTGGAGAGATTCAACCAGACCTTGAAAGGCATGATCAAGGGTCTAACAGAACCCATGAGGCGTAAGTGGGACGTCCTCTTGCCATGCCTACTCTTTGCGTACAGGGAGGTGCCTCAGAAGTCTCTTGGGTACAGCCCCTTTGAGCTCCTGTATGGCCACCCTGTCAGAGGACCTCTGAGTTTGGTGAAGGAAGGCTGGGAGGCGGCTCCCAGGAAAACTCCCCAGGATGTATTTAGCTACATGCTGGCCTTTAGAAACCAAACTGCCCGCTTCAGGAAACTCGCTCAGGCGAACCTAGAAGCAAGCCAGGAAGAAATGAAGAGATGGTATGACCAGAACGCCACTCTGGTCGAATTTCAACCTGGGCAAAAAGTGTGGGTAATGGCCCCAGTGGCACCTTGTGCCTTGCAGGACAAGTGGACTGGGCCATATGAGGTAAAGGAGCGCAAAAGTGACGTCACCTACCTGGTGGATTTGCAGGCTCCAAGGAACCCTTTGAGGGTCCTTCACGTGAACCGCCTCAAGCCCCACTTCGAGAGGTCCGAAGTGAGTATGCTCTTGGCGACAGATGATGGGGTGGAAGAGGAGAGCGAGCCTCTCCCTGACCTCCTGTCTACCAAGGAGCATGATGGGTCAGTAGAGGGTGTGATCCTCTCCCCTACTCTGACTCAGGAGCAGCAGGGGGACTGTCGCCAGTTGTTGGGACAGTTCGCCCCACTGTTCTCTCTGACTCCCGGTGTTACTCACTGGTGTACCCATGACGTGGACACCGGTGACAGCCATCCTGTGAAGCACAAGATTTACAGGTTGACTGACCGGGTCAGAGCCAGCATCAAGGAGGAGGTCTCTAAGATGTTGGCGTTAGGGGTGATTGAGCCCTCCCACAGTCCTTGGGCCAGCCCAGTGGTCTTGGTCCCAAAGGCTGCGGCGCCCGGTGCCACTCCAGAACTCCGGTTTGTGTGGACTACCGTGGGCTCAATGCCGTCACCAGGACTGACGCGCACCCCATCCCCAGAGCTGATGAGCTCATTGATCGGTTGGGAGCTGCCCGGTTCCTCAGCACGTTTGATTTAACGTCTGGGTACTGGCAGATTGCCTTAACCGATGGGGCCAAGGAGAGATCAGCATTCTCAACCCCAGAAGGTCATTACCAATTCCGGGTGATGCCCTTTGGGTTGAAGAATGCCCCTGCCACCTTTCAGAGGTTGGTCAATCAGGTGTTGGCTGGGCTGGAGGATTTCAGTGCCGCCTACCTGGATGACATTGCTGTGTTCAGTTCCAGCTGGGAAGAACATTTACAGCACCTTGAGAAAGTGTTGAGGGCTCTGCAAGGTGCAGGCCTCACGATCAAGGCCAGTAAGTGCCAGATCGGGCAGGGTTCGGTGGTATACTTGGGACACCAGGTAGGAAGCGGCCAGGTGGCGCCCCTACAACCCAAGATTGACACCATTCTGGCTTGGGAGCCCCCAAGACCCAGACAGAGGTGAGAGCCTTCTTAGGTCTCACCGGCTACTATAGGAGATTTGTTAAGGGCTATGGCACCATCGTTGCCCCCTTAACAGAGCTGACCTCTAAGAGGCAGCCCAGGAAAGTGATCTGGACGGAGTCCTGCCAGAAAGCTTTTGATGCCCTGAAGGCAGCCATGTGCACGGCGCCCGTGCTCAAGGCACCTGACTTCTCCAAAGAATTTGTCGTGCAGACTGACGCTTCAGAGCATGGTGTGGGAGCGGTGCTCTCACAGCTGAACGAAGAGGGCCTGGATCAGCCTGTAGTCTTCCTTAGCAGGAGACTACTTCCCAGGGAACAGAGGTGGAGTGCCATAGAAAGGGAAGCTTTTGCTGTGGTCTGGGCACTGAAGAAGTTGAGACCATACCTGTTTGGGACTCACTTCCGGGTTCAGACAGACCACAGGTCCCTCAGATGGTTGATGCAAATGAGGGGTGAGAATCCAAAACTGCTGAGGTGGTCCATCTCCCTACAGGGAATGGACTTTACGGTGGAGCACCGTCCTGGTACAGAACACGCCAACGCAGATGGTCTGTCCAGGTTCTTCCGCCTTAGTGAAGAGAACTCCAATGGGGTTGGGTAGTTCTCCCTACTTTCAGCTGGAGGGGACATGTGTTAGACTTGGCATCTTTTGGCGTGTTTCCCCTGACTTTTTGCTTTCTGACCTCCCGGTTTTGACTCTGTTTTTGCTGGTGTGATGATTCTGCGCACTTTCCTCACTGCGGTCCAGTGGGAAAGTGCAAGTGCTCCTGTATAAAATGTGTTATGGATTGGTGTTTCCATGATTGGCCTATTTGGTTTATGTGTCAGTCCCTTGTAAAGTGCACTGCGAGTGCCAGGGCCTATAGACCAAATGCTGTTGGTGGGCTGCAGCACTGGATTGTGCCACCCACGCAAACAGCCCGTAAAGTGTAACTCGGGCCTGCCATCGCAGAGCCTGTGCGCAGCCTGGGGCTGCCATGTCGACTTGGCAAGTGCACACACTTGCAAGTCCCTAAACCTTCCTTTGCTACATGTTAGTCACCCCTAAGGTAGGCCCAAGGTACCCCTGTGGGCAGGGTGCGTTGTACGCGAAAGGTAGGACATGCCCGGGTGTGTGCGGCATGTCCTGATAGTGAATTACAGCCTAGTTCGTTTTTCACTATTGCAAGGCTACCTGTTCCACCTAGGCCAGAACGGGCGGTTTTGATTATTACAGTATATAATCCTAACTGACCCCGGGAACATGGTAGAAATTCGAGTTTAGTATGCCTGGACTCAGACTGATAAAATGCAGCTTTTAGTAAGGTTGGTTTTAACATTCTGTGTTTGAAAATACCACTTTTAGAAAGTGGGTATTTTCTTGCCTAACCATCCAAGCCTGCCTCTGCGGGTTGTGTATTCCTTGTCTGGAATGTGAGTGACAGGGGTTGGGGGATGCCAGGAGACAGGGTGAGTCAGCGCAGGGCTGAATAGCCAGATCGACCTGTAGATGGGTGGGAGGGGTCGCACCTGGGCCCTGAATAGGACAGTGCCTTCCCTCCACAATGCTGGCTCCACCTCCTGTGGTGCGTCTGATGTCCCTGGCCTACTCACTGAAAGAAGGGACGGAGACTTGTCAACAAGGTGCTCCAGAACTGGTTTGGACTAGGCGAAGGCCTCTCTGCCTTCAGAGAACAAAGGAATTTGGGATATAAATATTGGGGCCCTGACCCCATGAATTTAGATCTCGCTGGAATCAAGGAACCTGCCAAGACGAAGAGCTGGAAGAGCTGCCAGGAGGAGTACTGCCCCTTTGCTGTGTTGTTGCGTTGTTGGGTTGGCCTGCAGTGGCTGCTTCTGTCTTGGGCAGTGAAAGGACTGGACTGAACTTTCTACGAACTTGTGCTGAGTATCTCCAAGGGCCAGGAACCGAGCTGGCCTCCTGTTAAGAAGTCTCAGGGACTACAAAGACTTCACAAACCTCTAGGTACCGCTTCTGGAACGCTGTTTCAGTTGCCACAGAGGAAGGGAACTGCAACCGACTCCGTCAACCGAATCCATCCCTGGCCGGTGACCTGTTTGCACCGCAGACCGCATCGCCCCGCTTCGCATCGCAACCCTGGTCTCACCGTGGGCGACGTCCGACGCCGCCAACATCGAGCCGCTGCTTGCACCGTGACCTGTGGGCACCGCAGTTCGCATCGCATCGCTTCACTGGGCCAGCCGGACCAGACCGACACTGTCGCTGCAACTGGCTCAAGAGTCGAGACCGCACCGCATTTGGGGCACCGCTCGCACGTCTGCGGCGCACCGCTCCGACTCGCACCGCTGTCCGACGCCAGCTCCCGCACTCCGGCTAGGTCGCCTGCATCGCAACCTGTCAGCACCGCATCGAGCATCGTCTCGCCCTGCATCGCACGCCTTGGACTCACCGACTCCGTCTGCACGACGCTCATCGAGCCGCTGCCTGCACCGCATCGAGGGACACCGCACCTTGCATCGCTCCGTCTTGCACCGCAACCGCGACGAACGCCGACCGGCTCGTACACTCCGTACCAGCCACAACGAGAAAAGGTACTGTGACCGAGTCTGTTCATGACTCTGCTGGCCCGTATCGACGCGGTCGGCTGGAACTGTTAGACTCTGTGGTTTTCAGCATCACGGTAGGCTCGGACGGAGCTACCGACTCGTACGAACTTTGCTTTTGTGCTATTCCTGCAAAGAAGAAGTTAACGTATCAAGTATTCATTCGTAAAGTATAGTATTGTGGATTTTTGTCGTAATTGGTCTTGTCTTGAGTATATAAAATATTGGTTATTTTTCTAAACTGGTGTGGTGTCCGTTTGTAGTGCTTACACTGTATTACTGTTGGTTATGTGCAAATGCTTTACACACTGCCTCTGAATTAAGCCTGACTGCTCGTGCCAAGCTACCACGAGGGTGAGCAGGGGTTACTTCACGAGTGTAACAACCCTTACCCTGACTAGGAAGAAGGGTCCCTACTTGGACAAAGGTGCAAGCCCTTGCCAACTAGAGATCCCATTTCTAACATGAACCACTTCTTATAGTGAGAAAAGAACAGAGGGTGTGCCTTGAGAACCATTAGCTGTCAAGCAATGTGTTCTGCCTCTTGGCTTTGGTTCTGTGGAGCTCTCATCAATGTCCGTCAGCTTCTCTGCTCTGTTGCTGTGGTTAGATGATGCTGTGACGTTCAACTCTGATGCCCTGCCATCTGGCGGTGGCTTCATGACCCACTGACAGAGTGATGAATGATGGCTCAGGTGACGGTACATTGACACCTGCTTATCTTTCCTCTGCCCGCTAATTCCGACACTGCACATTAATTAATTTGCATCTGTTGATGCCTCGTCGCAGCATCTGGTGTTTGCTTTACCGTGGCGCAGACTGAGTTGCATCGGGGTTGGCATGGGCAGAGGCCATTGGGTCGTTATGCCAATTAGGTCTACGAATACTAACCATCGATACAAGCCTCGGCTAACTCCCATAGGCCACTGCAGGCTTCGCACAGGTCTCCGTTTGAGGTACGCATCTTATTGCATCATTTCCATGAAAGACCCAAACTTTGTGACTACAATAGCCTCCCAAGGCTGCCATTATATGTCTTGTGCAAGCTGCAAAGAAGTGAGGCTCCCAGCCAATCACCGAGCACTGTACCATTGGTGCACACTGAGCATCTGGCCTTTGTGTCTGCATTAATGGGGACCTAAATCAAAGGAAGGAACTTGTCATATACTTTTGTAGATGCCCAGCTCTGAAATCATGGGACCGGGATTCAGCAATGTACTTTGCATCTGAAAGCTTCTTCGCCTTCATGCTTTGACTTTAATACAAATAAAGTACAGGGTTAGTACAAGTGTTCGAATTTCTTGAGCAGTCCTCTCTGGCAGAAACACCTAAAATGAGGTTAAAGTGACTGCAGCTTTAATGATAACTCAGTGACATGGCTCTGTAGGAACCTTTAGGCTGTAAAAGGGTTGGTTGTGATCCATCTGTAAATGGAAGCTCCAGCTGACCAGTCAGATTCACTTTCTACTGGATTAGGTTTCATGAAATATTTCTTTTTCCACATTGGACTAGACATATATCCAGTGCTGGAAGCAATGACAATTCCACTGGTTAAATAAAGAATTCAACTAAAACCAGAATATGTTGTTTGACACTAATATCCATTTTATCCTGAAATTAACTTGAAATCTTTCCATGACAATTCATTCCAAATACCAGCATCCTTTCACCATTCGGCACCAATTACTATTTGTAAATTGGACATTTGGTTCTGTGAATGATGTCAAAACGTCCATCTGCGTTGCATGCATGAGTAGCTTGGAAGCATTTTGTCTCCATCAGTGGCTAGTGGCCATTATTTTACTGTTGTTGGCCAATGGCGTCCCACAGACCCAGCTATTAGTGTGCTCCAATTGGGTAACCAAGTTACTTCCTTTATGCACTTGTCTCTCCTCTACTCTCTCTCTTGTTGGGTAGTTAATACTTGCTTCAGGCGGTGGTAGTCAGTTTAAAACTCCAGTGTTGTAGGACAAAGTGATCATACACAATAATCTTCAGTGCCCTGCCAAAGTTAGACTCTGGCGAAAGAATAATTATGCATTTACAAATGGAAATGATACTTTAGCTGAACTGAATTATAACAAAATAAAGCAGAAGGGCTGAGGAACGATTCCAATTTTATCTGTAGTGCTTACTTTGAATAATGCTACTCTTAAAGTGGATCACGAACAAAAATCACATCTGCGATGCAACCACATGCTGTACGGCAACCCTGCAATGCCCGAAGGTCTGGTGCTGCCGATGCCCAACTCCAAGTGAATCCAGTGCAGGAGGTGACATTGCAGCGGGAACAGAAGCCTCATTCAATCTGAAGGCCATGCCAGACAAGGACTCTTGTGATCTCAGCCTGCAGGCCACTACTGCTTGCAATGAGCACCTATGTGATCTCGGCCCAGAGGCTGCATCTGCTAGGACTGGTGCCCACCAAGCAGGTCTCCCAAGCTGCTCACCCACAGGTAATGAGAGTGGTGGCTTCTCCGTTATAGCGGAGGAGCGTTGCCCCACTGCTGATAGGCAGCAAATGAAAAAAAAAAAAAACTATTTTATCATCATTTGATTTTTCACATACTCGGCCAAGTCTGCTGAGTCTAGAGAGGGGCCATGCTCTGCATCAGCAGCAGCTAAGGAGGAGGAGTGGTAGGTGCACAGTAAGTGCGCATGTTGGTTTGTCCGGCTGTCTCAGGATGGCCAAACCGACATGCGGCATTACATTTCTCCAAACCAGCTGTCTTGCACAGCCGGTTGGGAGAAGAAGCACAGGCTCCCTGTCCCTAACTGGGTGGCATTTCAGCCCTCTCAGACCAATCCCGGCGCTTTTCTCATGCTGGGCAATAGCATGAAGCAAACACAAAGAGATGATGGACGGAGCGCTGAAACTTTTCAGACACTCACCCCCAATCACAGATCTGGGTTGAATCCATCATCGTTCTTTAGCTCACTTCGCAACCTCAGTTCAGACCCAGCTATATGCAAATCAGTCTTGACCCTGTGCCTCATGGGAACAGTGCAGCCCAAACTGCCAAGCCAGGTCTTCCCTGAACCGGAAACAAGCATCCTCGGACCGGTTTCGGAGTAACACCCCTCATCAGCCAGGCTAGCTTGAATCCAGTGGCAAAGTGAGCAAGGAACCCACGTCTGGGCATACCCTGCCAACTAAGGGCGAATAAAGCAAACACAAAGAGATGATGGACGGAGCGCTGAAACGTTTCAGACAGTCACCCCCAGTCACAGATCTGGGTTGAACCCATCATCGTTCTTTAGCTCACTTCGCCACCTCAGTTCAGACCCAGCAAATTGTAGTTGGAATCTCAACTGAGTCCCATTGGATTTTGTTGTATTATGTTTTGCTGTATTATTAAAGTATTTTCTTTTTACTAAGATAAGAACTTGGCTGGACAATTAATTATTGCGTCTGTTGTTTGTTTAGTTCTGAGCTTTTGCACCCCATAATACCTCCCTGTGAAGCCTTTTGCTGCTCACCCCCCCTACCCTGAGAGTCAATTGCAGAAAAGGTGTACTTTGCCCATTTTTCAGAGCCATAGTAGGCCAGATCCCAGGACACACCAGTGGAAAATGACCTCAGCCATCACGGTTGAGGGCTATCGACAAGACAATAGTCCTTGTCTGCCCGACAGCCTTGCAAACGGGGTCTGACAAAAGGTCTAACATTTATAGGTGTCAGGAAAACATAAGATGTATGAATCAAATCCTGGTTGCAGTCCCTAGAAGCTGTGGCCTTTGGTGCCCTTGGCATTTTGATGTGACCTTCGGCATTCGGCTTCTGACCTTGCCATCTGCCATTCCTTGGCTAGGGCTTTCTCAGGACGACCCCTCTTTCCAGGTCAAAAGGTCAGGCCAAGGATTAAATGTGGATGGCAGGCTCTAGATCTAGACATCATTTTGTTAAATAGTGCGGAAGATGAAGGAGCCTAAACTCCTTCACACTCCAGATGGGTTTCTTGGATACTGATTTTTCTGAGTCAGAGTTGCCACGGTAACATAATATTTGAATTTGTAAAGTGCACTTTGGCTCTGAGGGATTTCTAGGTGCTGTATAACAGATGTTGACTCTTATCGACCTTGGGAGGATGAAAGGTTGAGTGGAGTTGAAACAGTAACTATGGGTGAAACGTAGATACCTGCAGTGGACACATTTGTCCACTGAGCCATCAGACCCGGGTAACTAATTGATCAAAGCCCTGGACTGCAAGGGATTCCTCTACATATCCAGTATTTTTGCATTAGGGGTTGCATTTGCTATCTCAAGATGGTGCTTACAACCCAAGACGAGTCTTTGTAATCTCTGTTTGTTTAATTAAAGGCAGGTCAGCCTGTCGCCTTTACTTGCTTTAGAGACTCGGTGTCTGTCACTAGCGTTTGTAATAAATATATTTAAAACATAGGCCCGGGCGAAATGTAAATCATGTCAGCATAATTTCAAGCATTTTGTGTTATGCTTGTTGCAGAAAATTCGCGAAATTATGCCACGTTTTGTAATTACACCGCCATTTGCGGCAAAATTATAATATAATTACGTGCAATTATACAATTTTGCATACTTTTTCAGAAATGCGTGGAATTATGTGTAAGCAAATTATGTGAATTTTGCATACTCTAAAATCAATGAATCTTCATGGTGAGGCATGGTGGGGTATGACGTCAGTTCCTGCGATGCCATCACAAATTCAAAGGCATGTGATGCAATTTCCCCTCTCCCTTTGATTTTTCGTGAATATACAGGACTGGATATTCTATAATATTGATAAAAGACGCTTTAGTGACGCCATCTGCTTCTACTGCCTTCTTCCCTGGCAGCTTCGAAAATACATTGCACAGATGCACCTGTGAGCCTAATATTTTTAACCATTCATTCCAGACCAGGCTCTTGTTAGAGTCCGGGTTATCACACATCTCATCAGTCTATGGGTCACTTTGTTAATCTCACGTCACTGTTTATTGTAGAGTGAAAGTTCTTTGGGTAAGGGCTTAGAGGAGGCAGTCTTACGAATGTTTTTGACGTCACGTCCTGCCAGCTGCTTGTATGGAGTGTATGCCCCCAGCCTTGATCTGCTTCAAAAAAGGGAGGGCTTGAGCGGGAAGCCATAGAGCTGATGATACGCCATACTGGCTGCTTGTATAGTGCTTATGCAAATATTTGGAGGTTGGGAGGGAAGGAAAACATATAAGAAGGAAGGAGGGGGGATAAGAAAGATAGAGGAAGGGAGAGGGACGCAGGGACCACGACTATTCTTATGCCATACTGGAGGATGTGTATAGTGATTTTTTTTTTTAACCGGAGGGGTAAGAGGAAAAGAGTTGCCCTTCCGGATTACGAAATAGGCAAAGTAGGCACCGGCCTATGGACCCCAATTCTTTTAGGGACCCCGCGACAACGGATCAAAATAATATTGATTGGATCTTGAAAAAGAATGACAATCAAGCTTTCTTAAATTGTTTTTCAATTAATTTTTGTTTAATAACAATAATTGGTAATGTTAAGTTTTGTGTAATAAAATTGGTTTATTAAAATTGTTGGTTGGTAAAATTAAAAGCGTATTAGGAGATAATTTAAGAGGGGGAAGGGCTAAATTTCGACTCCCTAAGGGCCTCCACAGGGTTTAATCCAGCACTGAAAAGTCGAGAGAGGAGGAGGCCGGACACATGCAAAGATTTAGACCACCCTAAGAGATTTTGGCGCCCCTTCTCTGGCAATGGAGCCAGCGTTGGTAAGAGCACGCTGGCGCCCTCTGGTTGCAGTATCCTAGGCAACTCTCTGATTGCCTTGCCATAGAATACTCTCTGGAAGTAGGGGACGGGCGAGGGAACACAGGGGAAGGAAAGCGGGAATGAAGGTGTAGTTGCCCCTGTGTGTACCTGTGCACATCTACATCCTGTTTCCAAAAGGCAGGCAGTTAAGGTGAAGCTAACATGAGACTGGATCTGTCCCTGCTCTGCTGCCCCTTTTAGGCACCTACTTTCCTAATACACCAGCCTCGCTCTGATAACATAGTAGTCTGAAGCCACTTTTAGGAACATCCACTCTTCGGCAGGTCGAACTGTACAGTGGGTGATGACATGTTTTTATTCTTCTGACTCCGAACTGTGGATTTACGGTTTTCATCCTTCTTGTAGCGCTATAAACCGAGCTATACACACGTGACTGGCCGATTTGTATAAATCCTGCACCATCTGGGAGCACAGCACCAGTGTGTAATGAAATGTGTGAAGGCTGTGATGACCAGCTGATTCCTGCTCCTTTCCTGAGTGACTGTTCCTAAGAGAAGATCTTAGAATCTATACATACTTACTAATAAACAAGCATTAGCAAAGCCAGTAGCTCTGGGTTTAATGTGCTACTGCAGACAGTAGTAACACATACAAGCAAGTCACTCCGGCACATGAGCAGACAGAGATGAGTATAGTTGTAAAGTAGTCCCTCGTGTAGTTCAATAGAATCATTTAAGTGGAGGCCGAAGGATACAGATGCACAATCAATAGAAGAAGTATGCCAGTGGTTGAAATTATATATAAATAATTATCAATAGGTTTGTTTGAGAGCTATGCTGTCAAAACTAAAAACAGCACAAAGGTGCTTTAGTCTTCCATGACCATTCTATGCCATAGGCCTTAAGAGGTGATGGGAACTCCAGGGAGAGCCACACTGATCTACATAAATAGCATTTTTTGTAAGTTTATAGTCAGTGTCAAAAACAGGCCAATTAATTCTGATTCAGAGCTGCTAGTGGCCCTATGTCGTGTGTGATGCATTCAGCCAGGCCTCACTTTTCAGACCAGAGCTTTTGCATGTTTACTGTTTTTTAGTCCCATTGTTAAACCAGGAACTCCAAAGTAGTGTTGTCTAAAAAGGTAAGACTGTGCCATGGTGTGAAACTGGCCATGGTTCCATTTGGATGTTCGCAGCTCTGTAGATTGCTCTGCAGGAGTTCTTTCGTGCAACAGGTCGCCTGCTGGCTCGCAGCCCCTCATTGCAGATGGCGTTTATCTAAATATTTTGTTTTAGTTGGACAGAGGTGTTTGCAGCTGTGGCTCTTACAGACTTACCTTCTATGGCAAAGAGTTGGGCAAGGGAACCCGTGCTGCCTCTGCCAGGACGTTAGTGTGGGAAAGCTGGGGAAATTGATCCATCCAGGTGGTGGGCGAGAGGGAGTATGTCTGAGAGGCATTTAATCAGCTTCCTCCTTTTTAACTTTATCCAAAGTTGTAATTCATATATATTTCCACAGCTGAGTTTGTAGAGGTCCTCATTTGTCAATTCAAGCCAAATCCAGTTCATACTGAAGCAAAAGCTGAACTGAAGGCCATCTCCCGCAAAGCACAAAATTAGCAATATTAGAAAAAATAAAAAAGGAGGAGCAGAAAGGTAAACTAAAAGCACTATCATATGTCGTAGTTACTTGCGTCACTGAAAGTAAAGTCCAAAACACTGATAGGCAGTACTTCTGTAAAAGGCATACAATCGGTGTGAGCCATGGATTGTTGCAGTGTTTAAATTTTTCATAGATGAAAAAAAGTTTAGCAAAAATAAAGCTTCGAGCTCTGTCTGTCTCTCTCTCGTTATCTGTTTCCCACTTTGCTTTTTCCTTTTTAACTTTCTCAAATTCTCTCTTCCTCTCTCATTGACTCTCTCTGCCTCTCAGTTGCCTGCTCTCTACCTGGCTCATCCATTCTCGCTCCTTTCCTTCTACTTGCTTGCTTCATCTCGTTCCCTTTTCCTTTCTTTCCTTTTCTCTCACAATCTCCCTGTGTCTCTCTCTCTCTTTGGGTCACTCTCTCCCTCACCCCTTATTCTTCAACAACCATTCTCTCTCACTCTCTCTTTTTATATGAATCTCCAGCGTCCAGGCATTCACTCGCTCTCACTGCTTCTAACTTTGTCTGTCGTCTCTCCCTCTTCCACCTTCACTCCCTCTCGTCCTGTAGGTTGGTTCGGTGCATTGGTAGGCTGGCTGGAATAGACCCGGTCTAAAAGCAACAAGCCCAGGAACTGAGAGTTGAGTGAAGTAGGTCTCGGTCCTGGCAGGGACAAGCCCTAGGGCTTCCCTCTGGACGGCATCAGCGGCTTCAGACTCATGGTAAAGTCTCGGACAGCAGCGCGAGGAGTCAGTATTAGTGTGTTACCGCCCACACCCGAGTCCCCTAACAAGTATATTATTTTCAGGGGCTTCATTTTAAATTGTCCAGCTGTACTTTGTGAGTGCAAAGTTTAGATACGTCTGAGCTTCTCGTGCTGCCAGATCCTGCTATGGAAGAGTCCGTCCAATAGTGGCAGAGATCAGATGAGTTTTCTGATGATCGGGGTACCGGGGACTTAGATTCAGACAAAAAGTTGGGATCCCAAAACTTCCTTGACACTCCTGAGTAGCCCTGACTAGTAGTCACGGTCTGGAGCATAGGAGGTGTCGCTGTGAGTCGAATACAGAATAGCACATGTATTGCAAGCAGAATGCATATGAATGTCTAGCCAGGGCTATTGCTTGAAAATGAACAGCACTTTATTAAAAACCTTACATTTGATCACAGTAATGCCTTTGGGCTTAAATGTACAATAGACATTGTAGAAAATACATTTAACAGTAGCAAAGGCAAAAGGTACCTCTGGTAAACTCACTTCTGAGTCACTCCCAAAATATATGCTCCTTCTTGGTTATTTAAGAATTAGCAAAGGTTTCAAACTGCTGGGGGACTAGGGTTATTCTCTGAAGAGAATAGAGTAGAGTTGAGCCCTCTCTGGGCTATAGAATTGTGTGACCCTACCCACCAAAGGTATTAGGTACATCATGGGTGAGCAGTTCTTGTTTCAGTAGAAGTCTGTGTAGATGACGAGTAGAGTTTTGATAAACTCAAACCCCAGACAAAAAAAGAATAGTTCTTGTCTGGAATGTCCATAGTCAAAAAATGAACATCATGGTCTTAGTCGAGGGCTTAGGGTGCAGCGGTCGGGAAATTTCCCCATCACCTGGGTGACACCACTAGTGTGATTGGGGGTCACACCTCTAGGTCCAAGGCTGGTGTTGAGGCCTGCGCTCAATGCACAGGATGAGGCTAGAGCATGCCAGGGATGACAAACCATTAAAGGCATCAAAACCAAAAAGAACCCAACTGTTAGTATGGACTCACCCTCCACAAGAATAAAGAAAACACTAGGTTTTCTTATATAGCCCCCAACCACCAGTGTTACCCCTTGGTGGCATGCTTCATCATGGGGTCCATCCTGTTCTGCTGCGGAATGGGCCGTACTGCAACCTACGTGTTACATGGGGGGTGGTCTTATGTGGAAAGTGAGATTAAAAATACCTGCCTAGTAGGTAAAGTGCTTTTTATTCAGGCCTCTAGTCGTTATGGTTAAAAAGGGGAAATGTAGAAAGTATAGGTAATGATGTGCCTGCCTTTCTAGAAGGTCAACATGTTTCAAGCCATACCCCACGGCTTTTCTTCAGGACCAAGAATCTAACTCCCTGATACTATTCCTGTTGTACGATTTTAGCTGCACACACTCTGCATGCTAAGCATATAAAAATATTCGCGCAGCACCTACTTGGTGTTACTGCTTGTAAATCTGCAAATACATAAAGGGAGAGCTAGTCTGCCAAGAAATTTGGCAGTGTGCATTTTAAAACACCACTTATGCCGTTATGGTTGAGCACGCCATATCCTTTTCTCATTGTAAACACCTCCTTGTGACCAAATTAGTGAAAAGAAATAAGATCATACTTTGAGGTGAGCACTTATAGTGAAACCAATTGAGCCTTGTGACCAAACAAACACACATAGAGTACAGTATACATATAAAAAACACACCACATACATAAATAATGCAGAACTCTTGCATCATGGATCCGCTGGTTGAGAGGGAAGCCCGTTGTCACCCTCTATAAAGTAAAACACGATTAAGTGGGACATCCCGATATGTCAGAAAAGTAATTGTATATGTGACTTTCAAACGGAGTTGAGAGTGGCTATGCCGTACGTACTACCCCAAGGCTACTCATCTGGACAAGGAATGAGGCTAGAGCATGCCAGGGATGACAAACAAAGGCACCATGGTTAACAAAGGGTCACATGTTGGTGCAGGGGAGCAGGTTTGTCAAACAGAATTGATCACTCCAAATATGTTTTGTTTTTGAGGTAGTCACTCACTGTGTGTCTGGTGAAAGGTCACTGGGGGCATTGATGTGGATCTCAGCAGCTTCTTTTGTTGCTTTGGGCTGACAGGGAGTCTTCTGCTGGGTAGCACTTCCAGGGCTCAGCAGGCACTGTACCCGGGCAGCACAGGCAGGATTGCAATCAGGGTAGGCCTTTATCAGATTGACCGGTATAGCACTTTGTGCAGAAAGACAATTTGGTGTTTGTTGTGGGGGCGGGGGTCGTTGCGGTGTGACGATAGGAAGTGTAAGGGAGATGGGAGGAGGGCAGGGGGTTGATGGGATGTTAACAATTATGCTCAGCTACACTAAGGCCTGATTACAAAGTCTATAACGGGACCCGATTGAGACCAAGTGGGATGGACGAGCCGCTGTTTGCATAACATTAAGTCAGGCAGCTCCCTGCTGCGGCCCTCGGAATATTGGCGCCCCAGGCCTGGGTCCAGCTTGCCCATGTCCAGGGCCGGCCCTGATTGCAATCATAGTCCAGAGAAAGATTATTTGTAGCTGGGCAGGAGAACATGTGCTCTGCTCCCAACTTAATGAATAGGCTGTCTTCCAGCCTCCAAAAAAAGGCGCATTTTGCACTAAAATATAGTGTGAAATGATGGGTTTAAATTTTGTGTAAAAACGCATAATTTCGCGTAATTTTGTAAGATTTCCCATAATTACGCGAATTTTTTTACACCCCTATTAAAAATTCCTCCCACTACATAGTCTTTACCACAGGTGCACATGCTCATTTTCTGTCAGTAAACACTGACAAGTTTTTACAGATAGTCTTCCGGTTCTGATGGGCCCTGTGTAGGGATCACTGCTTCCTATGCTGTTGACAATACCAGATGCACTCGATTTACAGATACAGGCCTCGCAGCTAAGGTAAATGTGCTAAGCAGCGAGTGTTCCGGTCCCCCGGGACTCTGAGAGCACGTGCCCTCCTTCCCTACTCTAAACTGCTGAGGAGTTGGACGCTTTGCAACCATTCTGCTGCGGGAAGGCAGCGAGCTGTTTTTAGAAGCGAGCAGGCGATGTGTTAATTAGGTTAGCACAACCCTTCCAGATTTTTTTGTTCAGACAGATCTGTAGATCAGATTATAGAAGAAAAAAAAACTTGGTTACATGGAATGACATTTTTAAAGACATACGTATTTAGACCGGCCTGAAAGAGTAGCCTCTGATTTTGTGACAAACTGGTGCCTCTGGGGAGGAGTCGGACACAATGGAAGCTGCTGACTTCCCACCAGGGATGCAGGACTTTCTTTTCATGACATCTGTTTTCCTAACATACCTGTCCACTTCTGGTAGGGCAGTGACATGCGCTTTGGGGTATTTATATGGCACAAACCTAGCTGTGTGCTGTACGTAAATTAAGGCGTTGGGGTTTGATACAAGCCTCTGCACATTAATGGGATTTTACACCTTTGTATTGATCAATGACATTACATTTCATAAATGTATAATTGCATTACAATTCACACATATTTATAAACTTAGGCACAGGAAGATCAATTGATTTTCCCGGAATCACAGTATTTTCAGTGACATGCTGGAACTGGGGGTTAGTGTTGAAGCCCGGATTAGAACCCAGGTCAGTCAGTATTTTAGCTGCTAGACCTCGTCTCCTCCCATGCTCTGTTACTTCCACAGCACCTGCTAACCACATTAACAACTTTCATTTTAATTTCACGTTCCGTTTCTGAATGAAAATTACTTCACAAACCCATGCTTGAGTAATTCATCTGCACATTGGGAGTGCTGTGGAAATATCTTCATTGCCTTCTTAAACGTTCTCACTATCATATTTAAACCCGTCATAAGTGCTTTGACAGACTAGGTAGGTGTAATACAACTATACATTTAAGATTCTTATTTATTGCTTTACTAATGTGGTTGTGTCTCAAAAGGTATGATGTTGAAATCTGCAAGGAAGAAAATCCCACTGACCTGTTTTAATAGTGAGAAGGCGCAATAGTCTGACCACAAGAAAAATAAACACAATAGGTCTGACTTAGGCTGTCAGGTTTTAGCATTGTCAATGCTTGTTTTTTTGCCATGGTTTTTGCAAAATTGTATTGTTGCAGAAGATGTTGGGCCGTCATGAATCTAAAAGAACATGACCAGAGCAAAAATAGTTTTGGTCTCAAAAAGCACACTTTGCCATTGTAGTCCCTGACAGTTAATGGAACTACTTTGAGTATGGATGTGCTTCTTGTGAAAGGGTAGAATGCCATCACTCACTGTCCCAAGTGAGTACCACTGTCCCATGAGAGCCACTGGAATTGTGTGAGTTTGCTGCCACACGGTGTTAGAAATAGGGGTCTCTGGTTGGCAAGGGCTTGCACCTTTGTCCAAGTAGGGACCCTTCTTCCTAGTCAGGATTAGGGAGTTACACTCCTAAAATAACCCCTGCTCACCCCCTTGGTAGCTTGGCACGAGCAGTCAGGCTTATCTTAGAGGCAGTGTGTAAAGCATTTGCACATAACCAACAGTATTACAGTGTAAGCACTACAAAAGGACACCGCACCAGTTTAGAAAAATATCCAGTATTTATATATACTTAAGACATGACCAAAAACGATAAAGAATCCACAATACAGTACTTGAAAAATAGATACTTTGCAAGATGTCTTCTAAACTGCAGAAATACCTCAAAAACACAGTTCGTACGAGTCGGTAGCTCCGTATGGGGCTACCGCGATGCTGAAAACAACAGAGTCTAACAGTTCCAGCCGATCGCGTCGATACGGGCCAGCAAAAGCGTGAACAGACTCTGTAACAGTACCTTTCTCATTGCGGCTTACACGGGGGTGCGAACCGGTCGTGGCAACCGTCGCGGTTGCGTTGCAAAATGGAAGCGGTGCAGGGCGCGGTGTCCTCTCGATGTGGTGCAGACAGCGGCTCGGTGATGATCGTCCAGACGGCATCGGTGAGACCAAGGCTTACGGTGCAGGGCGAGACGGTGCTCGATGCGGTGCTGGCAGGTTGCGGTGCAGGCGACAGAGCCGGTTTGCGGGAGCTGGCGTCGGTCGGCCCAGATGGCTGTGTAGGACGAGGCGGTGCATCGTGAAACTTTACGAGCGGTGCCCCCAACCACGATGCGGTCACGGGTGTCCAGTCAGCAGCAGCGATAGCGTCGGTGAGACCAGGATGGCGAAGTGAAGCGAGGCGGTGCGGACTGCGGTGTCCACAGGTCACGGTGCAAGCAGCGGCTCAGTGGCGTCGGTCGTCATCGTCGGTGAGACAAGGGTTGCAGTGCGAGATGCGGACAGTGCGGTCTGCAGAGCCGTTAGGACATAGAGCCGGCGACGGAGTTGGTGATGGAGTCGGTTGCGGTTCCCTTCTCTGTGGCAACTGAAACAGCGGTTCCAGAAGCGGTACCCAGAGGTTGGTGAAGTCTTTGCAGTCCCTGAGACTTCAGAACAGGAGGCCAGCTCGATTTCAGGCCCTTGGAGATACTCAGCACAAGTAAAAGAAAGTTCAGGCCAGTCCTTTCACTGCCCAAGGCAGAAGCAGCAACTGCAGGCCAACCCAACAAAGCAACAACACAGCAAAGGGGCAGTACTCCTCCTGGCAGCTCTTCCAGCTCTTCTTCTTCGCAAGTTCCTTGATTCCAAAAGAGTTCTAAAGTTTAGGGGTTTGGGCCCCACTTTTTATAGCCCAAAATCCTTTGTCCTCTCAGGCAGAGAGTGTCTGTGCCCAGCCAGAACCAGTTCTGTCCTCTCTGGTGCAGCTTCCTGGCAGAAGGTGGATACAGCATTGTCAGGGGCAGACCAGGCCCATTCAGGTGAAAGGAAATCTCCTCCCCCCTACTCTAAATGCAGCCCAGGTCTATTCAGCCCTTCCCTGACCCATCTAGACTCTCTGGAGCCACTGCTCCTCTCTATCCCCTGTCATCCAAAACCCAGACAGTCAATCCACAAAACCAGCAGAGGCCTACTGGATGGCTGAGCAAGAAAATACCTACTTTCTAAAAGTGGTATTTCCAAACACAGAATGTAAAAATCACCTTCACTAAAAGATGCATCTTTAGACTCTGAGTTCAGGCATACGAAACTTTATTTTCCTACCTTATTCCCAGGGGTAGCTATGTTTATAAGATGTTATAAACAAACTCCCCATCCTGTCCTATGGGAACAGGTAGCCTTGCAATAGTGAAAAACGAAATTGGCAGTAATTCACTATCAGGACATGCCACACACACCAGGGCATGTCCTACCTTTCACACACACTGCACCCTGCCCACAGGGGTATCTTGGGCCTGCCTTAGGCGTGACTGACATGTAAGAAAAGGGAAGGTTAGGGCCTGGCAAGTGGGTACATTTGTCAAGTCGACATGGCAGTCCCAGACTGCACACAGGCTCTGCAATGGCAGGCCAGAGTTACTTTTACAGGCTGCTGGTGTGGGTGGCACAATCCAGTGCTGCAGCCCACTAACAGCATTTGATTTCCAGGCCCTGGCACACTCAGTGCACTTTACTAGGGACTGACAAGTAAATCAAATATGCCAATCATGGAAACACCAATCCATAACACAATTTACAACAGGAGCACTTGCACTTTAACACTGATCTGCAGTGAGAAAGTGCGCAGAGACACTAAGCCAGCAAAAACAGAGTCAAAACCGGGAGGTCAGAAAGCAAAAAGTCAGGGGAAACGCACCAAAAGATGCCAAGTCTAACACACGGTTTTCCACATAATTATGGATTAGCCGCATATGCCACATAGTCCATAATCTGCTGCTTAATCTGCGGATTTTAATGAAGATATTTTGTTTCTAGCTCAAATGGATCAAAAGTTACAAAACAGAGTAACACTTGAAACATACTCCGGAAGGCCCATTGCAAAACTTGACTGGTCCCCTTTCTGTTGCTTATTTGGTATTTGGGTATTAAACCGATACTAATGCAATGAAACTATAGCCCAGAGGGTGTTAACCTGTGTAAAAATGACAAAATAAGTAAGTAATACTATCAAAAAATGTGCTGCATTAAGCTTCATAATTTGCCTTTTCTTGACACATAATTTAGTCAACTTTGCCACATAATTTGGACCTCCCCTGCTGCATAATTCCAGTGGCCCAGAGTATGCTGTTGTTGGGTAAAGAAAGATGTGAATGATTCAAGAACAGACCAATTGATGAAGAGAGGTGGTTGAAAGACCCTACAAGTAATTAATGCCATCATTTTGTTACATCAAAAGTTCTTGGCTAATGCCAGCCCTAAAAATGGAGTCTGCACGTCTGTGAAAGCAGAAATTATAGTAAGAATAAAGGAAATTCTGCAAGAAGACAGATATTCTCAGAAACCTGCACTAAGATGGCCCATGGACCAGACAAAGAAGACCAGACACTATTTCTTACTCATACTAAAGTGGTGGCTGGGACCAAGCAAAAAACAGCAAACATGTTTTCCTATCCTCATTGAAATGGCATCTGGAATCAGGTGACAAAACAGGCTTGCTTGCCTATCAATACTAAAGTGTACCCATAGATTCTAAGTAAAAAGGGCACCATTGGTAAAATTAAAGTATTCACCCGAAATAGATTAAAGCAGCCACTGATTTGCATAAGTACTTAATGTTAATACATATTATGTGAATGGACTTTGAGCAGGCACGCTACCACTGGCTCGTTTTCTGTGTAAATTGTAGGACAGAATCTGTAAATCTGTGTGAACCGTATTTATAAATAAAAAGCAGAACTTCAGAACACGATTTTTTACTGGCTTTATCAATGATAGATCTGAAGTCGGTGAATGGCAGTTGGATGTGATAATATAAGATTGTGGTTCGTGCACTGCACTAAGCAGCATGAACCGATGAGAGCACATGAAGAAATGCCCCGTGAATTAAATAGTAATTTTGTTTTCCTGATATTGATGGGTTACAAAATTGTTCGAAAGGGATTAAAATTGCCTAGAAGGCCTGGCGCTAGCAGGAGGACGGATGTAAGAGGCCTGTCATGTCAGCCAAGATCTTCAATGATGGTCATTAGGCCCTGTGTGCTGATGGCTAATCTGGTGTTTCTATGCAATAATTGTTAGTTGTTCCCTAGTGCTAAAGAGAAGTGAGTCAGGGGATGTTGCTTATCACATAACTGTGAACATGTCCCTTGCGGGCATTCTGACAGTCAATATCTGTTAGCCAAAACAATAGATATTGATAGGTGCTCAGGACCATCTGGTGTTACTCATCAATAGATGATGGATGGATTCAGTGGATCCGCGGAGTCACAGACAAATGGTGTACATCGTATCATACACTTCACAGAGCGTCGTGTCATTGTAAGGCTGGCTTTGAGAACACGTGTAGGCTTCCAGTGGGGCGTACAAGAGTGGTATTGGGCCTGTGATCTTTGAAATCCTCATTGCTAGATGGTCAAAACACAAAAGGATGCCCTGCTTCATCTGTCAATATTAACATTTTTTAGAGGGTTTACCTAGAAAACCCTTCAGCCAACATAATTTGGAATTCTCAAAATCGCTGATGTATTTTTTAATTAATTAGAAAGAAAACACTCTGATATGTCATTGAATACATTACACCAAGACCATTTTTTGTTGCATCCTGCAAAAAGTACAGGATAACAGACTGAAGCAATAGCTACAAAGATGAACATTATTCCCCTGAAAGCCCAAAACACGTACCCATGGCAGCCTCTCGAACATATTATCAACGACAATACAAGATTTTCTGAAATGCAGCATTCTACGATATACTTAATCCTTTAAAATACAGCGAACTCGCACATATAACTGACTAACCTACCCACCACTCAAAATACTTTCATATTTCACTGTACTAATCCAACACTAATCCTTTATGGGTTCTGGAGTAGCATGCTACGCGCCGAAAAAGCGCTTCGATGCCTCGTCAGGGATAGTAAGTGCTATATAAATGCAATTACAATACAATACAATACAATACATATGTCCTCATGTACAAAAACCGCTCAAAATCAATACCCACTCAAACACCACATGAAATTAAAGATCATTGTAAATAGAGCATCAAGTACAGCATTGTATCACATACATCATCCTCTCAAATGTAGCATCAAACACAGCAGCTCCTCAACTCACCAGCTTCAGCATCCTCTCAAATATGACTTCCTCTGAAGAAATCATCAAGCACAGAAATACAGCATCAAATACAGCATGTTCTCCCTTGTGTTTTCTTAAATACAACTTCTCATAAACAACAACCTTTGCAGAGCAACAAAAAGCACAGTTGGATACAGCACCACCTCCCGAGAACACATCCTCTCAAAAATGCATCATCTTATCAAAAGCGGAATCATGTCCAATGAGGCATCATGGAATCTAACAGCGGTTTAAAGACACCACTAAATACCACTTCCAGTCAGATATACCATCTTCTATAGAACAGCATCCTTTCAAAAATACATCATCGGATACAACTATTGTATCCTTTCAGATGTAATATTGATAAGGCCTCCTAGCAAATAAATCATCCTCTCAAACACAGCTGTAGACCCAACATCTCAAATGCAACAACTTCTGCTATACACCATGTGCTCAAATGTATTATACTGTCAAATACAACACTTACTCGATTCGAAAATACTTTATTCGACAAGTTAAAACTGTCATAAAAGTACATAAAAACATAAAATAATATAAAATACAGCACTCATTGAAGTACAGCATCCTCAAAAATACAGCACCCATTCCAATATAACAATCTCTGAAATAAAGCATCTCTTCAGATCCAGCATCCTCGGACATACAGCATCAATTCCTATATAGCATTCTCTGAAATACAACATCCACTCAAATGCATCTTCCTAAATACAGCATCTGTTCAAATATAGCATCTTCTGAACTACAACATCCCCTCAAATACCAAGACACCTTTTCGGATACAACATTGAATAAGGCATCCCCTCAATTAAAACATCAACAGCTTCTTTTCAAATACAGTATCCTCCAAAATTAAAATACTGCATCCTTTCGGATGCCGTATCTTTAAGAAAAATACAGCTTTCTCTCGAATTCCGTATATTCTAAAATGTAACTCCAACGTTCTCTCAAGCACACCATCCTCTCCAACAGCATTAACTCGGGCATCAAACGTCTTCCAGAACAGCATAAAGCACAGCCTCAGAATAATAACAGAAACATCTTCGAGTACAGCATCCAATACAGCCTTCTCTGACATGCAGCACCAGCTCGAATACAACATCCTCTTATAGAGTGTGCTCCTGGGGATCCGCGGAGCCCTGTTCTGAACCTCTAAGATCTGAGCACATGCTGTGTGTGTCCCTCAAACCTATGTGTGTTTCCAGCACATTGGGTTGCTTAACTCTTGCACTTGCCTCGGCAGTGAGCCAAGACCGGACACGCTGCACATCAGTGTTAGCACCAAACATTCTCCATAGTACATTTGAGTCTTTTTTGTTTTGTTCCATCGCACCAACATCTTTTTGCTTGCCTAGCTGGGCAGTCGGAGCGGGTCTTTCGTGCTTGTTTGCTGGTTGCAGTGTTCTAATATTTGCCTTCTAATAAGGCCTTGTTTTTGTCTCTTGTTTTACTTGGAGGTGGGTTGGACTGGATCTTAGATGGCTCCATAGGCGTGGGCTTTTTACAGAGACGGGTCTGCCTTTCGGCCATTAAAGTAAATGATTGCGGCTTGGTTTATTTTGGGGGTCGGACACATGGTCTTAGTGGGTTTGTAGTAGCAGAGACAGTTTTTGGGGTAGTTATTATCATTTCCATGTTTTGAGTGTTCCTCTATCTTTCAACGGGTGGCTGTGCAACGAGTGACATCTTGCTGAAGCTGTTTGTAGATTCTGTTGTCTCTTGTAACAGTGGCTTAGCTTTTGTACATTGTGATCTAGCAGCTTAACACAGCAGTTACAATGGCTTGAATTCAAGTTTTCAGGTTTTAGTTGCTGTCCCCCCTTCAACAATCCAGTGCAAGGTGCCTTGAAGGTCACTCAACTAGCACTGCCTTCTCTTATGCACACAGGGCTGGTTTCACCTCTCTAAGATGTGGTTTGGGTCACATTATAAGATATGTACTCAGTCCAGGGATGGCAGACATTCAAGATGGCGTCCTTAGCCTCAAATAGCGCGGCTGCTCCTTCTCTAGCGTCCAGACTCATTGACCAACTCATGAACCTCTGGTGCTTTGATAGCTCAATGGGTGCAGGCACATGCGGAAGGGACCCCTGCAAAGCCTGCATCCCACCAGCTGGCAGTGCCTCTCCTATGAGGAGATGGATAAACCAGTGGGATGGCAGTAGCACCGATGCCGGGAGGCTCCACAGATGGAAGGCTGTGCTTTCAAGTGCCATGTAGGCACAGAATGTCACGAATATGTCAGTGGCAAACATGAATGTAAAAAAGTGCATCTGACAGAGCAGCTTTTGTACATCTAGAATGCAATGATTTATCAGCGACTATAATAATAATGTTTCACGTTGCCATGGTAACACTTTTGTGTCAGACACGTTTTTAACAAAGAGTGGTATGATTCAATCCCTTTGCACGAACGTGTCTAAAAGTTGTTATAAGCACAGCACTGCGTGTAATACACAGCCAGGCAAAGGGAGAGATAGAGTGAAAGAGATGCGGGGGAGGAGAACGAGAGGCCGAGAGAGAAAGTGAGCAGGAGGAGGTAAGAGAGATGAAAGGGGAAGAAAATGGAGACATAGACGGAGACAAGAAGAAGCTGAAAAAGATGGAACAAAGAGACTGAGTGTATTAGAGAAGGGGAAAGCTGAGAGAGAGGAGAAAGGAAAAGCGTGAGGAGGGAGAGGTGTGAGAAGAGAGGTCTGGTTTAAGTGCTACAACCATGACCTAGAAATGTGATTTTCAGTCCCTTGGAAGGGCCAGGATGACTCAGCGGAAGAGGTGGTGGTGGTGGTGGGGAGGGGGGACTAGTTGATGTATCTGCCCTGTGGATGCCAATAAGAGCGTTTTGAGTGAAGGCGGAAGAACTGATCAATGAAGGTGCTCATGGACACGATTCGGAGAGGTCAGCAATCTTGCAGCAACATCTGAACCCCTCGCCAGCAGGCCGCTCTGCCACTTTGAGCGAGGCATGGAGTTGGAGTGGGATCGGGCCCAAGTGGGTCACTCAGAGCTGCAGGATTAGCACCGGCTCATGTATGGTGGTCCTGCCGCCATCAAAGGCGGTGCAAGGAAGGTGGAAATCAGTTGCATACACATGACCGCAGGAGACTTTACTTTTTATCTATTTTTTTTTTTATTGCTATGACTCATGCTACAAACAAAATCGCCTCTGGGCACCAAGAACATATGTATCCAAATGAAGACATGCAGTGCTAAAAAAAATTAAGTGACTCACTGAAGCATACAAAAAATTGATGGATGGAATGCTTGAATTAATCTCAGCCACTGGTGATTACTCGGGCCGCATCCCAGTCCATCGTAATTTTGCTCACCAGGCCACCTCAGTTTGGACCCAGCTGTATGCAAATCAGTCTTGGCCATACTCCAGTTGGAATAGTCCAGCTCAAACTGCCAGGCCAGGTCCTCCCTGGAGTGGAACACAAGCAACCTATGACCAGTTTTGCCCTTAAGATGGCTTTTCCATCGAGGTAGCTTAATTCCAGCGGCACAGTGTGTAGGGGACCCACATCTGGGCATATCTTTCCCACGTATGGCATAATGCTGAAGTATAGAAAAAAGTGATGGATGCAGTACTTGAATTAATTTCAGCCACTCTAAATTACTCGTGACCACATCCCAGTCCATCGTTATTTTGTACAGCATACCACCTCAGTTTGGACCCAGCCATATGCAAATCAATCTTGACCCTGCTCCCTGAGCCAAGCCCAAGCTGCCATGCCATTTCTTCCCTGAACCAGAACTTAAGCAACCCAAGGCTGGTTTTTGTCAGTGATATGCATCTTCCTCAAAAGCTTGTGAACCTCGTGTCGGGCTGGCCTTCTCATGCAGAAACATGTCTAAGCATTTTTATTCGAAAACTGACAATGAAAGTGAGCATTGTGAGCTGAAAAGGAAGAATGTTCAATGGCCTGGCACGGGATCTAGTTAGAGCCCTGATAGGATTAGCTTATGCCTCCTTCAGACACAAAAGGAAAACCTTGGGTAAAAACAAGATACAGTACCGTGTCTCTTACAAACAGCACTTCTTTCCACTGATAACCATTGGGGTCCATGAAGAGCCTGGGATGTGGAATCAAATGTTCAAAGACCAGACACGTAACTGTATGTTGAAGAGGTCAAGAGATAAATGTCCTTGAGTCACTTTCTGATCCCTTCTAAATCCAAAGACCCTGTGGTTCCCAGTGCAATCACTCCTATAACACAGTTGACACCCCAGAGCAAAAAACGCTTAGAACAGAACGCCTCTGCCTTCATTTTGGTGGTAGTAAAATGTGTATGTTTTGCTCCTCTTGTCTTTTATGTTACATCACCCATGATCTATAATTTTAGATGTATGCAATATCACTGGTGGTTGCACAGAGCTGTGATTTCTAAGGCTTGCAGCCCGGGCTCAAGATGGTTGGAAGTGATGGGAATATTCAGCGTGCGATGGAGGGGTCTGGCCTTCTGTGATATACCATTGAATTCTGTTGGAACTCCCTGTGATCCAAGAAGAGCTTCTCTGTCTTGCGCCAACCAGTCTGCTTTCACGTTGGCCAAAACTTGCCATGCCTCTGCCGAAATGAGTTCTTTCCCACCTTCTGCCACTATCCCTTGCACTGTCGTGGGCCATTAGAGACCCTTCCACCTCAAGCTTGACAGAAACATGAGCATCATCATTGAGCCCGTCGAGCCATCACTGCCCCCTAAGGTGCCAACCCGAAGAATAAATCATCACATCATATTCCGCATGCCTCTTACGCTCTCATTCTCTTCTGAGACTCTCCATCCATTGTGTCTTCTGCCCCATTCATCACTTCTAGGCTGGCCTTCGCAGGGCCATTGTTGCTTCGGTGATTAGCATTTCCATGACTCACACATCCACAAGGTTTCTGGAGGGAATCGGTAATAAGTGCTTCTGACTTGAACGTGTTCACGTAGATCCAGGAAAGGGACTGATGTTGGTAGTTGGCATCCCACGTACTCAGTCTCTGTGGGATATGCTAGTGCGCAGTGATGGGAAAGAAGGTGCTCTCTTATTAAAGCAATCATTCTAGCCTCACAAAAGTAATTCCTTCAATCTATTTCTCTTTTCAGTTACATACACAAGATGTTTTTATCTTCTGTACTTCCACGATGACGTCCGGCCGAATAGGCTGTCCACATGGAGAATATTTGCGATTCTTAATAGCATTTTATGAGCAGCAGAATCAAAATGGGCAATCTGTCCTACCGTCAATGCCAACCACACTCTAGGTCTCAGCAGCCACATCTGGATCTGCCGAAGGAAGGTCATTAGAACCAGTTGTGCCAGTGAAGTGGGGAAACTGGTTACAGTGGTCTGTAGCCTGATCAGTGGAGTAAAACCTTCTTGTATAGACACATGTTTGCTCCTTACCTTCATTCTGATTTCAAGCAAAGAACTATCCAAGGGGCTCCAAGGCACTTTAATCAATGAATGTGTTGCCATTTTCAGTCGCAAGGAATGCTGGTCTAACTTCCAGTGGAAGTCTTTCGGCATTCCTCATTCTTACTGGCCTGTTGAAGGAGCTTCACCTGAATATTATATAGCAGGAGCTGAGCAGCTTGAGCCAGCCACAAAGGTAGGACATTGCAGCTCCCAAAACAGAAAGATAGCTTTGGGTCTAAGGCTGAGCAGGCATGTTTTCTCCCCAGTTCAAGTCTGCTGTAATTTTGACCTTTATTTACATATACTGTGTATTCCTCCTAAATGTGAAATCAGGTGTCCCCCAGTGACATGATCAGGTGTCCCCCAGTGACAAGGAGTTATCTTCTAACAGTGCTCTTTGGTCACTTGAGCTTCGATCATTGTCCATATTGGGGCAAAGGTCCACGGCTGTTCTAGCTCTCCCATTATGACTTTTTAAAAAAAATTCCCTGAAAACTACCATACTTATTTTCCAGGTGCCTCCAAATCCAAGAAACCACCCACACACAAACCTGACAAATGCTACACGGAAAAAAGGACCCCCAAAGCGCCACCCTGCCATTCTCTTAAAGGGGCTGGATGGTGGCAGAGACATTTTGGTGGGCATAGTTTGGTTGAACTGATAGATGAGGTCTAATGACTCCATACTTCCAGTCCCAGAGTAAGGGGCTGATTACGATGCTGTCAGGAAAGGCTCCGAACGGGATTCGGATTCTGTGAATCCGATTCGGGACCTATGTTCCCGACCGAATCGGTCACCTTTCCGGATGACCGATTACAATGCAAGGAAGCCGTCCGGGCTGTCCGAATCGGTTCCGAACCAGATTCAGGCAGCCCAAGTCGTTCGGAGCTGAATCGTACAGCCCAATGGAGACGGTTTCCGAACGAGCGAGTACGATGACCGATTCTGACAGCCGTTATAAATCGGTTTGGCCGAGATGAAATGGCTGTGGTAATTGGACTTTGGGGGCCCATAGAAGGCCCCCCTTCACCCATAGGCCTGGTATGGGTCCCGTGGTGGTACCCAAGGGACCCCCCCTTCCCAACCATGCACAGTGTGGAAGGCACCATGGGGTGCCTGGCACAGGGTGCAAGGTTTTCCCCACCCACCCCTTTTTTCAATGGGAGCCTCTGTTCTCGTTCGGAATACAGGCTCCCATTGAAGTCAATGGGAGTCCGACCGAACCGAGTCCGTAACCATCCGGACACATCGTAATCGGTCGGTAGGACTCCCCAAACATGAATCGTTCGGAAAGCATCCCTAACCCGATTTGGTGGGAATGCTTTCCTGACGACATCGTAATCGGCCCCTAAGTGTATGAGGAGTGTCTGGGTTTTGATGTGCCCTCTTAAATCAAAGCTGTGTGTGGAGTAAGTTGGTGGATGTGTATATGACAGAAGGCAGTTTCTTCCTATGTGGAGTCATCTCTGCTGCAAGAGATCCTGTTTCAGTTCAGTTTGCCATCATGAGTGTTGAGCTCAGGGAGCAGTTTTTTATACAATTGTACTGTGCATCCGTTGCCCTCTTTTTTCCTTGCTCTGCCTTCAAGGGACAAGCTACACCCTGTTCAGTCTAAGTAGGTTCCTCAAAAAGATATGGGAATTATGCCTGAGATATGCCCAGGAACTGCACATAATACTGTTGTATATATGAAGTCCATTAACCGAGGTGTATGAAAGAAGGTAGATTTATTTAAGCTTAGTTCCAGGTTAAGTTCATAAGAAGAAGATAAGTAGATGGAAATTAGCCCCACCAGGAGCAGCACAAATACCTCATTTTATCTAGTTATTTTTCTCATGTCTGGCTTGGATCTGGAATACAGAAAATAGTTTAAAACCAAGAGAGCTTCTGACCATCTATTGTCAGAGAACTTCTGCAAAGATACACCCAGCCTAGTTGTTTTGTGCTAAAACTTTGAACACTGTATTCATTTTTATAAGAGATGAGCTGGTAGTCTGTTTTGCCATTACCTGAGGAGATAAGCTTGGTGCACAATGCACCACTTCGAAAACTTCTATCGTCTCAGCCTCTGAGATCCTATAGTACTTTCTGGTTAATAAGTTGCATGCTGTGTGTCTTCTCTTGGCTGGACCAAGCCCGAATTCCTGCCTGCACCTCGGCTGCTGATTGACGCACGCTGCATGAAAGTGCTACCAGAACCGAGATCCCTTGTAAGAAAATGGACCCATATGCACACAGGTTCCTGAAAGCCATTTACAGACCCCTCACCAAAGGTAGGCGTAGCAGAGAGCTGCAGCAATAGCAAAGTGCAGGTGGGATGACCTCTGGGAGTGGAGAGACTGTGTAGTGGGACTTTTGCCACGCAGCATTGAAAAGCATTTACCTCAAAGTTGTGATCATCTCTGTTTTCACCACTCTTCAGCCATCATCAAGCATGGTATAAGCAGGACCCCCCCCAGTGCAGGATGTGGTTACTGGAAGGACACCCCAGGGCCACCTCTTACTGCATGTCTGTGCAGAAGCTCACCAGCCCTCCGGCCACTCGCCTCAGGATTCAGAACTCCCTGGCAAGGACTGTGGTGCCAACGTTGGTCCATCCGAGCAGGGTTCAAAACGTTGTTGGGTTTTGAATACCAGGTCAAAACCCACCCTCCTTAAGAGCAGACTCCTGAACTTGGCATCATTAATCCCACTGGTCCTTGTGGCGTGGGAATGGTTTCCTGTTTCCACGATGGGCTGCTGAAGATGTCCACCTTTTTTTAAACTTTACAAACGTAACACTTTGCAAAGTTTCTGAGTTGTTAAATAATATCTATAAAGTTTCGTCTCTGTGGGCTTCACAGCTTCACACGCCCTTAGTTATAAACTGGTGTGAGGTGATGCCTCCGCTGAAGGGTACTCGCAGTGACCTGGCCCTTCTGTAGGCAGGCGCTACCTGATTAGATCATCTAGGGCAGTGGCCAATGAGTGCTTACCGTAAAATATGTTTGTGGAACTCTGCCTGGTACGAGACCACACGTGTATGCAGTAGGCACTCTTGACCACCAGTGTGGTAGATTTATAGAGTTAGCCTTCCCACTTACGGCTAATGATCTTTCCATCAAGACTTGGACAAGGTCCCTCACAGCAGTGCCATGTGTGTCTGGAACAGGTCTGGATGCTGCAGTGGGCCTGTAGAACTCATCATCCTCAGTGTGGCAGAGGGCTGTGAGCCAACCATATCATAGCGTTATACACTGGCGTCCTTCCCGCTCCCGGCTCCTTCTCAAGGGGCGCGCAGTGGATCAGTAGAAGTGCATGTGAAAGGCGTCTCGCGGGCCAGGCCCCGCTGCCGGCACACTTCATCAAGGACCCGCCGAGGGCGGTTGAAGAGGTGTTCACACTACTACACCTGGGATAGAAATAGCAATTCCACAAAGTAAGTTGAGCAAGTGGTGCAGCCGAAGGTCAGCCACGAGTCAGTCCATGGTGCTTCTGGGATGGAGATCCCAGCATGGAGCGCCTCATTCTTCTGACCTTCAGGCTGCAGCATCTTCCATGCTCCAAGGTCAGCTGGCCTGAAGAGGACAAGAAGTCATCTTCCAAACACCACCGTGGCCAGGAAGGGATGTCAGCATTCAGAAGGCCGGCGAGATGGAGGAAGCAGGCAAGCACTGCTGTCGTACTGCAAAAATTCAGAGAGGGGGAAATATTTGATGACTGCTCCCGCCTCTTTAATCACATCAGGAAGTAGTATTTCTGCTATAAAGCTCTGCAGCAGCAGTACCGAATATATTCATCGGAAGAGTAGCCAAGATGTTGGTAAACCTTGAAATTGTGAATGTGTGAAGAAGTGCCGTCGGTATTTATTCATTATAATGATCTTTAAGCTAAGTAAAAACACTGCATCTGGATAGATCGTGCCTGGAAAAACAATGTACAGAGTTGTTATTCATTCCTAATCGATGATCGGCTGTTGTAGGACAAGCTTGTAGTAGCTGGGAAGCAGTTGGAGATCTCTCACCCTTTCCCATTTGGGATTATGTGGGGGAAGCATTATGTGCCTTGTACAATTTAAAGGAACTCAAACACATTCCCAAAAAAGCAGCAGTCAAAACCTGCAGTGGGATAGAGTGCCATTCTAGGGTCACCGATTGTTCAGAGAGGAGCTAGGGCCTACGCAGTCGCACCTCCGAATGGGCCACGCAGACGTGAAGATTTTAAAATTAAAAGAAGTGAAAGGTCTATTGGTCTAGACAGGAGTGTCTATCACAAGAGGAAAAAGGGCAAAATAACTGAAAGTGAATATGAACGTCATTCACAAGCACAACTTTGGCCCCACCTGCCTGAACAGTCGCATCTCCTTCCACCAACCACCCAGACACCTCCACTCCGCAGGACTCTTGCTCGCAGACATACCACGCATGTACAGGACCAGATCAGGAGGACGTCGTTCTCTTACATCGCTTCTAAAACATGGAATGACCTCCCACTCCACATCAGACCCTCCTCCTCTCTTCTTGATTCCGCAAGAAGCTGAAGACCTGGTTTTTCAATTAACCAGCTAACCTTTAGGCAGGGCTAGGCACACACACCTGCTCAGCACCAAGATATGCTTGCGGGTGATAGTGCGCTTCACAAATACACATAACATTCAAGGGTGCTCTCTCGGAGCGGCCATGCCAGTTAGGGTGCATTGTGCACGTGCTATCACAGAGACTGGAACAGAGAGGATGAACATAGGGTAATAGTAAGGTGATGCATAATGGCGCAGTAATAGCAACATTCAGCTATTTATATAACACTTAGGCCCGACTAAAACAGGGCACAAATCCTGTTTTGGGTCAACGTAACCGCTATTTACTCCCCAAACCGGATTATGTTTTCTGGCCCTAGGTTACCGCATGATACTGATTCAACAGGAAAGCGCGTGCTCGCTGCTGACATCAGCGCGTAACCAGGTCACAGGTTAGAACCCAGCATTGCCAAGAGAGCCTGTCATCTTTCCAGGGTTGAATGCTTTGAACACCGGGACATTGAGTATTAGGCACACCTTTTATTATCAGCAATTTCACGAAGCAAAACATGCTTCATTGAGCGCTAAATGGGGAAAAATCGCGTTATTGTTCGTAGCATTTTGCCGACCTCCTCCCGAGTGTCAGCGGGGGGCGTCCGTAGCGCCAGCAAAGGGGCTTTTCAAACGCCTCTTTAAAGTCTGCTTGCGTTTTCTTCACTAACGATGCCCAGGTTTTCCCTGGCCGCACGTCAAAGTGGGCGGGGAGTGTGGTTTAAGAATCTCTTTCAGCACTCGGGGGAGGGGGCGGCTTTCAGGCCCCCCAGACCTGCGGCTTATTCTTCAGATATTGAAGCCTGATGGGTTTATTTATATCGGTGCTAAGTTCCAGAAGGTTCCAGCTGGTCTCTGGGCCCACGGCCCACCTGAGTCTGGACTGAGATTGGAACCTGCTGGCGCTGAGCTCTGAGTGGAAAGCTTCCCCCAGCGGGCAGAACTTAAGAAAATTAGATTTTTATTAGAAGCAGGAGGTGGCCTGCTTCTGGGGGATGAGGTGGCCTTGTCGGGACTTCCTCGTCAGGCACCGTAGAGTTCTGGGCGCCTCTTTTCCATCCTGTCTGGGCCACGTCAGGCGCAAGATGCTGTCGCTGCTTCTGAAAAGCCTGGAGTCAGGCGTGACACTACTAGAAGGCCCACCTACATTGTACTATGTACGATCTATTTATTCTCTTGCTCTGTCTGTTCCTCTTGCACTACTCTTCTACTACATTGCTCTTCTGTTTCTGCCCTATAGCCAGGGGCACTGAATTATGCGGCAGGAGAGGGCTAAATTATGCGGCAGGGTTGAGTAAATTATGCGGCAAGAAAGAGGAAATTATGCACCATAATGTGGCATGTTTTGTAATCATACTACTTCATTATTTCGTAATTTTTAAACTTGGTAACACTGTATGAGCCTTGGCTGCACCTCAGTACCAGTTTAAGACCCAAATATAGCTTTAAGCAACAGGAAGGTGATCAGTCCAGGTTTGTAAAGGGCAGTGCTTAATTTGTGCCGGTGTTTGCCGGTGTTCAGCACCAGCACTTAATTCTTAACACCGGCACTTATTTATGGCAGTCCACCAGATGGTGGCAAATTCGGTCTATTTTTTTATCAGACAACATTAGTTTAACAATTAAATACACTTTTAAAAAATAACTCCAGTGTGTCCAGGTAATTTTTATAGCTGTGGGTGGCCTAAAATTGTGCAAACTGTCACATTTGTAGGAGTGTGTTGCTTAGTAGGTAGCGTTTATGCTGACATTCAGCAGAAATGGCAAGAGCAGTAGGTAGTGCAAGCTGCAGTGGCCTTCTGGGCTATTCCTTGGGCCCTGGCACTTATTTTATTACAAATTAAGCACTGGTAAAGGGCCTTCCACTGCGCGGCAAAAGTGTCACTGCATTTCTATTAACTTTTGAACCGTTTGAGCTAGAAACAAATATCCTTTTTGATAAAATCTGCAGATTATGCAGCAGATGATTGATTATGTGTCAAATGCAGCAAATCTAAAATAATGCGAAAATTGACACAGCTGCACAATCGCATAATTCCAGTGGCCCTGCCTATAGCTGTCTGTGTTGTGGTGGCAGTAGTACTCGCCTTTGTTGCCACCGACTTATTGAGAGATGGCCAACCTCGCAAGATCCCCCGTCTCATACGGGCAACCAATGGGGTTAACGTAAACTTTTAATGTTTGTGTATTGGAGTGAGGAAAGCTTATAAAGTATACACTAGAGCTTGTCTGGAAATTTGTTTACTGGGCTTCTACTGAAAAGGGGGCTAGTGGGTAACAGCTGGGGAGAGGCTTCGGACTTCAGACTCAAGTTGTTCAATGGCTCTCTAGCTGCAGCTCACAAGCTCTTCTTCTTTTAACAGAGGATCTTCGGGCGACCTGAGAAATTGTAGGAAAATACGGTTCAGAGCCGGCTTTAGGGTGGAGTGACCGGTGCGGCCGCACTGGGTGCGGACAGGAGGAGGGGGCACTGACCTCAGGGGGCGCTGTGTTAAGCAATAACTTAAGATTTAAAAGCATGTGCTGCAGAGTTCCTTGTGCTTCCAGCTTTCAGGCAGCAATAAAAATGTCAAGATAACTCTTGTGATTAATGTTCCTGCTAGAGAGAAAGATCGGAGTTTTGTCTAGTGGCAGTTTTGACTCTGCCATAAAGAAGCACAGAGGGTTAATAGGCCTGCTGCAAAGAACAGATCTGTATTTTATGTGGATAGCTGAGTGGATTAGTAAAGCCAGCCTTTACCAGCACTTTAAAGCAAATGAAATGTGTGTGAGAGAGGGGCTATGAAGCGATAAGGGGCCCTTATGCCAGGCGCTAGTGAGGGAATCCGAGTAAGAGGTCTTGGGGATTCCAATAAAGATTGTCTCACTGGGCGCCACCAGCGCTAAAGCCGGCCCTGAAATGCTTCGTAACCAAATATAGGCATTTTTTCATTTGCTCTGGCTGTTTATTTCTTCCTAGACCGTTGTGTGCTATGGCAGAATCCGCAGCGTGAGAAGGCGCCTCTTTAATCTTTTTTTTTAAGTTAGCAAAAGAGGTTCTAGAGACGGGACACTCTAAGCAGAGACCAGAGTGCCATTCCTTTCTGTTACCAGGTGTAACTGCAAATGTAAAGTGTGTAGGGTAGAGCGGCCTCGTATTACATGGAAGCACCAGCTTGTTGGTGCAATAAATGTCAGAATCCCAAAATATCCCAGCCAACTCTTGTGTGACAAAGACACATTTGTTTCATAGGAAGGGAACTCACTTGACTCGATGAGTTCGGTAAGCGGGCCAAGGGGTCTCGTATGGTCCTCAGGCTGCCTGGCGCCTTGAGGTTTGGAAACCAGATGTTTAAAGAACTTCTCAGATGCCAGGCTGGTTATTGATTATTACCATGACCACTGAAATGATCTGGCTTAGAAGGCTCCAATCATAGAGCATGGTTGCCTGAATGACGTGTCATATTCAATTAAAAGTGAGCTAGGTCGCATAGTTTCTGGCATTGCTAAGTACCATATTTGACATTTGAAGGCACAGTCCTTGTTACAAAAAAGAATGAGGGTGCTTTAGAAAATAGAAGTTTCTTAAGGAAGACAACTATGAACATTGAGTAGATACTGTACAAAATGATAAAAACAGGTAATACTTGTTTCTTATATAGAAGCACTGTAAAGTCATTTATCACTATTGCACTATGAACACCCCTGAGTGAATTAGTTTGTATACAAGGCTTACAATCTTCCACTGCCCATAATACAAATGCATATTTACAAAACTTGTATAATAAAAGGTGTGCCTCTTTTATTTGGTCATCTCGGTTATGATTTAAAAGTTGTCACATGGAGTTCTGTATTGGGTTTATTCAGTGTTCACGCCACCTGATGCCCTAAAGCACCCATGGCCAACAAGAATTGGGTATCCAGAAAAGTAATGTACATTGCACATTTGTTATGCAAGTATCTCACTATGAATCACTGCAGGTGCAATATACCAATCCTTAAAAAATGCAAAATATATGCTACTTTCCTAAACTCCAGGTGTATCTTAAAATACCTTGCTATGAAAACACTGTCAATTAAGTGTGACCTAGCACCAGCTTTAACATAAACTATTTTAATTTTTCGTGTTGAAGAATTATTTATTCACTGTTTGAAATACATTTATATATATACCTGTGTGTCTTGCAGAAACCATTAATTGCGGATACTAGCAGCATATGGGTAGAATTCTCACATCTGTAGTGCATGTCTATAGCTACCGATAAGTAAATGGTCATCATTTATCATTGACAAGGTTCCAGGAGGTGCCTAAAGCACATTATAAAGCATTCTTAGAATCTTTTGACCGGTTTGAGCTAAAAGAATATTTTTTGTTGAAATATACTAATTATACAGCAAATTATAAATTCCACAGCAAATACGATAAATTTGCAATTAAGTGGAAAATATTGTAGTTGTGAAGTGGCAGAATTCCAATAATTGGATTATTGTTTATTTTTTATCTACTTCTAGCTTTGCAGTGTTAGAGCACTGTAAATAACAGATGTTTATCCCTCAAGCGAAGAGTACTCATCTATCAACTTCAGATGAATGAAAAGTAGAGTTGTCCTGCAGGGTGTCGCACACAGACCTTGCAGGTACGGCGCAAGAATATCGTCGCCTAAATATTGTCTGACAAAAATATTATGTCCTAAATATCATTTACAAAATATTGTCCCATAGCAATTGATAATAGAAAATCTACACCCAATAGAGCAATATTTTGTAAACAAAATATAGGCCACGGCATTTATATAATCAAATCGCACAGGTCTAGATGCTCTCTGCAGTGTGCCACCATCTTGGTCCTTGGTAATCTGAAGTTACATCAGGCCACCAAAACAGTCCATACACGAGGCCTCCAAAGCAGTCCATACACGAGGCCTCCAAAACAGTCCATACACGAGGCCTCCAAGACAGTCCATACACGAGGCCTCCAAGACAGTCCATACACGAGGCCTCCAAGACAGTCCATACACGAGGCCTCCAAGACAGTCCAAACACGAGGCCTCCAAGACAGTCCATACACGAGGCCTCCAAGACAGTCCATACACGAGGCCTCCAAGACAGTCCATACACGAGGCCTCCAAGACAGTCCAAACACGAGGCCTACAAAGCAGTTCATACACGAGGCCTCCAAAGCAGTCCATACACGAGGCCTCCAAGACAGTCCAAACACGAGGCCTCCAAAGCAGTACATACACGAGGCCTCCAAAGCAGTCCATACATGAGGCCTCCAAAGCAGTCCATACATGAGGCCTCCAAGACAGTCCAAACACGAGGCCTCCAAAGCAGTCCATACACGAGGCCTCCAAAGCAGTCCATACACGAGGCCTCCAAGACAGTCCATACACGAGGCCTCCAAGACAGTCCAAACACGAGGCCTCCAAAGCAGTTCATACACGAGGCCTCCATAGTAGTCCATACACGAGGCCTCCAAGACAATCCAAAGACGAGGCCTCCAAGACAGTCCATACACGAGGCCTCCAAGACAGTCCATACACGAGGCCTCCAAGACAGTCCAAACACGAGGCCTACAAAGCAGTTCATACACGAGGCCTCCAAAGCAGTCCATACACGAGGCCTCCAAGACAGTCCAAACACGAGGCCTCCAAAGCAGTCCATACACGAGGCCTCCAAAGCAGTCCATACACGAGGCCTCCAAAGCAGTCCATACACGAGGCCTCCAAGACAGTCCATACACGAGGCCTCCAAGACAGTCCATACACGAGGCCTCCAAGACAGTCCAAACACGAGGCCTCCAAAGCAGTTCATACACGAGGCCTCCATAGCAGTCCATACACGAGGCCTCCAAGACTATCCAAAGATGAGGCCTCCAAGACAGTCCAAACACGAGGCCTCCAAAGCAGTTCATACACGAGGCCTCCATAGCAGTCCATACACGAGGCCTCCAAGACAATCCAAAGATGAGGCCTCCAAGACAGTCCATACACGAGGCCTCCAAGACAGTCCAAACACGAGGCCGCCAAGACAGTCCATACACGAGGCCGCCAAGACAGTCCAAACACGAGGCCTCCAAAGCAGTTCATACACGAGGCCTCCAAGACAGTCCATACACGAGGCCTCCAAAACAGTCCAAACACGAGGCCTCCAAAGCAGTCCATACACGAGGCCTCCAAGACAGTCCATACACGAGGCCTCCAAGACAGTCCATACACAAGGCCTCCAAGACAGTCCATACACGAGGCCTCCAAGACAGTCCAAACACGAGGCCTCCAAAGCAGTCCAAACACGAGGCCTCCAAAGCAGTCCATACACAAGGCCTCCAATGCAGTCCATACACAAGGCCTCCAAAACAGTCCAAACACGAGGCCTCCAAAGCAGTCCAAACACGAGGCCTCCAAAGCAGTCCATACACGAGGCCTCCAGGACAGTCCAAACACGAGGCCTCCAAAGCAGTCCATACACGAGGCCTCCAAAACAGTCCAAACACGAGGCCTCCAAAGCAGTCCATACACGAGGCCTCCAAGACAGTCCATACACGAGGCCTCCAAGACAGTCCATACACGAGGCCTCCAAGACAGTCCAAACACGAGGCCTCCAAAGCAGTTCATACACGAGGCCTCCATAGCAGTCCATACACGAGGCCTCCAAGACAGTCCATACATGAGGCCTCCAAGACAGTCCATACACGAGGCCTCCAAGACAGTCCAAACACGAGGCCGCCAAGACAGTCCATACATGAGGCCTCCAAAGCAGTTCATACACGAGGCCTCCATAGCAGTCCATACACGAGGCCTCCAAGACAGTCCATACACGAGGCCTCCAAGACAGTCCATACACGAGGCCTCCAAGACAGTCCATACACGAGGCCTCCAAGACAGTCCATACACGAGGCCTCCAAGACAGTCCATACTCGAGGCCTCCAAAGCAGTCCATACATGAGGCCTCCAAAGCAGTCCATACACGAGGCCTCCAAAACAGTCCAAACACGAGGCCTCCAAAGCAGTCCATACACGAGGCCTCCAAGACAGTCCATACACGAGGCCGGCCTCCAAGACAGTCCATACACGAGGCCGGCCTCCAAGACAGTCCATACACGAGGCCTCCAAGACAGTCCATACACGAGGCCTTCAAGACAGTCCATACACGAGGCCTCCAAGACAGTCCAAACACGAGGCATCTGTAGTACACATGGTATTGAATTCAGGATGTAGTTAAATCTTAGTGATATGGGAAATAACATCCACCGCACTATGTGCAGACGAAAAGCAGTATTTCCAATGATAATCTAGACATCACCCAGCTCTTCAGCTCTGCTTCAAGCAAAATACTACAGATTGGGCACTCGAGCAGAAAGTCTTTAAAGCACTTCGAGAGGACACACAATGTTTAGCCTTATGCCTTCAAGTCAACACTCTTAATGAAGTCATAACTTTAAGGTACCATCCTTTTTAAATGTTGCTTTATCAGCTGCAGATAGACTTCCCTCAAAGAGGTCTAGCAAGCACAGACACAGTTTGCCGAATATGGCACATTACAACGCGATGTAATACATCGCGTGCCATTACAACGCGGTCGTTACAACGACCGCGTTGTTAGTACGCGATGCATTACATCTCAAGTCTTTACAACAATTCCACTAGGGGGCGCGCTAGACCTAGGAATAGTAGTATTTACTATTCCTACTCCAGTTTGCGCAACAGTAGGGAAGGTGTTAGAAATGTATTTCCAATACCTCAGCGCCCCCTAGTGGAATTCATTGTAAAGACTTGCGATGTCATTACATCACGTACTAACAACGCGGTCGTTGTAACAACCGCGTTGTAAAGGTATTGCAGTGTAATGACCGCGTTGTAGAGGTCGATTCCCCATTTTGCCTAGTGGGTCAGAGTGATTTCATTCACATGCTTTGAGCTTGATGCATGTTTAACTCCAAACCAAATATATGTTGAGTACATAATATGAGGTAAATTCCATCCCATTTATGGTAGAAATATTGCATTAAAAAATGACAGCTTCTCAGCTACTCCAAGGAACATTTTTGAAGGTCGACTTCCAGATCAGAGAAGTGGAAGACTCTCAGCTGCCATCTTGCTGCAGTCTCAGCCACAGATCCTTCTCTTGGGCTGAGAGCTATTGCTTTGTTACGAGGCCAGGCACCATTTGTCTCCTCTTTTATTACTTCATAGGAACTCAATAGGTTATAGTGCAATGAGTTGTCCCTCGAAGCCACACTTTTAGTATCTGTCGGGCCACCAGACCAGCTGGGTCTGGTGGCTTAGTGGACTAATGCATCCACTGTAGGGGCCTGTGTTCGACCTCAAGGTCACAGGTTCAAATCCTGGTGGGTCCACTCAGCCTTTCATCCTCATGAGGTTGATAAAGTGGGTAACAATAAACATTTGTTATTCAGCTCCAAGATACTCTTGTGCGAACGAGCTCCTTACAAATTCGCGTTATGTTAGTATATTGGAGGTAGTACTATGACAGGCGAATAATTCATGTGGACACCTCAGTATCTAGTGGGAGGTAGAGCGTCCTCCGATGTACATGGCGCTCCAGGGAGCATTGAAAGAGCTTACGTTATTGTGGTATTTCTATTCGCACGTCTAACACATAATGCTCAAGGCCACTGCTTCCTCTGTAGTGGGAGGCTTCCAGCTCTCTGGGCTCGATGCCACATGCTAACTCCCAGAAGGCCTAGTGTAGCTGAGAGGGGACCTCAGGTCAGTGCTGTCTTGACACGTGGGCACGCTGGGCAGGTGCCTGGGGGCCCCACGAGCATAGGGGCCTCATGCAGAAGGCATTTTAACACTAATTTTCCATTAAACATTTCTTTTCCTGTGAGTGGTTGTGTAGGCAGGGCCAGTGCACTGCTTTGCCCGGGGGCCTATAATGCTGTTAGACAGGGCTATCAGGCCTGCCGAGAAAGGAGGCGGGCTGTAGATGGGGGAGGGGCTTGACCTCAGTCAGCACTTCAGCTGCCACGAGGGACATTGGGGGGTGTGGGCCTTGGAGAGGATGTTGGTCAGTCTTACCATGGCCAAAGACCCGAGAGTTTTATGGAGTCACTTCCTGTGTGTGTCCCAGGGAGATTGTTGAATCTGTAATGGATTTAAAAAATGCAGAGCCTCTTCACAGGAGTTGGAAACTCAGTCTGAGCAGGAGTTTCGATCTCACCAGGTGTTCACTATGGGATAACATCATATTACAGTGTCAGCGTGTGAAGGGAGCCGATATTGTGCGACATACCGTGACAGCATGTTGGCAGGCCTGGGTTCCGCTTGCCCGTTTGAGACTGGTGTTGCATGGCGTCACTTGATTTGGTACCTACCAAGATGGACTTTCAGGGCATAGTGTGTGTAAAAGGAACGCAGGCAATCCCAGGATTGCATCATGGGCTCCTGAGTTTGACTCTATCGTGAGCTTCAAAGTAGTGCATATGGCACTTTCAGTGGTTGGACACAAAAGTCAATAACTTTTTTGTTGCGACTATGAAAATATCAGTCATGAACATTTGTAGAACATGTACCACAAACAACACTTTTTCTTATTTAACCGACAATACAGCATATGTGAATTATTTGAAGGCCACGAAAGGATGAAGACTAAATTGGCTCTTCTGTGGTGCTTCCCTGTGAGCCGCAGGTTGCACACTGATTCCTGCAGTGGCACTCGGTAACTGAAGTAATTTGTCCTGTGCTAAGAGAGGGTAGTTTCTGGCATGCACAGGATATGAGGCTTGATTCTTGAATAGGGCCTAGTTCTCTTGATCTGTGCTCTGCCCAGTGAAGCAGGGGCGGCTCACCTATTAAGGTGGAGGGGCGTCGCCTCACTAACTAAATTGCCCCTAGAGATGAAAAATAAAATGGTAATAAAGTTAATTTATTACCATTTTATTTTTCAAAACCCCATCCCGAGCCGAGAGGTAGGACGGGAGCAGGGCGCTGCTGACTGGCAGCAGTAGAGAGCAGTAATAGGCAGGGCACTTTTAAGTTTAAAGTGCGCATGTCTCTTTGGCCGACCGTCTTGCGACGGCCAGCCAGACATGTGCATTTTAAACCTCTCTAACCCAGCTGGGCTAGAGAAAGCATAGGGCTCCAGTGGCCTCGAGAGCACGAAGGAGGCCGCTCCCTCCAATCCTGGTGCTTCTCTCATGCTGCATAAGAGCAGCGCCCGGATTGGTTAATGCAGTTTTCTGGGTCCTGTGTTGGAGCATGTCTACCTGGAGAAGACAGGAGCGAAGAGGACGTCGCGCCAGGAAGGTAAGTGTAGTTGTTTTTTTACTTACTTATTTATTTACTTTTATTTTTCTCTCACCCACTCACCACCCTCCGTACATGCCAGCCGCCACTGCAGTGAAGCAGGCAGTACTCTGGGGTTTGAGTTTTCACTACGTCCATATCTCGCTGTTCTGTGAAGTAGCTTCTATCCACACCCTTCATTCTGATCCCAGGCCTCGTTAAACAAAATGAGCGCAGCACTTGACCCAGTGTATTGATAAAACAAACTGTGCTGGGTACTAAAAACACATGAACATCAAAACAGTGCACCAGAGGAGCAGGGGGTTGGAGCACTTTATCAATAACAGACGAAGCAGAGCTGCGTCCCATCCTCCTCAGTTCAATGATCATCCCCGGTGTAGGCTTAGACGTCAAAAAAGTGAAAAGCGGTGTTTCTAAGCCTTGCATTAATGCAGCCCTGTGAAACCACTTACAAAAGGTTTCAAAATAACTTCAGTGGCTGGTATATTCTTTTTTGGACATGTGAGGAGCTGGGATGAAGAGAATTCCTGTGGATTCCAGTTGCGTCCTGCATTTGGTTATGTGGTGTCTATTGATGTGAGGTTTTTTTTAACTTCTAAGACCTCCTTTGTTTTTGCTGGATCCTCATAGAACAGTGTCCAGAAACCCAGATGTTGCATCTGGGCCCAATTGAAACCATTTACAACGGGTTAACTGGAATTACCATTGGGTGATGTTTTCTGGTAGATTGTCCTGTTTACTGACGTATTTACTTCTTGCGGCAGAGAAATAGACACTGCTTTGAGGATGATTGTTCTTGCTGATTTCTTGTTCTCAGTAGGGCCTAACGCAGCGAGTGAGGGGAGGGGATACACACCGCTCCCACTTTTGTATGAAACTAGCATTTTACTCTTTTATTTATGTGCAAATAGCCATAAAGATAGTCCTCTGGAGTCCTTAGTCCAATAATGCAATGGGCAAGTAACACAACATGTAATAACAGCATGTTTTTCAAAACATTTTTGGGTCAAAACTGCCCTCTGCCATGTAACAAGTTTCTAAAAAAAATCACAAAAACGTTCTCGACCAGTGAACTTGATGAAATTGATTCCAAAAGTCTCTCCCTTTCCCACACGCAGCTTTTTCCTTTGCCATCTCTCCCTACCCGACATTTTGGTTTTTGGATTCTAGTGGTCACAGTACCGCTCCTTCTGTTTGCACCCTGTTCTTCTTAAATTGACACTCCCTTTGAATTACCCTTACAATTAACCTATCCCCAGGATATGTCTGCGACAGATGCTATGCGACAGAATGGCAGCTTTAATATTTGCCCCAGAATCCTTTGCAGGATTTCCACTCATAGATACTATGGGAGTGTTGTCATTGAATCACCAGATATCGGCAGTTTATCTATTTAGTAGTTTCATAAATTGCTGCATGTCTCTTTTCGGTTACTTCAAACTGCTGACAGTCTTGAAGATAAAAAAAACAAAAATCAGCGTTGGTGACTTGTGTATAGTCAGTCCTCTTAGCGAGGTTCAGTCCATATTCTCTGGCCATGACGCCTCCGCTGCATCATTCGTAAGTGCCGCCAAGTTCGAAAAGCTGTTAGGGAACTTGTCTTCACCTACGTCCTGGGCACGTTTGTACCTGTTACCTCTTATCTGTTCGACTCCATCGAAGGAAAAGTACTTTGAACAGGTACATGTTTCCATAATCGCATTTACGCACGCAATTTCAAGTGTAAGGTGTGCAGAGCCCTGTTTCTCACGACAGTGTTATGAAACCGCTTGTGGTACTGGAGTGCTCATTGCATACATTTGGGAAGGGAGCCCTTCTTCAGGAGCCAACGCAGAAATCATGAGTTAAGAAGGCTGAACAATGAGGGTGAATTTCCTCTTGGCACTGAGTACCCACGCTCTATCTAATTAGCTGCACCCTAATTCATAGTTTCAGGCAATTTCTAATCCAGCTTCTTTGGCAACTTCCTGAATGTTGTTAGTCAGAAATCTAAAAAAACAGGAAGACTTGCAATGAGGCTGCGGAAAAAAGACAATGATAATGAACAAATCGCGTCTACCTATGAAGGAAGGTGAAATGTTCATTTTTACTAAGTCTGGTGATAGCAAAGACATTTTCGTTCTATCTAAAACTATTGGTATAATATACCTGCTTATTGGGGCTTTCAGCCAGTCCTCTTCACCCATTGGTCTGTTGCTGTGTCATTCACATTTTTCTTTCACCCGCTACATCACAAAGTATAGGGAAATGGGTCAGTCCACTTTTGCCATTTGGCTAACTTCACTGTGAGTGATGAGCACTTACGCTCACAAAGTAGTTCCCTTCAGTGCCAGGGACTACTATGGCAACGTGTGTTTTTTTTAGACCAAAAATATTTTTGCCTTTAGCCAACGTATACATTTTTTTTTAGATTGTCAAGAGCCCTAAAGCCTCCCCTACTATAAAGTTTTGCAAAAACATAACAAACCCCAAATAAGCTTTGACAAAGCCAAATGGCTATCGGTCAGTGCCAGACCTAATGGCTGCCCAATAGAGAGGCAATGTCTTATGCAGAAGGACATATGGAGCAGTCCAACAGAGAGGCAATATGATGCATTGAATCAAAAATGTGACAGGTTGACAGTGAGGCAATATCATACACTGAAGAACAGATGGGGCAGTTCAACATAGAGACAATGTCATGTACCCAAAGACAGATGGGACTGTCCAACAGAAAGGCAATACAGTGTACCGAAGGACAGATGGGTAATTCCAACAAGGAGGCAATGCCATGTACTGAAGGAAAGATGGGGCAGTCCTACAGAAAGGCAATGCAGTGTACCGAAGGACAGATGGGTAATTCCAACAAGGAGGCAATGCCATGTACTGAAGGAAAGATGGGGCAGTCCTACAGAGAGGCAATGCAGTGTACCGAAGGACAGATGGGTAATTCCAACAAGGAGGCAATGCCATGTACTGAAGGAAAGATGGGGCAGTCCTACAGAGAGGCAATGCAGTGTACCAAAGGACAGATGGGTAATTCCAACAAGGAGGCAATGCCATGTACTGAAGGAAAGATGGGGCAGTCCACCAGAGAGGCAACGTCGTGCACTAAGGACAGGTGGGGCATTGTGACAGAGAGGCAACGTCTTGCACTGAAGGACTGATGGAGTAGTGTGACTGAGAGGCGACGTCATGCACTGAAGGACAGATGGGGCAGTGTGACAGAGAGGCGACGTCATGCACTGAAGGACAGATGGGGCAGTGTGACAGAGAGGCAACGTCTTGCACTGAAGGACTGATGGAGTAGTGTGACTGAGAGGCGACGTCATGCACTGAAGGACAGATGGGGCAGTGTGACAGAGAGGCAACGTCTTGCACTGAAGGACAGATGGGGCAGTGTGACAGAGAGGCAACGTCTTGCACTGAAGGACTGATGGAGTAGTGTGACTGAGAGGCGACGTCATGCACTGAAGGACAGATGGGGCAGTGTGACAGAGAGGCGACGTCATGCACTGAAGGACAGATGGGGCAGTGTGACAGAGAGGCAACGTCTTGCACTGAAGGACTGATGGAGTAGTGTGACTGAGAGGCGACGTCATGCACTGAAGGACAGATGGGGCAGTGTGACAGAGAGGCAACGTCTTGCACTGAAGGACAGATGGGGCATTGTGACAGAGAGGCGACATCATGCACTGAAGGACAGATGGGGCAGTGTGACAGAGAGGCGACGTCATGCACTGAAGGACAGATGGGGCAGTGTGACAGAGAGGCAACGTCTTGCACTGAAGGACAGATGGAGTAGTGTGACTGAGAGGCAATATTGTGTACTGAAGGACAGATGGGACTGTCCAACAGAAAGTCAACGTAATACACGGAAGGACAGGTGGGTAATTGCAACAAGGAGTCAATATCAAGTACTCAAGGACAGATGGGGCAGTATGACAGAGAGGTAATATCATGTACTGAAGGACAGATGGGGCAGTCCAACAGAGAGGCAAGACCATGGCAGTCTCTTGGCATCGGGCAACTGGATGCCAAGCCACGCCGCTAGAGCCCAGGCATGCATTCATCTTTGGAATTATATCATGAATGTCGTGCACGAAAGAAAAAATAGGTAATCCACACTTGAGATAGAGGGATGAAAAAGAACATTCTGAAGCAGCATTTCATAAATATTAATGGCGGTGGAGCGATATATGTTCACTCAGAACTGGACATTTGATTAAATTATGGTCATTTCTCAGAAACGCAGACTGTCTGAAGAGTGTGAACCATGTCCATTATGTACTAACCACTGTATCAAGTGTCTGCCTATATTTGTAATTGAAATTCGTGGTATTTTCTGATTCCAACAAATGAAAAGGGAGGCAGATGCAAATGGCAGAAAACCAACAGAAATGCTGCCCCGGGAAATAATGCTGTTTTCCAATGAGCTAAATGAACTCATGTTGGATCCTGCCCATAGCCTCCAATTTGAAGCGCCTTCTCACCCCCTCCCCTCCGGGGGATCTGCCCTTAAAATATTTTCCTGCTTGGCACAGGCCAGGACAGAGGCCCCAGCTGACTGCTTCAGCCGGACTGGTCTAGACGCTACCTACAGGTGGTAAAAGGGAGATTTATCATCGATTCCCAAAGTTGAGGTGTCTATTTCCTAAATTCCACCTGTGATGGTGGAAAATCTGCCAGGTAATAGGACATTCAATTCTGTTGGAAATATGTGTTTCCAGCAGTGCATTGGAAATATTAGGAATGCCCACACAGGTAGTACACGTTCTAAAAATCTTTCCTAAACTAAAAGCACACATATTGTTCAGCGGTGGCCGCCATAAATAAAGGGTGGTGGGGTCGCATGGGAAGGAGTTGCGTGGGAGAGGTCGCGTGGGGGGGGGGGGCTTACAAATAAAACATTTTTTTTAAAGAAAAACAAAACGTACCTTTTGCCGACGGCCGCATCAAGCTTTCGCCTCTCGTCCTCCGCCGCTCCTCTTCCTCCTCTTCTTCCTGGGTCCCAGCAGCCCCTGGGACCCAGACTCCCATCCAAATTGGTCTGGGCAGGCAGGAAAGACGCCCTGGCCAGACCAGGGAGTTTCTGGGGTTTCTCCAGCCCGGCTGCTCAATGTAGCTGGGCTGGAGAAAATCTAAGTGCGCATGTGTGTTTTGGTCGGCCTGAGACGGCCGGCCAATACACATATGTGCACTTAGGGAGTGTAGTGCACTGGCACTCCTCCTCCCCCCTCCCTTACCAAGGCCCCGCCCCTCCCAACACCGCTGGCTTAGAGCCGGCAAATGTAAAGTAAAACGATGCAAGAGCATTGTCTTAGCATTGTTTTATTTTACAGTTGCTCGCTCTGAGCCAGGCAGTGGGGCGACGCTCCTCCACCATTGCGGAGGAGCCGCCACTGATATTGTTACCCCTAATGTAAGGTTGGAGCAGTAGAGGCTGATGTAAGATCAGTGTGGTGGGGCAGGGGGGCAGCGCAGAGGGGAAGCAGGGTGGAGCGCGGGGGCAGAGGGCAGCGCGAGGGGGCTAAAATAATTTTTTTTAAAGAAAGCTTACCTGCTGGTCTTCCGCTCGCCGCGCTGCTCCCAGGGCTTCTCCTCTTGGCACAGGCTGAAGCTCCCAGCTTCCCCTGTTGCCAATACCGACGCTGCTCTCACCATGAGAGCAGCGTAGGGATTGGGCGAGGTGCACTGGTTTTGTGCTCCATTGGGAGCTTGGAGTCCATGCCTGCTGATCTCTTCACCCAGCAATACAGCTGGGTTGGAGAGATGTCAGTGCACATGACGGTTTGGCTGGCCTGAGACGACCGACCAAACTGCCATGTGCACTGACAGCAGGGCCACTCCTCCTCACGTGCTGCAGTGCTGAGTCCCTACCCCCAAGACTCAGCCGCAGGCCGAAAATTAAAATGATCTGCATTAGGATCATTTTATTTTTCGTTTGCCTCTGCAGGCAGTGGGGCGACGCTCCACCGCCATAGCGGAGGAGCCGCCCCTGGGTTGGAGTAAGTGTTTATTTAGATTGTGAAGCTGCTCCCTGAATTGTACGCATGCAGAATATACGTATGATAAGGAATAGAAGAAACGGGCACCCATCTGAATATCCCGTTTTTTTTTACATTCAGAGGTGTATTAGTTGGAGTTTTGTGAATCCCATAAAATGAGTAATAGTAACAAAATCATAGGAGTAAGATCACCGCCCGTAGATCTACTGATTTTCAGTGGTTTGGGCCAATGACTCCAGCTCTGTCTTAACTCAGTCTACCCTTTTCGAGTCTCCAGCATGTAGCAATTCTGGTTCTTTGCTGCACGCCCCTTGCACACATGCCTTGCCGCGCAGGATTTCTTCTCCTTCCAATGAAAAATTGCAGGAGTCCGAGCAGGTTTTGCATTACTAAATTGTTTATGGACTATAGGAAGGTAATCTGTCGCTACCTACACTGAGCTCCTCAATTTCAACAGCAATCTTATTTATTTGTTGAAAATTGGCCTTTTTGTTGTGCAGCGATAATGGTGAAGACATTATTAAGTTGGCTTTTCAATGTTAGGCACGTGCAACTGGGTCTCATGTCTCGGGAGGATGTGGCACAGTTTGCGTGAAACAGATTTCAGTGGTTATAGAGAGAAGTGTGTAAAGGGTCTGTCAAATCTGAGTCTGGAATGGCCCCTGTGTTACAGCAAGAGGTGCGTGGAGCGTCTGTGCCAAATCTGGACAACAGGCCACAGCACCAGATGGTGGGCCTTGGAGACACATGTGGGCCAAATCGGACTAGTCAAGGTTGGCAGCCACCGCTGTGTTGTTTGAATCTTTTACTGGATTTTTCTGATGGTTTTCAACCTTTGGTTGCTGGGGGTGAGGCTGCTTTGGCGGTCGGCGAGGGCAGTGGGGCAGGTTTAAATAGTGGGTCACCTGATTAAAAAATGCGTTGCTTCCTTGTTGCCTCCCCACGGTGGGCAGTTAAAATATCGAAAATTAAATATCGACCTACACTAATATTGAGGTGACAATATCAAAGGGACAGAATATCGATGTTAAGAATATTGATGGACAGAATATCGACCCTAAGGTAAGTAATATCGAATTTTTTTATATCGATGTAAGTAATATCGAAGTTAGTAATATCGATATCAAATATATTGATGTTACTAATATCGATGTTACTAATATCGATATTTATATTATTGTTATGTATTTTGTTATGTATTTAATATGTATGTGTTATATGTGTTTTTGTTAAGTGTTCTACTTGTCTAAAAAAATATGTATACAATTTTTATATGTTAATAATGTTTTTATAAGTTATTTTTGTTTCTTAGTACTGTAGCGGGTTGTGGGTTTATAGGGGAATAGGGTGGGAAGTAATTTAATTATACTAAATTAATTATTAATTTTTAGGAATTATAGATTAATTTTAATTATTTTTTGCGTTTAAGTTCTGTAGCGGGTTGTGGGTTTATAGGGGAATAGGGTGGGAAGAAATTTAATTGTAATTAAGTAATTTATTTTAATTAATTGGTAGTGATAATTATATTGTTAATTAATTAATAATTGGTAATACATTTTTATTAATTGGTTATTACTTTTTATTAATTGATTAATTGATCATTATGTTAAGTGTATTATTTTATTATTGGAGTGTGTTGTGCGTTTATAGGGGAATAGTGTTGGAAGTAATTGAAATCTAATTAAGTAATTATTAGATTTATTGTTGGGTATTGATAATTAATTTTTTGGACATTAATTATTAATTGGTAATTTTTGCAAATTATAATTTTTTTGTTATGAAAATTAATGTATTGTTTTATCATTAATTGGTAATTATATATTAAATATTATGTATTGATAAATTTAATTAATATATTAATAAGTAATTATTAATTGGTAATTAATGTTTAGTAAGAATTATTATTGGTATAAAAAAGCATTTAATTGTTCAATATTTGTTAATTGGTAATTAAGTTGTAATAATTAATATGTTTTTGTTATTAAAAATATTTTATTGTTCAATATTTATTATTAGGTAATTAATATTTATTAATTATTATTTATTGGTATTTGTAAATAGTTTAGAGTTATTTATTAATTAATTCATTAATTATTTAAAAAAATTATTTTATTTATAAGTATGTTATTTTTAACTTCTACGCTATTCAACACTTTCCCTACTGTTGCACTCTCTGGAGTTGGAATAGTAATTTTTACCCCTACGCTATCCAACACTTTCCCTACTGTTGCACTCACTGGAGTGGGAATAGTAATTTTTACCCTTACGCTATCCAACACTTTCCCTACTGTTGCACTCACTGGAGTGGGAATAGTAATTTTTACCCTCCTGCTATCCAACGCTTTCCCTACTGTTGCACTCCCTGGAGTGGGAATAGTAATTTTTACCCCTACGCTATCCAACACTTTCTCTACTGCTGCACTCTCTGGAGTGGGAATAGTAATTTTAAGCTCTACGCTATCCAATATTTTTCTTACTGTTGTTGTTTTTGGAGTTGGAATAGTAGTTTTATTCCCTCCGCTATTTAATATTTTTTGTATTATTTTAGTTAATGTAGTATATAATTAATTTTAAAAATATTAAAAGTAAATTTAATTTTTTTAATTTGTTATACATAATTATTTCATTTTTATTTATGTTATTGTTTTATGTGTATAGATGTATTTGTAATTTATATTTTTTAATAATTTATAATTTATTAAAATAATTATTAAAACTGATTATTAAGTAAGTATATATATTATATATTAGATGTATATGTTTAATTAATGTTTTATTAAATTATATATATTACTTATTAATTTTAAACATTATAAAATATTTTAACTGTTTATTTTATTTATAAGTATGATTTAGTTTATTTTACATATTTTTTTTAACAAAAAAACCGATATTTTTAATAACGATATTTTTGACATTGATATTTTTTTCTCGATATTTTTGTACTTACCATGTTGTAGATAGGATATCGATATTCTTGACTATCGATATTCTTGCTCCGATATTTTTGTAGGTCGATTTTTTGACCTTCGATATTTTGTCAGTGATCCCCTCCCCACACCCCCTTAATGGCTGCCAGTGCCACCCCTATTGCCTTTTGCAGCCCCGATTGCTTTTTTCCCCACCCTCCCGTCCCTGCATATCAGGGAGACTTGCTTAGTAGGGGTGAAGAGGGAGGATTCATGTGTGGCCACAAAACAGGTAGACAACTTTGGCATCAGGAAGATGTGCAGGTGATTTCAGGATGGAACTGGTTTAAGCCATTAGTCCAAGGCAGGCCAGGGGTACTGCGGACCTTAGTGAAAGACTGGCATCATCTGCTCCAGTGATTGTCCATAGTCGTCCGTGGGTACTCCATTACATTGCTCTGAAGATGCTGGGGGATGGTGTCTGGCTGCAGCGGGGGGGGCACAGTATGGCCCAGTGGCCCAGGCCAATCTCCCAAGGGAGGCCAGGGAGTTTCCCTTTATTGAGTTGCTCTGACAAGGTTGTTTGGGGACCAGCTTCCGCTCTGGCCCAAGCTCCCTCTATCCTGAGAGAGTGAGTGAGTTTGCTGTGCAAAGGAGAAGCTACAGAGAGACCCACTTGGTTTCTCCTGGCCCTAGTCAATTGGATTATTAGATGTCACAAGGGACTTGACGGGTGGTCAATCATGAATCCTTTGAGAATGTGTTAGGAAATTTTATGTATTAATTGTGTCCATGCGATGATCCTCGATTATTGTACATATTGTAAATTATTATGCTAATGGGTTGTTATGTTGTGTTTATGTGTAATAGATATGGCCTGAGCATGTTCAATTCTCGAATGCAAGAATGGCAGTGAATATGGGTCATTCTTGGCGGTTTCCATTGAATATCAAGGACTCTATAATATCTGTCTTTGTGGTGGCAGTGATTTCACTGGTCTCGCTCAGCAAGAGGTGTGTGGTGGGTCTGTCGAATCTGAGTCTGGAAGGGCCCCTGTGTTACAGCAAGAGGTGTGCGGAGGGTCTGTCGAATCCGAATCTGGAAGGGCCCTGTGTTACAGCAAGACTCCTGAAATAAGTGATATAAGGAGAGCCAGTGGAGTGGTCAATTAAGATCAGGGCCGGACTGGCCATAGCGGACACCGGGCGATTCCCCGGTGGGCCGCGAGGGTGGGGGCCGGTTTTGGGCCCCTGGGGGGCCGTTTTTGATACCAGGGGCCGACAATATTGGCCCCCTGTAACAAAATCGGCCGAAACCGGCACCAGCAAACAGCTCGGCCGCCCCCCACTTCCCCCAGGGGGGCCAGCCGAGCAGTTTGCCAGGGCCGGTTTCGGTTCCCAGTCCGGCCCTGAATAAAAGTCTTTGTGGTGGCAGTGATTTCACTGGTCTCGCTCAGCAAGAGGTGTGTGGTGGGTCTGTCGAATCTGAGTCTGGAAGGGCCCCTGTGTTACAGCAAGAGGTGTGCGGAGGGTCTGTCGAATCCGAATCTGGAAGGGCCCTGTGTTACAGCAAGACTCCTGAAATAAGTGATATAAGGAGAGCCAGTGGAGTGGTCAATTAAGATCAGGGCCGGACTGGCCATAGCGGACACCGGGCGATTCCCCGGTGGGCCGCGAGGGTGGGGGCCGGTTTTGGGCCCCTGGGGGGCCGTTTTTGATACCAGGGGCCGGCAATATTGGCCCCCTGTAACAAAATCGGCCGAAACCGGCACCAGCAAACAGCTCGGCCGCCCCCCACTTCCCCCAGGGGGGCCAGCCGAGCAGTTTGCCAGGGCCGGTTTCGGTTCCCAGTCCGGCCCTGAATAAAAGTCCAACTTTGTTAGGACATGGCAGCGTTACCCAATGGGAATTTCTCTGTCTAGTTTTGTATACCCAGTGTCACTGGAACTATGTGGCAGGAGAGGACCAAATTACATTGCATGATTGTCTAAATTGTGCAGCAAGATAAAGCAGATTATACAGTGTAATGTGGCACATTTTGTGATAGTATTGCTTCATTATTTTGTTATTTTTTCACATAATACTGAAACATCATGCATGCGTGTATTTTTTAACATAGTGTAGTGGTGATGTTTGGGCCCGCGTAGTACACCTAGTACACACAGGTACCCTCTCCCAGTTCAGCTTTAAAGTGGTGCAGAATGACTGTGTGCGCTTAATACACTGCCCTTGCACCATGTTAGTTTGTTGTTATGCTCAGTCCTGAAAATGGTGCACAGTTGCTGTTTTTTCAGGAGTGTCTGCATGTGGACAGTAGAAGCAGCTGCCATCCGCCTTGCTGTGCTAACAGTAAGCATGAGAGAACACCGGAGTCCTGGCATGATTGTGTGTTACATATGTCTTGTATGCAAGCACACATTCATGCAATGGTCATGCTGCTTGCCCAGTATGGAAAGCAGACATTGCTATAAACTGTCATAGCTATGTCTGGTTTACCTACTGGGCATGTGTAAATGATCATGGGATTAAGCATGGTGCACAAGAGACCAGTAACCGGTTTGTAAAAATTCCAGCGCCTTGAAGAGTTTAGTGTTACTCTTCATGACACATGGCCTTAGGCTAGCATTCTTCCCAGTGGAGCACAGTGTGTCAGACGGGAAGTGCTTCTCCGGGGCTGGAGGTATGTTGGATCCCATGCAGGGCGGGCCTGTAGCATGGGCGAGCTGGGCCCAGGGTGCCAATTTTCTGAGGGGCGCACTGAGCTGTGCGCATTAAGGTTATGCCAACAGCAGCGCCCTTCTCATCTTGGTCCAGCCTTGTCCTTGTCCCAGCCTGTTCGTTTCTGTCTGATTTGCCAATTTTAAGTGATTTTACTCCTTCATTATCCTACCGTGGGTGATGTTTCTAACACCCCTTTAGGAAGAGGGTTCCTTGCCCTCCCTTCCCCCTCTGACCCCTGCTGGCACACATCAACCACGCCATCATCTGGTGAGGCAGCCAAGCTATCGGGGATTTAGGTGAGCTGGGAGAGGTCCAGGGATGCTTGTGTTCAGGGGCCAGGCCCTGCTCATCCAGGAAGTGACCAGTGAACACTAAAGGGACATCCTGTCGCCTCATTAAATTCACTACCATCAGCAAGGGCGCCAAATTTCTCTCCGCCCACACCCAGGGCGCTATCTTAGCAAAGGCCGGCTCTGATCTCATGCACCCACTGGTGCGCATGCCACGCAGACAGGTGTGCGGTTAATTGCGTCAGGTGCCTCGAGGACTGTCTGGGACCGACCCAAAAATATATGAATATTTTATTTACTCTCTTTGAGAAATGCTTGGAAACAGGCGAGTGCATTAGAAAACTAGTGCCGCTAAAGTCACTCTACGCTCTCGTGTTTTTTTCCACTTTCCAGGGCCGCACCTGTTCACTGTGCTCGCGCACTTGTTGCGGTGCAGGCTGGTGTGTGCAGTTCTGGTGTCGCATTTGGCAGGGTCTGAGACCGGGCCGTGGAGAGGAGAGGAGGGGAGGGCGCACTCGCCCCCTCGCGCCATCTGCTGCGCAGTTTTCCTTGCCGTGCTCCGTTGCTATTTGCACACTGAAAGGTCATGGCTTTGCACGACGTCTGCTATTGTTGACCAACTCAAGGACTGCAACCTGAACAGCTGGGAGCCGGGCTTTTTGGATAAGCAGTGCTCTCGTGTGTGCAGGCCGCACTCAGCTAGTTTTGATTTTGCAGCATGCAGGAAACCTGTCATTTATTTCAGCGTATTTTGTTGTATCGCCCTTGCACTTTTTTGGAATGTGCCCTGACTTAGGACACAACAAATGTCTTCCACAGATAACGGCCTACATTACATAAACTTTGCGTTGATGCAGGACAATTTTGCATAAATGCTAAACCAAAATGTTCTGGCACAAAAGTGGCAACTCTAAAGCAATTTAGTCACAATATATATTGTGCTTTACAAAAACCTTTCTGCAGACTCTCCAAAGCCACTGCTGCTGGGAAAGGTGTTAGTACTTTTCAGCTGCAAAGTGTGCTTCCTGTGAGTACCCACTTGTGGACTAACCACTTTGCCTTCCAAATAAAACTCCTTTTTCAGAATTTCTCCCTTATCCACTCCTGAAATACAAAAGCGCCTTGAGCCGAGCTATTTTCCATTGCAGCATTGTATAAAAGTGCATTTAGTCCTTCAGCGTCCAGCTAGGTCTAGGATAGCCGGATCTTTGCCATATTTTGGTGGAAACCACAAAGTAAATGTTTTTTGTTTAGATCCCTTGTATACACTTTGTTTTATATGGATATCCTTAAACTCTGACATGGGTCTGGCCCTCGTGGCCGTATGTTGTAGACCCCTGGTGTATTCAGTAATCCATTACTTGAAACCCCACTGGGCCATTCAAGCACAGTAATAATAAATATTGCTATTGACCAGTGGACATAATCTGTAACATAAGGGCTCGTGATAAGCCACTTTAGGGTGACAATTTGAGTAGACTCCTCCGGGATTCAAGCTTGTTACCTGTGCTTCCAAGCAGATTTCTCCAGCAGGTGCATTAACCCATGGGGCTATGTGACTGGGAGCGCCCATGGCCAGTGATCAAGTAGAGGTTATGTGGCTGTCAATCGCGATAGACTCAGTACATAACTTGTGCACACATCCCCCCTGCCTCAGTTTATATCCACTGCTGCCCGTGTTTACAGAGGAAAGCACAGCCCAGGGGCCTTCTGCATGGTGGAGATGACTGCTTGTGAAAACTTCCCTTTCTCGCCCCGCGCCCACTTCCCGCCATGACGAGGCTAGAGCAGGAAGAGGCTGCGCATGTCATCCACGAAGAACCATGCGCCCTCCCCGAACCATCAGAAGTCAAGGTTGTGTCTAAGACTGATCTGTAATGAGGAGCTCAATGGAAACGCAAGGAGGAGCTTTTAGGGACTGACATCTGAAGGGTTTAGTGACTCCTATGTTGAGGGAAGTAAATGCATGGAGCTGCCTTCCAGCAGGAGTGGTGGCACACGGTCAGTGACAACATTGAAAAAGATCTCGACAGCCGCACATAAATAGTCATAGAGGGATAGTCGAGACACAGCTGGAGACTATGTAGGCCGTAAAGTGACATCACTGGTACAAAAGTGGGCCTGGTGCTCCTGTTCTTCTGCTAACAGCGGTCAGGAGATTCCCCAGTTCTTTGACTATGCACCAAGGCCATACAAAGAGACAAGGAGTATCACAGGCAGGGCTTTAAGTGGGACAGGGTCCCTCTGGGTCTCAGACCAGCTAGTAAATAAAAACGGACATTGAAACGAGCCCCCATCAGACCCTGTATTCATGTCCTTAATTCTACTGGCAAAAACACTGATCGATTTCTGAACAATGAATGTGAAAAATGTTAACGTAATCCATGTCAGCGATTTCGTTCCTGTTAATATTTCACGTTTAATACTTTTAGGGAATGCAAGATTAAGTAAGCAATTTCCAGGAAGTGGTGGTTCAGTATCTTTTCTTGCATTAAATGTCCACCAGGGGGTTGAATTGATACACAATCTTCAACTTTTTCTCTTTATTACATTCTAACAATATTTACTGTCTTTTACCAAACTCCTCTTTTCTCTCTCTCTCTCTCTCTCTCTCTCTCTCTCTCTCTCTCTCTCCCTGCTCCAACTTTTCTTTCTGCCCTCTCTCTCTTTCTCTCTCAGACACACACAGGTACATACACACCTCACATTCTCTGTCACAAGCTAATACATTCATGATTTTTCTGCCACTTTACTTCATCTTGTTTCCCTTTCTTTCATTTTCTTACCCTTTTCGTCTCACACCTCAATCACCATTTCTTTCTCACCTCTCTGTTTCACTTTTTTCCCTCTAAATCTTTTTCTTACCACTGCTCATCATGATTTCTTTCTCCGCTGTCTTCATCCATCTCCTCCCCCATCTTTGTCTCACATTCATTGCAGGTCCTCGCTCTCTCCCTCACATGGTCTGCATTATTGATCCCAGTTACTCATTTTCCTTACCCCACTCCCCCTCTACATATCCCGTGTCCCCTCCGCGTCCTCCCTGTCTCATTCTAGTCCCCCCTCCGCTTGACTCTAAAAGATCAAAAGCAGATCTAAATAAAAACAGTTTTTGTAATGGGATACAGTTGGATAAATATTCCGAACACAATTGTTTTCAGGCATCTCTTCCCTTTGATTCTGGAGGCCAGTGGTTTAATGCACAGGGTCCTCCAGGCCAGCACAGAGAGGTCTGACCAGAAAGCCTCTCGCACATGATTAATGTGCGTTTGTATCTTGTGAGGAGACATTATTCAGCCCACGGCGGCCATGTTTGTTTTCGTGACAAGTGGAATGAAGTCCGGCAGATGCTGGTGAGTGACAGCAGGGCCAGATCTTGGCAAAGCTGGCATTAGAAATCCTCCTCGCTCTCCGTTTCTTTGCCTGCTGTGACACCTTCCAGTCTGCCTGGTCTCCAGCCTTGTCTTGTGACCACTACTGTGTCCTGTTCCCGCGTCTGCAGGCTTTGGTCTCCACTTTGCCCTCTGAAATACATTAACTACTTCTCAAATCTTCCTGTAAGGCCTGTACTGAGACCCCCGCTACTGCAAAACGTGGGGCTTCGTCATTTGATTACGCAGTTTGTGGCAGAGAAAAGCAATACAATCACTGAAAAGTGCATTGGTCGGGAGAGGTGTTGCATTCGTCCAAGATGGCCGACCTGGTTCAGTGGTGCACCCTGGGGCCGGCCCAAATGAGGCCCTGTGTTACCTGAGGCCTTGTGTCAGTCTGCAAGAGTCAATCCCAGTCTCTCCGCGGCTAGCACACAGGCTTCAGTGGACATACATGTAGCTGAGGGTGCTGCACAGAAGAGGACAGGCCTCTTCACAGCCTTTACCAATGATCCAGCACTTGGTGCTGCCAAAATTGAGGACCCTTATCCAGCGCGGAATGTGCCCACTCTGCGCCCAGCTGCCCCTCTGGAGCTATAGCCATATGAATATGCACAAAACATGCGTGAGCATACAGATAGGGTTCTCATACAACCCCAAGATTAAGCACTCCATTTTACTGTAAGTAGTTCCGTAAAAATGCCGGAATCAGTCTGAGCCACGAGTGGTTGGTGGCCCTTTGGTTCTATGCTCCCTGTGCCACGAAAGACAGCGACCAGTCACTTCAAAATCTGTCTTGACCCTCCCCAAAAAGGACAGTCCAGCTCCAACGTCCACCCCATGTCCCCTCTGGGGAGTAAAAGAAGCAGCACATGCTAGTTAGGCCCAGCAGTGAGGAGTGGCTTGAGTCCTGTGGCAGAGTGAGCAATAGCGCCCACAGCTGGGCCTGTCCGATCCGATGCGGCTCTATGGTACTGTCACCAGGTGCACTGTCCTGGCGGGTACGGTGGCGCTCAGTCAGGGGTACGTCTATGAAACCTCTACGGGACCGGCAGAGGGATGTAATAACACCACAAGGGCACTAACAGAGATGGGGACTTAGCGGGTTCCTCAGTGATTGAGTATCAGACGCATGGTCCCCATGTGCTATCAATGTCTATGCATGCATTATATCAATGGCCGTTCTTCAGATCCGGAAGCAGTTGTAGTTGAGGTGCAAAGGGCTGAGGAGAATGCTTCACAGCCGTGTTATAGTACTGTACATCTAGATTAAATTACCTGCCCCTTTATGGCCATTCTTTACGTGCATCCTGCAGGGGGGAAGAAAAACTCATCCAAATAAATCAAAATGGCAGTTCCTGCGGAAACAAAACCGTGACCGAAACCCAGAGGATGCTGGGAAGTGGGCCTAGGAAGCAGGAGTGCTCCCAGGAGGAGGAGTCTGCCCGGTAACCCATATGAAGAACGACTTGAGGCCTATAAGGATGAGCCTTTCACTGGCGCTCCCTGAATGCACATACTCGTGTGCAACATTTGAATGAAGTCCCACTGCTGACCTCAGGCGCAACTGAACTCAGAACATTGCGCAATATCAGTGCCCCAAGGCTCCCTGCTCACAGACACGTCATGCAATTATTCATCTTGGAGCAGACAGCAGGCCCCAGGGGGCGTGGCATATTTAGAACAGGTTCTCCCTGCTTGTAGGTTATGGCCATTGGGGATGCAGATAAGACGTGAATGATACCTACTTAGTGGAATAGCAGGTAATGGTGGCGGTGGGGGAGGGGTGGGAAGAGCACATAGGGCTCACCAAAAACGTGGTGAGGAGCCTCTGAGTCCTACCACTCACCCCCTGTCGTAAAGCACAGTAGAGTCACCCTACATATCTACAAAGGCCTTAGGCCGAGCTGCGACCCTCCGGGTACCGTACCGCGGTCCCTGCAGGTAAAAGCGGTGCGGCGGTGGGGTCGTGTAAGGAGGGATTTCGAGGGACGATGCCGAGCGAAAATTAAATAAATAATTCATTTTCCCTCTGCATCGTCCCTCGAAATCCCCCCTTACACAGCCTCACCGCTGTTACCTGCACGGACCGCGGCGATAAATAGCCAAAGGATTCGAAGTCTGCAGAGACGTGCATTGTACCGTTCTACCGGATTTGATTGACTTTTTGAATGTTATTATTTTTAGAGCGTTGAGCACACTACTCAACGGTTTCAAAGCGTTGAGAAGCAAACAGTAAAAGAGATACTGTGTGGATTCCAGTAGATTAAAAAAAACACAAAAAAAACGCAACCAGACTAAAAATATGAAACAGCTAGTAGTTCTTAGATGGGGAGTGCTGGCATTTAATGTGGTATCAAGAAAAGCAAAATACCTCTGACACCATCAATGGGATTTTTCTTATACCACAGCGGTCTTTTCAATTAACCCTGGGTTACATTTATTTGTAATGTCACACTTCATACTTTGTTTAGAAAAAGAGAGTTCCTACCACGGAACACCTTAAAAACATACTCCTCTTATTTTTTGTACAACAACAACTCATGACCCAACAGATGGAAAAATCAAGTGACATAAAAACTATTTACATAACATACATATACGTGATTAGTGACCAACAGAAAATACAAAATTATATTGATTCAAACAGAGAAATCAAAAGAATGCACTTTTAAACTTTAAACAGTCCTACTTGTTTACAAACAATAAAGGAACTATGCTTTCTTTTGTCCTCAATATGCTCAATTGCAATAGGTCCTAGGGAGGTCAGAGAAATTTTTCACAAACTCCTGTCATGAGCACAAACATTGTGCTCAAGTGCACCTAATCTTGTGCATACAATGTTAAATCGGTTGCTCTGAACCTCTCGCGGGTGTAAGCCAACGCGTTTCGACCTTCAGTGTGTGGGACCAAAAGAGATAATTCTTTCGAAGGTCTTCATCAGGGCGGGGCTATATTTCATGTAGGACATGGGGTGCCATGTTGTGCTTGCATAATGGGTTAAACCATAGCTTCTCCGTTCTTCTATTTTGGCAACTTCTGGGGCGGTCTTAAGCTGTTAGTTCGTCTTATCCGCTTTTTTCAGTTACTTTCTTGCGTTCAGCTTTTCAATGGCGTGCTTCGTCTGGTATCCGAATGTGGTGGCTGCTGTGCACAGCAGAGCAAACATTGCTCATTTTTGTCACACAAATGGTGCACCTCAAAAATCAGAGTGCGCTTCACACATTGTCAGAGTTCGTCTTGATTCCAACAATAAACTGCACTTTGAAAATAATCCTTTGAGTGCAAGTTCCCACAATTTTATTATTGCACATTGTAAATCCATAAACACAAATTGTTAAGCAAATCACAAAGTTAATAAAAGATATACTTGATACATAGACCTTGTATTGTTTTCAAACTGAAGAGGCTTGCAGCGTAATTTTGGAAATTTCTTGGAACAAGAGTAACGCGAAATTACCAAAACTATGCTAATTACGCCCGCATAACTCAAGTTTCGCCCAGGGCCTAATTACATGACTTTCGCAAAATTGAAACAAGAAGAAAGACTGTAGAAAAAAAATATAAAGTTAAGGGATGACTTAACAAAGAGCGATTTCATAAGAGGCTCAATACTTTCAGTGAAGGCAAATACACACCTTACAAAACAAAGGTCTGGGAGAATCCGCGGAGCTCGCATGACACAAGTGATAGGCAGGGTTTAGCTGCCAGCAGACTTGAACACAGTGTCAACACCGTGCAGGTTTTCTTGCACTTTTCATGACCGAACAATTCATATGGGCTGACCATCTAGACTCTAGAGAATGCTGTGAAAGAGCTCAAACAGAAATCATTAGCATAACACACCTAGCCAAGCACTTTCACAGCACTGTGCAGGATCTTCACTACTAGCCAGGGCCACTGGAATTATGTGGCAGGGGAGGCCCAAATTATGTAGCAAGTTTGAGTACATTATGCGGCATGAAAAGGGAATTTATATAACGTAATGTGGCATACTTTGTTATAGTATTATTTCATTATTTTGTCATTTTTAAAAAAATTATTAACACTGTCTGGGCATTGGTTGCACCCTATTTGTACCAATTTAACACCCAAATATAGTAATGAGCAACAGAAAGGTGACCAGTCAAACTTTGTAAAGGACCTTCCCCTGCGCTGCAAGATGTGTTGCTGCGTTTATAGTAACTTTTGAACCGTTTGAGGTAAAAACAATTTTTTGGGTAAAATCAGCAGATTATGCAGCAGATGATGGATTAAGTGGCAAATGCGCCAAATCTATAATCATGCAAAAATCACCACAGCCGCACAATTGCATAATTTCAGTGGCCCTGCTATTTGCTCATTTGCAAAAAGATCAGTGTTCAGCACTGGGCAGCACCTCCTCCACTGCAGGGGTAGCGGTTGGGGGGCAAGTGGCTAGGTAACTGAGGTAAGTGGTCGGGTGGGAGAGCTTGGCTCCCTTTGGACTCGAGGTTCCAAGAGGACCTTGCGCTGAGCCCTGGAGCCATGCATCTGGCTCGAGCCTTCAGCGGGTCACACCCCTATACCTGTAAACCCTACACAGTCACTCCCATGCAGTGTTCTCAGCAGCTACCCCATCCGTCACTTCTTCCCGGTGATTGCTGGAGGGTGCAGTCTTCTTGAAACATAAACAATAAATTTATTAGACTTCATTTCGGCTATTGCCGTAAAAGCAGATATAACAATAAATGAAAACAATAAAATAATTGGGTCATTAAAATCCTTAAAATCATGACATATAAAGATAGTAAGAAAGGCACATAAGAATAAGAACTAGCAGCATATGAGGAATACATCACAACAATTTAAAGTATAAAATCAAAGTTCATTTAAGAGCTCCTGGACATAATTTTGTCTGTAATATGGGCTGGAAGTCCATATTCAAAAGCAGCATACAATTTATAAAATAGCAAGAAACTGCAGGATACAGCATAAAGACGCTCAAGTTCTGGGCACAAGTCACTAAGCAGAAACAGGGCGACTATTTTCTGTCAATGTCTCCACATATATGCAAGAAAGCGAGAAATAGCAAATACAATTGGTTGAGTGGTGTCTGCCTTAAGTATCTTAGTCGCAATTTTATAGTCCCCGATGCCCAGATTGCTACACAGCGGCAAGATCCATTTCCTCATATGTGCATAATTTTGTGGACCGAAATACAGGACATGGTCTATGGTTTCCTTAACCTCAGGACAAAAAGGACAGCTTTGGTCAGGTTCAGAATGAGGACGTTGCCACTTTGCAGTAAATGATTGAAGCGGCAAGGTCCAGATGCGAAACGTAATATAAAGAGGTCTGGCAGCCAGGGGCTCAATTGTATCCATATACTCTTCCAGGCAATAAGTGTCTTTAAATTCCAGAAAAGCCAAGGTCCGGGTACCTACTACCCGGTCCTGTGAGATCTAACATCTGCATGTCTCTAATACCACTCCTTGAGCATGGACTTTGAAACGCCACACAACATTTCCGGATGGGCCCACATATTTCCGCAACCAATATCTTCAAGGCAATGCCTACATTACCCCAACCGTGGGATTCTGATGGCCACAGGGAGTTTTAAGATTTCTTCCAGGCCCAGCCAAAAGGGCAATAAGTCTGCTGAGGACCAAATCCTCCTAATACAACAGGGGTCTGAGTTTTTCTCTGTGAGCTAGAGGTCGAATACCAACGTCTAATCGGAGTAGCACTAGTGCAGTGCTGGCAGGAAGATTGGTGAGGAGTCAGAGAAAACGATTTTCCGTCAATTCCATATCATGGACATTGTTGTGCTTCCAAAGTTCCCCACCATATAGAGAACCACCCGCCCACTGAGCTTGCAAGTTGTAAATTTGCAATGCTGGTGTTATTGTACGAAACTTACACCACTTCAAAGATCTCAGGATATCACCAGTATAATGTTCTAATCTAAGTTTACACTTTTGGATCTGGGGGTGACTAACCAAAATGCTCATTGAGGGTGAACCCAAGGTATTCAAAGGTAGGAACCCTCTACAGTGGAGAGCCAATAAGGACTGGGTGTGATCTAGCCATCTGGCTGGGATTCAATACCATATATTTTGTTTTGTTAAGGTTGATCTCCAGCCCTCTCTGCTTGCAGAAGACACCAAACTGATCCAGCAAATTTTGGATACCCATTGGGGATTTCAAGACCAGTAAGGTGTCATCTGCAAATTGGAGCACCTGGACCTTCCTGTTTGACAGACGCGGGGCATCATTCTTGCACTGCTCTAATATGGTTACCAGGTCATTAATGTATAGCAGAAACAAAGTGGGGGCTAAGACACACCCCTGTCTCACCCCCCAAGGGCACTAGAATAGGGTCTGTCAAGTCCCCAGCAGGGCCACACCTAAGATGCCGGGACATTCGAGAGTAGGAAATAGTATTGTTGAGGTGGGCTATATGTTTTTTGTTATGCTCCTCGTTATGAAGGGGAACATTTTCAGATTTCCCCCAGCTATGGAAGGGTAATAAAAATGCACTCTCCCCTGCCCACAATCTATTTCTTACAAGGAGTATCAGAGTCTCTGGCTTAGTTTATCGCTGCTGTTGAGACGCCATCCGTGGAGATGGAAATTAAAAGCTGCAGCGTACCGGATTACCACACAGGGCGATCCCTGGCACAACACGTCAGCTCCTCGACTCTTGCTGGCACATTTGGAAGTAGGATGTGCCTAAGAGTCTTCTCCTGTGATGCATGAATGATGTCTGTATCTAAAGGAAATTCTCTAGAAGAGTGGTGAAAGACACCACCACCAGAAACAGGGCACTGCTGCTGAAGCGCAGAGCGGGGATACACGACCACCACAGAGGCCAGCACCATCAAAGCACAGAATGGTGAAACATGCAACCACCACAAACAGGCCAGCACTTCCGAAGCATAGAGCAGTGAAACAGATGACCACCACAAACAGGCCAGCAATGCTGAAGCATAGAGCGATGCCACACACGACCACCACAAACAGGCCAGCACTGCCAAAGCGTAGAGCGGTGACACAGATGACCACCACAAACAGGCCCGCAATACCAAAGCATAGAGTGGTGACGCGCACAACCACCACAAACAGGCCCGCAATACCGAAGCATAGATCATTGAAATAGATGACCACCACAAACAGGCCCACAATACCGAAGCATAGATCGGTGAAACAGATGACCACCACAAACAGGACCCCAATACCGAAGCATAGATTGGTGAAACAGATAACCACCACAAACAGGCCCGCAATACCGAAGCATAGAGCGGTGACACAGATGACCACCACAAATAGGCCCACATTACCGAAGCATAGAGCGGTGACACAGATGACCACCACAAACAGGCCCGCAATACCGAAGCATAGAGCGGTGACATGCACGACCACCACAAACAGGCCCGCAATACCGAAGCATAGAGCGGTGACACGCACGGCCACCACAAACAGGCCCGCAATACCGAAGCATAGATCGGTGAAACAGATAACCAGCACAAACAGGCTCGCAATACTGAAGCATAGAGCGGTGACACAGATGACCACCACAAACAGGCCAGCACTGCCGAAGCATAGAGCGGTGACACGCGCGACCACCACAAACAGGCCAGCACTGCCGAAGCATAGAGCGGTGACACGCACGACCACCACAAACAGGCTACCACTGCCGAAGCACAAAGCGGCGACACATACGAACGCCGCAAATAGGCCAGCACCGTCGAAGCACAGAACGGTGAAACATGCAACCACCACAAACAGGTCAGCAAATGCGCAGAGTGGTGACACACGACCACAGCAAGCAGGAAGTGCTGCTGAAGCACAACATCTCATTGCACCCTAGAGAAATGCCACAGGAAGCTGATGAGTCAGAAGTGACCCACCTCACATCTTCTAATATTTATTTGTGTTAATTAGCTATCCACAGGAACGACTGGGCACACGATGAGCGCCGAAACCTGCCTTGCACACAAATTACATGTTTTTAAAGTTGGACTGAGCACGAAAGTTCATTTTTAATTTTTGTTTTTCTGAAAGCACTAACTAATGTTTACCGAGAGATAATTAGTATCATTAGAGCCTCGGTGAAGTTATTAATATTACCAATTAAACCACAATAAAGCCCAATTAATTACAGAAGCGGATTAAGGTGGTTTCTTAGGTGTTTAGAATTCGATACCAGACTGGTTAGAAATATCAGTGGTTACTATAGTTACGTTCTGTGTGTGTATTGGATTGGAATTTCATATAGGGTCGGAGTTAATTTTTTTACACTATCTTGTTCCAGTGGCAGCTCTTCCGCTAAGGCGGAGGAGCATCGCCCCACTGCTTTTCAGCAGTGTAAAAAAGAGAAAATAAAATGATAATAATAGAATGTTAATATCATTTTATTTTTCCCTGCTGAGGTAATTTTGCGGGGTGGGGCAGGGCTGGGCTGCTCTGCTCACAACGCAGGGGGAGGAGTGGTGGGCACTCTGTAAATGCACATGATGGTTTGGCCGGCCGTCTTGGCCAGTCATGCGCACTTAGCATGTTCTCCACCAGGCTGTTTTGCGCAGCCTGGGTGGAGAACATGCACAGGCTCCCAGTCCTGGTCTGAGCGCCGCACCACGGCACTCAGACCAATCACAACGCTGCTGACAGCAGCGTCATAATTGGCTTGGGGGAGCCTGTGTGCTTCCTGCTTCCGTTCCGGCCGGACTCGTCGTGAAGAGACTCGGAGAGACGACGGAAGAGAGACTTGGTGATGAGGTAAGTTTATTTTTATTTTTCTACACCCCACTGCCCCGCCACCCCCGATCCATGCCAGCTACCACTGCCTTGTTCATGTCGGCAGCATTTGCTTCTTGTTTTGGCGCCCATCTCATTAGAACCATGCATGGAAATCACACTGGGTCATATTGTCACGTGGTAGAAGCATTTCCTTAGAGGCTGCCAAAGATGGGAGACTTCCAAAAAGGTTTGCTGCTTATGTAAATATATACAAGCTCTGGGTTACACAATGCACAATATCAGTACAATAAGGATCACCATACGTAGGTTGAGGGAGGCATTCTATGATTCCACTCCACCACCCTCTTCCAATGCATGGATAAAAGCAACCCAAATGCCCTTTAATGCTTTCTGTTCATCATCATTTTTCAGTATCGTTTTTATGCTCGATTTTTTAAACAAAGTGTCCAAAATAAAAGACTTAATATGTTCTTCTGAAAACAAGCAGCAATGGCTCGCCCTCATGAACCACTGGTGTCTTTTCTTGTTTTGCTCTGAGTGACATCCTCCATGGATCGGACCATTGCTCAAGGTCTGGTCTAACAGCCTATGCCAACATCTAGTCATTTCCATTTTGCTCTCAGTAACTTGCTCACTGATCCTGCCCAATGCACCCGCCCTAGAGGTGCACATCACATCCGGACAACTTATCGCTTTATGTTTTTCTCTTTGTAACTTGTGCTCATGGTCCTGACCCATTCACCAGCCCATGGCCATACATACATGGTCAAAGAGTGTTGATTTCGTTGACTTGTATCCAGTGCTTAATTTGTAAACAAATAAGTGCCACAGCCCTTGTCAGGCGGACACTGCTGCTTGCACCACCTATTGCCACTGCCAGTGCCGCCAATGACCGTACCAACACAACTACTAACATCACACTCCTACAAGTGTGACAATTCAGACTGTTCCAGGCCCCCAAAGAGATAAGAATGGCAGGTATTAGTCATTGTTAATCTATATTGAATTGGCAAACAACTGTTGTTATGCTTATCTCTAACTTAGATAAACACCACCACCAAGTGGTAGACTGACACAAGTGCCAGTGTTGACAATTAAGTGCCAGTGCCGATGACGGGAAACCACTGGCTCAAATTAAGCACTGCTTGTACCCATGGTCCTGACTCAGGCACCAGGCCAGCGATGCACATCCCATCTGGACAGCTAACCACTTCCAGATTTGGGAGCTCTGGAAGCTGGAGGAAGATGTACCGCAACATCTGCATGCGTGGTCAGCAAATGCACTCAGAGGAGATGCAGCGTCAGCTCCTATAGGCTACCCCTCCTCTTGTCCCTCTGTCTCGTTGCTCTCTTCCAAGAGTGAATGCTGTACTTGTGTCCAAGGGTCATTGCCTTTTAATGGGTATAATAATGATACTTATTAAACATGCCCGCAGGATGAGATTAATATGGGGACGGGGCTTGGGGGGGTCCAGTGGCCCAGCACTGCCACCCTCCTTTCTGCTCCAATTAGGTGGCAGGATACGAGTCAGCCTGACCCACAGGGCAGGCCCATAACTCACATGGCAGATGCGTCTGGGGAACATGCCAATACCGAAGGCAGAGAGTGCCCATTAACCTCCACTCCGCCTCGGTTTGTTACAGTAAAGATGCCTCTGCCTTGTAGATCTTCCCACTTCTCTTAGAAAAAAAAAAGAAGGAAAGAAAGAAAAGAGAAAAACCAGCCCCATCGTGTGAGAAAGGCACGCTGGGCTGACTTTCCATTGGCTTCTCCGAGGTAGTAGTTACCAAGGAAACCGCTTCCTTCCTTGGCAGACATGTGCTTAGCAGAAGCCCATCTGTGTCCATATGCATCCGGGGCTCAGAGAGGCACATTGTGATGGCAAAATATTGGGCAGATGAAGGGCCACCGTGGGAGGGGTGGAAGAGAGCTGGGCTGCCACAGCAAGATGGCGTGTGAGATCTTAGAAACAGAAGACAAGTGAGCAGTGTGTTCAGCTACTGTCTTACTGCAATGGAAGACTGTGCCCTAAGGTGATTGGTAGATACCCTAGCAGACCTCTGAAAGCCCTGTGCCAGTGGGGCAGGGTCAGTCACCACGTGTACTCTGTCTCCAAAAATTTTAAGTATTTCCCTGCAGAGTACCCCACCGTCCGCCTGCCAGCAATAGAGGTAAAACTCCCCCAAACCTTACTGCTCTCTCCAATGACAACTTGCAATTGGGCATTTGGGGCAGACTTTGAGCACAGGTGTCCCTCCAGATCGTTCTAAGTGTGTAGCCCCCATCTGTGTCCTGTAGGATTGCCCCAAAAACTAAGCTCCAGATTGCATTTCTCAAGGATCTCCTGAAATATAGTGCCCCAGGCAGCATCCATGCAGGTCAGGTACAAATCCCGGCCTCTAGGCTGTACAGAAGCCCTACCCTTTATCTGGGGCTCCAGGACGAATCACTGTGGGATCCCCCAAAATCCGGATCTCTGTATTTCATACCTCCAAGATCCCCAAATCCATAGTTCCTGCTGCTCCAGAATGATCCCAAATCCACGGCTCCCACTCTCCTCTGTGCTTGATAGCGCACTGCGCAGTGTTCATGTAAACAAACATGGAGGTGAGTCCAACAGGTAGAAGGCAAATTCATTGGAGTGTGTTGGACTCAGAACTGAGGGCTTCACATATCAGTCCACCACCAGCAAACCTCAAAATGTTACTCCTTCCCTGAAGTGATCCAGACACACTGAGACGCCCCACACCCCCTTTTGAAGGACTCAGCTGTCACTTTGTCCAACCCAGCAAGACCACCAGCTTTACAAGAAGGGCTTAGGCCCGTCCCTCTCAGACCTGAATGGTGTCCTCCTTGCTTAGAAGGGGTACAGAGCAGAGGGGTGGCCTGAAGTTGACATGGTGGTCCACAATAAAAGTTGTCCCACAGCTTCAAATCCACTTTTCACAAACGAGTGATGTGACTGTGTCATGGTCTTGGCTTTTCATGCTCTAAGCATCACGTTGAAGACCCACGTATAGGGAAAGTGCATTACACAAGGTCAAAGTGCAGCTGGCAAGCATTACTTTCTTGGCATCTTTTGTGCTGGGAGGAGAGACAACGTTGCCATTAAAAGCATCTCTGCACCATGGTGTGTTCTCCGGATGTCTCAATCTTCCAGCAGCTTCTTCAATAGAGCCATGAACAGGACATCACTGGGGTGGTGCAAGAATGTTTCCTACCTGAGCTTTCAATCCAGAGAGGACATTTTCTGAAACAGGCCGTGAATCAAGACTAACCAATCCGCATATTGCAGTTACAAGAGCACAGCTCAAGAACTAGGTACTTCGGGTGTGACCCGGAATCAGTCTTGATATAAACTAAATGTACGATTTGGATTCTAGTGCCAAACATTGTAATTTATCTGAAAAGCTTCTTGCCCAGGAGCTACCCAGATGGAAATTAATGAATCGAGGGACAGCTTCATAACAGAACGAAGGTAGATCGTTTTGTCATACAAATGGGACCTTAAAGAAAATCAATTGAGATGCGTGTTAGCATGTTGCCTATTTTAAAACACAGTCTGTGTCCCATCCAGGAATCACTTTGCACACGTCAACAGGATTAGTGCCTCATACACGCCGACTGGTGAATAGAAGCAATCCTCCCTCTCTGCATGGGGGCTGTTTTTGGAGGCATCATATCCCCTGTTTGAGGCGTTTTACAGCATGCCACCCCCTTAAATCCAATTACAGGCCTGCATTATGTCAGCGGCAGCCATTTCAATCCTGACATTGTCTAATAGGCCTAAAGAGCAGGCCTCTGTTAGAAAATAAGCCCTGTGGCCTAATTGAGTTTCTGCGTAATCACATGTTCATTGCGAGGAAACGAGCCTTGCTTCATTTTGTCTGCCTGTTTAATCCTTTGCCAGAGAGAGACCAGGCCCTCGCGGGGCTGCCTCGCAGTGTTCACTGTCCCTGTCTGACAGGCCGCTGTGAAGGAGGGCCCTGGCAGCAGTGATGCCCTATTTCAAGCAGAACACGGGCCTTCTTTTCCCCAGTAAAATATACCCATAATCAGTGCTTGAAATGGAAAAATAGAAGTGCAGGTACTCTGTAACAGAGTACCTGCTTGTTTCTGAGAAGTGCCGGTACTCTCCAATCAAAAGTATAAGGTCACTCTTCAGAAGTGCCCGTACTCTCCAATCAAAAGTATAAGGTCACTCTTCAGAAGTGCCCGTACTCTCCAATCAAAAGTATAATGTCACTCTTCAGAAGTGTCCGTACTCTCCAATCAAAAGTATAAGGTCACTCTTCAGAAGTGCCCGTACTCTCCAATCAAAAGTATAAGGTCACTCTTCAGAAGTGTCCGTACTCTCTAATCAAAAGTATAAGGTCACTCTTCAGAAGTGCCCGTACTCTCCAATCAAAAGTATAAGGTCACTCTTCAGAAGTGCCCGTACTCTCCAATCAAAAGTATACGGTCACTCTTCAGAAGTGCCGGTACTCTCCAATCAAAAGTATAAGGTCACTCTTCAGAAGTGCCGGTACTCTCCAATCAAAAGTATAAGGTCACTCTTCAGAAGTGCAGGTACTCTCCAATCAAAAGTATAAGGTCACTCTTCAGAAGTGCCGGTACTCTCCAATCAAAAGCATAAGGTCACTCTTCAGAAGTGCCGGTACTCTCCCCCTCAAAATAAAAAAGTGCCAGTACTCCGTACCGGACAGTACCGGCACATTTAAAGCACTGCCCATAATTAGGGTGCAGAGAGCCCCAGAGCCCGTGCCCCAGGGCCATTGACATCCAGGGACCCGAGGCCTCGCAGCTGTATGACCACTGGTGGTGCAGCTAAGGAGAACTCACCCCATTCTAACATGGGCCCAGGCTCCACGGTGCTCAGAGGCCCCTGCAGCAATGAGAACCAGCCCACTCAAACCTGATCTCCGAAACCAGGGGTCCGAGCCACTCTGATCAGTGGTCTCTGAAGTCAAGATAGCCGCCGCCACTTCAGCCATAGGACTCTGACGTCAAGGAGTGCCAGGCCAACGCCAATCAGAAGGCATCCATGTCAGTGGACGCAAGCATGATTTGTCTGGAGAACTATGGATTAAAGGGGTGCCGGCTCCTCGCTCATAAGGTAGACAGTGACATCAAAGAATGCTCGCTCTGACTGATAGGGGGTACCAAAGGGGATGATGGACGGAGCGCTTGAGCAAATCAAACTCCCCCAGTCAACTGATCTGGGTTTAATCCATCATCATTCTTTAGCTCACTCCACCACCCCAGTTCAGACATGGCCATATGCAAATCAGTCTGACCCTGTGCCTCATGGGAACAGTCCAGCCCGAACTGCCAAGCCATGTCTTCCCTGGACGGAAACAAGCATCCTGGGACCGGTTTGGGTTCAAAACCCTCATCAGCCAGGCTATCTTGAATCCAGTGGCAAAGTGAGCAAGGGACCCACGTCTGGGCATACCCTGCCAACTTAGGGCAAACAAGCGATACCAAAGGGGATGATGGACGGAGCGTTAGAGCAAATCAAACACTCACCCCCAGTCAACTGATCTGGGTTTAATCCATCATCATTCTTTAGCTCACTCCACCACCCCAGTTCAGACATGGCCATATGCAAATCAGTCTGACCCTGTGCCTCATGGGAACAGTCCAGCCTCGAACTGCCAAGCCATGTCTTCCCTGGACCGGAAACAAGCATCCTGGGACCGGTTTCGGGTTCAAAACCCTCATCAGCCAGGCTATCTTGAATCCAGTGGCAAAGTGAGTAAGGAACCCAGTGGGTCCCAGTGGGTCCCTTGCTCACTTTGCCACTGGATTCAAGATAGCCTGGCTGATGAGGGTTTTGAACCCAAACCGGTCCCAGGATGCTTGTTTCCGGTCCAGGGAAGACATGGCTTAGCAGTTCGGGCTGGACTGTTCCCATGAGGCACAGAAGTCAGACTGATTTGCATATGGCCATGTCTGAACTGGGGTGGTGGAGTGAGCTAAAGAATGATGATGGATTAAACCCAGATCGGTTGACTGGGGTGAGTGTTTGATTTGCTCAAGCGCTCCGTCCATCATCCCCTTTGGTATCGCTTGTTCGCCCTAAGTTGGCAGGGTATGCCCAGACGTGGGACCCTTGCTCACATTGCCACTGGATTCAAGATAGCCTGGCTGATGAGGGTTTTGAACCGAAACCGGTCCCAGGATGCTTGTTTCCGGTCCAGGAAGACATGGCTTGGCAGTTCGGGCTGGACTGTTCCCATGAGGCACAGGGTCAGACTGATTTGCATATGGCCATGTCTGAACTGGGGTGGTGGAGTGAGCTAAAGAATGATGATGGATTAAACCCAGATCAGTTGACTGGGGGTGAGTGTTTGATTTGCTCCAGCGCTCCATCCATCATCCCCTTTGGTATCGCTTTGTTTGCCCTAAGTTGGCAGGGTATGCCCAGACGTGGGTCCCTTGCTCACTTTGCCACTGGATTCAAGATAGCCTGGCTGACGAGGGTTTTGAACCCGAAACCGGTCCCAGGATGCTTGTTTCCGGTCCAGGGAAGACATGGCTTGGCAGTTCGGGCTGGACTGTTCCCATGAGGCACAGGGTCAGACTGATTTGCATATGGCCATGTCTGAACTGGGGTGGTGGAGTGAGCTAAAGAATGATGATGGATTAAACCCAGATCAGTTGACTGGGGGTGAGTGTTTGATTTGCTCTAACGCTCCATCCATCATCCCCTTTGGTATCGCTTTGTTTGCCCTAAGTTGGCAGGGTATGCCCAGACGTGGGTCCCTTGCTCACTTTGCCACTGGATTCAAGATAGCCTGGCTGATGAGGGTTTTGAACCCGAAACCGGTCCCAGGATGCTTGTTTCCGGTCCAGGGAAGACATGGCTTGGCAGTTCGGGCTGGACTGTTCACATGAGGCACAGGGTCAGACTGATTTGCATATGGCCATGTCTGAACTGGGGTGGTGGAGTGAGCTAAAGAATGATGATGGATTAAACCCAGATCAGTTGACTGGGGGTGAGTGTTTGATTTGCTCTAACGCTCCATCCATCATCCCCTTTGGTATCGCTTTGTTTGCCCTGACTGATAGGGGAGCTGTGAAGAGAAAGTGTCCTGTCTGAATGTCAATCACCGATGTGATGATAGTGAAATAAGTATTATGTCTATACACCGAAATTCCTGCTCTACGGTTCTGTGAAGTGAGAAGTCAATCGTTTTTTGTTCTAACCAGGTACTTTTTGAAACCTCATGAGACGTCTCTTGCCTGACTTGTCTGTGTTTTTTGGAAGTTAGGTTTTTGCTTCATTTGTTTCCCTCAAATTTCTGCTGGTTTATATCGGATGGAGAGATGCCTGGCCTTTGTTACACTTGGCAATCAGGGATCCTCCTGCATTGTTTTCATCTTTCAGGCCTCCTCAATGAGCTTTACATCCTGCGCTAGGTCCATGCGTCGCAGACAAGGCAGAGAGCCACACTCAAGAACTATCCACCCTGAGAAAGATTGTCTTTCAGCATCCCTACAGGTCTCAGACCCTGGTACTAAATGCATCTTTAAAGGGACTCTGTCCTGTTTGCATCAGTTTGTACATTCTTCCTGTAGACATGACGGGGGATCCTGCACAGCGGCTGGGCCCCGCTCAAGGCGTTCTTCGTCATTTAAGGGCTCTTTGTTACTCCGATATGTCTTACTCACACAGCCACCCCTTTGTCTTCTCAGCTCCTAGCCTTGTTTCTAGCTTAAGTAACGCCCCCTTGTCAAATCAATTACTACGCATTCTTCAGTGTGGCTTTTATGACTTCATTTGGCAAAGACTAGATTGTTCTGCACAGCCTATCCTGGGGCAGTAGAGGAGGGGGCGAGGGCGGGAGAGGCGCGTCTGATATGGTATTGGGAAAAGACACAACGGATCTGTCATCGGGTCAATTGCATGTTGATGCGATTCCTGCGAATACCTTCCCCTTCCCCTCCCGATGAAGGAGCTCATCAGGCGCGGGCCAACAGGTCCCCTACCCTCTGTTCCACACCCTGCTGATGATAAGTGACATAATTGCTTCCCCTGCATCCTGTCATTGTTACAGTCCAGTCCCTCCAAGTAATTGAAAGCTTTCCCCTCTCTTGCTAATCACTATGTAACTCAGTATCTGATTGCGAACAAACGGTACCTGTCACTTGCCTTTCACATCCACTTTCATAAGTGGTAGGGGGTTGTTGCCATCACGCGCATGCGCGTCGCTGGACACGGGACCTATATCCAAAGCACAATTTGTGATACGCAACTGTCCAACACTCTTCAATGCCTTGAGCCCTGCTGCTCCTCTTCAGTGCAGATTCAGAGTTTTTCTAGTTTCGATTTGTTTATGTATAGAAATAAAATTTCCCATGATCCACTGCAGTATCACACCAGTTGCCCCTTAGCCCCCGGCTTCCTACTAGACCCACTCTCGCCGATGGGCTCCATCTTTTAAGCTCATCTCTTTAAAAAAGCCTCTGAATAATGCCCTCCTTTGAAGACTAGACGCCATCTTTATAATCACCTAAATATACGTAATGTGCTTTAATATTGAGATACCTCCTAACACCCAGATTGTTTAATAATGGTCATTTTTAAAGCTTCATCGCCCACAAAACGTAGTAACTGATTTACACGAACGAGTAGACAAACAGGGCAAAGTGTGCTCATGATTGTCAAACGTTGCTAAGAGGTGTCTTTGTATGGCAAAGCAACAATCAGACTATGCATGTGTTGCTGTGTATATAGCTCCAGCCTACCTGAGGAGGAGAGCTTTCCACCTCACCTGGTGGCATGAAATCTTAAAAGTGGGCATTCATCAGCGAAAATTGTGTAGCCGCAGGAGGTGCCTGGATCTTGATTTTGGGGTGAAACGCGGAGTTGGATGTATATTATATTAAGAATTGTCCCTCTTAAATGCACAGTGCAGTGGGGGCGTCTTATGTTGGCACTCACCATTACTTTGAAATAGAAGTATATCACACAGACCCCATCTGCCCACTCAAGAGTGTCATTGTAACACTCCGCATTGTGGATAAAGATGAGCTTGGCACACACACTGGGCTAAAGGAGGTTTCCAATCTCACTCTCGAAGTTGAGTGAAGCTTGCAAATTTCACTTCTTATTTCATACAATGTGTTCATTTTGATAAGTTTCCCAGCTTTACTTGGGGAAGAGGTTTTCTGCACAAAAAATAAACACATGCTTGGAGGGGAAAATGTTTTGCAAAAGTGTGTTTATGCAGAGCTTTTCTCCGCCACATGTAGGATTAGTGGACTTTTAATCCCGCCCTTTACTACTAAAACTTGGCAAAACAAAGTGAAGTTCAACAATATTGAAACGCTTTTTTTGAAGACTTAATGGCAGATGAAAAATATTTGTAACTTTTCAGAACTCCGCCACATTTGAGAGAATTTGGATAGTATGAAAAAGGTTTAGAGAGAAAACCGTGCTTGGGAGGATGTTTGGTAACAAACGACAAACCCTCTCGGTCGAATAATGGTCAGTCGAAGTAATGGGCAGTCGATTAATAGTCAGCAGTGGAAATGGTCAGTCAGAGGTAAAGATAATTTAGGTGGTGGTACTGGAAGTGGCAGGGGTCGGCTGCATGCAGCGGATTTCACTTTAGAAAGGAGCTGTGTAAAAGTGGTGGGCAGCAGTGACACAGCACTTGAGGCCTCGCAAGCGGTATGGAAAGCGCTATCTAAAGACCAATACAATACACATTTTTAAGTTTTAACATGCCCAAAGACCACTAAGGGGCGTGACAGCTAGGGTGAACCTACAGACCACACAAGGCATTTAGGTACTGCTATAGATGTGGAAATAAGCAGTTTTTATTTTGCCAGCGCCTTCTTGGCGCTCCTCCCTGCATTTGTGCAGCTCACTAGTAGTGAAAATAAGAGGCATTCCTGGTGCTAGCTTCTGTCACAACCCTGTCAATCTCACTGCTCTCCGAGAACTACAAGGTCATGTGGCCCAGGGCCACAGAAATAGTATATTTAGGCGAAAAAGGCAAAAGGGTGTTTTCTTCCTTCCTGAGTCCCAGCATGTATGCCCAGATGGCGAACTTTGACCCAGGCAGATGCACCCTGCCGGCAGTTATGGTGCTGTTGTGACAAGTATCATGGATTGGGGCCTTGGGCTGTTTGACATGTGCATTCTCAAGTTTATTAAGAATCCCACTGATGCACGAGACTCCATGTTTTATGAGGAGTTTTGTAAATTGTATTCCTTTCTTATGACAGGAAAGTAAGCATGGCGGCCCTCCAATGCCTCGTGAACTTTCTTGTAAATATAGTTCGTTTACCACTGCGTTTTGCTCATCAATTTCTGTAGTGTTAAAAAGAAGGAAAACTGCAAACTAACATAGAAGCTCTTTTGTAAAAATTCCAGTAGACCAATTGCAACAGTTTTCTAGTAGATCCACTAGGGGGCATTAGCTTTGGATAATGAATTAGAGATGCTCAATGGAAAAACTGCAAAAAATACATTATGCACTAATAAAAGTTCGTAGCTGCATCTGGAGTCAACTGCACATTTCCCTATTGTAATTGATGACATTTTCAAAACAAAACGCACGTACACAATTGAATCAGGTAAAAATAATCTGTAAAGGGTCAGATGATGTTTCCATTAATATTGACTGGTCTATACTGAGTTTACATTTAAAATTCATTAATTTAATCTTAGTGTTAGTGTTATGGTGAGATAAGGTATATAATTAGAAAATGTAAAATTAAAACCAAGTTTTATGGGTTAGGATACGGATAATAATTACAATAAAAACCGTTTAAACAGTAAAAATTAATTAAAAAAAGGATAGCCTTACAATTACAGTTAGGAAAAAATTATTTAACAAAACTAGCTATAATTAATTAAAAAGACATGTTAAAAAATCAAGTCAGTTAACAGAGCAGGGTCAGGATAGCTGTACAATATATTTTACACTCCCCTTGTACACGAGGTGGCCATGGGTGTAGAGACACATAACCGAATGTTCACTTAAAACATAGTCAGTAATGCTCTAAAACCTGGGACTCCATGGAAGCATAAGGAATAAGTCTTTTCTAAAACTAGAACTTTCTCCGTAAGTAAGAGTCAATGTCTATATTAAATGGGGACGGGCTCACATTTTTTTTTACCCAAAAGTAAATAGGACTAGCACGGAAAGCAATAGGGAGTGTGCAGTAGGAGAAAAGCAGTGCATGAGGGACAGCAAGATGGGAGATGGGGGAGAAGCGCACGAGCGGGCAAGAATAACAGAGGGCACGGGAGGAAGAGACGGAGGAGCACAAGGATGAAAAAAAGAAAAGCAGAAGGGTGAAGAGGGAAACCCACAGACGAGAGAGAACAGCAGGGAGTGGGGGCTGGAGAAGCACATGAGGGAGACAACTGGAGCTTAAGCAAGAAGAAAAAAGTAGTTCCCTAAAAGTGAGTACTGGAAGGATACAAGTAAAGAGACTATTCTCCAGAAGAGGGGAAAACACATGATGTCCTAGGCAAGCCATTGAATAAGAAGCAAGTAAACGAGAGTGACAGTCAAGCAAACCAGTGGTAAGCAATGGGCGGGCTTTAAGTCCACTGTAAGATCTTGGTAAGTTGACTGTAGGTCTCTTTCAACCAGACAGCTGTGCTGTTTGGTAGGCTCAACCTAAAAGGGCAGTATAAGGGAGTGCTTGGTGTTGGGGGGAGGAAAGGCAAATGCGTTTTGGAGGTTCTGGAAAGGCATGCTGGGAAGTGTTTGGTTTAATAGCTATTCTAGGCCTCTGCTTTCACTTCAAGCTCTGAGAACTTCCTTGAAAGTGGAGTCTGTAGGTCTTTCAGGTACAGCTGTCCTGGCAGGGTATGGTTGCCATGGAAAAGACATGGGCATGCACTTTGTGAAGACTTTTCAACTTCTCAGCTGCACACTGCTGGATTTAAAGCTTTGAAGACTGGGTTCTTTTTGAAGTCATAAAAAGGTAAAAACACACCATATTTAAAAAAGAAATGGAACCTGTGAGGGAGAAACATCAAAAATGATATTCTAGTGATGGTTACTTTAATAAATGTATCAAAGAGTAAAAAGTGAAATAGCCATTTCTTTTTTTTGTGGAGTTTTATATAGCGCTAACTAGACCCGGAGGTATCGGAGCGCTTTACATGAGCACCAGTTACGTTACATACAGACACATTCATTTTTGTTAGGCACGGGGAGATTAAGTGATTTGCCCAGAATCCCAGAACGTTGAGCGTCCCTGCCGAGACTCGAACCCGGTTCCCCAGCTCCGAGGTCGACCGCCCTAGCCGTTAGGCCACATTCTCTCCCCTATGCACCTTCATCGTTGTTTCATATCTCAACTACAGTCAGAGAGGTGATCACATAACACTGTCTTCCTGGAGAAATCGGTTTCCTGCTCTCGACTGTATTTGAAGAGAAAAAAAAAAATGCATTCTGGGACCAGCAGTCTTGGTTCAGTTAAATGAAGTCAGTGTAGCGTAAGAACCGGTTTGAAAGGTTATATTAAGAAGAAGGAGGATGCCCAGGACTAGATTCTGTGCTTCCCACTGACATGCTGTCATCTGGTAATACTTTATGTAAGCCATGCAATCCACCAGGTTTAAGGCCTCTAAATGGTACACATTCCTTGCGATGTCTGCATTGATCGAAGAGTGAGTTTGACAGCATGGCTGACTGGCCTGACAGGCCTCCTCCCACCAGTTCAGTTCTTCTAGAAGGGGAACACCTTGTACAATCTATAGATAATTCATAGAGACTAGTTCAGAGTGGAGTTTGTTTGCTTTTCAGTATGGAACTTTGGGACAATCACATGAACTTCTCAGTGTGTAGGGGTGGGTGATAAATTTCGCAGAGTTTTGCCCACTCTGCGTTACACTTGTAATGCAGTGTTCTGGCAAAACTCTGCCACCGCCGCGTGGCAGAGTTTTTTCTGATGTGCGGTTCGCAAATGTTAAGTTGGCGAGCACAAGCAAGAATTGGCATACCCTAGCGCTATTTTCAGGTGCTAGAATGGCAAGATTTTATCAATGCGGCAGGTTGCGGGCGGTCACGACCGTACGCGGTGAGAAAGCTGCAACTCAAGTAGAAAATTTACTCGAGAGGCAGCAAAGAAGCAGCGCCCACTGGCGTGCCGCATGGTGCCGTTCACGCTGATTTTTCAGCGCTGAACATGCTCCTGGCACTGAATTTCAGCGGGAGCAATGCGATGTACTAATTTCCACCCACTCGCAGAACTCCACGGAATCTCGTAGAGTTTTTATGTAACTCCGCGGAATTCCACGAACTAAACCTCCGCCAGTTCCGCCCACCCCTATCAGTGTGTAACCGGCTAGGCCTCAGAAGCTTTTTGGCAGTGGCGCATTACGTAGAGCTGTTGTGAGGTGAACTTGACAATGGCATGGCCTCCGTATTCGGAGCCTTTTGATGTCTAGAAATAGGTGTTCATTTAGGGTACTCTCAAATAAACACTGTTTCCACAGTGCCTTCATGCTGATGGAAATGCACTTATCACTTTGACCTGGTGGGTGGAGGGACATGAAGCGGCTGAACAAATGTGCTTAAAAATTGAAATTGAAACACAAAACTTAGACCATAGAGATAGGATTGAAGGTGAGACGTTCTTCAATGATCCTTTTAGGTCAATGAAATGAGTACCACTGAGTTTGGTGATTGTTAGACTTGGCATCTTTTGGCGTGTTTTCCCTGAGTTTTTGCTTTATGACCTCCCGGTTTTGACTCTGTTTTGTGCTGGTTTAGTGTTTCTGCGCACTTTACGCACTGCTGATCAGTGGTAAAGTGCAAGTGCTCCTGTATGAAATGTGTTATGGATTGGTATTTCCATGTTTTGGCTATTTGATTTATGTGTCAGTCCCTAGTAAAGTGCACTGCGTGTGCCAGGGCCTGTAAATCAAATGCTGCTGGTGGGCTTGCAGCACTGGTTGTGCCACCCACCACGGCAGCGTGTAAAATGTGTCTCAGGCCTGCCACCGCAGAGCCTGTGTGCAGTCTGTGACTGCCATGTCGACTTGGGAAGTACACCCACTTGCCAGTCCCCAAACCTTCCCTTTTGTGAATATTAGTCACCCCTCTGGTAGGCCCGAGGTACCCCTGTGGGCAGGGTGCGTTGTATGTAAAGGTAGGGCATGCCCTGGTGTGTGTGGCATGCCCAGGTAGTGAATTACGGCCTATTTCGTTTTTCACTACTGAAGGGCTACCTGTTCCCCATAGGCCAGAATGGGCAGTTTTGATTATAACACCTTATAATCCTAACTGGCCCAGGGAACACGGTAGAAATTCGAGTTTAGTATGCCTGGACTCAGAATGATAAAATACATCTTTTAGTGAAGTTGGTTTTAACATTCTTTGTTTGAAAATACTACTTTTAGAAAGTAGGTATTTTCTTGCCTAACCATCCAAGCCTGCCTCTGCAGTTTGTGTATTGCCTGTCTGGGTTTGTGTGTGACAGGGGCTGGGGGATTCCAGGAGGCAGGGGGAGACAGCACATGGCTGAATAGCCACATCTCCATGTAGATGGGTGGGAGGAGCACACCTGGGACCTGAATAGGGCTGGGCCTTTCCTCCACAATGCTGGCTCCACCTCCTGTGGTGTGTCTGATGTCCCTGGCCTGCACCCTGAAAGGAAAGACGGAGACTTGTCAACAAAGTGCTCCAAAACTGACCAGAACTGGTTTGGACCAGGCAAAGGCCTCTCTGCCAAGAGAGAACAAAGGAATTAGGGATATAAATATTGGGGCCCTGACCCCATGAATTTAGATCTCGCTGGAATCAAGGAACCTGTCAAGAAGAAGAAGAGCTGGAGAGCTGCTAGGAGGAGTACTGCCCCTTTGCTGAGTGACTGCTTTGTTGGGTTGGCCTGCAGATGCTGCTTCTGTCTTGGGCAGTGAAAGGACTGGACTGAACTTTCTACAAACTTGTGCTGAGTATCTCCAAGGGCCTGAAACCGAGCTGGCCTCCTGTTAAGAAGTCTCAGGGACTGCAAAGACTTCACAAGCCTCTGGGTACCGCTTCTGGAACGCTGTTTCAGTTGCCACAGAGAAAGGGAACCGCAACCGACTCCGTCAACCGAATCCATCCCTGGCCGGTGACCTGTTTGCACCGCAGACCGCATCGCCCCGCTCCGCATCGCAACCCTGGTCTCACCGTAGGCGACGTCCGACGCCGTCAACACCGAGCCGCTGCTTGCACCGTGACCTGTGGGCACCGCAGTTCGCATCGCATCGCTTCACTGAACCAGCCGGACCCGACCGACGCGGTCGCTGCAACTGGCTCAACAGTCGTGACCGCATCGCATTTGGGGGACCGCTCGCACGTTTGCGACGCACCGCTCCGACTCGCACCGCTGTCCGACGCCAGCTCCCGCACTCCGGCTTGGTCGCCTGCATCGCAACCTGTCAGCACCGCATCGTACACCGTCTCGCCCTGCACCGCACGCCTTGGACTCACCGACTCCGTCTGCACGACGCTCATCGAGCCGCTGCCTGCACCGCATCGAGGGACACCGCACCTTGTACCGCTCCGCTTTGCACCGCAACCGCGATGAACGCCGACCGGCTCGCACACTCCGTGCCCGCCACAACGAGAAAAGGTACTGTGACCGAGTCTGTTCACGACTCTGCTGGCCCGTAGCGATGCGGTCGGCTGGAACTGTTAGACTCTGTGTATTTCAGCATCGCAGTAGACCCGGACGGGGCTACCAACCCGTACGAACTTTGCTTTTGTGTTATTCCTGCAAAGAAGAAGTTACCTTATCAAGCATTCATTTTTAAAGTATAGTATTGTGGATTTTTGTCGTAATTGGTCTTGTCTTTGAGTATATAAAAATATTGGTTATTTTTCTAAACTGGTGTGGTGTCCTTTTGTAGTGCTTACACTGTATTACTGTTGGTTATGTGCAAATGCTTTACACACTGCCTCTGAATTAAGCCTGACTGCTCGTGCCAAGCTACCACGAGGGTGAGCAGGGGTTACTTCACGAGTGCAACACCCTTACCCTGACTAGGAAGAAGGGTCCCTACTTGGACAGAGGTGCAACTAGGGACCCCCATTTCTAATATTGGTTGTCAGCGGTGAGGATAGGACTTGTGTTTGCACTTGACTTACAGTGATTGATGTGCACTACTACCATATCGCAGACCATTACGTACCACATACTGTCTCTTTTTCTTTTGGCCTATTTTTGATCTTGCCAGTTTTCAACTCACTACTTTCATCATGCCTGAATCAACTGCATCATCCATTGCATCTCTGGAAGTTATCTTTGAGGAGGATAGGTTGGAATCCTACGCCGTAAAGGAGCTACGAGCGATTTGTAAAAACCTGAAAGTCCAAATTAAAGGCCTCACAAGGAAGGAGGAGCTACAGAAGGCGCTGAGGGCCTGGGTAGCAGCCAGACATGCCAGTGGGCAGCCTGGTAATCTCAGTGAGGAGGTGGAGGAGCCTATTTCCAGGGTGGATGTGCTTTTGGGAGGGGGGGAACCCGCCAGGTCAGGCAGCAGCAGTCTGTCCCCAGAGGAGCTGGAGGACAGGCGGGAGGCAAGGCAGTTTGAGCTGCAGAAGCTCAGGCTGGAGAGTGAGCGGGAGGAGAAGAGGGAGGAGAGGAGATTGTCCATGGAGGAGAAGAAGATGCTCTTAGAGCATGAGAGAGAACTGAAGGAGCTAGAACTTAGGAGTAAGTCAGGCTCAGATGGTGGCAGCAATTCGTCCAGAAAGGCAGACAGGATTGTGCACATTCCCAAGAATGTAGGCAAGGAGTTCAAGAAGGGGGGTGACATACAAAGGTGGTTTCAGGGGTATGAGGCAGCCATACACATGAATGGGGTCCCTGAGGAAAATTGGGGAGCAGGATTGTGACCACTTTTCCCTGAAGAAGCAAAGGATGCTCTGATAGCTTTGGGTAAGGGGTATCACCTCACCTATGCTGACATGAAGGATGCCCTTCTCACTAAGTATGGTCTTACTCCTGAAAAGTACAGGGATCAGTTCAGGTCCAGTAAGAAGTCTGATGCCAACACTTGGTTGGAATGTGTGGATTTGTTCTGCAGGTCTCTGGATGGCTGGGTAAAGGGCAGTAATGTGACAGATTTTCAGGGGCTCTACAACTTGATTGCATGGGAGCACTTGTCTAGTCTATGTTTTGCAGATCTGCGCCAGCACCTAGTGGATAGTAAGCTAACTGACCCCAGGAAGCTTGCTATGGAGGCGGACCGCTGGGTGAGTACCAGGGTCCACAAGAAAGCGTTTGGGGGAGACTCAGCCAAAGGTGGGCAGGGTCCCCAGCAGAAAAGTGGGGGGGACCAGGGTAAAAGTCAGGAGTTCTCTAAAGGGCCCCAAACTAGTACCCAGGGTAAAGGTTCCCAGCCCCCAGGTAAGAAAGCAGTGGTCTCTTCAGGGAAGCCTGCTGAGACCGGCCCCCACAAGTGTTATGCATGTGATCAGGTGGGTCACATGAAGGGGGACCCCAAGTGCCCGAAGGGGCCGCAGCCACCCACCGGTGGACAGTCCAAGGTGTTGGCTAGTGTAGCGCTTGGGGAGGAGGGGTGCCCACTGGAGGGTGGGGATCCCGCAGAAATGACCCTTGTCTCACTAGGGGACAGTGAGATGGTCCCAGGAAACCAGGTGCCCCCTAACACAAAGAAATACAGCACCTGGGTGACCATTAATGGGAATAGGGTAGAGGCTCTCAGAGACACTGGAGCCAGTGTGACCTCAGTCCGGTGTCACCTGGTGTCTGAGAAGCAAGTAGTCCCAGGAGCATTCCACCAAGTAGTTGCTGTAGACAACTCAGAGCGCCAATGTATGGTGGCGCAGGTTCCCTTTGAATGGGGGGGGTCTCAGGTCCCTTGAGGGTGGTTGTGAGCCCTACCATGCCTGTGGATTGTCTGCTAGGAAACGACCTGGAGCAGTCCTTGTGGAAGGATGTTGAGCTCAGGTCTCACTTGGAGATGCTTGGGTTGCCAGAGTGGGCATGCGTGTCCACTCGGTCAATGGCAGCCAGGAAGGGTAGTCAAGAGGACTTGGAGCCTGAAACAGTGGCCCAAGTCCCTGCCAAGAGAAAGGGCCGGGGGCACGGGAAACCGGCCCCTGATGTTCCCACGGACCGGGAGGAGGCGGACCTTGAGGGGACGCCCCGGTGCCTACAGGGGAGCAGGTAGCCGAACTGGGAGACATCTCTGAGCTGACCCATTGGCAGCAAGAAGGGGGTCCCACCAGGGAGGAGTTCTGCAGGGAGCAGAAAGAGTGCCCTTCTCTAGAGGGTCTGCGGCGGCAGGCTGCAGACCAGGCAGCTGGTAACCAGTCTGGATCTCACCTGATCTATTGGGAGAATGATCTCCTGTACAGCGAGCCTAAGGTCGCTGAGCCTGGGTCAGCCCGTGTGCTGGTGGTACCCCAGCGCTTCAGGACCTTCCTACTGGGTCTGGCTCATGACGTGCCTTTAACAGGACATTTGGGGCGGGACAAGACCTTTGACAGGCTTGTCACCCACTTCTTTGGCCCCAAATGAGAAGGCAGTCAGATGGACATTGTAGGTCTTGCCAAACTTGCCAGGCAAGCGGTAAGAGTGGGAGGAGGGTCAAAGCTCCTCTCCAACCCTTTCCAGTTGTTGGAACACCCTTTGAAAGGGTAGGGATGGATATTGTGGGGCCACTGGATCCCAAGACAGCCATGGGCAACAGGTACATCCTGGTCTTGGTGGACCATGCCACCCGGTACCCTGAAGCAATCCCTCTCAGGACGACGGCGCCAGTGGTGGGCCGGGCGTTAATGGGGATCTTTTCCCGTGTGGGATTCCCCAGAGTGGTGGTTTCTGACAGAGGGACCAATTTCATATCCAAGTATATGACATCCCCGTGGAAGGAATGTGGTGTAACCTACAAGTTCACCACCCCTTACCACCCCCAAGGTAATGGTCTGGTGGAGAGATTCAACCAGACCTTAAAAGGCATGATAAAGGGGTTGACAGAACCCATGAGGCGTAAGTGGGACGTCCTCTTACCATGCCTACTGTTTGCATACAGGGAGGTGCCACAGAAATCTCTAGGGTGCAGCCCCTTTGAGCTTCTCTATGGCCACCCTGTGCGAGGACCTCTCAGTTTGGTGAAGGAAGGCTGGGAGGCAGCTCCCAGGAAATCTCCCCAGGATGTGTTTAGTTACATGCTGGCCTTCAGAAACCAGACTGCACGCTTCAGGAAACTCGCTCAGGCGAACCTAGAAGCAAGCCAGGAAGAAATGAAGAAATGGTGTGACCAGAATGCCACTCTGGTCGAATTTCAACCTGGGCAGAAAGTGTGGGTGATGGCCCCAGTGGAACCTTGTGCCTTGCAGGACAAGTGGACTGGGCCATTTGAGGTGGTGGAGCGCAAAAGTGACGTCACCTACCTGGTGAATTTGCAGTCTCCAAGGAACCCTTTGAGGGTCCTCCACGTGAACCGCCTCAAGCCCCACTTCGAGAGGTCCGAAGTGAGCAGGCTCTTGGCGACAGATGATGGGGTGGAAGAGGAGAGTGAACCTCTCCCTGACCTCCTGTCTACCAAGGAGCGCGATGGGTCAGTGGAAGGTGTTATCCTCTCCCCTACACTGACTCCAGAGCAGCAGAGCGACTGTCACCAGTTGTTGGGACAGTTTGCCCCACTGTTCTCCCTGACCCCAGGTGTTACTCACTGGTGTACCCATGACGTGGACACCGGTGACAGCCCTCCTGTGAAGCACAAGATTTACAGGTTGACTGACCGGGTCAGGGCCAGCATCAAGGAGGAGGTCTCCAAGATGTTGGCGTTAGGGGTGATCGAGCCCTCCAACAGTCCTTGGTCCAGCCCAGTGGTTTTGGTCCCAAAGGCTGCTGCACCCGGTGCCACTCCAGAACTCCGGTTTTGTGTGGACTACCGTGGGCTCAATGCCGTCACTAAGACTGACGCGCACCCCATCCCCAGAGCTGACGAGCTCATTGATCGGTTAGGAGCTGCCAAGTTCCTCAGCACGTTTGATTTGACGTCTGGGTACTGGCAGATTGCCTTAACTGATGGGGCCAAGGAGAGGTCAGCATTCAACCCCAGAAGGACATTACCAGTTCCGTGTGATGCCCTTTGGGTTGAAGAATGCCCCTGCCACTTTCCAGAGGTTGGTCAACCAGGTGTTGGTTGGACTGGAGGATTTCAGTGCCGCCTACCTGGATGACATTGCTGTGTTCAGTTCCAGCTGGGAAGAACACAGGCAGCACCTTGGAGAAGTGTTGAGGGCTCTGCAGAAGGCAGGCCTCACGATCAAGGCCAGTAAGTGCCAGATCGGGCAGGGTTCTGTGGTGTACTTGGGACACCAGGTAGGAAGCGGCCAGGTGGCGCCCCTACAACCAAGATTGACACCATTCTGGCTTGGGAGCCCCCCAAGACCCAGACAGAGGTGAGAGCCTTTTTAGGTCTCACCGGCTATTACAGGAGATTTGTTAAGGGCTATGGCACCATTGTGACCCCCTTAACGGAGCTGACTTCCAAGAAGCAGCCCAGGAAGGTGATCTGGACTGAGTCCTGCCAGAAGGCCTTTGATGCCCTGAAGGCTGCCATGTGCACGGCGCCCGTGCTCAAGGCACCCGACTTCTCCAAGGAATTCATCACACAGACTGACGCTTCAGAGCATGGTGTGGGAGCGGTGCTCTCACAACTGAACGAAGAGGGCCTAGACCAGCCTGTGGTCTTCCTTAGCAGGAGACTACTCCCCAGGGAACAGAGGTGGAGTGCCATAGAAAGGGAAGCTTTCGCTGTGGTCTGGGCACTGAAGAAGTTGAGACCATACCTGTTTGGGACTCACTTCCGTGTTCAGACAGACCACAGGCCCCTCAGATGGTTGATGCAAATGAGGGGTGAGAATCCAAAACTGTTGAGGTGGTCCATCTCCCTACAGGGAATGGACTTTACGGTGGAACACCGCCCTGGTACAGAACACACCAACGCAGATGGTCTGTCCAGGTTCTTCCGCCTTAGTGAAGAGAACTCCCATGGGGTTGGGTAGTTCTCCCTACTTTCAGCTGGAGGGGACATGTGTTAGACTTGGCATCTTTTGGCGTGTTTTCCCTGAGTTTTTGCTTTATGACCTCCCGGTTTTGACTGTTTTGTGCTGGTTTAGTGTTTCTGCGCACTTTACGCACTGCTGATCAGTGGTAAAGTGCAAGTGCTCCTGTATGAAATGTGTTATGGATTGGTATTTCCATGTTTTGGCTATTTGATTTATGTGTCAGTCCCTAGTAAAGTGCACTGCGTGTGCCAGGGCCTGTAAATCAAATGCTGCTGGTGGGCTTGCAGCACTGGTTGTGCCACCCACCACGGCAGCGTGTAAAATGTGTCTCAGGCCTGCCACCGCAGAGCCTGTGTGCAGTCTGTGACTGCCATGTCGACTTGGCAAGTACACCCACTTGCCAGTCCCCAAACCTTCCCTTTTGTGCATATTAGTCACCCCTCTGGTAGGCCCAAGGTACCCCTGTGGGCAGGGTGCGTTGTATGTAAAGGTAGGGCATGCACTGGTGTGTGTGGCATGCCCAGGTAGTGAATTACGGCCTATTTCTGTTTTTCACTACTGAAGGGCTACCTGTTCCCCATAGGCCAGAATGGGCAGTTTTGATTATAACACCTTATAATCCTAACTGGCCCAGGGAACACGGTAGAAATTCGAGTTTAGTATGCCTGGACTCAGAATGATAAAATACATCTTTTAGTGAAGTTGGTTTTAACATTCTTTGTTTGAAAATACTACTTTTAGAAAGTAGGTATTTTCTTGCCTAACCATCCAAGCCTGCCTCTGCAGTTTGTGTATTGCCTGTCTGGGTTTGTGTGTGACAGGGGCTGGGGGATTCCAGGAGGCAGGGGGAGACAGCACAGAGCTGAATAGCCACATCTCCATGTAGATGGGTGGGAGGAGCACACCTGGGACCTGAATAGGGCTGGGCCTTTCCTCCACAATGCTGGCTCCACCTCCTGTGGTGTGTCTGATGTCCCTGGCCTGCACCCTGAAAGGAAAGACGGAGACTTGTCAACAAAGTGCTCCAAAACTGACCAGAACTGGTTTGGACCAGGCAAAGGCCTCTCTGCCAAGAGAGAACAAAGGAATTAGGGATATAAATATTGGGGCCCTGACCCCATGAATTTAGATCTCGCTGGAATCAAGGAACCTGGCCCGTAGCGACGCGGTCGGCTGGAACTGTTAGACTCTGTGTATTTCAGCATCGCGGTAGACCCGGACGGGGCTACCGACCCGTACGAACTTTGCTTTTGTGTTATTCCTGCAAAGAAGAAGTTACCTTATCAAGCATTCATTTTTAAAGTATAGTATTGTGGATTTTTGTCGTAATTGGTCTTGTCTTTGAGTATATAAAAATATTGGTTATTTTTCTAAACTGGTGTGGTGTCCTTTTGTAGTGCTTACACTGTATTACTGTTGGTTATGTGCAAATGCTTTACACACTGCCTCTGAATTAAGCCTGACTGCTCGTGCCAAGCTACCACGAGGGTGAGCAGGGGTTACTTCACGAGTGCAACACCCTTACCCTGACTAGGAAGAAGGATCCCTACTTGGACAGAGGTGCAAGCCAACTAGAGACCCCCATTTCTAACAGTTATGTTGTCACTAGCATAAATCAAATTAAAAGGGTCCCTTTGCAAAATTATTTAAGGGCCCTCTCACCCTAGGTGCATCTAGCAACACTGAACATTCCTCAGCCCACCTCTGAGATATGCAGAGGCTGAGAACTTGAGACAAGGCATGCACTCTATATATATATTTAAAGGTCTTGCTCATCAGAGCCAGATCTCAATCCATGTTCCTGGCCATGATTTTATTTGTGTTTATTAGTGGGTGAAGCATCTTGACAAGTACATATAGGAGGGTGCATTGCAACCTAAAAGTGATGGGAGGGAGTGGTGAACAGGGAATACTGTCTAATATTGGAAATAGAACTACAGAGGAGACAAGTCTTTGTCAAAGGTGTGCACAGTTTTTATCATGGCACCATATCTTGTGGAATTCCTCGTTATTGGCCTACTGGTAACTCTTGACACTTTTCCACACATGCACGCTTACATGGTTTTCTCTCTTAAGTGTGACTGAGAGTCTGTAACTCACAAGCATTTTTATTTCAGCACTGACTTGAAAGTGAGAGGATTTATGTGGCAACCTTGCTGGCTACTGGGGGTGTGCTTGAGTAAGACTGTACAGTGTTATTTTTTTCTAGCACACAACCACATTTAAATGTTTTTGAATTAACTGAGCAGACATTTCAGAATATATCAGAATTAGTATGGCACAAATAAAGTACATTTTTGGTAATTCTGATGTGTGGTGGAAACAAATATTTTAATATGATCAAAATAAATCAATACACTGGGTGATGAAATTTCCACACATTATCGTTTGTGCGCTGTATACTTTAATGTAATGGTCATTTCAATTGAAGATGTGTTTTCTGTAATGGCCCTGCACTACCACACCATGCATACTCCACTTTACGCACTCCACTCTGCACCACTCCACGCCACTGAACTCTACCCTCCACCACTCCATTCTACCGTGCACAACTCCACTCTGAAACAATCTACTCTACGCCACTGCACTCTGCACCACTCTACTCTACTCCACACTGCACCACTCCATTCTATGCTATGCTACTCTATTCACTCTACCCCACTGCAATCTATGCTGCACCATTCCACTCCATGCTATGCCACTCTACTCTGCACCACTCTCCTCTACGTCACTGCAGTCTACCCCACTTTACTCTAACCACTGCACTCTGCACCACTGCACTCTACGCCAATGCACTCTACACCACTTTACTCAAAGCCAATGCACTCTATGCCACTGCACTCTATGCCAATCTACTCTGCACCACTGCAATCTATACCACTATACTCTACTCTTCAACAGTCTACTTTATGCCACTGTACTCCATGCCACTCTACTCTACACCATTGCACTCGTCTCTGCATTCTATGCCACTCTTTTCTACTCTTTACCACTGTACTCTATGCCAGTGCACTCTACACCACTCTACTATAGGCCACTGCACTCTATGCCACTGAAGTCTACTTCACTCTTCTCTGCACCACTGCACTCTGCCACTCTATTCTGCTCTGCATCTCTGTACTCTATGCCAGTGCACTCTACACCACTCTGCTATACACTACTGCACCCTATGCCACTGAAGTCTATGCCACTCTACTCTGCACCACTGCACTCTATGCCACTGCACTCTATGCCACTGCACTCTGCTCTGCACAACTCTACTCTATGCCACTCTACTTCACTGTACACCAATGCCCTCTATACCACTACCCTCTACACCACGCTTCACTGTATCACTCCGCTCTACGTCACTCCCCTTTGACACTCTACAACACTACTCTCTCTGCCACTTAACTCTGTGCCACTCAACTTTGCACCAATGTGCTCTACGCACTGCACTCTACACCTCTGCACTCTATGCCACTGCACTCTACCCTGCACCACTCCACTCTACTGTGCACCACTCCACTCTGAAACAATCTACTCTACGCCACTGAACTCTGCACCACTTTACCCCACTCTGCGGCACTCCACTCTATGCCACTGCACTCTACGCCACTGCAATCTATGCTGCACCACTCCATTCTAACCTATGCCACTCTACTCTGCACCACTTTACGCCACTGCACTCTACATTCTATACTCTAACCACTGCACTTTAACCACTGCACTCTATGCCACTGCATTTTATGCCAATCTACTCTGCACCACTGCACTGTATGCCACTATACTCTACAACACTTTACACCACTGCACTGTATGCCACTCTACTCTACACTGTTGCACTTTGTCACTGCACTGTATGCCAACCTATCCTACTCTGCACCATACTCTACACCACTGCTCTCTAAGCTACTCTACTTGGCACCATGCTCTGCACCACTCTACTCTATGCCACTGCAGTCTGTGCCAACGCACTCTACACCAATGAACTCTACACCATGCTGGTGTACAACATGGTTAAAACATATTGGCGAAGCCAGTAGCTCTTGCGTAGGCGAGACCTATTGGCATTGCCAATGCTTGTTTTTATATGAGTGTTTACCTTGCATAGCCGTTCCTCATAAGTAATGCAATACAGATTACTTTCACATTCAGAATTGTCACGAAGTAACAATTTTGAAGCAAAAGTCCAACTCGACTGTGCAACCAGGCATTTTTTTGTAGTTTTTTGTGAGAAATAGCCAAAGTTTGCTGACAAACAAAACTTAGCATAAGGTGTTCTGAACTCAAAATAGCAATGCTCTAACACAAAATAAAGTGGCAAACGTAGTGCCTTGGAAAGCCTCAAGGCCAGAGCAGAGCCATGGGAGCTGACATGCTCACATTCATGTACACTCTATTATGAGGCTAGAGGAACTACGTCACCTTTTTGAATAGGTCAGAAAGACAGCTCAGTAGGTTGACCCAGGCTCCAGAGATCTGTGTGCATTGTGTGGTAGAGTAAGTTTTCGTCCTTCTGTGATTAATGGTATGAGTGCCACTGAGTTCAGAAATACTCTGGTCTACCACTTGTACATAAAATCCATTTCTTTGCGAGCTATATAAATTGCTTAATAGCCAACACTGTTTGTCGTTGACACATACATTAGATATATTTTTCTTGCGCAGGCTGCTAAAAGTTTGGACGTAATTTGCTGATCTAGGCTAGCAAGAACCAGGAAGAGAAGCCAGAAGTACAGCAATGAGTTCTCGCTAATGCTGGCTCGGAGGGAAAAGTGTAGGGCTGCAGTTTTCTAAATAAATGTGCTGGCAAACCTGCAGCTCGCAAGCCAGAAGTAAATGCATGTATTTATCATTGTCGGGGACGATTTATTGTCCAGCCAGGCCTTTTCAAGAGAGCTGGGCTCTTCCTTGCAGGCTTTTCAATTACTGCCTGGGTCAGGAAGCGCTGGCTGCTGATTGTCCCCTGGGAAGGGGCAGGAGCCGCCATTGCTCAGCGAGAGTGGTCTCATTCCATGTTATGTGTCTATGTGTGTGTCTGTGTCTGTCTGTGTGTGTGTGTGTGTATATAATGTGTGTGTGTGGCTCTTCGACTGAACCGCAGATCCCCCCACCCCCACAGCGCCTTGAGACCCTAATGGGTGAGTAGTTGCGCTTTGCAAGAAACCTGATTGATTGTGTGTGTGTCTGTGTGTTTGAAAATGTTTGCAAAGGCAAATTGCCTTATTGGGACGGGATACTCGCCGACAGGCATAAGATTCTAAAATGTCAGTAGGGCTGGGAAAGAGTCAGATAAGTGTCTTCCCCATGGCCAACTGCCACTGCAGAACAGGGAGAGGCCTAGACTAGTGAGGAATTATCCTGAGTTACTCATGAACTGTGCACATTCATAGGTATGCCTTGTGGGGGAAACGTCGTTTACCCCGCATTTTTTACTCCACATGGCTTTACCCCGCATTTTTTACTCCGCAATAACTTTTACAACGCAGGGCTTTACACCGCAAAACTGTTACAACGCATTCCCCAAACTAACGCCCCCCTGGAGTTAGAATAGTAATTGCGTTGGAATGGGGAATGCGTTGTAACGAATTGCGTTGTAAAACCCTGCGTTGTAAAAGATTTTGCAGAGTAAAAACTGCGGGGTAAAAGCTTGCGGGGTAAATGCATGCGGCGTAACGTCACATAACCGCCTTGTGGCCTCAATTGAATCCAAAATATATTATTTGCCTTGTTCATGTGATATAAGTTATACCCACACAACCAGGCATCATCAGGCCCTGCTGTGACTACAGGGTCCTGCAGCCTGGCATTCGAGATGAATAAAACAATGAAAATGATGCTTTGAGTAAAATGTAAGCAAACATAATAGAAAAAGGCTTACTATAATCCACCTTAAGTATGTTTTTCCTTTGGTCCCTGTATAGTTCAGTGCCATACTTAAGCACAGATCTTAAGTAAAGTATGGAGAAGGAAAATTAACATTTTCATCTGTTTGGAATTATCCTGAAGAAGACTAGTGAAGCCAGATATATCATGGCTGAAATATGTTGTTGGCTGATTTAATTTTGATATTCAGTTCTATGTAGACCGTTGCCCTGAACAATCACTACATTTCACATTTGTTTACTTCAGTAACAGCTGCTGCCAATACAAAGTGGTGGGGCAGCACGGGGGGGTTGTAAATAATAATTAAAATAACGCTTACTTGCCGCTACTGGCCACCTCGGTGCTCCTCTGCTCCCGGAAGCCCATGGGCCAGCACAGGCTCTCAGACACCCACCCAATCCCGATGCTGCTCTCATGCTATTAACCAGTATGAGAGAAGTGCCAGGATTGGTCAGAGCAGCCTGGGTAGCACTCACTAAGGGACTAAGTGCCTGTGCCTAAACTCCACCCAGCTGTGCAACTCAGCTGGGTTGGAGAGATGTAAGTGCGCATGTCGGTTTGGCCGTCCTAAGACGGCCGGCTAAACCGACATGTGCACTTACAGTGCCCACCACTCCTCCTCCCAGCCCCTGTCAATCGAGGTCTGCCTGGCCCTGCCCGCCCTAGACTCGGATCACCTCACCCAGAGTAAAATGAAATGATATTAAAATTGTTTTATCATTTTAGTTTTCATCTGCTGGCGCAGTGAGGCGGTGCTCCTCCGCCATTACGGAGGAGCCGCCGCTTGTTTACTGTACTTTATCTTCACTTACATCACATATTTTCCATTCCATTTTTCACTTTATTATATGGTGGCCAAAACTAGCATGTAACTCTCTCACACCCAGCACATCTGCCTTTTGGAAGCACTGGTTTGTTTGGAAATTGAATGTCCATCCCTCTGGCTAGCTGAGTTGATAAAAAGGTTAAAATATATTAAAAATTGAGTAATCAATGTGCATATATATATCTCTGTCCCCAGTTGAACTGAGAATGCACAGAGTCTGAAATATAATGCACAAAATATACAGAACACGTCATACACAACACACGAAATGAGGAGAAAGCATTACATTGCCTGCTCCAGTAAGGTGTGATTTGTTTTTTTAAACGTGGATCTGTTTTTATGCCCCGAGTTCCTACTTTCTGCCGCACAGACCACTCTAGTCCTCCCGCCTCCCCCCCATTCAACAGATGCCTCGGCCTCGCCATTCAGAGGCCTGGGGGCAGATTTTCCTTCACTCAGAAATATTAATGACTTGTGTTCAGTTTTCAAAAGGGTGGAAAGGGGGTCACTTGGCTTCTGCTGCGCGCTGACCCTCTCCAGTGCATTTTCGTGTTTTAAATCATGATGTGCTGCACTGGGCCCGCTGGGACGGAAGAAGATCTCTCTTACAGATCCTCGCATCCTTACATTAGGGATGAAAGACAACATCTGCCCATCCATGAACTTTCTACAATGTTTGCCCTTGGACTGTTCAACAACTTAAAACTGTGGATGAGGGTCCTTTGGACGGGATCATCCCAATGGAGAACGTGTGTGAGGGCCAGAGTCACGTGAGATTTTCATGGCACAAATAATATCTAAATAGGTGCCAAGGACATAATCCTTGGATATCGCAAGACCCGCCTCAATTCTGGCCTTCTAGGACTGTAGTGAATGGGTAATGTTTGTAAAGTCGGATCTGGTGGCTCAGTGGACTAATGCGTCCTCTGCACGGGCCTGCGTTTGACCTCGTGATCAAAGGTTCAAATCCCTGTGGGCCCATTCAGCCTTTCATCCTTCTTAGGTCGATAAAATGAGTAGCATTGAGTTGAGTAACAATAAACATCTGATATTCAGTGTTAAGAGACCCTTCTGGGTGAACGTGTTCTTTACAAATACACATGTTATGTAATGTTTTCATAGTAGGAGAAACCCCTCTCTGTGTCTTAATCGCGAAGGGAACAGAATAGGTTCTCACAGTTAACAGTTTTAGTAATGTTGGGTCATGACTAAACACAAAGATTAACACACATCTATGTACGGTTAGCTGGGCTTTGAATTCAGAACAAAAGAGCTGAAGGAATGCTCATCTCCTCTTGCATTGTCCAATAGAACTAAGATTTGTCATGAAGACTGCTCTGACAGATAGAGAACAAATTATGGAATGCAGGTTGTGAAAACAAAATGCCCTCTCAGTATCAGTACTTGGCTTTTGTTTCTAGAGCTTCCTCACGAAACCTGTTGATCCTGGATAATTCATTATTAATTTTGTATTCATATGTCATGGCACCATCACTTATGATTGTTAATATGACAAGCCGCCCTATCATGAAGGGGCTTGGGTCCAAACCACGTATGTAATGTTTCAGTTTTACGATGACCAGATCTGAGGAGGAATGTTTTTAGCTTTTTCAGTGCGGACAGACTGCTCAGGAAAACATCTCTGAGAGATATTGCCAGCATGACCTTAAAAAATCGTTTTTTTTCCCAGCAGTCAACAAGTCTCACCAACCAATATAGTCTAGGGATTATTAGAAAAGGTAAACATTTTTCAACTAAGTAGGTTTTATTTTGCATTTTGTTTCAGTCTTCCTGATCTTTCAGCCAGAGAATGTACACCTTGCACGTGATTTTGGCTGCTCTAAGTGCGTTCTACCATATTGTTTTTGATGTTTCCTGTTTATAACCTGTGCTCAGAGTATCGCGTGCTCTGTTTTTGTAGGTGCTTGAGACTACCTCATCAATGCTGTTAACACTAAAAAAGAGTAAATTAGTCAAAGGACGGTGGGACAACATTTCAAGGGGCAGGCCTTCCATGAGGAATGCACAGCCTCCAAAAGTCAGCAATCTGACCGCTTAGGATGACCAACTTTTATAGTATTAGTCACAGTGTTTTGTATTTAGCAAACTTGAACCTTTCAATTTATTTTGGAAGGAAGACACCATTGGATGGCTTGCTTTGACAGACTCACTGGGCTACTCTACACTCCAGAACCCCTCATAAGACCGGTGCCTCTAAAAGCCAGGAGAGCTTCCTCTCAATGACTTCAAGAGCTCAGCCTTAGAAGTCACCTGCCTGGCTCTAGGTTTCACTACGGGATAGTCCTCTGGGGGACTTGAGGGCAGCAGCCATGTTTTTCTATGCGATCCTTTTGACATTTGGAAGCCATTGAAGACCATGCAGGTACATTTGTTTGGTACCGGTGCCACAATCCGCATTGTGCCATTTTGAGCAACTTGAAATCATCACACTTGGCCTCTTTTGGACTTTCGCACCCCTGGTCTTCCAGTGACCTCCCTGACGTCATGAGAAACGTCTGTGGGAAAGTGGGCTTCCCATCTGGAAGTGAATCCCATGTCTTAAAGGCGAATTACGTGTTTTGAAATTGACTTCCTACCTAGAAGTGGCCATATTACCTGTAAAGCAACTGCCTACCTGGAAGTTGGCTCTTTGCCTTAAACTTAAAGTGATTTCCTGCCTCGAAGTGAACATTTGGCCTTAAAATGAATTCCCAAACAGGAAGTGAACTCCCCACCAGGAAGTGAACTCCAGCGCAGGAGGTGACGTCTCTTCCAGGAAGTCAAGTCCGTATATGGAAGTGAACTTCCTGCCTTCAAGTGAACTATCCGCCTAAGAGTGGAGTATTTGCCTGCCAATGAATTATCTGAACCATCCTCTGCTACCAGAAAACTGATCCAGCGGAAGCGTGTGTAAATTTTCTTCTAGCGATCATTAGTCATATACTACTTTACACACAATAACTCAATACTCAGCAATACTATTCACAATATCACAGAGTTGGGCCCATAGAAACTCTGTAACAAACACAACCATAAGGTCCTACGATAGATCTTTGTAAGAGCTAATAGGGACTAGATAATTAGAGACAGAATGCCACTCCTTCATTAGGACCTGAAATAAAGAAGTGCCAAGCAAATTACAAAACTTTTCACAATATCAATAATATCAGCAATAATAAAACACAAACACTTGGAATAATCATCAAATACCTTTATCTAAACTTCAATATGAATGGCCAAAGCACAATAATACATCAGAATCAGTTTTGTTAATCACTAATTTCTTTAGTAATGCAGGTAAATCACAATACATCAGAACTTAGAGCAAAATACATCATCAAAATAACATTTGTGTGAGGGAGAGAGAGAGAGAAAAGATAACATTGCAAAATACAAATGCAATTAGGAATCATACAAACCAAAGCTTGGTTGTAGACTTTTCAGAGTCAGGACACGAGATGAGTCCAATAGAGCGCTAGAGTGCAGCGTACAATAGCTAAACCCACTCAACTTTACCAGCAGGTAAAGTGCAGGGTATCAGGAGAGTTCAGTTCAGGGAAAATCAGAGTTTAAACCGACAACATGTCAGGCTCGGAATTGCAATAGCCAAAGAACGGAAGCGCCCGTCCTTTTCCCATGGGGTAATTATACCTCCTCACATTATCAGTCCCTTTTCACAAAATAACTTTTTCACAGTTTCCATGATTTCCATTGGTCAAAATCTGTGGTGCCACCGTGATGTGATCGTTTCTCTATCCCAAATCATTCGGAACACATACGTCCACTGTTCACTGTTTTTTAAGAAAGTATTTTATCAATTTCCTTCGGAAATAGGAAATACATATTCGACATTCGCAACTTATCGTGGCCGCTCAACACGCTCTCCTCTGAGCTTGCAACAAAGTTAATACAGTTGTTTAGGTACAGAGAAAATGTTCATTATTTATTCAAACTGTAGGAAAGAAACTTCAGTTTTCGAGGCCTACATGGAAAACTACTAAATCATCATTTTCTTAATGAATAAACAGGCTTATATTGAAAACACTAAGAAATACAATATGCATAAGAATATTATGTGAAGCATCATTTTCATTAAACTTATAAGCCTAGTCTGTTTACGTTTCACTAAATATGTGTGCAAGCATTTTCTTCTTAAATTTGCATGTCAAGGAAAACATAAGCAAAAATCATTTTTCTTAAGCATTTCTCATAATAATACTTTGCTAAGTTACATTTTTCATTAATACTTTCACACTTTTATCATAATATATTAGTAGGTTTCTCTCTTTCATGAATAACTTAATCTTGAACCAGTTTGTGACACTTCTGCATGCTTTTACGATGCAGTTTTAAACTTCCACGTATTCACGAGACACTTATGTTAGTCAGGTTTATTAAGTAGGTATTAGTATCACACTCAATAAGCAGGGTTTGATCAAGCCTGATTATCCTAAATAATCACGCTCCATCAATCAATCACAGAATTTGTAGAGCGCACTACTTACCCGCGAGGGTCTCAAGGCGCTGGGGAGAAAAAAAGGGGGGGGTGCTGCTACTGGTCGAACAGCCAGGTCTTGAGTAGCCTCCTGAAGGTCAGCAGGTCTTGGGTCTGTCGTAGGCTTAGTGGAAGGGTGTTCCAGGTCTTGGCGGCGAGGTGTGAGAAGGATCTCCCGCCGGTGGTTGTTCTTCGAATGCGAGGGACGGTGGCGAGGGAGAGGTCGGCGGAGCGGAGCTGGCGGTTGGGGACGTAGAAGAAGAGTCGTCTGTTGAGGTAGGCTGGGCCAGTCTTGTGGAGTGCCTTGTGTGCGTGGATGAGGAGTTTGAAGGAGATTCTCCTGTCGACGGGGAGCCAGTGCAGGTTCCTCAGGTGGGGGTGATGTGGCTGTGGCGTGGTACGTCGAGGATCAGGCGTGCGAAGGCGTTTTGTATGCGTTGCAGTCGCTTGATGAGCTTGGCCGGGGCTCCCGCGTAGAGGGCGTTCCCATAGTCAAGTCTGCTACTGACGAGGGCCTGGGTGACTGTTCTTCTTGTATCTGTCGGGATCCACCTGTAGATCTTGCGAAGCATGCGGAGGGTGTTGAAGCAGGAGGAGGAGACTGCGTTGACTTGCTTGGCCATGGAGAGCGTTGAGTCGAGGATGACTCCCAGGTAGCGTGCATGGTCGGTGGGTGTCGGGGCTGCTCCCAGTGTCGTTGGCCACCAGGAGTCGTCCCAGGCTGAGGGGTTGGAGCCGAGGATGAGGACCTCTGTCTTGTCCGTGTTCAGCTTTAGTCGGCTGATCTTCATCCAATCGGCGACGGCCTGCATTCCTTCATGGAGATTGGATTTGGCGGCGAGGGGGTCCTTGGTGAGGGAGAGGATCAGTTGAGTGTCGTCGGCGTAGGAGATTATGTTGAGGTCGTGCTGTCTGGCGATGCGTGCGAGCGGGGCCATGTAGATGTTGAACAGTGTTGGGCTGAGGGAAGATCCATGGGGTACGCCGCAGATGATCTCGGAGGCTTCGGATCGGAAAGGTGGGAGGCGGACTCTCTGGGTTCTGCCGTCGAGGAAGGAGGTGGTCCATTCCAGGGCCTTGTCTCGGATCCCTGCGTCGTGGAGGCGTGCGCGTAGAGTGCGGTGGCAGACAGTGTCGAAGGCGGCGGAGAGGTCCAGCAGGATGAGGGCTGCGGTCTCACCGTTGTCCAGCAGGGTCCTGATGTCGTCGGTGGCGGCGATGAGGGCAGTCTCAGTGCTGTGGTTGCTGCGGAACCCTGATTGGGATGGGTCCAGGATGCTGTTTTCTTCGAGGTATCGGGTTAGCTGTTTGTTGACGATCTTCTCGATGACCTTGGCTGGGAACGGAAGCAGGGAGATGGGCCGGAAGTTCTTGAGGTCTCTCGGGTCCGCCTTGGGTTTTTGAGTAGGGCGTTGATCTCTGCGTGTTTCCAGCTCTCTGGGAAGGTCGCGGTCTCGAAGGAGAGATTGATAACGTTGCACAGGTGGGGTGCGATGGAGCTGCTGGCTTTGTTGAAGATGTGGTGCGGGAAAGGGTCTGACGGGGAGCCGGAGTGTATTGTGCTCATGGTCTTGATGGTGTCATCGATGTTCAGGCTGGCCCAGGCTGGCAAGGGGTCATGGTCGATGGTGTGCGGCGGGTCTGGTGTATCTATCTTAGTAGGGGCTGTCTGGGTGTTGAAGCTGTCGTGGATGTCGGCGATCTTGCGGTGGAAGAAGATGGCGAGGGAATCGCACAGGGCTTGCGACGGCGGGATGTCGTTGGTGTTGGAGCTGGGGTTGGAGAGTTCCTTCACGATGTTGAAAAGCTCCTTGCTGTTGTGTGCGTTGTTGTCGAGGCGGTCTTTGAAGGAAGGAGATTCTCTTGGCGGACCTGATGAGGTGGTGGTGGTTACGGATGGCGTCTTTGTGGGCTGCGTGGCTGTCCGGTGTCTTATCACTGTGCCATTTCTTCTCTAGTTTCCGGCAGGTACGCTTGGAAGCTAGGAGTTCCGGGGTGAACCAGCTGGCTCTTTTGGTGGTGTCGCTGTAGGTGAGTTTTTTCAGCGGGCGAGGGTGTTGGCACAGTCGTCTATCCATCGTCTGAGGTTGCAGGCAGCGTCGTCGGTGTTGGATGGGTCGGAGGGAGGGCTGAGAGCGAGGTTTGCCCGTAGTTGGTCTTCGGTGACTTTGCTCCAGCAGCGGCGTGGGATCTGTTGGGTGCGGTGGTGTGTGGTGGGTTTCTGGAAGGTGAAGTGGATGCAGCGGTGGTCGGTCCAGAGGAGTTCCGTGGTGTGGCTGAAGGAGACGTGGGAGTTTGAGGAGAAGACGGGGTCGAGCGTGTGGCCGGCGGAATGAGTCGGTGTTGTGACGAGCTGTCTCAGTCCGAGGTTGTCGAGGTTGTCGATCAGGGTGGTGGAGTTGCTGTCGTTGTTGTTCTCCAGGTGAAAGTTCAGGTCTCCGAGGAGGATGTAGTCGGTAGAGGTCAGGGCGTGCGTGCTGATGAAGTCGGCGATGGAGTCGCTGAACTGGGGTCGGGGCCCAGGGGGTCTGTAGACAAGGGTGCCTCTAAGGGTGGTGTTGGGGTCCGTGTGGATCTGGAAGTGCATGTGTTCGGCGGTGCAGAGAAAGTCGTCGGTGCTCCATCACCTTAACCTGAGCTTCAGGCATTAAAACGAACTCGCAATCTTAAAGTGAATATATGTCCCTGCCGCCAAAAGCAGACCATAACTTGAAATAGCAAACAAGCAGTAGCACAAGAGATCTGCAAATCAACATGTCTGCCTGTCACGCGACACTCGAGCAGTGGTCTCCCGTGGACCCCTCGTGTTTGTGAATTGATTAGAAAGCATTTAGGGTTTAATTAGTTGAGGGCCTTGTTCACCCAGAGTAATGGCCTCCACCGAAGTGAAATTGGCAAGAAATGTGTTTTATCTATGAATGGCTATTCGTGGATTGCCTGGGCGGAAGTACGCTCTTCTCCTCCTGTGCCCACTCTTCCGGCACTTCCACGCAGCACGTTTGCACGCATCTCTGCGTGACGCTCTTAATTTCTACTTGTATTAATTCCCGCTGCTATATTGCAGTTGGATGATGCAGAACAAAGCTGCTCCTTTAACAAGGAGTTCCTGCTGCGCTTCAGATTTTCCAAGCCACTGCCCTCTGTCCCCCTCTTGCATATTGAGAAGGGGTTCATGCTTCGTAAGGACAGTAGGCTATGGTATCGGCAGGCCCTGCTGTACTGCTGACAGCCACAAGGGGGTGAGCAATTGGGTTAATTTCAAGAGCAGCCAGGGGACCTCAAAGGGCTTGTTAGGCTGGGGGAAAGTCAGTCACATCAGTTACACCTCAAAGCTGTTACTTTTTCTGTTCGTCAGAAATTCTATCAAAATACATGAAGCCTTTGGGAAATCTGGAATATTCCGAATTTAATGCCAGACCTCCCTCATTGCCTCCAAACGGAATTACAGTGTTTGCAGAAATCTGTCTGTGCGTACAGGGTTGAGCCAGCATTTGCCATTCGGATGCAGATGAAAAAAAGACTCAGTTGAAGAATAATACCTGCATTCAGTGGTGGCTGGCATCTACAGGAGGGGGGGCGGGAGCACCCGCAAAATATTATAAAATAAAACTTACCTAATGTGACGTCCTCGCTCCGGATCTCTACTTTGCAGGAACTGGAACCGGATGCTGGAACTCCCTTGATCAATCCTGGCGCTGCTCACATGCAGCATGTGAGCAGCACGCTGATTGGAGGGAGCGGCCTCACTCAACACTCCACAGTGCACTGGAGTCCTGCACTTACTCTCAACCCAGCTATCTTAAGACAGCTGGGTTGAGAGATTTAAAGTGTGCACGTGTGGCTGGCCTGCCAAAAAGCTATGCGCACTTTAAACAGTGCATTAGTCAGCAGCGGCCCCGCCCCTGTGCTGACGCTCGGCTCCAGACCGGGGATGAAAAATAAAATGGTAATGAACTACCTTTTTTATTTTTCATCTTTGGGGCTTTGGGGGGTATTTTAAGTGGGGCGATGCTCCTCTGCTCCAATGGAGGAGCCGCCCCTGCCTGCGTTTAAAACGTAATCTCAAAGGTACTTCTATTTACCTGCCAGGTGATAGTGGCTGTTCAGATGTAACTTCAGGTCACTCTCACCTGAGTGAGGTGGACACATTCTATTGGCAGGTCATTTAAAATGTCAGTAACATGCTGTATCCTTTTTGTCTCCAACCCTTTGTTCAGAGGCAGAAGGTCCTACGGGGAGGTAGGGAGGTTCCACGACCTCCTGTTGCTTCCCAAAAGCCTGTAGGCCCGGGGAAGAGTCAGTCACATGACATGCAGACTTGACATGAGACTGACTCTGCCATGGGCATGTAGGCCCAACAGACCAGTGCACCTTACTTTAGTACACACAGCTTCTTCGGCTTGGCTGGCAGCAACAGGTACCGGGCATTGGGGAAATGAAGAACAAACTGGCCAAAGGAAAGTAGAGGGCAGAGATGTGTGTAGACTTCCACAGCTCCTGTGCTGTATGTTTGGCTATTCATGTTGTAGAGACAACCGAGGCTGCAAAACCTTAATGCTGAAGAAGGAAGCCTTTGCCACACATAATCTTCCTTAATTCATGGACATTACACCAGTTCCATTAATTATCGATTTCAATCATGGACAAGCATTGATTTTTTGAAGAATGCCACATGAAAATACACAACGGTAAACAAATATTAGGGTTCAAATAATGCCGTTTTGGTATTGTCATCGTGTCACCGGAAACCCGTAGTGGCTCTTTTGCTTTTTAGCTTATGGTATACCGTGGTCCTGGAAGCCTGCTGAGGCACTGACCTGCTGGAAGGTAACTTAGATCCTCAATAGATTGGTCCAACTCTAGCTCATTTATTCGTAGTTTGAAACTCTTAGAATCCGCTGGTGAATTTTCCAAGTGTTCTCAGGCCCCAGGCTTTCCCACAAGAACCAGACCACACCTCCGGTCGCGTGACACACCTGCAGAGAGTTTGCTTCAGACAAGCCCAGGAAAAGAACGAGCATTTTCTTGCCCAAAAGCATGCAAAAGAAGTTGAAGTCGACTTACATAGGGCACTTTAAAATAATTTGACCCAAATCCCTCTGGTGAGACCTGCCCAGCTGCACCAAACCAGGACTGTTAGGCATCCGCACTCTCTGATCGAAAGCATTACTCAGTCAACCCTCGGGACTTTGTGCAAGATGGCCGCCCCAACTCTTGACACAGTGCCTCCATTTAGCGAGGGGCTGTTATGGTGATGTCATGAATGGAAGTGGTATGCCAAAGAGTGGGTTTAAAATGAAGTTGCAGCTGCCTGTCATGAGATCTGTCTAGGCCGCCTCCTGCTCATCACTTTGATTTTCAATTTTTGTGGGCCCCGGGCAATGCTGTCCTTTTCTTTGGATGTGCTGCCAATTTTCAGACATGAAAACCTTTGACAGGCAAAGTGGAGGGAGGGGTGTCATGAGGGGGATTTGCGCCTTGTTGACCCTTGTAACCTCTACGCCTCAAGGGGTGGCCCTTAGGCAGTAATCAGGAAGAGAAAGTGCTGTGAAGTCCAGTGAGTCTACATTACCAAAGCAAGCATTGCTTCCATCAGAAAACAAGCATTGGCATAGCCAATAGGTCTCGCCTTTGGGACCTTATAAGTGTTTAGCCAGAGATATTTGGAAAGAAATTGTGTGTGTGTGTGTGCTTGAGCGAGAGATAGAGGAAGCGAGAGAGAGGAGTGAAACTGAGAGAGGGGAACAGATAGTGCGTGTTACGAAGAGAGTGACCACGAGAGGGATGAAAAGAAATAGAGGATGAGTGCCTGGGTGATGGCTAGACAGAGAAAGAGAGACGGCAGAAGACTAGATACAGAGATAAAAAAAAAGAGCAGCAAAGAGACGAGGGGAAATGGTGAGAGGAAGAGTGGAAAGAGATAAACAGAGGAGCAGAGAAATAAGAGAAAGGGTGACAGAGGAAGTGTGAAAGGGAGAGAAATTAATATATAGGAAAGGGGAAATGAGTAGAAAATACATGAAAACTAGCGCCCATAATTCGGCTGAAAGCCTCGTGGCCCTTCAGACGCAACACAACCTTCCCATGGGCGCGTCATAATCCCACTGTGCTCCGCAAGTAAATGGATATAGTGTGAGGGGAGCATGATGTGCAGCATTACAACCGGTCACCCGCAGGGGGAGGGGAGGCTGGTTCCGTGGGCTGTACAGTCTCTGCCTGGACCCCACAGGCAGTGTGTCCCTTCCTGCCAGAGGACAGCACCATGGCGCATGGCCTTCACTACAAGGAAGCGCTGCTCATCCGGCCTCCTTGGCAGGGAGAGAATTTGCATAAAGCGCTGCCATAAAACGTCTCCCGTGCGGGAAGGATGCAAGCTGCATAAACTGTTCCTCGTGTGTGACGGGAAGGGGTTATACATATGTAGCAGGGGGAGGTGGTTGCACATGAAATGTCCCTGGTGTGTGTCACAAGCAGGTCTGACGGTTCTTACATGTTCCACATGTGTATAAAGAAGGCCGCTGGACATGTACTCTGTAGGGAGCGTGCACTGCCCCCTCCGCCTGCCTCATGTGCGGCTGCTGAAGTCCCACAGTGCCCCCTGGGCCTAGTTGTCCCGAACTTGGGGGCACGTGTCCTGCACTGCACCTACAAAACTCGCGTTTTGTCTAAGCAGGGTGCCCTCCACTCGCAGTAGGTGCCAGCTTGTTCAAGTGGTGCCCACTTCCCTGGAACATCTGGACCACGGCCAGCTGCTCGGAGATGGAGGTCCCTACATTCTGCAAACTTGCTTCGGTGCGGAGCGTCGGCGCTTCCTGGCTCCACACTCTCTTCTGCACCGTAAAGTGCCCAGCACACTGCCCCTCGGTGCCCCGTGCCCATCAGCAGGCCTCAATTCGCATTTTAAGGTCCCCATCACACCTCAGTGGTAAGCCCCTGCGTTTGGCCTGAGCGCTGGAGTTAAGGCTTCCGCCCGCTACAGCAATCAAGCAACCGGTGGTTCGGCGACTACAGGGTTAAAACAAACTACAGTAAATCGGGCAAGACCCAAGGGGGCTCTGGACTGCCGAAGCCTTTGCACTGTCTGCAGGGCTCAGCACAGCCCTTACACTGTGGCCACCACAGCACATCAACATGGGATCACACCTCCCACGAGTGGGGCCACACCTACCAAGACTAGGGGGGGTCACACCTCCCACGAGTGGAGTCACGCCACCCACCAGACGCCGCGTGCATCTTATAGCCCTATACTCACATATTTTGTACTAGACATGCCCCCCCCCCCACGTAATTAACTTTTTGTTCTTTTCATAAAGTAGAGCTCCGGCTGGACTTTGCTCTCAGCTGTCTGATGACAGTGACAGACCTCTGAATGCAGGAGTGAGTTACAAGTCATGTGGAAGATAAAGATCTAAACTGAATAGTCTTTAAGCGCCTCGGTTGCGTTGAATTTTGTTTCAGCGCTATACAGCTGTATATTTAATTTCACGGTGTGAACCGGGCAGACGATCACCGACAGCCACGTGGGACACATTTACAGATGCATAGAGGCCGGGCCTAGGTATAGGGGGCGCTGCTCCCGGGAGTGATGGGGGGAGGGGAGTCTGTCAGCCAAGCGCGTCTGCACCAGGGGGCACTAAGTTGCATCCTCCACACCCGAGGAGGAGGGTGAAGCGGTGCACAGCCCTGGCCCTAAAACAAGGTAATGTATCCGTGGGCAAGAAAGGCCAGCGTGGGCGAGAGGTGGCCAGTTGTTCACTGTTTCACGAGGATTCCGGTCACTTCCACCCACAGTAAACCGCTAAGCCGGCTAATTCACCATGGACAGCGCAGGCACGCGAGGGTGTAACTGCATGGAGAGGGCGCAGCACAAGGGGTGGGGGCAAGGTGGAGGCGAGTGGGTTCACCAGGACCTGGTGTGCTACCCGTGTCTAAGAAGCAGACAGTTGCACTGCAGACGTGCAGGTCTAAGCCAAGGCCCCCGGCGCAGAGTCCTGGAACTGACTGAACCCGGTGAGCAGACCTGGTGGAGCTGCGGCGGCGGCGCTGCAACGGAGCCCAGAGTACGCTTGGTGGCGCGTGAAGCCCTGAGGTGAGCGGCGGTGAGAGGCGCCAATTTGTGTTGTGTGTGCCGAGTGGCGCTACCTCTACCGGCCGACTCGAGTGGCCGTGAAAGTGAAACTGATCGCGCTAAGGACACGATAATTAAAAACAAGCACTGTGAAAGGAAAGAAGGAGTCAATCAGAGTGCGAGAGCGCGCAAGCTAATTAGGCCGTCGGAAAAGTGGACGAGAGCGCGCAAGTCCATTTAAAGTAAACAAAGATGGCGTTGGGCTGTCCACATGCGCGTGCATTTTTTTGTCCCTCCATACGCGTGCACATCTTGAATCGATTACAAAAAGCCCTCGCATGGCGAGAGCAGGGCTGCGCGCTGCTAACGCCAGGCGAGACCTAAAAATGTAACGGCTACACGTACATAGCGTGCTTTAAATAGAGAACTATTTCTAGTCACGTGATAGCACTGGCCTTAGAGTCACATGAGGCCTGGATCACATTCAGCCAATGAGATTTCAACTGAGCAGTGAGAAGGGCGGTAAAATTCAAGTTAAAGCCATATCTTTAAATAATCTAAAGGCTGTAAAGCACTCCATTGCGGGCAGAATTACTACATATTTTGGAATTCTAATTTGGCTGGTAGCTACTGTTTATGGGCAAATTAGTTGTGTATTGAAAATGCATTGGAAAAGGCAAAAGAACTGAATGAGTTTAGATTTTTTAAATTAGGACACGTTATGTCATGTGTTCAGTGTAGCCTGGTATGCAGGCATAGAGATCGACTGCACTCACTGCACGTTGTGCCCCATGTGCTTAATCCAGACAGGACCACAGGTGGGAAAGGCTGTGTTGTGTGAATTATGTGTTCAGTGCAGCCAGAATCACGGCTGGCTGAAGGTAGAGGGACCCATTACAAATCAATGTATGGGGGACACTGCGCCTATACCTGACAACACACTTCAGTGGCTGAAGTGTGCTATGCTGCTGCTAATAGTATAAGACAACATGATATCATATAGAACTACAGATGAGTAATAGTGAATAACCGAGCTGTATTTTTTGAGCGGTTCTGGGTGACATCTGATAGGCAACAAGAGCGTTCAAGTTGTTTGGTGCCCCTCAAAATCCAAAGGTGAAGAACATCCACTCCATTCACTTTTTACCCGTCTATAATTTTATGTTATGTATGGCCCACAAAAGTGTCTGCCCCTGCTTCCAACTACTAAGCAGAGGCAGAGGAGTAATGGCAGAGCTATGCATAAAATGCCTCTGCTCCCTGTACCAAATGTAAACAGAAAACAATAGCAGCGTCCTCCTGCGAGCACCACTCGTGCCTTCCCGCTCTCTGGCCTCCCAGAGACGTGCTCTCTGCTCTCTACTGGAGCAGAGAGCCAGCACTGCACTGACAGGCTTTTAAGAGCTTTTTCAGAACAGCCTGGCATTCCTTTGTGACGCAGCAGCGGTGGGAAACAACCTTTGTGTTCCCCTGTTGCTGCGTCATAGCAGTGAATAAAACCTGCTATTCTTGAGGGTGAGGCTCAGTGAGAGCCACACATCAAACAACAGACAACCTCCATACAAGGCATACAGTGCTAACAGTGCGAGCACCTGGTTTGTGGGACAGAGCAGAATCTGAATTCTGCAGCTTGCATGTATGTGAAGCTACAGTCCTGAACATCTCTCTGTCATGGTGGGGTCGCCAGGGTGTGGGGTCCCTTACAGTTGAAAGGGTAGGATTCACTGGGCAGGAACACAAACTGCAAATACTGCCCTGTTTTTATCACAAGCCCTGTGAAGTCAGACACACAGACCGATTTTAGAAACTGCACTATTTGGGCCCAAGAGGGGTGCAGCACATACCACAGACTAGCTTGTTGGTGTGAAAAAGGCCGCTTTATTGAAAACAGGTGCACCTTACATCAACATTCCTTGGCCTGTGCCGTACAAAACTGATCCTCACTAAATAGTATCCTCCTACCTTACCCCCTCCCCCTCCCCTAAAGTTGTTCCCCCTGCAAACATTTATAAAACCCCCAAACTTGCAACTTCTTAACCTTTCTTCATCTAGCTATCTATGTACACTTCCTATGCTCTTTCCCCTTCCTGCGTGCTTCCGGAGTGACCTTCCCAACCAATAAACTGTAACTGTAAACCTCTGTACCAACTATTACCCAGGAAAACGCCCCATAAATCATCATTAGCACACCAGCACCTGCTTCCAGCGACAACCAAAGTACATGATTTCCTCCCGATGCACCTGTTCCCAACAACGCTACCCAAAACCAAAACTCCTGCAACTAACAGAGGATCTAAAAAAAACCCCCCAGTAAAAAACCTGGAAAAAGGGGACCCCCCTAAAATTGGGGAGGGAGGGCGGGAAAAAACAGCTTTCCACACCACCAAGACCCTCCCAGCCGGCTGTCGTGTCACTTCCACCGAAATGGTGGCCAGTGACCTAAGATGGCCGGCTATATAGTGCCCCCAGCCCAAAAACAGCCCAAACCTAGCCCAAAAATAGCCCGGGGAGCCCAACAAGCCCAACTGGGCTCTGGCTGCCCCCGGCCCAAAATCCCCCGGGAGGGGCAGGCCTCCCGGTGGTCGGCCGCCCTCCCAAAGCCCTATTGGGCCCAAGAGGGGTGCAGCACATACCACAGACTAGCTTGTTGGTGTGAAAAAGGCCGCTTTATTGAAAACAGGTGCACCTTACATCAACATTCCTTGGCCTGTGCCGTACAAAACTGATCCTCACTAAATAGTATCCTCCTACCTTACCCCCTCCCCTCCCCTAAAGTTGTTCCCCCCTGCAAACATTTATAAAACCCCCAAAACTTGCAACTTCTTAACCTTTCTTCACCTAGCTATCTATGTACACTTCCTATGCTCTTTCCCCTTCCTGCGTGCTTCCGGAGTGACCTTCCCAACCAATAAACTGTAACTGTAAACCTCTGTACCAACTATTACCCAGGAAAACGCCACTCAGAAAATTCCTCCCCCAGGACTTTTCTGACCCCCCCAACTAGGTCCCCGGTCGTTTCGGGTATCGACATATTCCTAAAACCTGGTCCAAAACCTCCTTAATCTGCACTATGTATAATTCCAAACCATATCTGGACAAATGAACCCCATCCTCCCGAAAAAAATACACTGCTGCATAACGCAGTTCTGGATGCTCCATCCTCCCAAAACCTTCCCTGTCACAAAATTTCTGCATGTCCCTGTTAATCTTCCTTCTCGCCTTATCTATTGCCCCCGGACGCTCTGCCCCCCTCCAACATCTCCTGGGAATGAAATCCGACCAGATCACGTGACAGCCCGACCATCGCCGTTGAATCTCTAACAAGTCTCTCTGCATTTGCTTCAACAAAGCCAGACCTTTGCACTGCACCAGATCGTTCTCTCCTAAATGAATGAGCAACACGTCTGGGCAAATCCCCCCTCTGATCGACCTGTTCAATGCCGGCACCAACTCGTGCCACCTCATGCCCCCTTTTCCCTGCCAATGACACCTAAATAAACCAGGATCCAGCCCTAGGTTCACACTGTTCTGCTTTCCCCATTCGTAATGCTCCGCCCTTTTCACGAAAGAATGTCCTACGAGGAGGATGGACAATTCCGCCGCCGCAGGCCCCGCCACTGCACCTGCAAAGACACATATATGAGAAAAGAGGAGGAACATCATGCCTCTCCCTCCCCGGGGCCCCGAAGCCTGATGTATGTTTTAAAACAATCTGATTTCCATCGCCCCAAACGCATCAGCTCTTCCCTCCCCCACCCCTGTCTGGCTGCATCCGTTGCTGCACCTATGCGAAAGGAATGTGTCCCAAAGTGTCCTGGGTTCTCACCTAGTCCTAGGAGGGCGCGCCTCAATACCCATAGTAGTTGAGGCGCCGTCACCCTGCCCCCCCCCCTCCCGGCGGAAAACCTCCCCCGCTCCAAAGGCCCCCCTTGTGGCTAATATCCTCCCCCATGCCGCGGGGCATACCTCCTGCTCCACTACAGGCCCCATGACCACCCACTTCCCTGCACCCCGTTGGTCTGTCTTCGAGCGCCCCAGTAGTATCGCCACTTCCTTTTCCCGCAGATCCACCGCCCCCCACTGGACCCCCCGCGCTCCCCTTGCACCTAAGAGCTCGGAAACCCGAAAGGCCCCAAAATACATCCACGACATTAACGTGGAAAACAAAACCGTTTCTTCCTGATTGCGGCAGATCTGCGGCAAAATCCGCGTCACGCCAACAAGAATACCTGCCGAAATGGGCCTCCTCCGCTGTGATCGGTTGCCCTGCTCCCGTGCCCAGCCTTCCATAAGTTGCGTTCCCAGTTCACCCGCAGATGGCGCATAGCCCCACCACAATTTTCCCATGAAAGCAATGGCTGACAGCTTTCCCGCTATCGTCACTTTGGACCATCCTTTGCCTATCATAGCCATAATAAAATGTACCACCTGCTCTTCCCTGACCCAGGGCCTGTCCTGCCGCGTTGCGCCAGTGTCCAGGAAATCCCGCCAAGCCAGCTCGTAAGCTCTCCAAGTTGATGTGGCCACAGACCCTCTTACCAACTGCATGACCCTTTCTCTCCTACCGACCACATCCCCTCCGGAAACGGCGTCCTGCATTCGTCCGCCTCCGTGGCTAGCCCATGGAACCTCTGCCACTGTGAACGAGACAAAGCGTCCGCAATGTCATTGTCCACCCCCGGCACATGTCTGGCTTGAAACAAAATATCGTGTTCCAAACATTGCAGCACAAACACCCTCAATAACTTGAGCACCTGCGTGTCCCTAGCTGACTGCCTATTCACGACCTGCACTACCGCCATATTGTCCACCTTGAAAATCACCTTCTTGTGCGCCAAATCCCGGGCCCAGACCGTCACAGCCACCACTAGTGGAAACAGTTCCAGAAAAGCAATGCTCCTCCCCCCGTTCTTCCAGTGCGATGGCCATTCCGCGGCGCACCACCTCCCTTGCCAGTACAGCCCGAAACCTCCTGCCCCTGCCGCGTCTGATGAGATAGTGACGTCCCATTCCCATTCCTCAGAGGCGGCCATTGGGATACCATTAAAGCGCTCCAAAAACATCCGCCACATGCGCAGATCCTCCTTCGTGCCCGCCGACAACCTCATATGATGGTGCGGTAGCGTCAAACCGGACAATGACAAACCTAGTCTTCTGCAGAAAGTTCACCCCGCCCGCACCACCCTGCAAGCGAAATTTAAGTGCCCTAGGAGGACCTGTACTTCACGTACTGTCACCTTCTTTTTTGCCAGCAGGCTGTCCACCAAGAGCAGCATATGCACCTTCTTACCCTCCGGCAGCCGGGCTTCCATTGCTACGGAATCCAGCTCAATACCAAGAAATGACAACACCGTGCCTGGACCCTGTGTTTTCTCTGGCGCCAGGGGCACACCCAGGTAGCCCATGAGCTCTGTAAAACTAGCCAGCTGTTGCTGACAGTCCGCCGAACCGGGCAGTCCCACCAGGAAAAAATCATCCAGGTAGTGCGTCACCGTCTTTTTACCGGTCCGCCACGTAAAGACCCACTGCAAAAAGGTACTGAAACGCTCAAACAAGGCACAAGATATGGAGCACCCCATTGGCAACGCTTTGTCCACGAAAATGCACCCTTCAAACTGTATGCCCAACAGCTGGTAGTCCTCTGGGTGCACCGGGAGCAGTCGAAATGCCGACTTGATGTCGCATTTTGCCATGAGGGCGCCCGCCCCCACCGTAGCTACCAACTGCCGCGCCACGTCCACTGAAGAGTAGGACACTGACGAAAGCTCAGCCGCTATGAAGTCGTTCACGGACGCCCCCTCCGGCCATGACAGATGCTGTATCAGCCGGTATTGTCCGGGTTCCTTCTTTGGCACCACTCCAAAAGGGGAAATGATCAGGTCCCGAATCAGTGTCTCTTGAAAGGGCCCCGCCATGCGCCCTTCCCGGACTTCCTTGCCCAATTTTTCCCGTACCACCGCTCTGTGCGCGTTGGCAGATTTCAAATTTTCAGCCCACCTGGCGGACCTTGGACCCTCGTACCCCAGCCGGAAACCCTCCTGAAAGCCTAGTTGCAGCGTTCTAGCGTCTTCGGTCCGTGGATAAGACGCCAACAATGTTTCCAGCCGCTCCTGTTTAATTGGAGTATGAGCCTTTGCCCAGATGCCCCTGTCCTCCCCTACCCCCCCGACCCCCTGTTTGTTGCCCCGCCTGCGTGGGCTGCTGCCCCTGTCCGCTGCCTCCCGCCCCCCAGCATTGAACCACTGGGTGTCGACCTGCGCACTTGGAACATTCGTGCCTAAACTTGCAATATTGTCGAGCGCATGTGCCCTTGTTGAAATCCCAGCACGCACCCCCTGTGCTTCCGGCGTTGTTCCCCGCATATCCCACCCCCCCGCGGGTGGGGCGGTTCGGAAAGGGGCGGGGTGCGAGCTGTAGCCCGCTTGCCGTGTATATTGTTCTCCCGAACTTGGCCCCTCCCATGGTTTGCTGGTAAAGGTCGGAGTCTATTTCCCCCCACTTGGCCTCCGGATCCCAGGCCAACCGCGCCCGGAACTCCTCATCATAGTGGGACCATGCGTACCCCCCGTATGTGACCTGTGCCCGCCTGATCACGTCCATATATTTAAACAACGCGACGGCCCGGTCCGGGTACTTCTCACAGTACACGCTGGCGAAAATCAAAAATGCCGCCGACCAGTTTTCAATGTTCATGGGCACCCTCGGCCTCTTGGCCAATTCTAGCTCCTCCTCCTTGGACCCTTCTTTCGCTGTAAGCTCCCTATGTAGTAGCTTCAGCATGTCCACGTAGTCGCCCTTCCAGATTTTTTCTTTGGTGGCCAACGTAAGGTGGGCCCCCAGGGGCTTCGTAATCCCCATATATGGCAATTTTTTCACGGGGATGTCATGGCTCTCCTTTCCCCCTCTTTGGGAGCCCCCCTTCCGCTTTTCCCCCTCTTCAGTCCCCCCTGCCGGTCCTGCTGCTTGGTCTCCTGAAGAGGCGGGCGCCTTCCCCCCTCGCCCTTGCCCCCCTGAACTCACCGACTCCGGCCCCACCCCCGTGTCTTTCACATACTTCCCTTTTCTCAAACGCACCTCCCCTCTTCCCCCCGCGCATCTGTGCCAACCGATACCCTTGTCTGCGGCCCACCGCCTGTCGGCCCTTTAGAAAAACCTTTCGCTGCCTTACCTGGCGTCAAGGTCGGCGTCCGTACCGGATCCCGCCGCCTAACCAGTCGTGCAGAAGGTGCCATCACGCTCTCCGCTTTGTTCCACCTGACCGGACCGCTCTGTAACAAACTAGGCATATCGTTAGTTACGCCCCCCCCCCCGTCATGCAGGTCCCCAGGCTCCACAATTTCCCCTTCTTCAATGCTCTCTTCATCGTAATCCAATAGAACTGGGACGTCCACCTCGGACTCCGGCCCCTCCACCCCTGCGCGTTCCCTATCTGACCAGCTTGGCAATGGGCCGCCCTCCGTGGGCTCCAGCCTGCTCAAGCCCGCCTTCTCCCTGCAATTGCGGAGGAATTCCCCCCACTCCCCACTCCCTCGCCGCTGCCCTGCGCGCTGTTTCTGTGAATCCCGCTCTGTGTCATATGCCTCCCGCGCCTGTCGCCCTGTGGCCGCATTGACCCCTCGGGGTTGAGCTACCGGGGGCCTCTCGTCCCGCCTCCTGTATGCCGCTGCCAGCAGGTCCCTCGTGGGAGCGCGACCGCCCGCATGAGGCAGAGCCGGCCCATCCTCTCGGTGGGTTGGAGCCGCACGCAACTCTCCCGAGCACCTCGCCGTCCTTTCCTGCCAAAAAGAAGTGGAGTCCGACATGCCGGGGTTAGTCCTGCCCTCTAACCCTCCAATCCCCGCGCCCTCCCCCGTGAAACCCCCCATCCCCGTCCCGCACCCGACGTACTGGATGAGTGGCCCCCCCGCCGCGATGGGGCAGACCCCCAGGCCCCAGCCCCCCCGCCCCGTGCACCCCCTGCTCCCTCCCCTGGGAAAGCCCCCCCTTCCCCATCGCTCCACTCCAACTCCTCAACCACCAGACGAACCGAGGTGCCCACCCCAGCCCCTCCAATCCCCACCCCAGCCCCTCCACTCCCCTCGCCCCCCCCCCGACTCCAAAACCCGCCCCCAACCCGCTGATTCCGAACACCGGTGGCGCAGTCCCTCTGGCGCCCTGTCCAGCCAACCCCCCAACTCGAGGGACGGCATTGAACCCCAACGCGGCCCCTCCCTGCTTGCCATCAACTTCCCCCCGACCTCCCCAAACCCTGATGGGGTGCGTGCCTCCCGCACTCCCCGGGCCTCCCCCTTGCTACCTGCGAGGCCCCCCGCCCCCCCACCCTGACCCCATCGCCTGAAACCCCCGCCCCCCCATCCGATCCCGTCCTCCGCCCCTGGCTTCCCGCAGGCCCCCCTGCCTCCTCATACTCCTCCCCACTTTCAATCAAAAGCGGGGAGGCCCACCCACTGCCCATCTGCGAGGTGACAGCCCCCTGGTTTTCCCGCTCCGCGCCTATGCTCTCTAACATCACGGGGGCCCCCACCGCCCCTTTCCTCCCTTGCGCCCTGCTGGTCTTAGCCTTTCCGGCCCCCCGGGCCCCCTCCCTGAATTGCAGCGCGGGCCGCGGAGCCGCGCCCCGCCCCCCGCCACGTGTGCGCTTCCTCGGCGCGGCCACGTTAGCAGTGCGGCCGCGCCCCCCTGCCTCCACATTTTGACGTTTCCGAGCTCGCGGCGGCTCGCATGCCAGCACAGCCGCCGCGACCCCGCTCGCCGCCCTCCTGGGTGGCCTTACCTTAACGCCGGGCCGCAGCATATCCGTGCGGCCCGCGTCCTCCAAGAGGCGGAGCGCCTCTAAAACCCGGGGATCCTGACTATGTGCCATCGTACCCGACTCCGCAAACGCCAGACAAAAAACAGCTTCCCACACCACCAAGACCCTCCCAGCCGGCTGTCGTGTCACTTCCACCGAAATGGTGGCCAGTGACCTAAGATGGCCGGCTATATAGTGCCCCCAGCCCAAAAACAGCCCAAACCTAGCCCAAAAATAGCCCGGGGGAGCCCAACAAGCCCAACTGGGCTCTGGCTGCCCCCCGGCCCAAAATCCCCCGGGAGGGGCAGGCCTCCCGGTGGTCGGCCGCCCCTCCCAAAGCCCTATTGTATCATGGGTTTAGTGCAGCCAGGTGTAAACAGTGGAGTATTTGTAGCAAGTGGCTAGTGCCGTCAGACACACTGAAAGGCTGCACACACTTATGTGTATTATGCGCTTAGTGCAGTAAGACACACAGACTGTAAAAACCTTGCTCTTTGTATCACCTAGTGTAGGCATATGCATAGACTGGAGAAACATCACTGTTTGTATAGTGCTTACATCAAGCAGTTACTCAGACTACAAACACTGCTCTATTCAAAGTGCCTGGTTAGTGTAGCCTGACACACTGACAATGAGCACCACTTTTTAGGTCGAGCCTGGGCAGCGCATGTGCTGCTCTGCGAGCCATGCTGCATTGGAGTATGTACTTGAAGCCCCGCCCACTCTCTGCCCATATTTGTCATTGGCTTGGGTCATTGTCCTTCGTAAATGCTGGCTTCTGATTCGTTATTAGGCTTGTTAGTCACTCCCTAGTACCGCCTTGTCTTCATCTGTAACCTCCCATGAGGACTGGCCCTTTTGTTCCACAGTACCTCTTCTTTAGTCTGTAAGCACTATGTTCTTTAATGAGTTTCTATTGCTGCAGGAGGGCAGGAGGGCAGGAGGGTCTCTTGTGCGCAGTTGTGACCACCGGCTTGTTCATTTAACTCATAGCAAACCGGGGAGCTCTTCAGGGGCCATGGGAGATAGAAGGGGCAACTCGGCGATGCCTTCAAGCATTTGGAATTCAATTGGTCTTGCATTTGCGAGAGTTTAAGCTATTGGCATTGTGAATGACAATGCCTTTTATTTATGTTTTAAAAACCAAAATATAAATAAAAGGCAGTGTCATTAGCTTAAACTTGTGTAAACGCGAGATCTATTGCATTGCAGATGCTTGTTGTAGTTTTTTCTTAGTGCAGTCAAACGCACAAAAAAAATGCATTGTACCTATTTGTATGGCATGTTTAGTGTAGCCAAAGTGACAGATTTTAACAGATCGCGGTTTGTATTATGTGTGTGCTAGGCGGATTTGGAGACTAGAATCGTTGCTGTATTGGTATGACGTGCTTACTGTAGACAACTGCACGCGCACAAACAGGGATGCCTATAACACTCAACTACTTCCGGTTCTGTGAAATGTTTCCTTTCGAAGCTTCCTGGCTTGCGACCGCTTCCAATTTTGTTTGTCCTTTTTTTAATTGCCTTACCACCAGATTGCCACAGGGAGCTAATGCTGCTTTGGGCCAGACCTAAAAAGTATTGTTCTCTTAAATTACCAGTGCTTTAAATGGGCCGGTACTATCCGGTACTGAGTACCTGCACTTTTATATTTTGAGAGGGACAGTACCGGCACTTCTCAGGAGAAATGTAATACTTTTAATTGGAGAGTATCGGCACTTCTCAGATACAAGCAGGTACTCTGTTATGGAGTACCTGCACTTCTAATATTCCATTTCAAGCACTGCAAATTACTGACGCTATCATGGCGGGGTTGTTTCTCCATGGCGGATATAACATTCCGAGACGGCATGTAGTACAACTTGCATGAGTGTATATTTTTCATTTGCAGAGCAGTAAAGTAGGATTTGCCACCACATTGGAATGTAAACTAAGAGTTTCCTGTACTTTTCACGTAATGTGGTTGTATTGGATTACTGCTCTTGGAAAGTAGTGCGCCCTACTAGTGAAACAATAAGACTGATGGACTTGATGACCAGGAGCCAGGCATAGGTGGCCGGCCTATGCCTGTTTTTTGCCCTATAGGAAAGTAGCGTACAAATATCTAATGGGACCATTACAATATGTTTGACCACAGGTCAAAATGTTCCCGTAATCTATATTGTGCAGTGATGAAGTCATCTATAGGGAAATGTGGTTTTTTTGTGAAAATATTAGTGTCTCTGAAAGGCTCTACATTTGACTTAAACTCTGCCCCAGCCCTCAGTATTTTCAGAAGAACTTGCCTATAATATGTAGAGATTTTGTTATTCTTTTTCGACCTGTCAATGACCACACTGTACATTTGCGCCAGATTCCAAAGGAGTGAATACGTTTCCCACAGCAACAGCACGTATGGTTATTTACGCCTTCCGTTTTTTTGTATTGTTTTTCGGGCAGCTGGTGCTGTTAAAGATACAAAATGGCGCTATCTATGATTTGGCACCGTAAGGCTTTTTGTTGTTTCTGTTTTGTTTCCTGGTTTTGTTTAGTTATGTTGTTTGTTTTTGTTTCAAGTCACGTTTCTGTTTTATTTAAAGTCGAGATGGGGGCAAACATTTATAGAAAGTGAGCGTGTGTGGAAAGAAAATAGAATGCCAAAGCTTTGACAGCACTGTTTGCTAATTAGCATTCCCCAATGAGCTGATGTGTTGAGAGTGCCGGAAAACAGCCATTTACTGGCCTCGGGGGTCGGGCGGGAGAAGGAGGGTCACGAGGTCACGAACTGTGGCAGCATCTGGCTCAGGCGAGCACCACTAAGTGCACCAGTGAAATGGAGGAAATTGAGGGATTTTTCTATGCAGTGCTTTCCAAACTTCTTAGAACCATGACACACTTTTCACTACCACAAACTTTTGCAACCCACCTAGCTTTAATGGACATGAGGCGGGCGATATTTTAAGGTAGCTAAGGCATTCTGCACTGTTATTGATATAGTCCACATTTTACATTGAAATGGCCACTACATTTGCACAGACATACAAATTTACTGATAAAACTATTTGGACACAAATAATAATGTGTGGAAATTGGGTTTCAGTGTATTTTTCTTTTATGCATCATCAAGTAAAATTTCTTGATTTGTCTTGATCCTTTTAAAATCTCTGCTTCTAACACACTTCAGAATTATGCTTCATTTTTGCTTTTCTAACTGCTGAATGTGTACAATTCATTTACAGGTATTTACATTTTGTTGTGTATTTTTAAAAAATGACACCCTACAGCCTTTCCTTTCTCATAATTCACGTTACTTTTCTTTCTCGGACTGCAAAGTGAGGAGTTTGTAAACACCAATCCCCATGTTAAAAAAATAAGCAGCAATTTATCAGAAGACATAGCCTGACATTTGACCTCTGTGTTTGAAGCCAAATCTATGTAATAAGATAAGTACGAAATTTAAAGGCATCTTTATTTATTGTGTGGACTTTCAAAACCCACCAAAACCGACCTATGACCCACCAGTGGGTCGGTACCCACTGTTTGGTAACCACTGCTATGCAGGTTTTGCGGCCAAAAGCCCAGTGCATGAAAGTGTACTGGTAACACATAGGGAGAGGGGCCCTTTCTGCCTTTCAACTTTATTATGGTTTGTCAAATGTGCCATTTCTGAGGCACTGCTAAGGGGAATAACTGTGCGTGATGTTAAGCGTGTTGCATGGTTCCTTCCGTGCTAGTTCACAGTCTAGCAGAACATTCAAATGAATAGTTTTCTCCATGCAGGCTTTTCAAGCCAGCCTAGGCTTCCTACTCGCTACTTGAGATGAGGTGTTAGCAGTTCATGTGGATGGCACAGCATTACTCCTACCATATATCAGCAGAATACTATGAACCACAAGATCTCACTTTTCCAAACTAGAGGGATTAAATTACTCTTCCTTGTCCTGAGATGCCCCTTCCTACCTATTCAAAGTTGCTCAAGCTTGTATCGGGTCTTCCTTGGTACACCTGAAGATCCTCCTAGGACCCTTCTTGTCCGTATCTACTGTTGCCACCTCTTCAAGATTGCCGGCGAGCGCCACCACCTCGCTCTCACTTATATGGATCTCACACAACTCAACACAAAAGGCTTGTTCATCTCATGTCTTCCTGTCTCTCACTCTTCTTAGGTCCGCTGATCAACTCGGAGAAAGCTCAGAGCCCTCAAGACATCCACCATCTAAAATAACTCGGCCTGCCAATCAGATTTTGGGCCTCCGCATGTCACCACTCTCTCCGTCAACTCAGACTTAGCCTGCTGTTCATCTTTCCCACCTGATGATCGATGGGTAGCAACGAGAGCTGCCCTCTTTACTCCCAAGTTTGCTATAAAAAGTCCCTTCCCATCAGACTGTCAAACCTTAAATCTCTTAGCTCCAAGTGGGACAGAACAGAACACATAGACTGGCAACTGGAAGGAGTCCTGGGGGGCCCTACATCCACTCTGAAACTACCCATGGTTCCTTGCAAAGACTGAATTAACTCCAAAGCCCTCTTCGTCACCAAAGATGAATGCTAAAGAAACTCTGAAAGAACATCAGCAAAAATATGAATCATTACTGTAATAGTTGCTGTCTGCGCTCATCCAACCAAAGTCTTTTCTACATTTCCACTACATGAGGCATCTCAAAAGGAGGCAGATATTTGGCAATTCAATAGAATGGCACCAGTGCCGGTTAACCTCCACTTGGACCAATTGCCTCACTCTCTGAAGCAAAAACAAAAATTCGCCTTTCATAAATTCTGTCAGCATCCACTCCTTTCTGCACAAAAGTCCACATATGTTAATCCATTCATTCATTTGGCTATTTATGTATTCATTTGACCACCTGATCATCCGTCTGTCCGTCCCTCCCCACCTCCCCGTGGTTTAGCCTCAGAGCTTTCCTTGCAATTTATACTGTACATTCGTCACAAATGAAATTGAATTCTGATTGGTTTCCGAGTATCTTGGAAGGATCCCTCCCTCCAGGCCTCCCTTGGCCCTCCCTGACCGCTGTTTAGCATTTCACGTGGTTGCCTTCCTTCTCCGCCAGCAGCGCCTAGATTTATTTTGTCCATTTATCTCCAGCAAATCTGCTAACTTGTCTCTATTCCCCGGTTCAACAAGAGCCAAGCACTTTATAATAAGACTCCGAATTGGACTCCAACACACTTTGAAACCATTAACCAAAGGGATCAGTGTCAATAAATTAATAACGCTAATGAACGCCTGCTGCACTCTGCGATGGATCGGCCTAATGTGGCTGGTATATGCAGCCATGTTGACTTCTCACTATCCTTCATCTGCCTGAAATGGCTGCAGAAAGCCACGAGGTGACATTGAATTAGAGGTAATATGGGCTAAACTGCTACAAACAGGGGCAAACCTTCTGTACCCGGGAGAATTGTGGGGAATACGCGGTACCAATCTATCCACTCACCAGACTCCATGCAACTCGCTCCATCTCAACCAAAGGATCGACTTACCTGCTCCCAACCCACGGCAGGTGCAAATTTAACATGACTGACAAATGGGAAATGTTTAAAAAACCATCCGGTTTCGTCCTGGATTTTTGTCCAATTCTGTTTTTTTGGTGGGTGGGGGGATAGGCAGGGAGTGAATAAGGTGGCTTGAAAACTAATAAAACTGGCCATCTTCAATGGTTTGACCAAGTTTCAGAAAAAAATGCTTTTGGGATAAAAAAAATTTTTAACAACAAATGTAAATCATTTTGGGGTCATATAAAATTTCTGTCACTGATGTCTACATTTCGTGGCTAAAAATTTTCTATGCATACAAAATTGGGATGTGTTCTCAAAAGTAGAAAAACATATTTTAATTAAAATAAATTGGGATTTTTAACTAAAAATTAATGATGTGGGAATTACACAAAAGAAATAGTCCAATTGTATACTTCTATGATAAAAAAAATGTCAAGTAAAAGAAAAATAATTCTTCTAAAAGAGATATAAATCGAAATATTTAGAAAGCAACAATCTGGGATTGTAGGATTGGTTTAGAAAACAGTGGCAGGACTCCTGCTTGGAAAAAGTCTTCCTATCCTGTTACCCAAGTTAGGATGTTGTTTGTGTACATTGAAAGTTTAAATTCGTTAGCCTCTCAGCATCAACTGTAGCGCTCAGAAGTAACTTAGGTGGCAAAATGAACACACACCATCATTCCTCTGGTGAAACACCAAACAAGGAGTGGTTGTGCCACAGTCTCGGAGGACCAATAGAGGGAGAACTCTTCTAAACACCCTCTCATGTTGTGATTGGCACTCCGAGTTTGTACCAGTCCGCCAACCACGCATCCCAGAGCCCAGTCTCACTTGCAGAGGCCTGGTTGGTTTGAGGCATGAATGCCCCGCTGTCTGACCTCCACATTCAGAGCTCTGAGGGCCGCTGAGCACAGTCGCTGTATGCAGATGAGTATGACGTGGCTCTGGGGAGGAAGTGACGCTTACGGACAAGTGACGTCCTGCTCTTAATGTCTGTGCCCGTGAGTGCTTTGAAGAGCTCTTCGTGTCCCCTCTTTCCGAGTGGCACAGACAACTTTCTATTGAATTTTTTAGGTATAAATACAAGGATGGATGGCGTTTTCATCCAAAGCTGGTGTTCTCAGCACTGTTCCTAGCCTGCGTGGTGCGCCTTAATCTTCAAAGCATTTCACAAAATGCTGAGCATCCTCTTGAATGATTAGAGGGCGCTCTGAATCTGGAATGAACTGGGATTCAGGGGCCAGAGCTCTAGAGAGCACAGATTACTTGCCAAAAAGAAACATTTAATTTCACACGTAGGAGGCTGGTTATGATCCCAGTATGGCCGCGGCCTTGGCTCTTGTTCTGATCCGAAGAGAGGGGAGAATGAGCTTGAAGAGACATGCACGTGCTCGCTTTAGACTGTGTGAAGGTGACGTCACTTCCCGTGTTTTGGCCCTCAGTGACAGCACTGTCCTTATGTCAGACTTGATAGCTTCGAAAGTAATGTCCCACTTGATAGCTTCTCACCAGCTTTTGCACTATATTCATCATCAGGTAGGGCCCATCTTTCAATTCATTGACATTTCTAACAAAAAATTTCTAACACAGGGCAAGCTGACACTTTGCAGCTGTATATTTTACTTCTCCTTTTTTGTTAGAAATGTCAATGAATTGAAAGATGGGCCCTACCTGATGATGAATATAGTGCAAAAGCACAATTGCTGCGAACAACAGCCACTTGTGTTCAGGTTGTTTGTATTATTCCTGCGCTCCCACGCTATACTTTTACCATGAGCAGTGGCGTATTTAAGCGACATGCATAATGGTATAATTTGGGGAATTTTGCGTAACAAGCGTAATGTGAAGATCCCGAAATTGCACAAATTATTGCAGCGTAATTTACATTTTGTCTGGGCTTATGCTGACGCAAATCGGTAGTGGGGCTGGGAGGGGGGAGAGAAAATACACACCAAAAAAGCCCACTTACCTGCAGGTCGGCCAGCTGGCCGGCTGCCGCCTCTCTTCCGTCCTCTTCCTGGCTTCTGTTGGAGCAGAAAGCAGGATAGGCTCCCCTAAGCCAATCACAACGCTGCAATGCAGCGTTGTGATTTGTCTGAGCGCCGTGGTTCAGTGCTCAGCCAGGGACTGGGGACCTGGGCATGTTCTCCACCCAGGCTGTAATGCACCCTGGGTGGAGAACATGCGAAGTGCGCATGAATGTAAGGAGGGTGCCACCACTCCTTCCCCTTGCACAGCCTAGCCCTGCCCCACAAAACTGCCACAGCACAGAAAAATAAAATAATAACATCTCGTTATTATCATTTTATTTTTCCTTTTTTGCGGTGCTTTAAGGAAGGGGGGCGACGCTCCTCCGCCTCAGCGGAGGAGGCGCCCCTGGGCTTAGGTTTAACATGAGAAGTTACTCAATGAGACACATGTGGCAATTTTGAGTACCGCAACCAGTTTTCCTTTTTTCGGCGTGCCACAATCGTCAGTAGGCCATAGGCATGTCACAATGTTCCTGGTGTCTACTGAAGTGCTCCAATTGAAACTTTTCATACCCAACTTATCATAAAATGAATTGTCAAATGCAACCTCCTGCAAACATCACCGTGTTTCAGCTGAAGCAGACATGTGGGGACTGCAGCAGGCTTTGCCGGCCTCCCCCGCCCCGGTAGAGATGCTAAAAACAATGAACTCACCACTTCTAAACCTGGAGCTCATGTTCTCATCTTGCTGCTTTATTTGATAATTCCCTATGTTTTTGTTTCTGCTGCTTTGTTGACACGAGCTGCTCCCATAGGTTTGTAGAGTCATGCACGGCCACATGTGCTGCAGGTCTGTGGCAGAAACGTCAGTACTGAAAGCAGCTGTTGGGCGGAACGATCAGTAGACACCACCAGACTTTTCATTTGCTTTTTTCTGTGTGATCCAAATTCAATATCCTTTGGGCCGGATCCCGAAGGGAAACACAAGTTTCCTTTGTGATCTGCACTTGTGCAATCGTGGTTAAATGGCAGTCTGCCCATGGAGTCCTATTCACGAAGGGAATTGATGGATTAACATCAAGGGATGTTCATCCTCAAATACGTCAATGAGGTATATAGACATTTGGTCTTTTGCTGCATTTTAGTGCAGATACCCTAATAAGAGGGCATCCCTGTTCCAAAAGGGGCACCCTAATTTTGTCTACTCCCATCATTAGCTTTCATTTATGTATTTGAGGCATGTTTGCGTAGGTGACCTATAGCAAATACAGATTACTTAGTCAAGGCTTTTCCGTGTGGATTATATTCAGCTGTCATCAACATACTTGAGAGGTCACTGCAAGAGCAGCCAAACTCAAAGCCCATTTAATGAGCAGGTGAAGACAGACATAGAGGTATTAAAGAGAAAAAAAGGAGAAGCAGACAGAAGAGTGAAATATTTTAAATCAAAATTACATAATGTGTTAACAAAATAATTGAAAAATGTAACACTATTCAAATAACTAGGCCTTACATTAGGGTGATTACAGTTGATTGCTCAAGGTACCATTCACTTGGCCAAATCAAAGACCTAAGAGATGAATAAATGATTATGCAAGGACCACTGATTAAACAGCAATCTGGTGTTGGAGAAAACATTTCCAAAGTGCTCTTGTCAGTGCTTGTACTGGTTAACGTATGTTTCAGCATCATTGCATGGTTATTAGGCCTTCACTAGGACCACACAACTCGATAGAGCACATCCATCTTTTTCTAAAAAGGTATATTTGCAAAATACAATTTTAAAACATTTTGTAAAATACATAGTTTGGGTAGTAATGTGCTCTTCTGAAAGAAGAAAAGAAAGAGGAGGTGGCTGGAATGGGGAAATGCACAATGGTGAAACAAGAAAGGGAAAGCAAAAAGGAAAAGAGGCGGTAAGGAATGAGGTGAAAGACAAGGGGTGAGACTAAAGAAGAGGAAACAAGGTGCAAAGAAATGTAGGATTTAAGGGGAAAGGGAAAAAGAAGAAAAAATGAATGGACAATCAATATCTGAGAGATGGTCAGATTGTGGAAATAATTTCAGATGGTTGCCTGCTCATGGCAAAAAAAAAAAAACACTTTTTTTCACGAATATTAATTTGCTAAGGAAAGTTACCTTTTGTGTATTAAGCAGGCTTTTAGTTCAACTGTGCGCCGAGATCGGATCAGAACTTCTAGGAGCCCTCTCATTGCACGCACCGTTTACAACTTAAGCACTGCTTTGGTTTCTCCTAGTACAGCTGTGCCACGGCTCTTGCTCCGGGATGCTGTGGGCGCCTTCCGCTGTGCAGATGCTCGCTGGCCCTACAGGTCTCCCATGCCCCGGGACAGGGTCGGGGCAGAGGAGCAGGTGTACAAAGCCCTTCGAAGTGTATTGTGTATACTATAAGCAAACTCTACCTGGTCCGCTTGCCTGGTGAAGAAGCTCCCTCTGCTGGACGAGGAAGACATTTCAATCTGAGACAGTCTTGGTTGAGGTAGATGTGTTTCCCATACAAAGTTAAAAGCGGCACAGCCCCTTTTCTGTCCTAATTGTGACTTTATCCTGAGTTTTAGCTTTAGACCAAAGGAGGTCAAAAGCGGTAGTTTTCCTATTAGAACGTGAACCTGCCGCTTCTACACGCGGCTTGAGTCGTGCTCAAAACGCCCGATTGTGAGATGTTGGGGCTGGGTAGGTGTAGACAGCGGGGGTAATAAAAAATACAAAGAAGCTGGGAAGGAGACAAGAGAGGGGGTGATTGAAAGGAAGGCTTAGGTGTAGGGGGTGGAGGTAGTGAAGGAAGAAGGCGTGACAGGGGATGACAAAAGGGGGTGAGCATGGAAGAGAGAGGGAAAACGTATATGAAGATACAGAGGGAAAACAGTGGGAAGAAATGAACGAAGATTCTGCCAAATAGAGGGGTACGAAGACTGAACTCGAAGGGGGAGTGAGGGAGGGCCTATAAAAGAGACAGGCAGGCAGCGCAAGCGAGAAACAGAGAGTGCATGAGAAATAGAAAGAGTAAAGAGAGGGGGTGGGGGAGAACTAAAGAGAGAGGTGGAAGAGAGGAAAGTGAAGGAGACAGTGAGGGGAAGATGAGAGAGAAAAACTACATATGTAGATAGAGAGCGAAATAGGAAAAAGAGACGAAAAGAGAAAGTGAGAATGAGTGGGAGAGAGAGAGAACGAGAGAGCCAGGGGAATAGAGAGTTGGATCTATAAGGCACAGACAGAAAGTAAAGCGTAAGAGAAAAAAGATGCTGCGAAGTAAAGGCCTTTCAGAAACTCCGCTGGGATGAAAGAGGCGGTAATCCTGCGCCTCAACTCTTTCAGTCCAGGCAGCATTTGATAGGTATATCTGATGGCGTGTCCTTTGTCCTCTCTGGCTTGCTGTATTGGTGCTGAACTCGTGACCTTGTCTGCGACCTTGTGTCAAAAGGCACTTTGTCTGGGCTTTCATTGAACGCCTCGCCCGGCTCACCGCAGGACAGAGGGTCACACAGCGATTCTTGAAAGCTGACGGGGACAGAGATGCGCTGGGCGTGGGGACGAGAGTTGCGCTTCCGCCGTACTGCCACCCTCACA